>OZ007586.1:240218055-240870252 GCA_963931845.1 Maratus michaelseni | reverse complement strand
TTGTTTATTTTAAGAATTGAATATAAAAGACAATAAAAAGCATAAATTTTGCATAAAGCATGAAGTCGATCGGATAATGAGTTGCCGAGATATTTGGAATCCTATTTTCCACACTCTTCGATTTTTCATGACCCTGTATTTCATCCAAATTTCACTTTGAAGATATATTTTAATTGGAAATTTTACGCTTAATCAGATTCAATAAACCGCTAGTTAATAGGATTATTATTTTTGGAGTTTTAAGGAAAAACCGCTTTCAAGCAATTCAGTAATCGGGCCTTTAAAGCGAGGCTAACGAAAAAGAAAGGCTACCGCGGTGCTTTACGCGTATCTTTTTTTACAGACCGCGGGAGTCACGTGATACTCGAGTGCACCAATCCAGGTGTACGAAACGAGCATCACGTCACTCTAGCGGTCTGTAAAAAAAGATAAGTGGAATACACCGCGGTAGCCTGTCTTTTTCGTTAGCCTCGCTTTAAAGTTTATGACGTCATCAAGCCGCGATTTTATTTGAATTGTAATGCATTTTATAAGTAGTTTACACATTTTCATTTTAATATTTTACATTATGCATATCCATGATGGGTAAGTATTACGGTGGCTCCCAACGACTAGTTTCTTATACTTTGTTTGCAGGTACGCACAAATGATTTCCAATACATTCTGATCTATGGGGTAAAATCTTTTGAGGTGCATTTTAATGATGTTATGATACATTAATTAAATTATAAAGGATCACTGAGGTGCACTATAACATGTTTTCTATAGATTATCGCGTGCGTAGCATTTATCCTTCATTTACAGAGACGCACAAAAGAATTCTATTACTGGGCTGACTATGGTTGATAACTGCTGAAAGTGTGTTTTCAGGTAAGCATTTTTAACTTATCTATTTTTTAGTGTATTACGATGTATAGTGGTGTGTATAAATTCTATAGATCATATACAGGACTGCATGAAAAAATTCGCACACATTAACAAAGAATGTTCCTTAGACATATTGAGAATTTTGAACAGAAATTAAAACGCACGTAAAATGTGAAAGATATATAGATAGCGGAAAATATGGTTTGCGATAAATGTATTTGAAACACAGCTTAAGATGTCATTTTCATAATTTTCTTTTGTGGAGTATTGAAACATACTTTCTGCCAAGCATGTGACAATATATTGAAATATTTTAAATATAACAAAATAGTAATAATATTAAATCAAAAATTCATATTTATGGTCGATTTTTATTTATTTGACAGTTCATCGTCCCCTTTATTAATACGTCTATACTTAACCTGCCAACGCTCATTGTCACCTTCAGGTAACACGTATTTGTAAGGACCTCTAGGTTTAGATTTTAAGTGAATATGTACCATGGTGCCTTTATTGGGATCTAGAAGATCTTACCTAATCATAGAAAAAGTTCCATAACTCTCTGATTTTCTGATATGATACTGTAACATTCAAATCTTTATAACTTCCAAACAAGCAAGAACTTCAGTTGGTCATCTTTTTGCAGATAAAAATGACAAAAAACAATAAGCCTTATTTTTCTTTCTTTTGGCTGAATGTTGAAATTAATTGAATGTTGAATTGATATTGGTAGGATTTTGAATGGTTGATTAATTTTTGTTGCTGTGATGCGAACTTACATTTTTGTTTGTCACCCATAGGTGGCAGCCCAAATTATTAGCCCTACTTGTACATTTTGATAAAATTGTTTTTCATTCTTCATTTTTAGTGAAAACAATATAATACAACCAATGAATTTGAAACATATGAAAACAAACGTGTGTAAACATATAAAAATTAATTGACATTGTTAAAAGGATATTTTCCCTCTCTGAAAATTTCCCCCACTGGTCTTAAAGGGATAATAAGCTAAGTAAAATTACGAACTCCGGATTACAGATCGGTACTCTTAGACAGCAGAAATCTGAAACCATTTCTCGAACTACCAAAAATCGAATGTATATTTGCCGATTTTTTTCAGTGCGACATTCCTGAGTTTTGTCGGAGTTTTCTCTTTGGATTATACAAATCATCACTTGTCCAAACTATTTCTCTTGGTTTAGGCAAAGGAGAGAGAGCGTGAATCTGCAAATAATTTAAAGAATTTGTATCATCAGTTTTTTTGATTCGGTAGGTTTTAATAGGTTTCCCTATTTAATTGCATAAGCGTAACCTCTACAACATTGATGCAGGTTGAATCACATATATCGCATAGAGGGTTTCCCATCTACTTAAAGTATAGGTTTACTTTCAACAAAACAAAGTATCAAAATAAGCTATTTCGGGGTGTATATTTAAAACGGTAAAGGATTAAATGACTAAACCTGTCGTAAATTTTCAGTATTTTTTTCCTGTAATATGCAATCCTTTTATTACGCATTGTAATCTGCTTTAAATTTATTCAGAATTTTGTTATTATCAGATTAAATATCATAAAAAAAAGTTTTTAAAACTATTACAGGCTTTTTATTTATTTTATATTAAAGACAATACAATTTAAAGATTTCATATAGTAAGAGGTTCTATTTTTATTTTATCAAGTAAAAGTCAATTTGCTAGTTTAAAATTATTTTTTATACGAGATTTATATTTTTTAAATGTATTGTTTACCAAGGGTACTGATAATTTGTACTTGTCAATACATACAAACCTGTGCAACAACCTTAAAAAGAGAATATGAAAACAATCATAAAGAGAAGCTGGTAGCTTTTAAAATGTTACTTTAAACGAGACAACCGAAAGTTCCTAAAATTCTGCTCAAGACGTAACTCGGACAAAAATGTAAAAGTTTGATTATAAAAATTAAATCTAAAATGGGACGTAATAATAGTGATATATATTTAAGCAAGAAAGGTGATGAATGGATCAAGTTTTGTATCCAAAAGTTAGGGAGTAACGCAAAAGTGTCCTTTTCCAATTCTCCTAGAAACATGAAGCTGAAGGTAAATGATCAGAATTTTCGTTTTTTATTATATTTCATTGAATTTTTTAAAAGATTTATTAAAGAATAAGCATGAATTATTTAATACAATTCCATTACTAATTTTACTTTTCTTTCCCGATGTACATTCTAGTTAACAAAAGGCTTAAGGGAAATCCTAAAGAGTCCTATAAGTTAAACAAGCTGTTGAGGATGTTAAACCTGGTCGACTGACATCATGACAGGCCCATCACCCATCGGAAATATAACATTTTCCGCTCATACTTGTTCAAAAAAAAAAGGGATGTATTTATGGGGGCAGTCAATCTAGCTTATCTTATTAAATGTCATTTGAAGAATGCGATTTTTCCACGTACAATTGTTACTGTTGAGGTAGATAAAGAAATCGAAGTTAGCACAATGATAATGAAAGGTCTCAAACGTTAGAAGAGCTAGAACGGTATAATATATCATTTTATGAATTGAATAAAATTAAAGACCTACCTGCCAACCTTACGTTTTTTTAAATCAAACAAAACCAAAAATGTTATAAAATAAAACCAGCTGATATCCGCCCGGCGTTGTCTGGGCCCGTGATAATAAATTTAAAAAGAAACTTTAAGTTTTTATTGTTTTATATCTTTAACCGGATTTGTATGAAATTATATTTTTAAATGAAAAATTCGCGAAAAAATATTGATATTTAGTGATAAAAGCGCTCATTTTCTTGTTTTTTTTTACGTAGGGTCGTTTCTTAGTTTTAAAATAAAAAGTTCTTTTTGTCCGAACTCTTTGAAATCATTATTGGTGATAAATAAAACTGTTTTACAGCCTGTGGAAAAATTTCGTGAAAAAATATTGTTATCTAGTTATAAAATAATTGTTTTCTTCCCGCTTTTTTGTTTGTTTGTTTGTTTTCGCGTCGGCTCCTTTAACATAGCAATAAAAAAAATTGTTCTCATCTTCCGAACTCTCTGACATTTCAATCCGTTTTAAATATATAACTGTATCCAAGCTGTCTTTAAAATTTTGCGAAAAAATATGTATATTTAGTAGTGGAAACATGAGATTTCAAAAAAAAAGCTTTAGCTTTCAATCTCAAAGCAAAAATATATTAGAAGGTCTATGCTTTCAATGCAATGGTGACTCCATCCGTTTTCAATCAACCCTTTTCAATCCCCCTAGGCTAAACAGGTGAGGGCTAATCCATCAGGTTCCCCCTTTCTGAGGGGAGTAGCCTTCAAAAAACGTTGCTGCATGCGCAAAGAGACGATATTCGTTTGAAAATTTTGACAGAATGCGCTTTTCGTTTTAAATATATAGATAACTTAATACATAGCCATGCAGAAACAAAAAACATTTCATGGAGTAATTTTTATGGTTCAAATGATGTTTATTTGACTTGAAAAAAAACGAAAGGTTAACAGCTATGACACTACCACAAGTATTAAATTCCAGGAATCCCTAAGTATACAAAAAAAAGTTTATGAAATAGTTGTGTAGAACATACAGCATATAAACATTTTGGGAAATGTTAATATTGTATTGGTCATCCATTTTTGCTTCCTTTTTTATTACTATCAAATTTAAAAGCGATTAAAGTATGAATGTTAAATGATTCGCTATTTAATTATAATGCAGTATTAAGTATTAAAAAAACTGATAACATTTAATTTATTAAAATTAAGAAGAACTGTCATGCATAAAATGCGTTTTCGCATTTAGGTACTTTGGACATCGCATTTAGGTTTTAACTACTGTAAATGTAACAAAAATGACCAAACCGTGACAGTGATATATATTTTTTTATAAGATTACAAATAGTAATTCAATTTCTTCAAAATAAATTAGTTTTGACTTAAACGCATGATAATCAATCCTTTTTTGCTTACATTTGGTATCTTATCTCTAACTACAATAAAGAAGGAAGTTTGTGTATCTCTCGGTGTGAGTGTCTGTGTGTTTGTCGGCTTTGTTCTGGAGAGACCGCTTGCACGCAGAGCTACAAAATTTGGTGGGAAGGTACCTCTATGCATGTAGTTTTGCACCTGGAAGCCCGATTTTGGTATTTTTGAATAGATTTTTTTAATTAAATTTTTATGCGATTTTTAGTGTTTTTCACGTTTCGCTACGATTTTTCCACATTAGTAACACAAGAATCCTGTTCCAATCTTTTAGCCCAAAATAGTAAATTTTGTCCTCTTTTCAATAAAGTTTATGTGGGATTCGTTCAGCGATTTTTGAATTTTTGGCGAATTTTTCCCTTTGACACTAAGAAATTTTCCCAGACTGCTTGATTGGTTCGTTGGTTGCTTCCATTTCAGCATCCACTATGCTCAAAATCATGTTTTTTTTTTTCGTTTTTTTTTTTCTTTTTAGCTTGAAGAGAGTTGATAATTCTTTACAGATAAAAACAATCATGATTTTATAAGGTAAGGGCGGGTTATTAATTATCCCTATTTGGACTGTTTGATTAGATTTATTTTAATTTCATTTTTATGCGTTTTTTCATGTTTTGCAGAGTTTTTTGTTTCAAATGACGTCACAAATCGCCCACTTTAAGTCAAATACCGCTGGAGGGCCGTTGTGATTGGTAGCTGAGAGGATTTTAGGCACAGCTGGAAGTCAACCGGCAATTGTGATTGACAGATGAAAAGGTCATCAGCTGATTACATTTTGAACTGCGATTTGTAAATTTTTCGTGATTAATTTTATGATTTTTAGAGTTTTTTTTATGTACGTGACGTCATTTATGTATTTGATTTCAGAAATTGCCTACTGTAACTTACTGTATTTGTATGTCAAAGCAAAACAACAAAAAAAGTCATTTTGTTCCTGTTTCAAAAGTTAATGATAATTCCTCATTTTTTAAAATCGTTGGTTTAATTCTGAGGGGAGACGTAGTGTCCGGTTGTAATTTAAATATTGCGTTATACTCTGATCGAAACTCCCTCCTTCCCCCTGCCTCCAAAATCAGAACATTTTTATTATTTGTCCGATTAAAACGAAACCTTTTCTAATATTCTTCTCAAGTCCCCCAGGTACTAGATAAACTTCGGTATCATTTTTTCAGCCCTTGGTTACCACTATTTCTGAACATTAATTACGAGGGAGATATTTTCTCGAATTTTATGGGACCAATTTCAACGAGAATTAGTTCATTCAACTTAACACAAACTAATTAAGATATAGATAACTAATTAAGATACGGATTTAGCGTCCCCTGGCGGTAGAAAGGGGAACTAAAAGATTTTTCCGCGCGTGCACAGCACGCCTTCTATATAGTGCCGTAAGCAGCGGGAACGAGTGCCGCAGTTTCGTTCGGAAAGAGGTTTATTTAGAAAAGGATGCTCCACCTGGTGGTGGAAACTGGTACTAAAAGATTTTGCAGCACGTACGCAGCACGTCTGCTATACACGGTACCATAGGCAGCGAGGACACGTGTCAGAAATTTGTTTAGAACAGAATGCAACCCCTGGCGGTGGAACTAAAAGATTTGCCTGCTTGTGCGCTGAAAATGGCTATTTTTATTGAAACTGCAAAAGAAAGTTACCGATTTGATAATCCCAGACAATGAAATATTCTCATTTTCACTCATCCTTGAGTATTAAAAAAAGTATTGGGGTATTGGTTCGAAACTTGCAGTCTGTACATAGTTTATTTGTCTGATTACGAGAATGCAAAATTTGTGAAAATCCGACCGTAATTTTTTAAAATTTTGACCAAAAATGACCCGCTTTGAATCAAATTATTCACACATTTCAGGAGGTGGTATTAAATTTACCTCCGCTTCGGTGTCCATCTCTCTATTTAATTTTCGAAAGACAAAGAGTTACCAGAGGAACTGTTTCGTGCAGCGATTTTTAGAGTGATTTCGCATTTCGTATTATTTTTTGACGGGACCGGGCAACGCCGGGCGGATCAGCTAGTATTTAATAAAATGCGAAATATATCCTAAATTTTCCTAAATCATTTAATTTTTAAAAACTCAAATGTATTTCAACCTATGCATTAAGTCATACTGACCGATTTTATTTTCGCAATTTATATATTGTGAACCCCTACTTAAATAACCAACGAACCACCACTGCAATGAACATAGTATATGATATGTTGATAAAATATCTGTTTAAGCCATTGTGACAAAAGTTGTTAAATCTGAAACTGTAAAAACCACACTGTTAAAAGTTTGCAGCAAACTGTCCAGTCATTTGACCGTTTTTAGAGAAAACGGTTACATAACTATTATTTAACGCTGTTCTGACAACATTATTGCCCATATTATTGTCAGAATAGTGTTAAATTACGGTTATGTAACCGTTATCTATTAAAACGGTCAAATGACTGGACAGTTTGCTGCAAATTTTTAACAGTGCATAGCATATTCAGAAATCAGTTATTGGAAATATATAGAGTTATAAATAAGTTTTACAAGTAAGAGAACCTGTAATATTGCTGGTAAAATTCTAACTGAATTTAGAAAAATATTACATAGGTCTATGGTTAGAATAGGCAGTTCTCCGATTATAGCATTTCTATTGATGTAAATAAATGAGCAATAAATTTGCAGTAATCAAAATAATATAAAATGATGAATACTAAAGTAATTGCTCAACAAATTTAAGAACAACAAATAACTTTACAGATGAAAATTTAGCCTTTAAACCAAATGCTTAATTTAGCCTACTTTACATACGAAAGACCAAAATTTTTCCGCAAGTACTTTGAAGCTTATGGACGTCATTTGATCTTTCCTTATTTCAAAGTAGTAAATCAACAAGTGCAAACGCAACATGAACAAATTATTAGATGTATGATGTCATGCATGGGATTGTAAGTTGGAGGAGACAGTAGTTACTGGTTTTTTTTCATAATATTGTGGTACAGATATGAAATGTTTGTGCATGTGCGTTTCAATATATAGATAAATAGATGTATACCGACAGATATATATATATATATATATATATATATATATTGCAATTTTGTTTATAATTTATAAATACCCAAACGGTATTTTTTATTTTACATTTTTCTTATTGTCACATTTTTATCTTTGGAAAATGAATTATGAAAAGAATCAGAGAAATAATTTGTGAGTTCCTTAAAAAAAATAATTATTAAGTAATATTTTGAATGTCACTTAATCTCACTACATAATAATTCTCGCTTCAGTTTGGTGAATTTTAATTGAATTTTGAACTTTTACGATTTAGAATTCAAACTGTATTAAGTTAAAATAAGATGTTGCACAGTGTTACAGTTTCAACATTTAACTCGAAAAAAAATGGAATTTTGAATTACCTTTTTCTGCTTGGTATTTGAGTTTTTCTTTAAAGAAACATCAAATAATCCTAATATATAATTTTTTTTAATATATATATATATATATATATAGTTTATGTAATAGTGTTAGACGTGTCATTCATATAGTAATTTATTGTTGCTTATTATGTATCTTTTTCCGCAATCAATATTTAAAAAAATTATTTTGTTCTAGTAAATTGTTTTCTTAAACACGTTCAAAAAAATTGTTTATTAAATAGGTAAGTAAATATTTTATAGCGCCCTTTGGGTTATCTATCTGTGGAGTTGCAAATTTTTCCGTTTATATTGGTGTACAATAATTTATATGTATTTTTACATATTAATTTTGTATATGTAAGTTCTTAGAATATAAAGAATTCAATTTTAAAATTTTAAAGTGCGTGGCATTGCTATCTGAAAAATAAATGAACTCATTTCAAGAACATACATAAGATACTTTATATTTTTTCTTCAAAAATTAGTGAATCAAATAAATAACTAGATATTATTTGATTATTTCGACTAGTGGTCAGAAGCAGCGCGCTGCGAAATTGAAATAGTAGCTACTTTTTCCAGTAGTTTGTAGTGTAGTGAGTTACATTTTGAAAAATGTAATGCAGCCAATAGCGCGATAGAAAAAAATCCATAGTTTGTAACGGACACTGATGCTACTTTTAATGCTACTCTAGAACAAAATGTGCCATTCTTCTGGTCACGTGATCGTAACTCGCTTCTTCTGTGTAAAATGTGTTCTACGCAACAATTTACGAATGACAGCAACTAAATTACAGTGTTTGGTAATGCATAATGAATTTTTCACATAATGGACGTCGTGGATTTTTCCGTTGACACATGCAGGTAAATCCAAGTACCAAAATCCGAATCAAAGAAATTAATTTTCTTGCTGGAAACACTTATTTATTTACTCATTATCATTATTCGCCCCAAAGCTCCCGAAACTTCTGGTTGATGTCTTTAACTCATTGAATTTCGCTTTTAATTTTTTTTCCGATGAGTGCAGTGATCGGAGCACCCTAGCCGACAGTCGCAATTCCGCTTGTATATCGCAATTCCGCTTAGCTTTATAATATTTATTTTATTGTATGCCTTCAAACGCGATATAACGAGGAGGGGGGGGGGGGTACTGTATTATTTAATCTGCGTCCTCAATTCCAAGTTTAGATTGAATCCTTTGACAAAATCAGTAAGTAGCGAAGAAGCGAATCATGCTGTCATCAGATGCAATTATACTGCAAAATTATCGAAAGGATGTTTTAAGTGCAAAAAAAGGACACTTTAATATTTTTTTACGCTTGGAACACAATGCGTGCCACTGTGCACCGGGTCCTTTTAAAGTTTTGACTTCAGATTTTTAACCCATCTTCGGGACAAGAGTCCCCTTCACAATTTTATTATTTTAGCACTACTTTTGTCAAAACAGAAATCTATGCCTAATTCCTTTGCAGAAATTCTGTGATTAAATAAAGCAAAAATTACTTTAAAAAAAGTTACTGTTGCAAAAAATGAAGGAGTATACGCACCCTATATATTAAATGTACGCGATGCTCATCGCGAAGGGGTTAAAGACTGAAAATTACATTTGTAAAAAAATCATGTGTTTTGAAATGCATTGAGAATAAGATGCAATGTAATTAAATATTTATCTCCAGAAGTCTTAGCTCTTCAAAGCAAAATGATCTCTAATGAGATCTGACATAAATCCGAACTATCATTAGCAAAGGTTTTTCGTGCACTACTTAGGAAAACTGAGTAACTCTGCGTGACAATGTCTACGGAATCACCGATACTCTCTTAAGGTGAAACGCGACTTTGCCGCCTAAAGACTAACGTACCGTTAACAAACTGAAACCCTCACCAAAAAATAAAGAGGAAATTTAGTCTACTTATGTAAATCTGTTGGGTTTAAAGTTTGTACTAAAATGTGGGTTTGTTTATTTATTTGCTGTCGCTAGACTTTTTTTTTTTCTGGCGAGGATAGTAAAAAAATCTTATTAGACTTATACTATTAAACGAATTATTACAATAATTTCTAATTTCAATTATAGAATAGGCGAAGGGTGGATACTCAAAAACTATCCTCTGAATATCTGAGAAATAAAATTGTGTGTAAAAATGTAACGATTTACTCAATAAATCCGAAATTTATCTTCAGCCGTTTTCTTCCTTCTAATAACCTAATCCCCACAAACAGTTTCTTTGCCATGGAATCATTTGCATTATTTTTGAAAAAACTATATTTTTGTCGTGGTTTCAAGCTCTGAAAAGAAAATTTCTTGAACGCGATTTCCTATAAGGCATAAAATTTTGACGATCAGCACAAAATAATTACCAGAACTGACTCCTTACATTCTATAGAAAATAGGATATTTACTATTATTTAAATGTAGCTAATGAAAAGTACTAACTTGTGAATGATTGACATAGGCGTTATCAAAAAAAATTTTCATTATTTTCATCAAAATGGGATTTCTTTTTGAAAAATTCTCTTAAATATATTAATCGAAAGAAGTTTAGAAAACTTTATGTCGAGCTATTATAGATTAAAATGATCTTTATTTAGTGTCAGTTTGAGAATAACGACATATGGGCAATAAAATTTGATTGGTCGAGAGGATTTTGTTGGCGAATTTGCCATTATTTACAAGGTAATGTATGGTTAGAGCTCAGAGTAAAGATACTATATTAACATGTCTATGGGTTAGAGGTATAATACACGTAAGAGGATTCATCCAAGCAAACGTCGCCAAGTTCTGTTATATCTTCCCATAGTTAAAGTTTGGACTAGAACTTCCAATCTGAGCATGCGCCTTGTGCGTATGTCACCACTTTCTTATAAAAGGACTCTAGTGTCAATTTTTTACGGACATAATACAAGATAATTTCAAACATATTAAATTTTTATCTCAAACGCGTTTTTCCTGAAATAGTTTCTCGAAATTAATCATTATTGTAACATTAATTATATTTTAAGATGGAGTTATAAATAGTTTATAGAAACAATTTGATAAAGTTCAATCTTGTGACCAAAATTGTGAGCATTTTTATAAATTTTCGTGTGTTGCAAGATTATCTGCTAATAAGAAACGTTACATTTCATAAAGTTCAATTTTTTTTTTATATATCAAATCAAAGAAACTTTAGTTCAGAACGCACTACAAGAATTTATCTGAATACGATAGAAAAAGTTATGCTACAAAAATTGCAAATATATAGCTGCTAAACTTTCCTATTTTTGAGAACCATTATTTTCAAATAGAAATATTCGCAATCACAGTAATTTGAGATTAAATAAGACGATGATTAATATATGAAAATACATAGTATACGGCAGTTAATATAGTTAGTATAGATTGGTTACTGAAATAGTCATGTTTGAACTGCATCAAACATTATTTAATTAATGGGGACTTTCCAGTATTAAATTAAATAACACCCATCTATAGTGTTTAGGGATATGCTATTTATTTTAAATGAAATTTGCATTAAACTTACTGCACAAATTTGGAACTCTGACCAAAAAACCTACACAGAAAGAATATTATCAGTAACAACATCTACTATAAAAGAAGCATAAAAATTAAGTAGGTTTGAACTGGCAATATTAAGAAATATTAATCATTACAGATTCTATAGAAGCACCAAAATTGTGGGCACTAGAAATTTGGGGAATTTCAATTTCATATGTTTATTCGATGTTTATATATATATATAATTTGAAAGGTAATTAAAGTTTTAATCTAAAGTTTAAAAAAAGGAAAGTTCAAAAATTTTATTTTTTTAAATTTTTAAGTAGGGGAAAATAAGGTAAAATCGGATACCTTATTAATAGTTGCTTCTTGAAGCCAGAATTTTCAACAGAATTTAATAATGCTTTGCATAAACAAGCTGCACTTATCCTCGTACAATAATATCATTATAAATATATGATTTGTTTATCCTATTTTTATTTATAAATGTTTTTCTAGAAAAAGTGAAATTATCCTGTCTTAACCCACCAGGGAACCAACAATAAATTTAAAAAATATATATATAAATATTTTTTATCACCTTGTAAAATAAAATGCTCGAAATGATCTTTACCTGTTGCACATGACTATGTAGATTTTTTGCAACATTTATGCTCATTTGTGTAAGTATAGCACGTATATTCATGGAGATATAAAAGTTTCTTTAAAAAATTAAAGAAATTTTACCATGCTTTTTGTTTATAGCATACAGGGTTTTCAATCAAACTTAACGTCACTTACAGAAAACTTGACAAAATATAATAGAAACAACATACTACAATTAAAATATAAATATATTAAATATTTAATGAAGAATGAGCATTTATATAAAATACTTGTAACTGCGCAAGCGCTGAATATAACAAAACTTGTTTTTGCATAATTTAGCAGTAAACTATATTGGGCAACTCCTATCAAAAAGTCAGTCGAGTATTGTGATAATTCAGAAAAATATCGGTGATATAATGAGCTGAATTTCAATTGCTTTCAAAAAATAGCTGGATGATAAGGAATTTTCCACAAATTGTCATTTTTCATTTTCTTTATTTTCATTTTTTAATCTTATTTTTTTTCTTTGAAAACCATCAGAACCAGCCCATTCCAACTAAAAAAGAATTATTGAAATCGAACCATCCGTTTAAAAGAAATGCGTTAACATTAATAAAATACTGACTCCTTCATTGGAAGTCATTTAATAAAAAAATGATAATTTGTGAAAAATCTCTTATAACCCGACGACTTTGCGAATGCACC
Source organism: Maratus michaelseni (assembly GCA_963931845.1). Classification (NCBI taxonomy): domain Eukaryota; kingdom Metazoa; phylum Arthropoda; class Arachnida; order Araneae; family Salticidae; genus Maratus; species Maratus michaelseni. The sequence continues at coordinate 240,857,238 of OZ007586.1, read as the reverse complement.
TGAAATTCAGCTAACCAATTTATTTCACCGATATCGTGTCCCTTAGTTACTCTAGTGATCAAACCTCGCTGAAAATAAGAGGTTAAACATATTTTTGTATATTCCCGAAGTTACAGAAGAATATGTCAAGTATTTCTCTAGATATTCAATAAAACGTCTAAAATCGAAAGTGTCCCATGGCTTTTGCCCATATAGTGTATGTTAGTCTTAGTAGACTTTCTTTTGAAAAGGAACAAAACACTTTATTTTATTTTAACTAACAGTATTTCATTTATAAATCGAATGATTTAATATTAAAATCAAAAGTAATCTTTATTACAATTTGAGAAATTGTAATAAAGACGCTCACCTCTTTATCAGTCTTAGAAAAATCATAATCACTCTTGTCCATCTAGTTTTGCCTACCTTTTCATCAAGCATATTTTACCGACTCTTCAATTATAGTTTCCTAATATGTAATTTTATCCTACGTAAGGTATTCAGTTTGACCCCAAGAGAATGTGGGAAAATGTCCTTTTAAATACTAGTCTTTTTTAATTTCATTGTGGTAAATAAACCGTTATTAAATATGTTATACTTACTAATATAGAAAGTTTTAGTAACTTCAAATGTGTTCATATTTAAGAATATTAAAAATTAGCAAACATTAAAACAAAAAATGATAAAATCAAATTTTAAACATAGAAACTACACAAATGCCATTATGGAAATACCTTAATGGCCTCTTCTTCTTTTTACCTCGAATTGAGTATTTTAACAATTAACCGCTAGAAGGCTGCTCAAATTGGGTCAAAACTGAAATATCCGGTTTCACCTGACTCTGCGGTTTTACCCTTCTTTCCCCTACATGAATAAATTTCCACTCCTCTTGTGATGTGACAACCAATATTTTTGCTTATGACTTATTTATATTTATTTTAAACGCTTTTTGGAGGTTAATTCAAGGACATTTAATGATTGTGCCAAGATTTTTACCGTGTTATAGATGAATTTTGATCCAATAAAGTTTCCAACTCTTGGTCTTTTAATTTATTTGGCTTGCCAAGGTGGGGGGGGGGGGGTTGTTACATTTTCACGCTGCAATGTTTAACAAAAATATTTTCTGTAATATTTTCTACATTTAAATTGACCAATATACATTATACATTATACAATGTACAATAATATCTGTGATTACGGAATTGCTATGGACTGATAAATACTCCCTTTTAGACAGGTTTCCGTCAAAACAGGTAGATTTTTGTGATATTCTTTCGTCGAAATCATGTAAATTTCAGTTTTAGACAGTATTTTGTTATAGATAGGTTCAGTTTTCATAAGTCTTAATATAAAAATGATAGTTTCTCATCGATATTGATTATATAATTATATTGTTTATAATTTTGATATTGTTTATAATTTTGAGAAAATGCAGAAGTAACGTCCGTAGGTGGAGTTACAGTACATATATCCAAAAGACATTGAATTCCCATCAGCGGTCACGAATGTGTTATAAAGTATTTTATTATTTTCTTGGCTTAAAAAAAATTCTGTTCTTAACCCTCTGAAAATTTGAGGTACTAATTATCTCAAATTTAATCAAATCGCTTGAACGAAAAAGGTTCCATTTAAAATATCTAAAAAAACATATTGAAGGTACGTGTTGTTATCTACATTATGCTTTGTTGCTATGATGATATAAAAACGTGTAAGTCTATTCTACTGAATCCCGATAATACATTTATTGTAGTCATACGTTTGTCATTTATATTTGCATAGTTGCCAAACCTTTCTATTTTTTATCTATTTTGAATATTGTTTTTTTGCTCAGAGTTCCAAACTTATGCAGTAAGCTTAATGTAAATTTGATTTAAAAAATATATATTCTTAAATACTGTGGATAGGTGTTATTTAAGTTTAAAAAATGAATTATAACTATCACTGATTTTGAACCTATTACTGCAGTAATACGTTACCAAAAAGCCCCTGTTAATTAAATAACGATTGGTGCAGGACAAACAGAACAAAATCATAAGCAGCACAGCGTATGCAGTGCAAGTAAACCGACATTTTTACAGAAACATTTTTACTCCTCTTGTGATGTGACAACCAATATTTTTGCTTATGACTTATTTATATTTATTTTAAACGCTTTCTGGAGATTAATTCAAGGACATTTAATGATTGTACCAAGATTTTTACCGTGTTATAGATGAATTTTGATCCAATAAAGTTGCCAACTCTTGGTCTTTTAATTTATTTGGCTTGCCAAGGTGGGGGGGTTTTTGTTACATTTTCACGCTGCAATGTTTAACAAAAATATTTTCTGTAATATTTTTTACATTTAAATTGACCAATATACATTATACATTATACAATGTACAATAATATCTGTGATTACGGAATTGCTATGGACTGATAAATACTCCCTTTTAGACAGGTTTCCGTCAAAACAGGTAGATTTTTGTGATATTCTTTCGTCGAAATCATGTAAATTTCAGTTTTAGACAGTATTTTGTTATAGATAGGTTCAGTTTTCATAAGTCTTAATATAAAAATGATAGTTTCTCATCGATATTGATTATATAAATGCGAATATCGTTCATATTTTTGAAAAAATGCAGAAGTAACGTCCGTAGGTGGAGTTACAGTACATATATCCAAAAGACATTGAATTACCATCAGCGGTCACGAATGTGTTATAAAGTATTTTATTATTTTCTTGGCTTAAAAAATTTTCTGTCCTTAACCCTCTGAAAATTTGAGGTACTAATTATCTCAAATTTAATCAAATCGCTTGAACGAAAAAGGTTCCATTTAAAATATCTAAAAAAAACATATTGAAGGTACGTGTTGTTATCTACATTATGCTTTGTTGCTATGATGATATAAAAACGTGTAAGTCTATTCTACTGAATCCCGATAATACATTTATTGTAGTCATACGTTTGTCATTTATATTTGCATAGTTGCCAAACCTTTCTATTTGTTATCTATTTTGAATATTGTTTTTTTGCTCAGAGTTCCAAACTTATGCAGTATGCTTAATGTAAATTTGATTTAAAAATATATATATTCTTAAATACTGTGGATAGGTGTTATTTAAGTTTAAAAAATGAATTATAACTATCACTGATTTTGAACCTATTACTGCAGTAATACGTTACCAAAAAGCCCCTGTTAATTAAATAACGTTTGGGGCAGGACAAACAGAACAAAATCATAAGCAGCACAGCGTATGCAGTGCAAGTAAACCGACATTTTTACAGAAAGCCTTTCGTACAGCAACTGTACAATTGGACCATATATAATGTTGCCAACTTTAGAGTTTTTACTAAATGGGCATGTCCGGCCATCAAAACCAATCATGACCAGAATAAGAAAAAGAGACGGCTGTACTACGGTAAATTTCATCAAGATTAGTACAAGTCCGTCTCATTATGCAAATTCTTCAGTCATTTTAAATCAGTCCATTGATATCAGTCATTTTATGTTTGATCTCATTATTTTTAATTATTTAACTCTAGGACTGTACACTATCAGTACTTAAAAAGAACTGCACTCTGAGATTCAATGTATCCCAAGATTTGAAATCGATGCCGTTTGAATATTTTTTGTCTTTTTTGGATGTTTTCTTTTAAGTAACATGTAAAAGCCCTGATAAAAATTATTGTATACTTATAATTAAATGAAATATAGTTTTTCTTTATAAAAAGTGCAATTAAAAATATTTTTAAAAAAATGATATTGTCATAAACATTAAAATAACCAAATATATTTGATCTAAATGCAAAAGACAACGTTGTCAAGATTATCGATCCATACAATGTACAGCTTGCGTACCAGACATGTAATATCTTAGACTTTTTTTTGTGTGTGAGTGTGTACGAAAGTGCTTCGAAACACATATTTCGCTTATAATACATTTATTTTATTTTATAATAGTTATATAACTATTAGGGTACCAGGTTGTAAAAAAATTAATGAGGTAAGGAATACCCTTGTGTGCAGTCTTAGGGTTAAATGTTGTTATCTAGGAAAATAACTAGAAAAAAAATATCTTTCTGCAATCTGGTAATTTTCAATGCAAATAAATGTATTAAATATTTCTTTGCTTCAGTTTAGATTATTATTTGCTTTCCTTAATTTGTCTTTGAAATATCACAAAATTCAAATCATTATAAAATTTATCTATACATGTGTTACAAACGTGTTACAAACGTTATGCGTGACAGACAATGTTACAATCTAATAAGACTTTTTTAATGTCCAAAATGTACGCCTATTTTACGTCCGGTTGCACATGAGAAACCGTAAAAATGAAACTGTCCAGAATATGTGGCAATATTTGATTTATGCGTCCCTCCGCTGTGAATGTGAATGCAATAGATAGTAAAGGAAGCTGTAATGGATAAGTAAAAGTGCATAAACTGTATATTTTTCCAAGTTGATTTATCTAAGGAACTCAAAGTATACCAAAAGTAGGTGTTACCACTTGGAAATTGAAAGCTGGTACAATTTTTAATATGTAGTCGATCCCGGAAGCATTATTTATGAATATTACTTAATAGTAGACATTATTTGCAGTCAATTGGCATCTATATCTTTTGTATAAGATTTTTTGCTGCAAGGGGATGATCACTTTTTTCTCGCTCCAGGCTGTCCATAGAATGCATTAGTTCAACAATAAATGTAGACTGCAGATTTGTGATATTATTGCAATTAGCGTATAATAAAATTATTAGGACGGCAAACGAATCTTTAAAAAGAACCTGCATAGAAAGTCTATATATTTTAAGAAAGTTTAAGATTTTTCCGTTTAGGAAGGTTGGTTTGTGAAGGTTCTCGAATTAGCAATAAAGTCTATTAAAATGTAATTTTTTAATAAAAATTCAGTTTCGTGCTTGTTTTTTACTTTCGTTTAAATAACTGCCTGTCGGATTAAAAAAGAAAATTACAAAAATTTCTTGTAGTAAGTATCAAGATGTTCCCTTAGTGATACTGCGAATTTTGAACAAAAATTATAACGCATGGAATATTTTAAAGATGTATGGACTACGAAAGATTTGTTTTGAGAAAAATGCATTTGAAATACATTATGATATGTTATTTTCATTACTTACCTGTGTAAGAAGCATGAAAATGCACTTTCTGTCAAGTATATGGCGAAACATTTCATATTTTTTAAATTTTAACAAACGAAAAGATCACGAAATACTTGCGATTTTTTCTCACGAAAAAATCGCATTTTTACTCCTTTTAAAGTACACTTTCCATTTAAACACCTTGATAAATCATTGTCCAAATTTGCCAAGTTTTACGTTTTTTTTTTTTTTTTTTTTTTTTTTTTTTTTTAAATAAAAATTTTAATTTAATAAAAAATTATGCTTTATTTAATCGCATATTTCGACGATTAAATAAGACAAAATTTACTATTATATTTTAGTGATAAGAAAAAAGCGTAAACGTTGGCAGCTGTGTCATTGTACTTGTGGAAACTTTTAAAAATAAGAATTATTTTTAAAATGTTTTTATATTCTCGCAGAAGTTGAAAAAGAAATCGTAACATACTATTCTGTGGAAGGTTTTCTGTTAATTTAAGAAATTTGTTAGATCATGAGAAATTACCCATGAATTAGAATTGAACTACACTTTTGAAAGTTCAGTTAGAATAACATTATTTCATTTAATTTTTAATTCCGGAATCTTAATTATAAAAGAAATAAAGCATTTTATTAGCTTCAATTACTAGAAAATGGTTTAATTATTAATATTAAAATTATTCACCAGTAGTAAGTAGGTAATGCAAGTGGCACAAAATAATAAGTTTGTTATGTTACTTAAAATTAAAAATTACTTCTAAAAGCCCACACGTGAATTTTGTGGATAATTTTGTAAACTGCCTTTTGAAATTGATAAGCAATCTACACTTTAATAATTACTTATCAATTATCAATAAAAGCATTCATAAACAAAAGCACATATTTATTTTACTTCTTCAAATCAGCATGCTCAAAATTTCTCCAGATTTATTCTCTTTACAGTGAATACTGGTTTAAAATTGCGCCAGGAAAAACATATATAAAGAAAATTTAAATATTTATCCTAAGAAAACGAACAAAGGTGGTAAAAACATTTATAAACTCTGCAATATTTACAAATTCAAACTTATATTGTTAGGATGAGTATCACAGATATTGTGTAACTGACTTAGTGTGTAAATTTTTAATAACAGTTTGTTTGAAGAGAAACATCTATGCATTCTTATTCACCTTTCAAAATTCATTTCATAATATATAAATTTCCATTTCCTCTGTATTTTAGATGACCTTCAAGCAATATTGCATGTTACTTATGGAGATTTCAAGCTTATTTTAGCAGTAAATTTTTGGAATACATTTGCGCTTATTTTTCAGAATAAGTTAATCGGAAAATATTCTACACAGTGAAAATAGAAACGGCTTCTTCAAAACGGCTGCTAAAAATGTTATATTTTAACAAAAATAATTTTTAAAGACATTTTTTATCATTAAATCAAAACAGAAACATAAAAATCGATATCTCTTTTTAAAAAATCCATGCATTTTACGCGATTTTAATTGCTATGCGATTTATTTTTCAAATTTAAAACTAAAAGCATTCTCTAATATTTTCATCTTTTGATTCAGAGAAGTTCGATGTTTAGATGTCTAACTTCATTCAACGAAAAGTGACACATTGCCGCTTAAGGCTTCAGAAGTATGAACATTGTGTTTAAATCGAAAATCAGGAGTATTTCGGCTGTGTCACTTTTTTGCATAAAATGTAAAACATTGACGTGCAGAATTTTAAATTAAGACTTTTTTTAATGAAAGTAAAACAAAAAGCTTATTTAATTTATAGATGTGCTGCTTTAATCTATCAAGGTAATTAAATTATAAAGTTTTTTTAACATTTCCATAAATGTTATGTGGGCAATTGACTTTATTATATTTAGAAATGAGCAACTTCTAATGGTTTCGCTTTATTTTTATTATTTTGTTTTTGATTTCAGGTAAAATGGCTATATTTTTATTAATCCATTTTAGCAAATCACCATACTGTTCATTTTGTATAAATTCTGAGATTTATTGTGATTTATTATGGATTTTCCCTTAAAGGTGAAGTTGGTTCATTTTCGATGATTGACGCCAATGATTTTCCTTTCATCATTTAACACAAGTGGAAAAATGTAAAAAGCCTATCATGAAAATATTAGACTAACAAGTTCAATAAACAGCAAGTTTTAAGCCAAAATCCAAATTGTTGACAAAGCATTCATATAAATTTCAATATTAAACTTAACTAATAAAAAAATAGATAACACTTACATGTTTGTGTTTAGAAAAAGAATAAATTAAATTTATAAAAATAAAATACTCAAAATTATCTAAAAAAATATATAAAAAAGTAATTACGATATTTAAAAATCCATTTTCCTGAAATTGCAAAAAGTACAGTTGTTTACAAACATTTAATCTCCATTAAAGTACATTCTCCATTAAACATTAAAGTACAAACATTTTAATCTCCAAATTGTCACAGAAAAAAAGGAATAGCCATTTGACTGACTGGAAAGTATGCCTCCTTTTAATTTATATAAAAACAAAATAAAAAATAAAAAGCCTTCTAAATTTTATCTTTGGATACCAAACGGGAAGTCATTCGATCAAGTAGTTTAGAAATTATGAAGGCTTAAAGTTTGGAACTTTTAATGTTAAATTCATTTGTATTCGTTGCAAAACAGATTGCAATGAGGATAGTTTTTTATGCATAACTGAAAAACTACTTCGTGGAATTATCTGTAATTTTAGATTCGCATATTTGACACTTTTAGAAATCGATTTCTGTTTTTTTAAAAAAGTCAAAGATATTATTATTTTTTTTTTCGAAAATAATTTCAAAAAATATATATTTTCGAAATAAATTTATGAAAAATTATGACTTGTAATCTAGGACGTTTTTAACAGAAATCGATTTCTAGAAGATTCAGATATGCTAATCTAAAAGATCATTTCATTCCGTCAAGTAGTATTTGAGTTATGCTTAAAACTCCATTATACAGAAGCATTGCAGTTCGTTTTGGCAACTTTTAATACAGAATTTAACATTAGGAGTTCCAAACATTAAACATCCATAATTCCTAACTACTTAACCGATTGATTTCCCATTTGGTAGCCTCAAGTAAAAATTTACCGAAAAAGTGAAATATGATATCTAAATTGGGTGTACGTATTGAAAATTTACGTTTGGTACAATTTTAGTAGAATGACTACACCCAAGCTTATTTTTTCACATAAATTGTAAAAAGATATAATTTCCAGTCGAAGGGTTATCTCCGTTTTTTCTGTGAAAATCTGGAGATTAAAATGTATGGGGTTCTTTCTTTCTTTATTTTCTTTTAGCCCATTACAAACAATATGGGGCGGCAAAATATTTTAATCTCCAAATTGTCACAGAAAAAAGGAATAGCCATTTGACTGACTGGAAATTATGCCTCTTTTCAATTTATATTTTATAAAAAAACTTAAGATGTTGTCTTCATACTGAAATTGTACCAAACTCTGAAATTTCCAATATCAACACCTAATTTTAATATCATATTTTTTTCCTCGTAAATTTTATCTTTGGATACCAAACGGGAAGTCATTCGATCAAGTAGTTTAGAAATTATGAAGGCTTAAAGTTTGGAACTCCTAATGTTAAATTCATTTGTATTCGTTGCAAAACAGATTGCAATGAGGATAATTTTTTAAGCATAACTGAAAAACTACTTGGTGGAATTATCTGTAATTTTAGATTCACATATTTGACGCTTTTGGAAATCGATTTCTGTTTTTAAAAAAGTCAAAGATATTTTCTCTTTTTTTTTTTCGAAAATAATTACAAAAAATATATATTTTCGAAATAAATTTATGAAAAATTATGACTTGTAATCTATGACGTTTTTAACAGACATCGATTTCTAAAAGCTTCAGATATGCTAATCTAAAAGATCTTTTCATTCCGTCAAGTAGTGTTTGAGTTATGCTTAAAACTCCATTATACAGAAGCATTGCAGTTCGTTTTGGCAACTATTAATACAGAATTTATCATTAGGAGTTCCAAACATTAAACATCCATAATTCCTAACTACTTAACCGATTGATTTCCCATTTGGTAGCCTTAAATAAAAATTTACCGAAAAAGCGAAATATGATATCTAAATTGGGTGTACGTATTGAAAATTTCAGTTTGGTACAATTTTAGTAGAATGACTACACCCAAGCTTATTTTTTCACATAAATTGTAAAAAGGTATAATTTGCAGTCGGAGTTTTAACTCCGTTTTTTTCTGTGAAAATCTGGAGATTAAAATGTATGAGGTTCTTTCTTTCTTTATTTTCTTTTAGCCAATTACATACAAACCTACGATTTTAATTCCTTTTCCGAAAATATTCTCTTTTGATTAGTTTATGTCTTTCATTATTATTATTATTGCTGTTATTTTTTTATTTTATGCGATCATTAGAAAATAATTTATTCAATCAGTTTTTGTATTTCTGTTTGATTACTGATGAAGTCTTAACTCATCATTAACTCATTTACTTTTTTAGGTGCTTTCGTAATTATATAAATACGTAAGCACCTATAGTCGTCGTCTGGTCAGTCCGTCTGTCCGTCTGTCCGCATATAACAGCGCAAAAACTACCCAGCCAAATGATTTGAAATTTAATATATATAATCTTTGCAGAATTTTGTCGAGTCATTTCAAATTTTATGAAAATCGAATCAAAACTTAAAACGATGTTAATATAAATATTTATTAAATAATTTGATTTTTTTTAAATTGGTATTTCTTTGTTATAGCAGCTTCCAAGGATTAATCGTCAAGCGACCGAGATGTATCATTCTATTAAATCCTATCATACGTAATTAATTCGATGCTATCCCATGATAGGTAATGATACTAGGTTGTCATGGTGATTACGTCCTATTTGAGATGGAGTCATATTATTTCCGTATTACTGAATTTAAAAACCGAATTTGTATCTAAAATTGTTTAATTATAGCAATCATATAATCTACCGACAGTTTTTGGATAGATGTTTCCGGAGAAATAGATATTAAATGGAAAAAAGTCTAAATATGGATTTCAAGTTCTGAAAATTTCAATGCTAGGCTTAAGTTTCCTATCGGAATTTTCAGAAAATGTCAACAAATGATAAAATGTTGGCAACTTAAAATGTACTTACTTTATTACGGAAATTAATCATATCATAATAACAGACGATGTAACTCATTTCACTGAAACTAGTTATAGTACGAACTGGTCATTTGTCAGGTTTGACGTACAATTTCCAACTTGGTTATTCTTCTAATATATAAAAGTGTGTTTTGTAATTATCTTTTGATGACTGTTTACGAAAAAGTTTTATATTTCTAATTTATAGGTGGTTAAAGAAATCCTAATTTGGTGACGTGATATTTGCATTTTGCATTTATTTTTTATTTACCCTTATACATTCTTCTATAAAACAATTTATGCAAACACAATGCAGAGTCGTGGAAAAAAATACGCTATTTTATCACCAAATTACCGCAGAGTGATGCGAGAAGTGCCATTCGGCTGGTATTTCCGATTATGAATACAATTTTTGAAATAAGGGATGTCTACATATTAAAATTTGTACCAACTTTATATTTTCAAATGGTAACACTCACTTTTGACACTTTGAGTTCCTTGGATCAAAGCAGTCCGGAAAAGTATATAGTTTGTAGATTTTGCCTTAAATATCCATTGAGTTACGCGAGCTTAAAATCTGGTAATACTAATGTCAAACATACGTTACAAATTTTCTTTAATTTATATCTTCTCAAAAAATCAGCCCATTGAAATGTTTCTTTCTTAATGAGAAACACTGCAGGACCCAAAAATAATCAACACAGTTTCCGATTCAAAAACGTAATAATTATGAAAACTATTAATAAATTCGTAGTAAAAAAATTATTAATCTTGACCTACATTAAATTTTACATAAAAAGAATCGGATATAATCTCATATAATCCAATAAGATTTCTCCCCGAATTTGTCAATTAGCTCACTTTATTGCTCGTATCTTTCTCAGTTTTTACGATATTTGACTGTTTTTTTATATGAGTGACTCTATAGAATTGAGTACCAAATCATGAAAAAAAAATCTTTGGTATAGTTCGCGCATGCGCAGTTATAAATTATTTCATGCAAATGTCCATATCTCATCAAATATTCAATATATTAATTTTTTAATTGCAGTATACTGTTTCTACTGTTCTTGAAGTCTAGCATGTGTTTTACATCATCGAAGTGCAACGACAATTCGATGTTTAAGATATCTCAGACCGCCGAACTCACTGAAAGAGTTCCACAAACTCTCTCAGTGAGTTCGAACTTTCTATGGCTAGATACAACCACTACCAGTCACTCTGATTGTCTGTGGATCTTCGTTTTAAATGATTGGCTGTTGAGGCTGGTTTTAACTTCTGCACATGCGCACACTTTCCGTTTGTTAAGATGTACAGACGCAGTGACGTTCAATGAGTTATCTGGGATGAATTTTGCGATGTGAACAGGTGCTCTAATTCCAGGGTCTACCAACTCCAAAACTGCGGTATAACATATCTTAAATACCCAGTCTCAACGGGGTATAAGAGTAGAAAGAAGTTTTTTTTTCTGATTGGCGCAAAAGGGGGGGGGGGGGGGGAGATTGGTTGACGGCAGTGTTTGTTTGTAAACAGGCCCTTTTCTTATTACGCTCCATGATTGTATCCTATTTTGTACTAGTATGTTAATCTATGATATAGACACAATGAAATAGATATCACTTGAAAAATACAGCTTGACTTCCACAAGGAGTGTGTAATGAAGTCACCGGGAGTCGAACTTGTCGCCTTCTCCTACGCTCACATGTGATTAAATGAGTGGTGCCTTAACCACTTGGTCATGGAAGGTCCTTGTCACAAGGTGTTTAATCCCCCTAACTCTCTCACACTGTCTCACTATTTGTGGATCTCCTCTCCCTCTTTAAGTATGGCGTAAATAACAAATGGCTTCTAATTTCATAAAAATAATTACTCCTATTTAACTCGTATCGTCAAATCATGGAAATATATATATATATAATCCCAGAATCTTTATTTTATTTTTTATTACATACATTTACTGTTTTTTAACCCTTTCCGGCACGGACAAATTCTGTTCGTAAAATGCGAAATTACTGACTGACACCGGAATTTACAAACGACTTTTTTAGAAAATAAGAACTCCTCAATTTAAGCTTTCATTGTATAAGCAAAATTTTATTAAAATATTCTTGGTGTCGAATGCAAGTTTGGAATTAAAATTAGGTGTGCCCGGAGTGGGACCACTGTGCCGGAAAGGGTTAAGCTTAAAAATATTTTTTTATAATGTTAAAAATATAACGATAATTTATAACGTTAAAAGGTTGCTGGTTTTTATATATTTTTTTCTTTTCAAAACGATTTATTATGATTATGACTTACAAAGCTATGATAACATAAATTTAGTTGTTGTAGAATTTATGAAATCCAGATTATAATTTATGACGTATCCCTTTCAATAAACTAATTTATCTTGCCAAAATGGCTATTCTGGTAAGCGGGTTTAGCTATAGTTACATATATATATATATATATATATATATATATATATATATCCGAAAATGTTTTTCTGTTATACATTACCAATACATATTTTTAAGGCTATCAAAACTGGTAAATTTCTGACATAATCGTCTTGTCGTTTTTATTCGAAAATGCATGAAATTCGCAGCTATTCTCATTCAAATACAAAGAAATCGAATACAGTTTTTTATTTTCCTATAAAAGATTTTTCAGAAAATGTTAAACGTGGATTTTTAAGCTGCATTTCGTTTCGGGACAGGTTGTCATTAAAGAACAAACGATTAAATTTCAAGATGTAAAATATTTACGGGAGAATTAATAACGCTATTTGATTCTTATGCCCTTAAATAGTAATGTTTGCACATTTAATGTGTTTACGATTAACAATGAGTTCGTTAATATGTCAAAAAGTTTCGAGCTGTTAAGTGGAGAAAAAAGTTTTAAAATTTTTGAATATCCTTAAATGGATACGCTTCACGTGTTTTGCTTACTGAAGATTTGAACACAAAAAGCATTATTTTCAAGCCACATCGGAATGTAAACTATTCAAAAGAAGTAAGAATTCGTTTCCTACTCCCACTAGTTCTTCCGAATACCTCAATATTACCAAGCATAAGAGCAATAACTTGTTCATGATAATACTATATTTTTAAAATTAAATGACCTGAGTCTCCTTGAATTTTCTTTGTTTTTTGAAGGTAAAACCATACAAAACTGAAAGTCAACCAGCGGTAGCATGAAGTATATATATAATTAAATGTCAAACAAAAACAAATGAGGAAAGTGAATGATGTATTATTAAAATAAATGTTATTATCAAAATTGTTTTCAATAGGTTACTGAAATTGATTAAAATATATTATTTGTGACCTATAAAGACTTCTAAATTCTAGCAAATTCTAATTAAATGTTTTTTCTCAAACTACACTTGTTTGAAAGGAACGCAAAATAAGTAAAATCATTTAATTTATCTAATGGAGGACAATTTTCATTAAATAAATTTCTATTTGAACATTTATTATGGCAAGCTTATCCATGTAAACTAAAAGGGGAATTATTCAGAGTGAGACAAATATCCTTGACACATTTTAAAATTCAATTAAAAAATCAAGCGTACCAGTGTACTGTTCAGGCAAAAAAAAAATTCTCATGATAGAAACTTTTGTTTAAACCAATTTAAAAATTTAGTTCAAAAATTGCTTGTAGATGGCGCGATACTTTTAAAGAAGCAAAAAATATTTTTTTTAACTAAAAGTAAGCAGTCACAGATAATTTATTTTGAACAATCTACAACAATATTTCAATGTGTGTGCCTTTTGTAGCTCGAACAACAACCAAATGACACCCAGTTTCATTCGACAGACGTGGTAGTAGACTGTACAAAATAAATAGCTGTTTATCTGGTATTTGATGCCTTTGTCTGCATCTTTCAAGATATAGTGTCATCTGTAAGTAAATTTTGGAACAATTTTTTTTATTATTTCTTAAACAAAACTTTTGGTTATGGAAAAACTTTTTGTTCAAACTGTACTCTCGTACGCCTTTTACTTGATTTTCTTTATCGAATTTTAAAATGTGTTAATGACTTTCTGCCCTCCCCTGTATAAATAAATTATATTTAATAATTATCTCAGATTTATTATTAACTAAGGGTAGCTAATATTCACATAAACACATAAAGAAGGAATAATATAAATAACTTGTGATTATATCACTGTCCAAAAAATCAGAGTTTAATATATGCAAATATCATATGTTGTACGGACTTTAAACTAATCCCATAGGCAGAAAAAATGAGCTGAAAGGATGTAGATAAAAAAGAATAGATTATATTAGCTTCAATCTTTTATTACCTCTTTTTCATAAAATTAATTAAATCACTAATCTAGCAATATATTTTATTTGGAAATACACAGAATAATGCACCGTCTCGTGTTTCAATTGAAATGATTTTTTTTTTCACTTTTATTTTGTAATACTCGTTTTAGCTAAAAATTTATTTTTGTACAAATGTGTTTTATGATTAATTTTTCTCTTCACTCGACAGATGTTTGTAACACATTCTACAGAGTGTCCTGAAAAGTTTGATGCGAGCTTTAATTTTTTACCTGTTGGTGATAAATAGGCAATGTAAATTGCAAAACTGCTCAAAATAAGACAGGGAAACAAATTATGTTAATGAAATAATCCTCCCTTAAATTTTCTGAGCTAAATTTTTTAAAAAATTATACGACTCCTAGACAAAATTGGTCAATTAGATTTTTTTTCCTTTTACTACAAGTTCTTTACAAAATATTGCATATCTGTATCTTTAAAATTGAAGGAGTTACGCTTACTTTAAAATTGACCATTGTAAAGGCGACCATATATCAAATTAGAAATGTAAATCTGCGAGATGTACCAAGAGAAAGGAACATGACTATAATAAATATGTATTTGATCTTTTAAAAAAAGATAATCTATGTTTGCAACAATATTGATAGCTAAGAACTCCAAAATATTTACAGAATCATTATTAGAATCACTCTGTAATGTATTGCAGATGAGAGAAAACACTTTGAAAATGCTTTATGATTTCTTTTATGTTTTTATAATTTAAAAATAGGTGTCTCTTTACATGATTTCTGTCTGTGTAATTAATGTCTTATTTGCATGCTTTTTTTAAGCAAATTTCTCCCTTGTTAATATATTTTTGATCTAAAGAACAACATCATCAATTTATGAATGGTCCCTATTTTTACTAATGAAATGGCCTTTTTAATAGTACGAAAAAATGGTATAAGTCTCAGTCGTTTTCTTTTTCCTAATTCTGTTAATTTTAAAGATATAAATATGCAGTTTGTTTTTTTTTTGGGGGGGGGAGGGGGGATTGTAATATTGTTTGAGTAAAAGGAAAAATTTTTAATTCACCAATTTTGTCTAGGATAGTCGTATAAAAATTTAAAAATTGTACCTTTTTGAAAATAAATGGGAGAACTACTTCAGTAACATAATCTTATTTTCTACCATATTTTGAACACTTTTGTAATTTGCATTTCCTACTTATCTCTAACAGGTTGAAAAATTAAAGCGCGTTTCAATCTTTTTGAGACATCTGTATAGTATATATATGAATTATTATAGCTTGTATCGTCTAATAAATATATATATATATATATATATATGTGTGTGTGTGTGTGTGTGTGTGTGTGTGTGTGTACACGATCGAATGCTATTATTTTCTGAAATAAAGAATTAGTATAAAATCCCTGAGTGTCTATTATTTGTAATGATCAACCTGAACAGGGATGTAGTACAACATGATCTTATTGGAATAGATGGCCGTCCATCATGATATGTGAACTCCTATCTTAAAGGATTCCTATATACATAATCATGTTGTACAGTCTTAAAAAAAAGCGATCACCCCTTATCAGGGGTCGGAAGTAGCGCGCTACAAGTAGCGAAACTACAGTAGCCGCTACTTTTTCTAGTAGTTTGTAGTGTAGCGCGCTACATGAAAAAAAGTGTAGTGTAGCGAGTAGAGCGATACAAAATATCAGTAGTTTGTAGCGAACATCGACGCTACTTTTGACGCTACTTTAGGAGGGAGGAAAAAAGTGCCAATCTTCAAATCATGTGATCATAACTCGTTTCTTTTGTGCGAAATATGTTCTCTGCAACAATTTGTGAATGTCAGCGACAAATCTCAGTTGCAGTGTCATATTATATTTCTCCATAGACGACGGGCACGGTCACAAATTAAATGTCATTTTCACAGTTTGGGTGTCAGAAACTTCGTGTATTATTATTTAAATCCATAGAAATCTTCCCAATATAATGTATTTTTATACGACTTGTTTTTACCAAAATATAGTCGTACGGCTATGTTAAGTCTTTATCTGACCAATTTCTTCTACCTTTTGCCTCCCACCCCCAGCAAGCAAAGAAATGTAAAATCTTTATTTTAAAAAATAAATAAATAAAACAGAAAGTAAGAAAGTAAAAGAACGGATTTATCTAAAGATAAATCATCTAAATTATCCCTAACCTCTCAAATTCACGCTTCTCCCTAGTAGCGTACAAAGGAGTTTAAAATATTTTTGAATCTTTATTTTTATACAAAAATAAAATCTTTCACTCCATTTGTTGCTCTTTAATGACAATAAATAAAAATTACTTCCTTGTCCCCCAAATTTACGCTTCCCTTTTTGCCCCTTCTCCAGTATACAGTTTCAAATATTTAAAACTCTTTATTTAAAAAAAAAAAAGCTACATTCGTTTCTACCGAATAATAATATATAAGTAATCATCTAAATTGTCCCATAACCTTCCATAATTTACTCTTCTATCCCCCTCCCCCCCCCAGCATACAAATAAATCTAAAATCTTTAAGTTATTTTTATTTTTATATTAAAAAAATCTTCTGCCCTAAATAGTGCTCTGTAGTGAGATAAATAATCAGTATTATAAATTATCCCCCTTCCCCTAAAATCTCCCCCACCTCTCCATATACAAAATTAAAAACTCTTCTTTTTTTTTTAAAGTTTCGTATTCTTTGCTGTCTAGTAACATTAAATAAATAATAAATCATCTAAAATATTCCCCTTCGAACAAAACTTCTGCTCGCTTCCTGCCTGTTTCAATCTTTAGAACTCTAATTAATATATATATATGTATTCGAAAAAGCACAGAAAAAGAACAAGTACACCATTTTATTATTAAAAGTGCACTAGGAAGGAGTGATTACTTCCTTCAAACAAACTAGCAGCTGAAACGTAAAGTGTCAGCATCAGCACAGCATGCTCGTGATATATTATTTGCTGCATTTGCTGATAAAACCACAAAGTACTCACTCATCAAAAAAATTAATTTTCTTGGTGGCAATCCTTTGTCTTCTTACTCATTATTAGATCTTGTGTTTTAATGTGGGCATGCTTCTTTTGAGATTGTTGTAATAGAATGACAGACAAAAATAGTATAGAACTGCCCTGGTCGGCATATAATAAATATTTTGAAGTTTTAGAACAACAAAAAAGTGGTAATTATTCTGTAACATGTAAACTTTGTCCAATTAATAAGAAGTTATCAGTATCAAAATAATCTGCTTACAACTTGAAGTTGAACATAGAGGTGAGTTAGCATTTTCTTTATTAATAATAATTACCGGATCGCATCTCGCACCGAATATCTAAATCGTTATTCACTAAAATTCATAAATCATTAAAAATAATATTTTCGAATTAAGATCCCTGGTTCAGAAAATATGCTTATCGAATTGTTTATTATTGCAAAAAATTATTTTATTAATACGTCTTTTGATCGTTGTGAAATATTTGTCCAATGTATGCATACAAATTAATTTACTGCATATTTCCCTTTGAAGATCCCAATAGATAAAACAAAGGTTGTTGGAAATAAAAATATATTATTTTAAAAATTACCTAAGAATGCTTAATTTTATTTTTATGGCTATTGATTTTTACTTTAGCTGCACAGGTTCTTTTTATTGCTAAAATAATTGATTTGCAATGTTTTATATTTGATTTGATATTAGTTAGCTTGGTGTTTTAATGAAATATCTTTATCTTTGTCTCCGGAATGAATCTAAAGCCCAGTATGTTGAAATTCGGGTTTTCAAAGGGAAACAAACAAAAAGAGATAGAAAGGAAAAGAAAAGCTAGTATTTAACTTATGCAAGTCTATATGATCTTGTTAAATTTTTAAACTGCTTTCAGGAACTATATTTAAATTGTAAAGAAATAGGACTATTTAGCTCTATTTTTAAAAAATAATGTATATTCAAATTTACCAAGGGTTATCTGCTCTTAAGGTTGTTCTCAAATCCAAACTGGTTACTTTATGACATATTCTTTAATTCATTTTTGTTTGGGAAACGCATGAAAATGCAGGTGTTCTTATTCAGAAACTTTGTAACCGAAAGACGTTTTCCACTATTCTTTATTCTTTTATTTTATTTTATTTTTTGGTACAATACAACATACAAGTACAATACAACAAGACAGAAGATTTTTCAGAAAACACTGTCAAAGTCGACGTTTTCAACCGAATTTCCGACGCCGCAGCAGGGGAAAGGGAAAAAACGAGACACGAATCGCTTATAACCCGGTAAGTAATTTATTTATCAAAAAATGAAAAACTCATTTCGATTCCAAATCGCTTCCATAGTCAGGCCTGCCAATTTTATGCCTTTGTGTTTAAAAATGAGTCTGATAATGTATCAGAAAGTTTTGCGTGGTTGAGCAAGGAATTTGAGAACCACCTTAAGCGCTACTGTGATATATCACTCTCGTAAATTTGTAGGATTATTACAATTTTTGTTTTCAAATTTCCTCTTTTTAACACTTTCCAACATAATTAAAAAGTGTCTATGAATTCGCTTTGTCTGTCTTTACGCGCTCTAACTCTCGTAAATATACTCGGATTGCCATGAAAGTTTTATATGTTATTAAAGTTTACCATAGAATGCTCAGTATTGAAAATGAAATGTGTAGCATTTATATCTCGCTTACAGGGACATTCAAAAGAATTCTGTTACATTATGGTCTATGGGGGAAAATCGTTTGCGGTGCATTTAATTAGCGATGATAACTAAAGTAGCGAAAAGTAGCGAAGTAGTGACTACTTTTGAAAAGTAGTTTGTAGTCGCTACTTTTTAAAACAAGTAGTTGTAGTTGTAGTTAACTACATTTTTCATAAAGTAGTTGTAGTTGTAGTTCGCTACAAACAAAAAGTATTTTTTCCGACCCCTGCCCTTTATTAACTCTAATGCAAATAATATACGAATATATTGATAGCAATCTACTGCAATTAATGTCTACTAATTAATGCTATGCATAAATTATGTTTCGGCGGTCGTCTACATATGAAAAATTGTACAAACTTTCATATTTCAAATGGTAACACCCCACTTTTGACACTTCATTTGAATTCCTTGGATCACGTCATCCTGGAAAAATGCATAATTTATGTACATTTTATTAAATCTTTAGTTAGATGTGGCCAAAATTTGAGGATGTTTATGTTATAAACTCCTTACATAGCTGGGTCTACATTAAATATATCATAGAAAAGAATTTCAACTTTGTATTATCAATGCAAAGGTGAGACGAAATCAGATATCTGAATAAATCCATTGCTCAGTCAACGAACCCACCTCTAAAAATTCTATATTTACGTGACTGTTTCTTGGATCCAATCAGCTAGGAAAAGTTAGTTCAGAAAAGTTTATGGATTTTTTTTTTTCATGCAAGTAGAAGTGGTTGAAATTTGATAATGTTAATGGTAAACCCATGTGACAAATTTTAATTTATATGTTTACAAAAAATCCTCCTATAAAAATATTTCTTTTTTAATGAGATACGATGAATGGACCCATACATTATCTAGGCATATTTTTTATTCAAAAAAATTTGTAATTGTGAAAATTATTAATAAATTCAAATTCAAAATTTTATTAATTATGACCAACATTAACAACTTTTATAGAAAAAGAACCATCATCGTCAGAAACATAGCTATGTGAATGTATAACTCATTCTTATCATTTGTTTTCAAGATGTAGCGAAATTTTACTTTTGTACATCGAAATAATGGAATTTCTGAAAATGATAGCAGATCATTTGCGTCCATAAAAAAGAAAGTCTTAGAATGTAAATGGAAAAGTTTAATTAAGTTTTGTTTTATATGAAATTAGTTTAATTTAGATTTAGATTTTCTATACATTTTTCTGTTTACAAACTGACTGGCCTTGAGGCTTTTCCTTGTAAGATCGTAATTTTATTTTTCTAAACTAAGAACAAACCCCTAAGACATTTTCTTTTAATAATTCTGTGAAGATTTTTTAAAAGTTTGATGAACTATATACTTTTTCGGGCTTACTTGATCCAAAAAACTCAAATAAAGTGTCAAAAATTAATGTTACCATTTGATAAATAAAACTTGATATATTGGTGTATTTTTTAATTTGCAGACATCTCTCGCAGCATTAATTTTATACACAACATTAATTAGTAGACATTATTCTTAGCGGATTGATACATATATCTTTATTATTCCTTTTATTTCAGAAAAATCAGTTGGGGAGATGGTTTTTCTTTTTTCCAGGACTGTACGGACAAAGTTACATCAGAACCGATTAAATCTTCTTTGTTTTTAAAAGTAAAGATCTTAAAAAGTCTTTTTTTTTATTCTTGTTAACATTTTCTCCTTGTTTAAAAGTTTATGAAAATGTAGAAAATTTTTGTTTATTTCAAAAACTGGGAAATTCGTTTGAAATCAGTAGACATTTAAAAGTAAATTTTTTTAATGTATAATTTATCAAATATTCGTCTTTTAAGTTCAATTGCTCCTAATCTAATACTGTCTACATAAATGTGTTAAAAACTTTTTGAAGCAACCTTAACCCTCCATCAAATCTAATAGAAATATGAAAATAGATTTGTAGAGTCCGAAGACACCAAGGCAAAATAGTATAAGGATATGAGTTGTTCACACTAAAATTTTCTTCTAATCTATTTGTAAACTGCCTCGCATATTGTCACCACAGAATTTTTCTAAGCAGCATTTAGTATTTTTACTTTTCGAACACATCGTATAAGGAAAGTATTGTAATCATTATGTATGTGGGTGTGAGCGAATACGATAGCTTCCAAACGATACGTCCTATTGAGCTCCTATTTGACGAATATGTTATAAACCACTGTCTCAAGAATTGTATAGATTTTCGTCAAATAGGCCAACAGATTAGGTATTTAAACCATTTTGCGGCCGATTCTATAAAGAAAATCACCAAGGAAGGACAGAATGTAAGTGATAAATATTACGGTGATGCAGTCAAGCTTTAATGATTCAGAGGTAACGTCTACAGTTTTGAAACAGAGATCAAATGTTCGAATCCAGCTGATTTCATTATGTCAGAAATTTATCTGAATCCATGGTATTCTATAAAATGTTTGGAATGTCGAGTGAAACCACTTCAGATTTTACTTTTACTTTTAAGATGTATAGATAATTAACAAAATAATAACAATTTAATAATTTTTAAACTAAAATTTAATCCATAACACCGGTAACATGTAGCTTTTTTTTAGTCGCGCACTGCTTTGACCTTTTTATATACCGAATTAACATCCAGCTATATTTTAATTTATAGTTTTTAATTGCATTTAATTTTATCTTATTTTCCATAATTTTATTTCTAATCCTTTAGTTTCAAGATATCAATTATTGAAAAGAAATTATTTTATGTATTTTTATGGTGGAACACTAACCATTTCTATTCGTTATCTCTATAGTGGATTCAAAAATAGAATAGAAAATAGTCCCAAGAAGGTTAAATAATAAAATAACCAAACAATAAGATATTTTGAAAGATTTATTTTTAAATTTAAGCACATATATGACTTGATTTGAAAATTTGTAAATTTAAACAAAACATTTTGAATAAAAAATATTTTTTTATTTATAGTTATGGAACACTGGAAAGTAATCTAAATGTAATCATTTTTACACACGTTGCAAGCTAATCTGACATATACATACCGCTGTTCCTAATTGTGAACATAAAAATTTAACAAATTATAGTATTTGCATTTTTTATTTCTTTTGTTCTTTTAATATATGGTGATTTATTTTATGTACGTCTACCAAATTGTAGAAGTATTGGGTTACTATTTAATAGGGATTTTTAAGTTGCGCACTTTGAAAATGGCAAAATGGTCGTTTTTAACACTTTCCAACATGGTTGAAAAGTGTTTATGAATTCGATTTCTCTGCCTGTCTCTCCGTTTTGCCGTCTGCCCGTGCTCTAATTCTCGTAAATATACTCCGATTGCCATGTAATTTTATACGTTATTGAGGGTTTTCTATAGAGTGTTTGGTATGGAGAATGAAGTGTGTAGCATTAATTGTTCGTCTACATGAACACACAGAAAATGTCCGTTACATTATGGTCTGTGCCCTGAAAGAAAACTTATGCCGCCTTAATCTAGAATGGATAAGTAGTCATTTTCTAAATCCTAAACTAGAAATATAGATTTCCGAGTTATGCGAATAAGGTAAACAAATAAACTTACGCATTTTACGAAATGATTCAGATAGGTGATGAAACGGTACATTATATTATGAATCGTTTGAATTGCGAGAAATTATCACTTGGTTTCTAGAATAAATTCATAAACTAGAATTATAGTTAATAAAACTAACCTCTTGTGTTCACATTTATTTGCAGCGATTTTTAAATAAGTTTGACCATGATAATATAAAAAAATGCTTTTGAATTTTAATAGGGTAAACTAGAACTCTCCAGCAAAGGGAACTAGAATTTATAAAGATGACATGGAACTATTTTTTCTAGAGCAACAATTTAGTCTCTAGATGAAAGTGACTTGATTTGTTTTCGGTGTGGGAAAAAATCGTTCACATTTTATTGAAGTTACGATACTTCAGACACAATGAGATTTATATACATTACTGAAATGGGCAACAACATGCTTTCTAAGGAGTATAGAACAAGTAGCATTTATAGTTCGTGTACAGGGACGCACAAAATAATTCTATTAGATTATGATCTATGGTAAATATCATTTACGGCGCATTTTAATGATCCTGTGATAGTACAGACATAAAGAAATTAAAAATGATCACTAATGATCACTATAACATGTTTTTTATAGATTAGCATTTCCCGTTCATTTACAGAGAGGCGCAAAAGAATTCGGTTACAGGACTGACTGATAATTGCTAATTGCTAGAAGTACATTTTCCGCTGTGGCATCCATTCAAACTTATCCAATTTTTAGTGTATTACGTGGTATGCATAAATTCTATGGGTGCACGAAGGAATTCACACAGATTACAGGAAAGGGACAGCAATTGCTGAAGATGGATTTTTATTGAGTTACGTGCTTTTTAAATTGCTTAGTTAGATATCTCATTTCAGTGTATAAAAAATGAATTTTTTAACAAAATTCTTTTAGTGTTGGAAAGTGTTTCAATGCCTGATGCGTGATTTTTCGTTTTTGTTAAGATTTTCTCTGTTTCCCTTTTATATCAGAAATACATTTTCTCTCTCGAAAAATCAAGCCATTTATCAAATATAGCTGCTTTTCTTTTTTCGAATCACATGAATGAAATATAATTTTAAAATAATTTTTCCATTCGATGTTCTCAACAACCTTGGAACGTGGAATCCTTGGTCTGTGAAAGATTAAGGGGCTATGGGAGTTTTTCGGCTTGAAAAATAAACTTGAAGTTGTTTTGACGTCTAGGAACGAAATAGAAATAATGTAATTTTTGCATTAAAAACATATATTTTGAACTTTCAAAAACCCAGTTTGTATTAATTTTTATTGAAAAATGCGGTTTTTGGATTCTCTTTTTCTCAGTGTTGCGCGGCGTGTAGCGTAACATACCAGAAATTCCTCTGAATAATTTTATAACGTTAAAATATGGAGTGGACGCACCAGTAATAGGCAGTTTAGTGGGAATTTCTTCATTTTTTTAATATAATTATTGACACATTTTTTTGCAAATATGCGTAAATCGTATATTATAATACGAACAAATCTTGTGTGTGGGTGTTATGGTTTCATCGCCTTGCTCGGTCATCGTAATAATTCTCTTAGAATTTATACCTTAGTTTTATGGTATTTGCTGCCACCACCGGTATTAAACTGATACCGAGCGTTGGAAAAGAAGTTCTCATATAAATAACAAATTAATAATTTATTGATTAAATTAATATGCAAGAAAAATGTTACAATGATAGTTATTAATAGTCAATACAGCTTATTGTCACTTGCCGTATGTGACTGTCGAATGGCAATCTCCCTGATCGCACGTTTTACTATATTTCATATGACTACTCGTACATACCATTCCGTCTAAGTAGTAATAAATTCACTCTGGACCAAACTGTCCTATGCACATTCTCTCTGTAATTCAATACACTCCTCTGCGCTCTTAACTCTGCATGTCTATCCTCTACGCTCTGCACTGACGGCCCTCGCGTCCTACGTTCTTCACGTTGCACCAGCGACTGTGGCGTCCTACACTCTTAGCTGCACCTCCACGAGTGACACGTCTCTCGCTCTCCAGGCCACACTACAAATCAATCGGGCTGTGATTCTTCTTTCACTGAGCCAGGGCCGTAACCAGTCGGTAAAATCAGAGGGGGCTTTGAAATTTTTTGATGGGGCTAGTTCACAGTTTGTCTTTCTCCCTCTATTTTAAAGATATGTAAATATATACAGAAGTACAAAGCAAATCATAAACTTTTGATTATAAAGTTTTAAAATTCTTAAATGTAATAAATAATGTTATTTGTGTTGAAAGATTATGAAGTCTAGAGGAGGCTCAAGAAGTTTCTAGGAGGGGCTCAGGTCCCCCTGCCCCCATCTGGTTAAGGCTCTGCACTGAGCTTCCCTACCTGTAGAAGCGTTTCTTCTCGACCATTCCACCCGTGCATTCTTCTCTGAACTCCTGCTCGCTAGGAATCCGCTGCCCATTGTATTTTCTTTCCGAAGCCGGATTAGTACTTTCACAAAGATCTCGTGAACATTCCCCTAAATATATAATCAGATCAGGGAAATTCCCTTGTCAATCACATACAGAAGTTTTACAGAAAAAGAAAAATATATATCAGGATACAGTAATATATAATAATGATTACATATAATTAATTAAATTAATTATAAATATACAATATATGTTCTCTTAAAGTCAGAAACCTGACACCCTCCCACCTTAACGAAAAAGTTTCCTCTTAAGGGCTAATTTTTCTCAAACACTTGATGACTTTAGATATAGTATGCTATTCTATTGAGTCCAATTGGTTTATAAAACAGTTTTTATTTGATTTAATATCTCTGGTTGTTGCATACTCATTTCCCGGTGTCTGAACATCTCTACTGACGTTTCCATAGAACCATATGAATATATATATCATTATAAAAAAAATATTACACATTTGCTAATACAGTTACACAATACAGAATACACATAAATAGATATATACAAAAAAAAAAAAAAAAAAAAGTTACACTAGGAACAGGTTATTTCAATGGCAGACATTAAACTGACATTGCTTGGTGTTGGAATTCTTTTCTACTCCCAGCCTTTCCAAGTCAACCTAGAAATTGCGTCGGCATTCACATGTTGCACCCCCCGGACGATAAGAAATATTTAAATTCCAGCGTTGTAAGGCGAGTACCCATCTAGTAAGTTTGGATGATCTCGGGGTTGTTTCAGTTAGATATTTAATGGATTGTGGTCGGTAATGACCTCGATCTTAGATCCATAGGTCCATTTTTCGAACTTACGCAACCCGAAGAGAACACTCCAAGCCTCTTTCTCAATACTGGGCCAAGCCTGCTGAGTCCCTAACAATTTCTGGCTAGCAAGTGCTATAGGCTTAAATTGACCCTGTTCATCTTTTTGAGTGATACAGCAACCCACAGCTAAATCTGTTGCGTCAGCATGTAGCTGGTATTCTATTCCTACTGTAGGGGTGGCCAGCCTTGTCACGTTGCATAACTCAATTTTGAGCGTATTAAATGCTAGTTCGCCCTCTCATCGCACGGGACGTTATTTTTAACTTTCCCATTTGTTAATTCCGTTAATGGGATGGCAATTTCGGCATAATTTGGGATATACGACCGATAAAATCTCATCAACCCAAACACAGATCTAACATTTTTTTTTAGTTTTGGGTTTTTGGCGGTCTCTTATCGTTCCAATCTTCTTCCCATCAGGAGCATGTGTTCCACCTCCGATGATATGCCCCAAAAACTTTGTTAATTTTCCCCGAACATACATTTGTCGTTACAATTCCAGTCCCGGAGTTCTTCGATTACTGCCCTGACGTGCTCGCGATGTTCCTCCCAACTGTTCGAGAAAATGATAACGTCATCAATATATGCCTGTGCATGATTCCTGTGAGATTGCAGGACCTGGTTCATTTCCCTTTGGAATGTAGCCGCCACTCCTGATAAACCGAATGGCATCGTCCGCCATTGATATGTTCCACTATGTGTGGAAAACGCTGTCAAAGGTTTACACTCCTCGGTCATTTTGATCTGCCAATAACCCCTTTTTAAATCTATGGAAGACAAATATTTTGCGGCCCCGCAGTGTACATAATTTCTTGAGAATCCTTACTGGCACACTGTATAGTTTTGGTTTCTTTCTGATAACCCTCGGTTTCAAATCAATCCGGTGTTCTCCCACTTCTGCTGGTCGTACTGGACCCATAAATACCTCTTTGTTTTCCTTTAAGATGGATTTTATGTTTTGGACCTGTGTATTAGACAACCCTTTTATTTCTAACCCTTCTATGTCTTGAACTACCTGTTGTTTCCTTTCTATTACTGGAGTTTCCCCAATCTCTCCAAATTCCCCATCACTATCGAAGACAATGTTAACTGTATTACTCCTAGCAATAAATGCTCGTATTTTATTCTAGTGCACATGTTTCTTACTACCGTCCGCTAACTCGACTATAAATGAATGTGGGTTCCGTTTTTCCACTATAGTTGCCGGCCCCTGCCAACTGGAATATAATTTATTGGTAGAGTCTGGGATTAAGAGTACTACCTGGTCGCCTACCTGAAACGTTTTCTCTTTTGATCTCATGTTATAATGGTATGCCATTCTGCCTTGTTGCACTTCAGATGTTAGTTTCGCCTCCTTTGTAGCCCGTTCTAACCGTTCCCTGAGCTTAATCAAATATTCCTGCATCGGCATCATATCCAACTGTGCCCTCTTATGTTTGCCTGACCAGGACGATTTCAGTACAGACAGAGGACCCTCCGGCGCTTTACCGTACAATAATTAAATTAATGTAAGTAAGAATTTTTTTTTCTCGTTTGAAAATTAAACAAAAATTCGACATTTTTCCATTATTGTCAATTGTCTTTTGTTCTTATTAAACTTGTTAATGTTTTACTTTCCAGGCTGACATTATTATTTATTATTTCTTAGGTATTATTCTTTATTATTACTTAACGTAATCTATCTAACTTTGTCTGCCTCTTCCTCCTTCTCAGGGAAATCATTATTGTTTAACTATAATAGATAGGTGCACGCGGTGGCCAGAAGCTGTTCCAATTCCAGGCCTAACTGCACCGACACTTAGCGCAAAATTTTTATAATCACTCGATTGGCCGATTCGGCTGTCAGCTCGTATCATCACCGACCAGGGCAGGCAGTTCGAGAGTGCTTTGTTCGCGCTCTTGCACAGCTAATGGGCAGAAACAGAAAACCTCCATACAACCCGCAGGCGAACGGACTGGTCGAGGAGTTCCATCGTCCTTTGAAGGCAGTTCTGAAGGCTCACAACTCGACCAATGGTATACAGTGTTGCCCACATTGCTCCTGGGTTCCCTGACCGTCTTCAAAGAAGATATAGAAGCAACAACTGCTGAGTGCTGAACTGGTGTATGGAAAGCCGCTTCGACTGCTAGGCAAATTTTTCAACCCAGCACCTTGACCAAACAACTCGTGGAGGACTTAAGGTACCATTTTTCAAAAGTACGACCAGTTCCAAGATCCTGACATGAAAGAAAGCTGTTTTTGTGAATCCTCATTTAAACGTGTGCTCCCATGTGTTTGTCCGGAATGACGGTGTATGTAGGCCACTACAACCTCCTTGCGGTGGACCATTCAGGGTCATAAGCAGAGGTTAAAAGACATTCGATCTTGATAGTAAAGGTAGCAAACAAACAATCTCTATAGACATGCTCAAGCTGGCTTTCATTGCCATGGACAGCTCAGCTGGCCCAAAACAGTATGCCTACACACCACCAGCTGTGAAAACACCTTGTACCGAACAAAATGTGCCAGCTTCAAAAACACCTTGTACCGAACAATCTGTGCGAGTCTCAAAAACACCTTGCAGCGAAAAATCTGTGCCAGCTTCGAAAACACATCGCATTGAACAACCTGTGCCAGATTCAAAAACACATCACATTGAACAATCTATGTCAGCCATGCCAACAACGAGCATTGGACGACTTGGGCGACCACCCCGGCGATATCTCCATTTTGAAAGAAACTGCGGAGAGAGTGTGCAGCGGACTACTAATCCAATTCAGCGATAAGTAGCCAGATCCTATAAACGTTCATCGCCACTTGGCGAGATAGAACTTTTCTGGCAACCTCAACAGTGAATGAACGTTTTCCGAGCATCGCAATCAGTCTGCGCTCGTGCTTCACGTCTGTGGCTGTCACTAGCTATGGCTACTGTTTTGATACGCGTTCCTAATATTTAATTTCTTAGTATTTCTTAATGTAAATTTTTTTGCCTTTTGTTTTTATTAAATTTGTTAATATTTTACTTTCCAGGCTGGCATTATTATTTATTATTTTTAGGTATTATTCTTTATTATTACTCGTAATCAATCTAAGATCATGGCACGCGTGAAACCGCGTGCCAAAGATGTATCATTAAATACATTACATTTAATAATAGTACATCCATGTGTTGATGTTAATACGTAACTCTCACGTGCTTCCCAATCGTTTGCGGCTCAGTGAAACTATACATGCAAGTGATAATGTCGCTGTTCCTGGTTTATAGCGGGATTCCACGTCGTTTAACCTCAAATGTATTCGCTATGTCGAAGCTGTGATTCTGTGAGGTTTTTTCCGGTAACTCCGGTCAAAACAAAATATTTTCTCCTGCTCTAGTGCATAGCCGGCACTTTCGGGATCTTGTAAATGCACATATAATGATTATCTAGTTAATATTTCTATTTTATTTTTATCATATCCATATTTTGTAACATAATATCGCTACGCAATTTTAATACAATTTCCGATTCCTTCTGCATCACTGCATCGCGATATTTTCAAGAGTGTAACATTTTGTAGTTCGATAATCTATTTTTTGTATGTGTTTTATATGTATAATATTTACCGTATTATATATTTTATCGCATTTTTATTATATCCGCTTTCATGATTCAGTTACACGGCTCATTCTTTAGTGAATCGTTCACCGAGAGTCATTTACTCTTATCAATCTCTCGAATCGTTTTAATCGATTTCTCGCTATTATCTTTATATATATACCATTTGTATTTTTTGCATATTTTTTGTTTTGATTATTTTCATTTTTCCCCTCGCCTTTTAAATTACTTGCCCATTTACTGGCTACTTTTTGCATTTCATTGCCACTGAATTTTTAGCCGCCATGCCTCCACCCGATCCTAGCTTTCAAGCTATATTCAGATTTCTAGGGCATTTATCAAACCACCACCCTTTTGGAAAAATAATAGTTTCGACAGTGGACCCTATTTCTTCTGACGTCAGAGTCACGTGCTTTGGGGAAACATTTCCAACATTGTATGTCTTAATTATGCAACGATTCGTTTCGCAACCAAGGCTACATGCCATAGAGAGCGGTAACGGACCATATTTTTGTGACGTTGCATTACGTGCTTTGGGGAAACATTACCGAAATTGTAGCCTCGTACCCAAACGAAGAATAGGGTCCGTTGGACGCGCAATTTTCGATTACCAACATTACTGTTGACTCCACTAAATTTAATGATGTGGTTGCAACGATAGAGTCTGCATTCTTGATGCGGTCAGTGATCTTGTGATGAATCCCCCAAACAACAGTCACTACAACGCCCTTAAAACAGACTTATAGCGGTTCATGCAGAAAGCGAGGCATCCAAGATCAAAACACCTTTACAGAGAGTGAACCTTATGCACGCGACCTGAGTTGGAAAGGAAAGGGCATGTTTACAAACAAATAGTTCCATCAACCAATCTACCACTACATTTTTGTCGTATCTATAATTGCAGACATGGGCGTACCCAAAGAGGGGCTGATGGGGCTACAGCCCCCCCCCCCCCTCTCCAAAATTTTCGAAAGTAATACGAAAGAAGTGCTGATGTTTTCTTTCTTTTTTGGAAAAATTTTAATTTTTTTCTATCATACAGCGGCTTAGCTATTCTTATTAGTCCCACATTAGTCCGCATTGACACAAAAGAAGAGAAAGGGGGCTGATGGAGTTACAGCCCCCTCCTTCCGAAATAGTCGTAAATTAAATGAAACACCAATGAAAAAAGGGTTTTTTGCTGATTTTTTAGACAAATCTGTATTTTTTTTCTTCTGTCATACAGCGAAATAGCCATTCTCGTTAACCCCCCATTAGTCCACATTGACATCACAGTATACCTAAAGATGGGAAGGGGACTGATAGAATTACAGTCCCCTCCTCTCGAAATAGTCGAAAATGAAATGAAAAAATAGTGCTGATTTTTATCTTTGTTTGATATAAATTTGCATTTTCCCCCCTATCATTTAACAGACTAGCCGCTTCCTTCGCTTTAGTTCCATTTTCATATTAGTACACAGTGATATCAGATTATACCCAGAGAGGGGAAAGGGACTAATGGGGTTACAGCCCCCTCCCAAAATGGTCGAAAATGAAATGAAAAAGATGCTGATATTTTTCTTTTTGTTTGTTTGAGATAAATTTGTAATTTTGTTTTCTGCAATCCTTACTTTTTTAGATAAATGTGCTTTTTTTGCTCTGTCATACAGCGAAATAGCCATTCTCGTTAGCCCCATATTAATCCACATTTACATCACAGTGTATCGAAAGAAGGGGAGGGACTGATAGGATTACAGCCCCCTTTTCCCGAAATAATCGAAATGAAATGAAAAAAATAGTGTTTTTTCTTTCTGCTTGAGATAAATTTGTATTTTTTCCCATATCATTCAACAGAATAGCCGCTCCCTTCTCTTTAGTTCCATGTTAGTGCACAGTGATACCACATTATTCCCAAAGAAGTGGAAGGGGGGTTTGGGGGTTATAGTCCCCTCCCAAAATAGTCGAAAATTAAATGAAAAAATTTTGATTTTGTTTGAGATAAATTTGTAACTTTGTTTTCAGCAATACGACGAACTACCTATGCTATTTAGTCTCATATCAGCGCACAGTCACACCACAGTATACCCAACGAAGGGAAGGGGGCTGATGGGGTTACAGGCTCCCTTGCAAAATAGTCGAAAATGAAATGAAAATGGTGCTGATTTTTTTTCTTTCTGTTTGAGATAAATTTGTAATTTAGTTTTCTGTTTTACCGCGGATTAGCCATTCTCGTTAGTCCCATATTAGTCCACAAAGACACCACAGCATACCAAAAGAAAGGGAAGGAGATTGATGGGGTTACGGCCCGCCACTCCCTTCTGAAATAGTCGAAAATCACATGGAAAAAAAGCACTGATATTTTTTTCCCTTTATGTTTGAGATAAATTTGTAATTTTTTTCCTCCTATCATTCAATGGACTAACCACGCTCTGCTCTTTAGTCCTATATCAGTGCACAGTTGCCGAAAGAGGTTGGAGGGGAAAATGGGGTTGCAGCTCTCATGCCGAAAAAGTCAAAAATGAAATGAGAAAGTGCTGTTTTTTTTTAGATAAATTTGTAATTTAGTTTTCTGTTATACAGAGGATTAGCCATTCTCGTTTGTCCCATATTAGTCCACATTGACACTACAGCATACTCAAAGAAGGGGAAGGAGACTGATGGAGTTACAGCCCCCTCCCTTCCAAAATTGTCGAAAATGACATGAAAAAAGTGCTGATTTGTTAACTTTTCTTGTTTCACAGAAACCTGTAATCCCCAAATTGATGATTCCAAAGAAGGGGAAGGGGCTGATTGGGTTACAGCTCCTTCTCCCGAAATAATCAAAAATGAAATGAAAGAACTCCTGATTTTTTTTTAGATAAATTTGTAATTTTTTTTCTGTTATACAGCCATTCTAGTTAGTCCCATATATTAGAGCAGTGGTGATACGGGTTGGACAGCCGAAGCGGACAATACAATGATTATAAAAATTTTGTTTGTGCAGTTATAACTGGGATTGGAACAGCTTCTGGCCACCGCGTGAACCTATCTATCATAGTTAGACAGTAATAATTTCCCTGAGAAAGAGGAAGAGGGTCTACAAGGTCAATATGTACATGATCAAACCTCTGTGATTGGTCTGTGAACTGTCCTACTGGGGATTTTGTATGCCGTATTACCTTACACTTTTGGCACGGGATGCAATGCTTTACCCACTTGGTACAATCTTTTCGCATAGAAGGCCAAACGAATCTGGACCGAATTAATTTTGAGGTACTACGAATACTAGGATGAGATAAATTATGTAGGAGTGCTTAAACTTTCTCGCGAAATGGTTGAGGGATGTAGTGTCTTGCTGTACCTGTTGATAGGTCACAATAAATAGGTATGTCGCAATCTGGTAAAGTGATTTTTTTTAATTGTAAGGTCTCTGAATTATCAATTAGGCATTTTAGCTCAGGGTCGGTTTGTTGCGCTGGGGCAATTTCTCTGTAATCTAAGAAGTTTGGCATAGTTATGGCATTTATCCGTGAAAGTGCATCTGCCACAATTTTGTCTGATCCCTTTATGTGATGAATATCAGTAGTAAATTGGGAAATGAAATCTAATTGTCTAGCCTGTCTTGGAGAACATTTATCCGAACGCTGCTGGAAAGCGAAAGTTAGCGGCATGTGGTCAGTATACAATGAAAAATTTCTCGCTTCAAGCCTATGCCTAAAATGTTTGATGGCAGCATATGCAGCTGAGAGTTCTCTTTCATACGCACTATAGCTTTTTTTCTGTTTGGAAAAGTTTGCGAGAGAAAAAGGCAAGAGGTTGTAACTCCCCTTCCACTATCTGCGACAATGATCCCCATATAGCAAAGTCTGATGCATCTACTTCTAAAGTTAATTCGGCGTCTGGTTTTGAATGAGCTAATAAAACTGCATTTGCAATTAACTGTTTGCATTTTCTGAACTCTTCCTCTGCTTTATCTGTTCAATCAAGCTTTGTTTTTTCATTTTTCTTTGCCCTTTTTAAGTAAGAAGTTAAAAACACCTGATGGTTTGCTATCTTTGGAAAAATCTACGAAAAAAATTCAAAAATCCCAAAAATCTTTGAAGATTTTTAACGGTTTTTGGCTGTGGGTAATTCAGGATCGGTTCCACTTTATCAGGTAAAGGTTTTGTGCCATTACTAGTGATTAAGTGTCTTAAGAAGGAAATCTCTGATGCAGCAAATATACATTTTGATACATTTATGGTTAATCCATATGAATTTAGCCTTTCTAACACAGTTCGGAAATGAGTTTTGTGTTCCTCTTCATCGGTACTAAATATCAGAATGTCGTCTAAATAGACGTAACAATATGGGAGGGCACTCAGAATTTCGTGCATGAATCGTTGAAACGTTTGTGCAGCTCCGCACAGTCCAAAATTTAGAAATGGAAACTCAAATAACCCAAATGGGGAGCCAACTGCTGTTTTCTGAACATGGTCCGGACGTACAGGAATGTGGAAATAGGCTCGAACAATATCCAGTTTTGAGAAAAACTTTTTTCCATGCAGTGCATTGGAAAAATCCTGAATATAGGGGATGGGATAACGATCAGGTACTGTGTGAGAATTCAACCTTCTGTAGTCCCCGACAGGGCGAATACTACCTGAGCTTTTGACACTTCATGAAGAGCAGATGACTATGGTGATTTAGATGGACGGCAAATGCCTTGGTCCAATTAAATTGGAATTCTTTTTTTACTGCCTCATACACTTCCGGATTTAGCCGTCTTGGCTTACTATGTATAGGCGGGCCAGTTGTTTCAATATGGTGTATTGTATTATGCCTAACCGATCTTACATTAGTTATCAAGTAGTTAATTCTAGAAATTCTGACAACATTTTATGATATATTGAGTCGCCAGAAATAAGTTTGACAGAAGAATAGCGAGAATTTGAAACTATTCCGGGTCGGGTTAATTTAGTTATATTGTCGATAAATTGTCGTTGTTTAAGATCAGTTAAGAGGTCAAAATGCAGCAAAAAATCGGGACAGGGACATTAGCAATTAAAAATTTCCAATAAAAATTTCGCCGAAGACGTAAGTCCACATTCATAAGCTTAAAACCATATGTAGAAATTTTTTAATTGTTTGCTGCAAATAATTGCAGTGAATCAGGTTTCAGATTTTTTTACATTATTTGTGAGTGGTATACATGAGACATCTTATCCTGAATCTACCAAGAATTTTAAGTGCGACTTTTTATCATAAACATGTAATCGACATGATTTCGCGACTGTCGCCGATGTATTTCGATCGACAGCCACTACTGCGAGTTTTCCTGATCGGCAGTACTAACATAAGAACAGGGAGGGCGGCATTTTCGTGCATTTTTTCCAAACCTTGCATGATAAAAACAATAATCACTATTGCGATCACGAGAGCGAGAAAAACCGCGATGTCTAGAACCGCTACGGTGCCCTGGACCTCTGCTTCTATCACGAGAACGCCGCTCAACTTGCTTGCTCAACGCGGTGATTTCATTTCGAAATGCACTGACATCGTCTAATGGAGAAATGAGCTGTGTACTGTCGGCAGAAACCGCAGCAGTCTGCCCGATAGCAAAAACGCTGTTGTCTGTTGAAGTACGAACTTCAGAAATTTTGTCGGGCATTTTCGCCAAGTTGTCCAGGGATTCGAAGCTGATTGATAAGACAGTTTGTATTTCAGAGGGTGATCTCTGGAGCTATAGAGTTTTAAGGAAATGATCAGTTATACCTTTACCACCTAACTCACGCATCTTACACAATAACTGGGACGGTTTATCGGCACCCAAATGCATTTCCGAAATTAATTGCTGAATTTGCTCGTGTTCTAAGGCTGAAAAGTCGGCCGATCTACAGCTATTTAGTGTTGCCAGTCTTGAGGTACAGTCACGTATACCACGTAATGCTTAAGAATGTATCCAAAAACTTACAGTTTCTTAGGTGGCGCTGCCTCGAGCTTATTGCTTGAAAGCAAGGCTGCGTATAATATTGATTACGCTTGGTAGAGGTGCAAATTAGTAATTTTATTACAAAAATATTATTTTTGCTCCTTCTTTTTAAGATTTGGGCAATAAAAAAGGAGAAAAAGTATTTAATCTATGTATTCAGGATTTCTAAATTGTTTTCTGAATCAATAATCATAATTTAAAGTTAAACTATTAATTGATAAAAGCTATAACTTAAAAACTTTATAAGCTTTAAAATTAAACTATAAATTAAACTATAAATTTATTATATATATATATATATATATATATATATATATATTACTCTCTTTATTTTCTATTTATATTTTATACTTTTCGGGGTTTAAAATACAGCGGAACTCCAGTTATACGTTTTGCCCGGGACCGGACAACAGGACGTATATCTCGGTAAAACATACAACTCAATTAATGGTCTACCGGAACCATTTTCTAAACATATAGTAAAAACTTTGTTCCACTGAAGAGTTTGTTACCTTTTATATCGAAAACGGAAATTTTCTAAGTATTACTGCACCTATAAAAAAAACATTTTTGGAAACGGGACAGAGTAGAAAAAAGGTACATAAGAAAAGTACACATGAAGTTATTTTCCCAGAAAAGCTTTATTAAAAATATTTTTAATACACACAGAGTACTTAAAAGAAATCATTGGAATCACCTTGGCAAATAAATCATTTATCAAAAGACATTTCAGTAGTTTACTGAATCTTGTTAAAATAATCACTGATCTTCGGTTGTTTCTTTTCGGCAGAGCCAACACTGAACAGCAATCTTTGCATTTCTGCTAATAATGCAGCCGCCTTATCGTTACTGCTTTTACTACTGACGAATTGCTTTATTACATCAAAGGCCCTAAGAGCAGCTCCAAAGTTTGAGTGGGATCTTTCAA
The DNA here is from genome assembly GCA_963931845.1 of Maratus michaelseni. Classification (NCBI taxonomy): domain Eukaryota; kingdom Metazoa; phylum Arthropoda; class Arachnida; order Araneae; family Salticidae; genus Maratus; species Maratus michaelseni. The sequence goes on along the minus strand of OZ007586.1, from coordinate 240,820,811 downwards.
ATCAGACTCATCCGACTCGTCGTCAGTGTTTCTGGTTACAAAATTTATAAATGAGACAAAATTTCATCCAGGGATGCAAAAATCTAACGTTTTTTTGGGTTTTTTTAATTTTCAATGCAGCAGGCGAACAGACATTATCCTTACGCCGAACAGAGATCATGAAAAAAAACCCAGAAATATATGTAAAAAGATAACACCAAACACAGGAACAAAGTAAAGGGTAATTAACATGAGAACCACATAAAATCAAGAAGTTAAAATGTATAAAGAGTCTCTGGCCTCCCAGTAACGGGAGTAAATGCAGTTCTTCGTGAGTGCTGAACAGTCAGAGAGGTGGTCAGCAGTCATCGCCGCACCACTGCGGCCGGCAGAGGGGGCAGGCAGAACTATCCACTATCTGGAGACTGAAAAAATGAGCACATAAACAATCAGGGCCTGATTACCGACGGGGCACACTTCCACCAGTAACATTTAACAGAAATTTTCGTCTTATTAAAACACCCTTCTCTTGAAAAATTACTGCCATGACTAAGGAAAGAATATTATATTCTTTTTTCCTGGTGGAAGTGTGCCCCGTTGGTAATCAGGCCCTGTAAACAATCATGCTTTGTCGCGAGACGAAAGGCAGCTACATCACTGCTTCTCGGACAATCGGGGAGGTTGGAGATGGTATTTCTCCACGATTTTTCTTTTGTTCGTTCCTTTAGCAGTGATATATGTAATGTCTTAATTATTTGATTAACCATTGAAGAGGCAGACTTATAGTTAATTAAGTTACATGAAGCCTGATTAACAGAACAACATTTTTTGGCCAATTCATCCGCCTTTTCGTTACCGGGAATACCACAGTGTGAGGGGATCCATTGTAATACGTCTTATGTTTTTCACGCATCTCTCTTACTAAAGATCTACACTGCACCACAGACATATAGCAAGGGGCTTGAGAGCAGTTGGCAACCGCCAGAATCGCAGCTTTTGAATCTGAGAAAATGACAGCCTGATTGAAAATTGAGCAACGAGCATTTAGTTGAACCAGGGTTGCTTTAATTGCTTCAACCTCACCATCAAAAGCGGTCCCGGCCGTTCCCAACGAAAAATAATGAGAGAAATGCTCACACTGAATACCTGCTCCAACCACACAATCCATCTCAAGCTTTCAGCCGTCAGTAAACATGTGTAGCCATGTTTCAAGAGGTGTATGTGTAAATTAGAAATAATCATTTGACGTTGAAATAACATGCTTTTGTTTATGGTAATATTTTTTATTTATTTATTTAGTATTTTGAAGGAAATAAGTTTAAAAAAGGCATTTTAAATAAATAAAATAAAAGACATATTTTAATAACATATGTATTTTAAATGAAGGTTATCTATTTTAAATAAAATTAGGGAAAGATTGATATTTTAAATGAAATGAATGTAATACGAATGATGGCGATGAGAACAATACTTGGCGATTTATCATTTGTTCCTGGCTAACATAAAAATACCATTTTATTTCAGTAAAACAAGCTAATTTTCTCATTAATCTTGAAGAAGTATCCAAAAACAACCCCTACATTTAGTTCAATTCAAAACATGGTGTAACAATTTCGTTCTTATTAATTAAAAATAATTGCATACAAAACAAAATTTCTGCAAGATGTATATTAACAAATATTTATTATATTCTGCATAATTATAAAATTTAAGTAATCAATTTATGCAAACTAACAGATAAAATAGTGTTTAACCAATTTGAAAAGTATAAAGAGACACAGTATGTGATGTCTAAAATACAATTTCTATGTTTCAGACTTTAAATACAGTTTTATATTGGCTAAATACAACACTGTGACCTGGGATCATTCCACGCCAAATCAACTTGTTACTGAATATAACAGTAAAACTGTATATTTTTTAAAACACTCTTTTATAAGAGTTCAATGTTTATCATAAAAATCATGCCTAATTTCAGGACTGCAATTCATATTGCTACAAAAGAAATTTGTTACAATATATTAATTTGGTACGGCTCAGATTATGAAAAAAAAAATTACTGCTTAGTAAAATTTACGCTTGGTAGAAAGTGCAAATTGGTGATTTTAATAAAAAATATTTAATTTTTGCCTCCTTTTTTTTAAGATATAGCAATAAAAATGGAGAAAAAAGTATTTCATCTTCGTATTGAGGATTCCTAAATTGTTTTCTGAATTAATAAGCATAATTTTAAATTAAACTATTAATTGATAAAAGCTGCAACTTAAAAGCTTTAAAATTAAAATATTAATTGATAATATATATATATATATATATATTACCAGAGATCTGTTTAGAAAAAAATTGGGTTCTTAAAAGGGTCCTTCACAAAATTTTTCATCTTAAAACAGGACCCTTCACAAAAATTCTCATCTTAAAACAGGATCCTTCACAAAAGTTTTCATCCCAAAACAGCCCTTCACAAAATTCATTGTCTTAAAAATTGACCTTTCACGAAAACCTTTCGATCTCCAAACTGAACCTTTCACAAATGTAATCTTTTAAAATTAAAATTTTACCTGCCACAAAACAATTGAACTCATCAAAGAACATATTACTTAGCTTTTTTATACTTAAAGGATAAATACACATGATGAATATACATGAGTCATGACTAGAATTTTCACAAATATAAAAAAAGAACTTCACAATTTTACAAAACAGAAACCTGTGAGAAAAAACTTTAAAGACCCTTGATAACTCTCTTTATTTTTTATTTACATATTATACTTTTCAATGTTTAAAATATTTCATAGCTGCAGTTTCAATGTCAATTAGCATATTTTGTGATGAACATCTTCAACATTTTTTTTTTTTTTATATATTTAAAAGCAAATTTGTAATTTTAAAAAAAAAAACCTTAAATTTTTAATAAATTAATGTTTTTTGGATTTCAGCATTTTTTTAAACTGATATCTAACCAAAAAAAAAGTATAATATATCTATATCTATATCTATATCCATATATATATATACAGTGGAACCCCGATTTTACGCAACCCGTTTCGTACGTTATACCGCTTCCTACATTATTTTTCGTCGGTCCCAGAAAATTCCTATTCCGATAATGTTAAAAATACCTCGATTCTACGTTATTTACTCTTAACGTTTCCCGCTTGGTACGTCATTTTAGGCCAAGTATCTCAGAAAATTTTATCTCCTTTCACTCATGGAAAATTTTTCAAAAGAACAAAATGGCTTTACACTTGGTCAACTGTTTGTTTGTTACAAAAAACAGTTCTTCTCTTCCCCGTTAATACTCCCGTGAGAAAGTAACGATGAACGCAAATGCTTCAAAACATTAAAAGTTTGCCGACAGATTGCAATGTCACTCCCAGTGCTTAGATGATCCTAAATCCTTTTGAAGATTTTGTAAGAAAATTGGAAATAAAAATGAGCTTACAAAAGCAAAAAATAATTTTATTAGTAGACCAGTGCACTCAAGTTAATCTGAATTAAAAGAATGTGCGTATAGAATTTTTACCACCCAACTGTACCAGAAAGCACCGATGCTTCAAAAACATTGAAAGTTTGCCGACAGATTACAATGCCATCCACAATGCTTGGATGATCCTAAATCTATTTGAAGAGTTTGTAAGAAAATTTTATATAAAAATGAGCTTACAAAAGCAAAAAATAATTTTATTCGTAGACCACCCAGGTAGCACAAAGATATTGGCCAATATCAAAACGTAATAACGGCCAACATCAAAATTTGATATTGGCCAACGTTAAATGACCCCCCCCCCCTAAAATAACATTTGTGAATATTAGTTTTTGACATCTGAGAATGTTGGCCAATATTTTCCAACATCTCTGAATATCATTTTTTGACATTAAGTGATATATTTTTCTGTCATTGCTGAATATCATAATTTGATATTGAGCGATATATTTTTCTAACATTCCTGAATAACATTTTTGGATATTAAATGACTTATTTTTTCTTTACTGAATAATAATATCTTTAGATATCGAAAACCTCTTTTTCGCACCCCAGATGTGGTGGAACAAAATCTCTCATTATAAACGAAAGACGTCTTGTGAAGGAAAGTCTAATCTTGTTATGTAATGGCGCTATCACACGTAATCTCATATCATAGTCAATATCAAATATTTCATCCTAAACACGTTTTTCAAGAGGAAAACGCTCGAATTCGTCCCGTTTGATAGATTGCCTCTCATAATTTCTTAAAGATCTAACTTACAGTAGTCTATATCCTCTACGATAGGTATCAGCTCGAAATCTACCAATCAGAGCTCTCTAAAATTCCAAGATGGCCACCGTCAGTAAGCCAACATCTTATGTTTAGCGTGGTCGTCGCAAATATTGAAACCAAAACTACAGAAGAATTAAGAAAAAGCAAATCTTTAGTAACACAGGGACCAATTATACACTAAAAGAACTTTAAAAATGTGCAGTTATTTTGAAAATAAGAATTACATATGCGTCGATTGCCTCTTCGGAGTTCGTCGTTATTTACACTCCCGATAAGAACTTTATTTACTAATTTAAAGTTAGTTATTGCGATTATTTTATTTCAATTCCTTATATTATTTGCTATATGTTACAATTGTACTGTCGTAGTCACTTATTTACTTCTCAAACTCTACTAATTTAATTAGTTTCAGCAGCTATATTTGGCGTTATTTCGTAATTGTTGCCAAATTATATCGCCAAAGATAAAAATGCAAGCAAACACGCATCAAGGTATTTTATTGCAATATAAATTATTGCCTCCTTTTAGCATGCAGCGTTCAGAATCCAAATTTTGTAGTGGAGGGGGGGGGGGGATAGAAAATTTTCTTATACTTTTAGAAAAATAAATTTTAATAAATGAAAATTTAATCTAGCAGCTATTTATAGTTAATTATATTTTACCTTTTAATAATTTTCTTTTAAAACAATCTTGATAATATTTTTTTTAAAGATATAACAATTATTATACAGACATACATATTTATTCGTAAATCGGTGGAATAGTAAAAATATATTCACAGTTGTTCGATCATCCAAGGCTGTCTGTTAGATGGTTGGCGACTTTTTCTCCAACATCGTTTATTAATGAAAAATTGCAAATTTCAATATCAGCCGGAGTAGCTCAGTGTTTAGAGCGATAGCCCGGAACGCTGTGGACCCAGGTTCGATTCTTGACTCGGGTTAATTTTTCACTTCATGTTGGATTATTGTATTTTTAATGTATGTGAGTGAGAATGTCCATTTCAGTCTATTTTTCCTTTTTAGTTATTGAATTTCAACCACCCTAAAGTTTTGTTTTTCCCCTCCTAGCAGTGTATAAATTTTAAACCTTTATATGTGTTTCAATTTGTTAAGTAAAATGTGCTCTTTTTTATTTTGTATTAATAATAAATAACGCATATACCCCCCCCCCCCCCAAACCCCCTTCAGTTAAAATATTTTGCTTCCCTTAAAAACAAAAAAAGAATTAAAATTTATATATTTTCGAAAACAAAAATGAATTGTAACGTAAAACTTTCCTAACAGAAATAGATTTCTAGAATTTTCAAATATGCAAACCCAAAATTAAAGCTCATTCCGCCAATTATTTTTAAGTTATGCTTAAAAAGCACTTGTCTTGTAATCTGTTTTGCGACGATCGAACATTTATTTAACATTAGGAGGTACAAACATAAAATCTGCATTATTTCTAAACTACTTTAACGAGTGACTTTCAGTTTGATATACGAAGGTAAAATTTACCGAAAACTATGATGTCGAAATTAGGGTTTAGTACTAAAAGTTTTAGAATATGTTACAATTTCTATACGTAACTTCCTCCTCCGCCCCCCCCCCACCCCCCAGCAAAATTTATTTACAGCATTAATATTAGATGTTATTATTAATCTATTGTTACTTGTGATGTTTTTATAATGATTTGCGGCAGAGTTAGTAGAGGATATAACCCCCCCCCCCCCCCTCCAGGACTGTACACAATATATATGAAAATAAGGATTGTGTTTTTGAAATGAAAAATATCAAATTCATTTAAACTTTCGAAAAATGATTAAAATCATCAAAACCAAGAAAGAAAAAACTGCAAAAGACTGGGAACTATATCTAAATTCTATTACCTATTTCATTTTTATATTACATTCAATATGTAGCATGAATTACATTTAAAATATGTAAAATATATTAACTTAAAATGTCATAATAGCGATTTTGGCAAAATAACTAAAACTTAATTTAACATCTTTCTTTGCGTTACAGATTTCGGTTTAGCGATATTGTGCGTTTCCAATACATGTGACAAAAAACTAGTTTTAAAATACTATTTTTTTCTAAATCACTTAATACTAATAGTTCAGAATTCTTAATATTTACAGGTCATGAAAGACGTAAAGTGAAGATATATGGACTCTATAATTTAGAATTTTAATGTTATATTAGCGAGAGTATTTTTTTATAATCTTGGAATTTTAAGTAAAATGATCACAATATTATATATATAGAACAGACACGAAAAGAAATTGCAATATATAAAATGTTAGTACGCGATAATGCTTCCTGTGTATCAGTCGAAATCTACACTAAATATTAAAACACCTGCTGCAATTACTCGCCAAATATTACGCCCTCTCCTTACATTAGCAGATAACTTTCAATAGGGAAAATAGCCCTAGTTGCAGCGTGAAAGTGTAGCTCGAGAGGCAATAGCATATACTTCATATCGTATGGTCATCCGTGTGATAACAGCTTAACAAGACAAAGGCGAACCCCAGTACTATAAAGCGTGATCAATCGAAACCCAGGGAAAATCGTGTTATAAAAAGCTGTTAACAAAATCTGGTAGGAGTGGATTTTTCTGTTACTGGAGCAAAAAATATCTCACAAATGACAAAGCTATCATTTAATTATCTCGTATTTTTCAATCACAGTCGACAAATTTTTTTTACGTTCTTTTAGCAAAGATTTATTTAAATATCACTTTTTATTACTGAGTTTGTTGGAAATATTGTAAAAAAAATATTTTTTAAAATAGGTAAGAAATTTAAAAGAAATAAGAAATTTTAAAGCTTGCTGTTTTAAAAATCATGTGTTTTCCCTTGCACAAAACTATAAAGAAAGTTTTAACAGCCCCATTACTTTGAATTTTGCTTTGTGATAAATTAAATATATGTATTTTTTCTATTAATTTTAAGTCAGAAATATGTGTAATTTTTTTCAAAAATTGATGCACCACACAAAAGTTAAAACGCACATAAATTAGCCCAAAAGCTTATTATTATATAATAATAATATTACTTAGATGAACTGTATAAAATATATATTATTAATAGTGCCTAATTAAAAGTTGAGTGACCTAATTTTGAAACTAAACCTGTATTGTATCAATAATAAAAAATAAAATTCTTATAAAAGTCGTAAATCCGAAACCATTTTAAAAAGATAAACAAGCATCCATTTAAAAATTATATAAAGTAATTTTTTTTTCTTGTAAAAACATTTTTAAAATTAGTATAAAATACATAGTATTATGATAGTATAAAAACATCTTTAGTTTTTTATAAAACACAAATTTTCACATGCTTTTTTATATATAAAAGTAACTATAGATTCCTACAGAAAATTTTTATATAGGCTTTTTCTTTCTGTGCAAATTTCACGGCCAACGCCTCCATCAATCGCATATTGGCGAAAACTACACCACACAAATGGGCGGTCCTATAGAACTTTCCGCTCACTTCGGTCAAGATTACAAATTTCGTCAGATATGCTGAATGTCAACAGATATCTTGAAATGTCCGAAAAATGATATTGTTTTTTAGAATGTCGATAGATATCCCTGTATGTTGTAATAGTAATATCATTTTTACAACATTGGCCAATGTAACCAAATATTAAAAATAAAGCATTAAAAAGTCAAGTTTTTTAAAAATGGCAAAATTATAAAATTTTGTTGTTTAGAATACTATTTCTGTATTATAATGTCATAAGTAATGCAAAAAGCTCTTTTGAATGCTTTCTTTGTAAAACTAATTTTAAGTTATGTCTGTGAATATCGGCAGATGTTGTAAATTTAACGTACGACATTCAGCGACTTTCAAAATATTGGCCAATATTGCCGTGGATATTGGCCGATATCTCTGTGCTACCTGGGCAGTATACTCATGTTAATCTGCATTTAAAGAATGTGCGTATAGATTTTTTCCCACCCAACTGTACCAGTTTACTTCAGCCATGTGACTTGGGAATAATGTCTTTTTTCACTTGATTCTGGTGAATTTTAAGATGCTTGGAAAACAAAGCTAAATGTGCTGGATGCTCTTCATTTCATCTCATCGGCGTGGAATAGTGTAGATGAAAAATGCATGTCAAATGCTTTTCTGAAGGGAGAATTTTCAAAATCCGTAATTAATGGTGAAGCGCCACCGAAACAGCTCTCTGTGGAAAACTACATGGTACTCTATGGATGAATTTATACTTGCAGACATCAATATTGATGAGTACAATGATTGCGATAAGGATGTTATCGTTACCACATACATTAAGACTATTTCCTATTTGATTTCGCAATATGAAAGTGAGAATGATATTGATGAAGATCCAGAGGACATCGTGCCCTAATCGGCAGACGCTATTGCAAGTTTAAAAATTAAAAAAAATTTAACTGGACATGAAAATTAAGAAAAATATTTGCAAAAACTTGCATGTATTGAAAATAGTATATGTGAAATTACACTTAAAAGCAATAGAAAAAAAGGTTTTCTTAAATACTGATATGATATTGGTAAGTTTATTTTTGTATCTTATTTTCTCTATTTGACCCCGATTTTACGTTTTCCCGTTTCGTACGTCTTTTTCTGCTGGGCCCGTAAAAAAACGTAAAATCGGGGTTCTACTGTATATATATATATATATGGTTTAATTTTTATTGGCATTTAGTTGTTTGAAGCCAAACCTTTTCCCTGTATTGCATATATGCTTATGCATTACAATGTGTTACATTATAAAATAGTGTTATCTTATTTTTTAAATTAAAGATTCGGGACACATTAAATACAGGGCCAATTGAATGAAATATCTTAATATCTTATCTCTTTTCAGATTTAAGCAATTAGGAAATAAAAACATATATTTTTAATTTGGTCTGCAAATTATATTTTTCTTTAATTAATTTTAAGTATAAAATCCGCAGAAAATATTTCTAGTCTAAAATTAAGACATTAAAATGCCTATTTATTATTGATTTTCTTTGTTTCTAATAAGAAAATTAAATGGTCAAACAATAAACATAACATAATTATAAAATTTTGATAGTTATTTACTCCAAAATTGTAATATTTACTTTAACTTTTTCTACAGGGTGTTTCACCAAGGACCCCTAACTTTAAAAATCAATAACCCGGAAACGATGATAGATAGAAACATGAAACCAGTGGTATATTTATTAAAAAAAATCGTAAGAATCTTATACGTAAATCTCAAAATTTAGTTAAAAATAGCACCGATAGATGGCGCTGAGAGCGTTAAGAATCCTTCTAAAGAAAGTTCAGAAGCATAAAAAGACTAGCCGTCAAAGATTTCGCCATTGAAATCTGACCGCTATTTTCGTATAGTGAAAATAATTCGCATCGGCCACGTTGCCTGTCTGTTGAACTTTTTTGAAAAGCTCACCAATTGTTTTCCCATCTGGATCTGGACCTTTGGCGACTTGCAACCGCGTTTGAAAACTTCTCCTTGTGGCAGTAGGACTCTGATTTAATCGGTGGTACTCCAACACAATAAACACACGTTCCTCCATGGTATACATCACTTTCGGAAGTGACGTCATTTATCTCTTGTCGTCTGCTCCGGTCACAAGAGACCCACAGACGCATAGGAAAATTGTTTTAAAAAATCCTATTAAAAATATATTATTTTTCTATAACTTTTATGTCTTGATTTGGATACTTTGATATAAGAGGTATCATTTGCGTAGGTGTGATTAAGGTATTTTTTAGCTCAGATTAGTGTAATTTAGTTTTATAATTTCAAATCGCTAATTCTTCCATCCTTCATCATACCAATGTACGGTTTAGGGGTGGCGCCATCTAGGAAATGATTTTTAAATAACTTGTAAATAAGCAACTTTTTATTGAATATTAATCAGTTAAATTTTTTTATAGAGTAGTAGAAAATTAATACTTTAATGATCTGATAATAAAATATTAATTTATGATTTTTCCTTGCGTAATGGTGGATTTTATTTTTATTTAGTAAACCTTAGAAACTAAAAAGCGTTAATGCTACATTTCTTTTGTATACATATTTATAAATATGACAGCCAGATTTGAAATGTGAGAATGCTAAAATTCGAGGATTATTTTATCTATTTTTAAAATCATGTTTTCTTATAAATTTTCCTTTAATTGTTATTTTGGATAGATTTATTAGCTTTTTTTTTTCAAATTAAAAATTATAACATTTCTGAAGTATTTTTGTGTTACAATGATTTGAGGGAGGGAGGGGCGGATAAAGTGTTTATGAGGTTCTTAAACGTGGAAAATTTGTAAATGGTTTAACAGATTATATATATATATATATATATATATATATATATATATATATATATATAAGCCATACTTCTGCACTGTAAATTAATTATTGATTTCCATTCCTCAAAACTGATATATGATATAGGTATGCCAAAGATTTTTGTACTTAGCCTTTTGTACTAAATCCTTATAGATACTTTTTTTTAATTCAAAGTCATAGCCTAATATTTAAAAACTTGAGGAAAAAAAACTAATTAATTTAACGAAAATAGCCATGAAAAAAAATTATAAGCAAGCATGATTTTTTTTTAGCCTGTTAAGAATTTGTTTGAAAAAAAAAATCATGTTTGCTTATAATTTTTTTTCATGGATATTTTCGTTAAATTAATTAGCCTTATTTTAAATTAAATGTTATGACTTTAAATGAAAAAAATATATATATCTATAAGGATTTAGTACAAAAATCTTCGGCATACTTATATCAGTTTTCAAGAATGAAAATCAATAATTAATTTACAGTTCAGAAATATGCCTCATATATATATAAACTGTTAAAACATTTAAAACTTTTTTAAGAACCTCATAAACGTTTTATCCCCCCCCCCTTAAACTATCGTAACAAAAAAGTACTTTAGGAATGTCATATTTTTTAATTTAAAAAAAAAGGCTAATAAATTTATCTAAAATAACAATCAAAGGAAAATTTATAAGCAAACATGATTTTAAAAATATATAAAATAATGCCCGAATTTTAGCATTCTCACATTTCAAATTTGGCTGTGATATTTATAAATATGTATACAAAAGAAACATAGCATTAATGCTTTTTAGTTTTAAAGGTTTAATAAATAAAAAAAAATTTCATCATTACGCAAGAAAAATCATAAATTAATATTTTATGATAAGATCATTAAGGTATCAATTTTCTACTACTCTATAAAAAATTTTAAATGATTGATATTCAGTAAAAAGTTACTTATTTACAAGTTATTTAAAAATCATTTCTTAGATGGCGCCACTCCTAAACCGTACATCGGTATGATGTTGGATCGGAGATTTAGCGATTTGAAATTTTAAAACTAAATTACAGAAATCTGAACTAAAAATACCTTAATCACACTTACGCAAATGATACCTCTTATATCAAAGTAACCAAATCAAGGGATAAAAGTTTCAGAAAAATAATATTTGTGTTAATATGATTTTTTAAAACAATTTTCCTATGCGTTTAACATTAGGCGCTGGGTCTCGTGTGACCGCAGCAGACGAAAGTAGAGGAGTGACGTAATCACTTCGGTAGCGTATACGCTAATAGCGGCCAGATTTCAATGATGAAATCTTCGACGGTTAGTCTTTCTATGCTTCTGAACTCTCTTTAAAAGGATTCTTAACGCTCTCAGCGCCATCTATCGGTGCTATTTTTAACTAAATTTTGAGATTTACGTATAAGATTCTTACGATTTTTTTTAATAAACATAACACTCGTTTCATGTTTCTATCTATCACCGTTTCCGGGTTATTGATTTTTAAAGTTAGGGTCCTTTGTGAAACACCCTGTATGTACTATTATAAATTCGTAATACGAAAATTAGTAACTGTTATGTATTAACTACAACTTCTAACATTATTATCGACTACAACTTCCACTTGTATTTTTACCTGCTAGTTTCGGTTTAAAATATTCTATTCCATTTTGTGTGTTTTGTTTTGTAACCGCTTTTGCTTGTGTTATTAAAGTTATGTGTTCAGCTGATACAGTTTGCTGATATTATATTATAAGTACGCAAATATAACATTTTGGCGACGATCGATACGGATCCACGTACATTCTGTATTTACATCTTTCTTTTTCTATATGGTGATTACAGTCATCTATGGCTACGTTTGGTAGAATCGAAAGTTTGGACTCTGCAGTAGAAACCTGGTCACAGTACGTAGAAAGATTTAATCATTTTATTACTGCAAATGTTATATCTATATTTTTAACTGTGATTGGCCCAACTGTTTATAAACTGTTACGTAGTTTGCTGTCGCCGAGAACAACGGAAGATATTACGTACGATGATTTAATTAAATGTTTATCAGACCATTACAGTCCAGGTGTACCTTCGGAGATTGTCGAAAGATTTAAATTTAATTCCCGAATTCGTAAATCTGATGAATCCATTTCAGTTTTCGTTTCAGAATTACGTAGACTGTCTGAATTTTGCAATTACGGTTCTAGTTTAGATATGATGATTCGTGATCGACTAGTTTGTGGAATTCAGGATACTGAAATACAGCGTCGTTTGTTATCTGAGCAGAATCTGACACTTTCTAAAGCAATTGAATTAGCTGTATCTATGGAAACTGCTGCTCGTGATTCCATAAATTTACAAGGTTCTTGTTCTGTTTTACATCCGGTGAACAAATTAAACTCTTCAAAACCGAAACTCCGTAATTCGAAATTTCCAGAACATTTTCGTGAGTGTATACGGTGTGGGAATTCTGATCATTTACCTAAGAATTGTCTCCTTTTTTAAAGACTACGTGCCATTCATGTGGAGTTAAGGGTCATTTGGCGAAAAAATGCCTAAAGTCGAAGAAATTTGAAGTTTCGAATCGTAAAATTGTTAAAGAAAAGCCTAAAAAAGTTCATCAAATGTATACTACACCCGATTCTGTTGAAATTATTGAGGAAGAGATGTCTAAAGTAGCTATTGTACGTGAACCAGAATACAATATTTTTAATACGATTTCCATTGCTGAGAAGAGTGCTCCTAGACCAGTTACAGTAAACATTGAAGTAAACAATCGATCTATTAATATGGAATTAGATACGGGTGCTGCCTTAACTCTAATCACCAAAGATACATACAATTCACTGAAATTGCCACCCTTGCAGCCAGCTAAAACTGGTTTAGCTACATTTACAGGTCAACCCATTCCTGTTTTAGGAACGATTCCAGTTGAAGTAAAATTTAATGGAATATGTGAACAGTTACCTTTACTGGTGGTAGATAACAAAGGTCCAAATTTGTGTGGTAGAAACCGGATTATGCCCTTGAAAATTTTAGAATTTCATACCCATTTTGTTAAAAGTGATGATGTAGAGTTGAGTAAATTATTGAAGGAATACCAGCATATTTTTGAGAATACACTTGGACACTTAAAAGAAGTTAAAGTCTGTTTAATTAAAAAGCCGGAAGTGCAACCCAAATTCTATAAAGCTCGTACCTTACCGTTTGCAATGCGAGAAAAAGTAATGAGGAACTGAGTCGATTACAGAAGATTGGTGTTTTACAACCCATTCGTTTTTCAAAATGGGCTACACCCATCGTTCCCGTACTCAAAGCGGATAGATCGTCAGTAAGAATTTGTGGTGACTTTAAGTTAACAGCGAATACTGCTATTGATACAGACCAATATCCCTTACCTAAAGCTGAGGATATTTTTTCTACGTTAGCGGGAGGTCAGAAATTTACTAAGCTGGACCTCAGAGATGCTTATAATCAACTTGAACTTGATGAAGATTCCAGAGACCTTACAGTTATAAATACATATAAGGGACTTTTTCAGTACGTTCGCTTACCTGTTGGAATTTCCTCAGCACCAGCTATTTTTCAGCGGGAAATAGAAATATTAATGCAAGGCATTCCAGGTGTGGCTGTGTCACTGGATGATTGCATCATTACTGGCACCAGTCAGGATGAGCACATGTCACGACTACGAGAAGTGTTAAAAAGATTTAGTGATGCAGGTTTGCGACTTCGACAACAAAAGTGTCAATTCTTTTGCAATAGTTTGACTTTTCTTGGTCACGTTATTGATGCTGATGGAATACACCCTACAGATGAAAAACTTAGAGCAATTAAAGCAGCTCTGGTTCCAAGAAACCTTACAGAATTGCGTTCTTTTTTAGGATTGATCACATATTATGCTAAATTTTTGCCTCGAATGAGTACCATGTTGGCACCACTTTATAAACTGTTGCAGAAAAATACTCCCTGGCATTGGTCTTCAGAAGCTGATTCAGCTTTTCAAAACGCCAAATCAGCATTATGTAGTTCTTCCTTATTAGTCCATTTTGATCCGAAGAAAGAACTTCTTCTAGCTTGTGATGCCAGTCCATATTGTGTGGGAGCAGTGCTATCTCACGTTGTAAATTCCGTAGAGTTTCCTATTGCTTTTGCTTCTCGAACGTTGACATCTGCAGAGAAGAACTATTCACATATACAGAAAGAAGCACTGGCATTGATATTTGGAGTAACAAGATTTCGAGAGTATTTACTTGGCAGGAATTTTACTCTCTTAACAGACCATAGGCCACTAGTTAATATCTTTTCGGAAAAACGGCACGTTCCAAGTATGGCAAATTCAAGAATTCAGCGTTGGGCATTGACTCTTTCAGCTTTTAATTACACAGTTCGTTACCGTAAGGGGGAGGACAATGCCAATGCAGATGCATGCAGCCGTCTGCCTATACATACACCTCAAGTCAACCCTCCGCTACCAGAAGAACTGGTGCTGCAGATGGAAAGGCTAGACATCGGTCCTGTTACAATCAGTGACATTCAACAAGCTACTAAAGAGGATTCAATATTACCTCAAGTAATTCAGTTCACTCTTGAGGGTTGGTCAGAAGTTCTCAAGCCAGAAACTGTACCTGAATTAAAGATAGCCGAAATTCTTCCATACTTTAAAAAACGCATGGAATTAACTGCTGAACAAGGCATTCTTCTTTGGGGAAATAGAGTAGTGATTCCCACCTCACTTCGACATAGCATTCTACAAGAATTACATTCTACTCATCAAGGAATGGTAGGAATGAAAAGCATTGCCCGTTCATTATTCTGGTGGCCCAATTTGGATGCAGAAATTGAGGACACTGTCCGTTATTGCACCATTTGTGTGCAGAATATGGATATGCCTCCAAAAGTTTTACAAGCTTGGCTAACATCTAACATACCTTGGTCTCGAATCCACATGGACTATGCAGGACCTATAGATAATCATATGATTTTAATAGTTCAAAACTCATATTCAAAATGGATTGAGGCATTTCCGATGAAAACAAGTACATCTTTAGCAACCATTGAGAAACTTTACGAACTTTTTGCTAGATTTGGATTACCCAGTTGTATTGTCACCGACAACGCAAAGGCTTTTACTTCTGATGAGTTCCAGTCCTTTCTTAAACGTAATGGCATACGACCTTTGCCCACAGCACCATATCATCCTTCGTCTAATGGACAGGCGGAAAGAGCTGTACAATACATTAAAAAACAGCTAAAGAAAGTGCAAGATGGTACAATTTCAACCAGACTCGCAAGAATTCTTATGAACTACAGACGAACACCATTAGCTCTGTCGGGTTTATCACCAGCTGAATTGCTTTTTGGCAGACAGATACGCAGTAGGTTGGATTTACTGCATTCTCCTCTTCCCACTGAACTTATTTCAAAGCCATCTTTTAAAGTGGAAGACTTAGTATATGCCAGAAATTTCGGTAAAGGTGATAAGTGAATTCCAGGAGTAATTCTTTCACCTATTGGAAATTGCATGTTTCAGGTATTATTCCCTGATGGTACTTCAGTACACAGGCATAGAGATCAACTTAGGCAGAGAAGGGAACATTCACAATTGCATTCTCACCATCCAGATAGTGATAGCCAGCTGTTCTCTCAACAATCAAACCCTGTTCCTATCCCAGTAACCTCTTCAGTTCAGAGTTCAAAGTTGCCTTCTACAGTTCAGAGTCCAAAGAAACCTTCTATAGTTCAAAGCCCCAAGTCACCAATTACATCTGGTCTAGACATGGCTAATAAGGATCAATCTCCCAAGCCCCCAGATCCTGCAGACAAGCTTGTAGTAACATCCCCTGATTTAACATTGCGCCGTTCTTCACGCATTAGGAAGAAGCCGAAGAGATTGGATTTGTAATTTCCTAGGGAAAGAAAAGTGTTATGTATTAACTACAACTTCTAACATTATTATCGACTACAACTTCCACTTGTATTTTTACCTGCTAGGGGCTGTTCAGAACAGAAGATCAGGCGGCGCGCGGGCGATGGAGATTAAAATATCGAGTGAGTCTCTACTGTGGATGAAATTGAAAGGCCTGCGTTCATTATCATTGATTTGGACATCCAAATCAATGATAATGAACAAGGTCCTTCATTTAACTAATTAGCATATTTTAATGATATTTTGTTAAAATAAGAAGTGAACTTGGTGGCCGAATGGTTAGAGCACTGCTCTTGATTCTGGAGGTTGCGGGTTCGATCCCCCGAAATTTCTGTTTGATTTTTCTGTTTTTTTCATTTAAAAATGTTTAATCGGTTGCTTTGTATTTTTCATGATTAATGGAATATATTTTATAAAAGCAAAACTTGATATTATTAACAATTACTTATTTCATTAAATACGACAAATTGAGCTATTTTACGATTAAAATTTTACATTACAGTGTCTTTTAATATTTAAACATTATTATTATTATTATTTTCTTTTTAGCAAATGTAAAATAAGAAATGAAAATATAGTCAATTTGCACGAATTTCTCCATGTTTTTATAATGAGTACTTCAACAGTGAATTTTTAGTACGAATAGAATGCAAAGCATATTTTACAATGTAAAAAATATTATAAAAATAAAATGTAAAATATATACATTATTTAAACTAGAAATATCAGTACCTATTTTTGTAAAGAGGTAAAATACATGTGGTTTACCGTCTAGTTTCGTAATGAATATAAATAAAATATAGTTAGATTGTTTATAAATTTTCTACTGAATGTACAAGTATTTTAGCATTTGTTTCTCGTGTTTTATGATGTTTATTGCAATATAATAAATAATGCAATTTACATCAAAAAATGAATTTCAAGAAAAATAAATTTTTAGAAATTAATAATTATGTTTCAACAAGGTTGTTATCGAAAAATATATTTTAATAAAATGTTTAAAAGCTTTTTTATCAAATTTTAACAAAGATTTTATTTTACTATTATAAATAAAGAAATAAATCTTTTAACATATGTTAAAAAAATTATCAACATTCTATTTATCCCAAAAATATAAAACAACTGATAAATAATTTTTAAATTAATAAAAATAGGGGAAGAAAATCGGAAATAAACGGCGAGCATTCACTTTGTATCCATACTTTTCAGGTTCATCTGTGTAGGACAACCCAAACGTCAGTAAAGTACATAACAATTTTTGGTACTTTTCGGTTAGCCGGGCGCCAGTGAAAAAAAATATGTTTGTGTATATATGTATGTATATATATATATATATATATGTCTGTGTATATATTTATATTTGTTTCACTGGTGCCCGGTTAACCAAAAAGTACCCAATTTTTTTTTTAGAGTTTACATTAATTTTATTGAAACCACCAAAACTGTGTTTCAGGAATTCGGTGATCCGAACGTCCTCTCCCTTGTTAGTTAAAGGTGCACTGGTTATAGAAAATTAAACTTTATAATATTATATGCATTGTTTTGTACAATATATATATTTATGTAACTATATGATGTGTATATATATATATATACATCATACTTTCGTATTCTATTATTTTTATGTTGGATCAAAGGCTTAAAAAATCATTTTAGAATGTTAAAAATTTTAAATTTTTCATATATCCGATCATGTTGCTACAGCTGAATCAATCAACCTACCAAACCACGTAAGACACAAAAAAGCCCAATCACGTGATCAAATCGCCCACAGAATTTTTGTGAGTCACCCGCGCGCAGCCCGCGCTAAAAATTTGCAGGTTATGAACGCTGATCGGGCTATCTGATCACGTGATGCTTTTCATGAATGTTTCGGGGGTTTATTATGATGAAATAAAAACGGATATTCCTATTATAAGATCCATTTTTTTGGAGGATAAAGATGTGTAGTCGCTAGTTTCACCTAATCCGAGCCACAGAAGCTTAAAATAATTGAAATAATTAAATTATTTCAATATATTAAATTATTTAAATTTCCGATAAGACCTACTCCATAACCCTTCTCTCCATCGCGCGCGCGCCGCGCGATCTTCTTTCCTGAACACAACCCTAGTTTCGGTTTAAAATATTCTATTCCATTTTGTGTGTTTTGTTTTGTAACCGTTTTTGCTTGTGTTATTAAAGTTATGTGTTCAGCTGATACAGTTTGCTGATATTATATTATAAGTACGCAAATATAACAGTAACTAATGTATATGACAGTTTCAATGTAACGAGCTTATTTAAATAAAACAAAAAAATTAGAAGGTTGTGTGTGTGGGAGGATCATCTTGCAGGTTTTATTCGTGCTTAAACCCGTCATAATAGGAAATTTTATGAATTAGTTTCTTATTACTGTTATAAATAAAGCTCTATGTTGAAAAAAAAAATGTGTGTACGGAGATCGCATTGTTTATAATTGAGCAATCTGAAAATAAAATGTTCCATAATTATTGCTAATGTATCGCGTATTACAACATCAATCATTTTAATTCAGTTTTTCACATAATTTATCTTTCAAAAATAAGTTCCCGTAGTTTAAATTGCATCATAAATATCTAAAAACACATTTGATTTGTATTCATTCGTAGCAATAGACTTGATCATAGCACCCTCTGGTGGAAGTGTAATTTTCTGTATACGGTTTCTTGTTTTGCACAGAGCTACAGCCAATGAGTAAGTTGCTCAAAGGTCTATTGTTTATAGTAATTTTACACATAACTGTCAACTGTAACTTCTGTATTTTATGTGTTTTTTAGAAAGTGTGTGTTTTGTTATGGGGTTTTAAATGTGTATGCTTTTTTGTTTGTTTTTTGAAAAAAAAAAAAAAGACTTGAAATAGTTATGAAAGCTACTGCTATAACATTGCGTAATTATAAAATATATGCTTCGTTATACTGAATTTTATTATAATTTTGTTTAAGTGTGTAAAACAATTCGGCTGTCACCGTATTTAATTTAGGTTAGTATGTAATAATTTGTTATGTCTCTTGAAATACATTTTTTTTCTATGCTTATATTTTATAAAGCCCGTCAAAGAAAAGGGTGTGAAGCTAAAACCTTGTTAATGCTATGTTATTTCTTGTGTTGCTATAACAACTAAATATTTTGTTAGTTTACCCATTAAATACTGTTGAAACTGTAAATCAGTTTTGATGGTCTGAATAACTGGTATGATGGTGGCCTAATAAAAATTTGTATGCTTCAAATTTCCAGATTTTTAATTTATTTGTGAATATTGATTTAACATTGCGTGAAAAAATAACTTGATTTTTATATTATCACATTTAAAAGAGTGCTACTTTTCTTCCTTTCCTTTTATTTTAACACTGTATACGTCTTTATCTTCGTATATTTTTAATATTGACATTCTTAGAAAATACGATAATTTTAAGTATTTACCTTTGAAAGATTAATAGGATCTTGCATTCTCTGGTTTTGTTTTCGAACACTATTTATGTTTTTTGAAGTGTTTTTACATTGATGAATTCAGTTTTGTTATTTTTTAAATTTACACGAAATCTTCTCTAGTGCATGGTTTTCAAGGTTCACATAATTTTCTTTATTAAATCTTTCGGTATTGTTTGAGCATTGAAAGAGGAGAACTAATTGAAGGCAACATGATTTCTCGAGTTGTCTCTGAGATGTTTCATTTTCTCTGAAATCAGTAGAACATTTCTGTACATCTTATGCTATTCTTTAACTGTATGACATTTTTTCTACTGTTGAAGGAGCTGAAACTAATGTGTAGCAGTTTTGTGTTCTAATTGTATACTACTTTCACTTAGGCAGATAATAATTTTATTTGAGCAAATACCCTTTGCAGATTGATTTAGCATTTTAGGTTTATGTTTATATATAAGTTCTTAATTTTATATTCTTTATAGTGATTGACTGAATCAGGAATTTCACCGAATACCGAGTATTCGGTCAAAGTGTGCACCGAACATTCGGTATTCGGCAACCGAAGACTTAAAATTTTTTTAATAAATATTTTTGCATATATTACCTT
This sequence comes from Maratus michaelseni, assembly GCA_963931845.1. Taxonomy (NCBI): domain Eukaryota; kingdom Metazoa; phylum Arthropoda; class Arachnida; order Araneae; family Salticidae; genus Maratus; species Maratus michaelseni. The sequence continues at coordinate 240,800,296 of OZ007586.1, read as the reverse complement.
TTTTAATAAAATTTAATTTAATTCAGTTACATTTTTATTCTTAAATCTATTTACATAAAACATTTTGTTCAAATTTTAAAAACATACAAGTAAATGAACTGAATGTAGCACCTAAACAACTCATTCAAGATGTTAAGACTAAATGGAATAGCATCTATTATATGTTGGAGCACTTATTGGAACAGAAAAAGGCATTTTTGTTATTTTTTACCGAATTTGGTGGGATTATCAATTTAAAAGTTGATCGGTGGTCTATGATAGAAAGCATTCTTAGGCTTCATCAATCTTTCGAAGAAATAATAAAAATTATAACAAAAAATCATTAATTTCAGAAGTAATACCTACTGTTTCTACATTGAAATATTACTTGGAAAAAAGTGATAGTGGAGAATTTTTTGGAGTAGGTACCATGTAAAAAACGTTAACAAAAGGACTCGCAGAATGTTTTTCAGAAATTTATGATGATGAGTTATTTTTTAGCCGCTATTTTAGATCTCAGATTCAAAACAGTTTTTTTTAAAGATGAAGCAAACACCAATAAAGTAAAAAATATACTAAAAGTCAGATGAACCAAATAATAAATAAACCCTCTGAAATTACTGAACGAAATCAACCACAAAGTTTCGATAAAAAAGATTCCCTCTCACAAACTTTGCATTCATCATTTTGGGAATGCTTTGTTGAAATTGCTACAAGTGAAAAAACAGAAAGTGAAAATCCTTCTACTGAAAATGATAGCCTCACATCAGATGTTAAATCTTCAGAAGAATGGATTTCATACATTGTATTACCACTTATATAAAAAAAAGACAATCCATTAGTTTGGTGGAAAAATAAAAACATAAGTATCCAACACCAGAGTTGTATATATAGACACATGTCGTGCATGGAAAATTTTCTTCATAATTCGGAACTTTGCAGATTTTTAAATATTAAAAAATTAAAATTATTCCCCAATTTTATGTATGATTTATTTACTGTTTGCGCACAATTCAAAATTTAAAGATGCAAAACATTGTTGTGACATTACAGACACTTGCGAAGAGGTCAAAATATTAAGGATTGGGCTGTTTCTAAATGCATTGACAAAATAATTGATAAGAATTCAGCTCTTCCTATCATGGATTTTTAGCATTATTATTTTTTTTACCAAAATAATTATTCTTTACTTAATATTAATTAATTTTAAATGGTAATTATTTTAAACTACTGTTTTTAATTTATATCGTCAAAATAATATAACATGTAATTTTATTAAACATTAAATTAATTGGCAGAAATTTTTTGACTCAATATTATGTGCACAGAAAGTTTTTGGTTTTATACAAGTCTGTCCAACACAATTAAAGTAAGTTAGAAAATACTTATCTGCACCTGCCAGCAGTGTTTACATAACTTTTATTTTCTGAAGCTGGACAGATTTATGAACAGATTAGAACCAGATAATGCTGAAAAACTTATTTTTACACCATAATTTGCCCATATTAAATTTAGATTACAAATAATAATGTATCATTTTTATAAATTATTACTTATAACTGATGCATATTAAAATAACATTAAATGAGCATTGGTCATCATGTATTTTTACAACTAATAATAATACTTAATAATAATACTAACTAATAATAATACTTTACCTATTTTTCATAAATTATATGAAAAATTTGGCCGAATACTTAAAAGTATTCTGCCAAAACCGAATAGGGTCAGGTGGGGTAAAATAGGTAAAAAAAAGCACATTTTACAATTGCAGCTTTATAGGGAAAAAATTTAAATTCCACCACTGAAAAAATAGCTCAGAATATGCAAATGGACACTTCTTATTACATTTAAAAAAAAATATTTCTGAATTAATAAATTTTTGGAACTGATAAGAAAGATTTAAAATGTGTTGTTTATGACTTGTTTTACCCCATAGGGTGGGGTAAAATAAGTCAGTAGTGGGGTAAAATAAGTCATGCTAAAAACAGGTTCGATTGCACAATTTATTAAATACTATTTATGTAAATATGTATATAAATGTGAAAAGAATGAGGATGAACACTTATATAAAAAAATACTGTCCCCTGTGATTCATTTCAGCTTCTGGAAGGACCTTAACTATTTGTGCTACATCAACTTCAGATATATCATCTATTTCTGCGAACACAAAGTGAGAACTTCCACTTTGCTTGGCAAATTTTACAATATAGGCAGCATTAATTTGTGAAAGTATGTTGCAATGAAATATTTTCTTTTTTTTCCCCCAAAAACTGTACTTGCACCCATTTCTCAACTTTTAAAGAATGCTCATTATCAATCTGCTCTGAATCAGAGCATGTTGTATTTTCTTCTGAAGTAAAGTTAGAATTTTCTTCTGTTTCTTTAGACACATCTTAGTTGTTTTATTTTTTTCTGTGGACTTTTTCAGCATGAAGTCTGTCCAGTGGTTTTGCAGTCGTGAGAATTTCACCTGTTTTTCTTTGCAGTTTTTAACTAAATTTTATTAAAATTTCAATTTTTCAATTCTTTCTCCCAATGCTTTTCAAAATTTCTTACCCAATCGGGTCCTGGAGTACTGTTTGGAAAAAGATTTGGCTTACTTAAATATTCTAAATAGCTATTTACCATTCTAACAAGGTCACTTCGATCAAGAGGAAAACCACATGAAACTGTGAACTTCGTGGCTTGAACAAGACATTGTTCTTCTAGTGAGGTCAAATATGTATTTCGTCCTGAACCTTCCATGTATTGGTGAGTTTACAACATATCTTTTAAGTGTATCAAATGGTATGTTCTATTTCTTGGCTGCACTACGTAAACACCATGAAAAAATAAAAAGGGAACAATTATTTTAAATTATGCCTGAAAGCAGCATTTTTAATTTTGCTTCAGTCTATTTTAAAATCAGAACAATCATATTTATCACCATAAAAGTGATTTAAAAAGAAAAATTGCAATTATATACATTGTAGTATGCTAAGCTTAACCTGCAGCAAAACATGACCTATTTTACCCCACACAGGTTTTTTTGTCCTAAAATATTTGTTTTTGCAGTTATATTTTTAAAAATGTAGAAAATTAATCTTGATAAAGTACTTTATCTAATAGAATTATAAAAACATGTGAACTTATCTCTAAATTTTCTGAAATCAAAAGTTTTTATGACCAACTTATGCAAGCTTCAAGCACCAAAACATCAAATTGTTATAAACTATAACTGCAGAGTAAAAGTTGAAGCTAATTTTACATGTAAAATAATGACAAATATCAGTATTACTATATAAAAATGACAACACAAAAATTAAAACTCATTTGTTTATTTTTTTTAGAATCTTTTCAAAATGGACCTATTTTACCCCACCTGACCCTATTCGGTTTACATGCCGAATCACTGAATACCGAATCAACTATTTGGTATTCAGTTAATCCCTAATTCTTTATATGTTATTTTTTAATTCAAAGTTATGATGGAAATCTACTTGATAACTGGATGAATAATGTTTTGTTTCATTTCATCATTAGAACAATTTTATGGGTATTCAAAGCTGGATTAAGCATTCGTTGGGCCTGGGGCTACTAGAAATTTTGAGCCCTCCTCCCTTCGTTACTGCAAATTTTACTCCATCTGTTCTTCCACATCACCACTACCTTTGTCTTTTTTACCCTAAATTAAAATACAAATTGTAAAAATTAAATATGTATATATAATCAAAAACTATTTTATTTTCCTCCAATGGTGCAAAAGCAAACAATGTTTGTTTAAACGCATGCAATTCAAAAACACTTTAGAAACATTCAGAGAAAATAGAAATATTCCAGTCCTGAGTAGCAGAATTTTTAGTGTCAATCTGCAGAAAGCTGAAATTTTTCTGCAACCTATGATGGATCAAGCTTATTATAAGAAAGAATTGTAACCATTAAAATAAGCAGCATTTATATTATAAAGAAAATATGTTAAGATAAAATAAATCTAGAGACATAAATTAAATTTTAATAATTTTTTTTATGCTTTTAGATAAATCTGTAAGATCTAAAAAAGTCTGCAGCATCCATTGCTCTGCTATACTGTTTCTGCTGTCACTGGGTTCTAGCGATATAAAAACTAACTACATTTAAAATAATTCAAAAACATCTTTTTATTTATATACAAACATAACAGCTTAAACGATTTGGACTAAACTTCGTGTCCTACCATTTTGGATTACAAGAAGGCCATTTGGCTGGGTCACATGTTCAAGAAAATTCGATTAGTGGGTCATTTTTGGGACACTATGGGTCAAGCTAATATTATATTTAAAAAAAGGGGCTCTAACGATGTTGACTAAAATTTTGTATCCTACCATTTTGGATTATGAGAAGACCATTGGGCTAAGTCACATGTTCATGAAAATTTGATTAGTGGGTCATTTTGGATCACTATGGGTCAAGCTAAAAGTGGGTCATTTTTGAGTCACTATGGGTCATGCTAATTTCTAAAAAACAGCTTTTCTTCCGATTTTGAATAAATTTTGCATCCTACCGTTTTGGATTCTGAGAAGACCATTGGGATAGGTCACATTTTCATAAAAATTTCATTAGTGGGGCATTACAGGGCAAGCTAAATTTATCTTAAAAATGGATCTAATGATTTTGATGAAATTTTGTATCATACCGTTGTCGGTACGAGAATGTCATTGGGCTAGGTCACGTGTATGAGAAAATTCGATTAGGGAGTCATTTTAGGTCACTATGGATCAAGCTATGTTTATCTAAACGATGACTCTAATGGTCCTGACTAAATTTTGTATCCTACCATTTTGAGCTACGAGAAGACCATTGAGCTAGATTTTAGGTCAGTATGGATCAAGCTATGTTTATCTAAACGATGGCTCTAATGGTCTTGACTAAATTTTGTATCCTACCATTTTGAGCTACGAGAAGACCATTGAGCTAGGTCACATGTTCAAGAAAACTCAATTAGTGGGTCATTTTGGGACGACTATGGGTCAATGCATTTCAATGGGAATGAAGGTGGACACAGGTATTAAATTATTGAACAGAACAGTGGCTAGTAAACAAAGTGCAAAGCTAACAACATCTCGCTAAATTTGACGATATTTGTCAAAATGTTGGCGACATTTGTGTGAGATTTGGGTGGTAAAATCGACAAAATACATGATTGGTGCCAAATGAAAAAAGTCGCCAAGTGTTCATCTTTTCACCAAATTTTGGAGACATTTTACAAAAAATTGGATTTTAGAATCTGAAGAACTTTCTAGAAATTCTTAGAAGGAGACTATATACATTATTCAACCGAGTGCATAGAACATTCTTGAGCAACACAGACATTGTTCCGTACAATGCATACCTGCTGAAGAAATACAAATGTCACATCAACATCGATGTTATATCAAAAACACAAAGCTAATTTTAACCAAGCTTAGCTCAAGATTCCCAGCTAGCATCATATATTATATTACAAGCAAATCTTCTGTCTATGTGTGTGTGTGTATATATATATGCAAATTTTATCTTAAAAACAGCTCTAATGATTTTGGCCAAATTTTGTATTTTGTCATTTTTAGGCACGAGAAGGCCATTGGGGTAGGTCACATGTTTGAGAAAATTAGATTAGGAGGTCATTTTGGATCACTGGTCTGGGTCAAGCTAATTTTATCTAAAAAATGGTTCAAACGTTTTTTTCTAAATTTTGTATTCTATCATTTTGGGTTTTGAGAAAACCATTGGGCTAAGGTACATGTTCGAGAAAATTTGATTGCTGGGTCACTACGGGTCAAGCTAATTTTATCTAAAAAACGGCTCTGACGATTTTTATTAAATTTTGTATCCTACCATTTTGGGGTACGAGAAGACCATTGGGTTTGGTCACATGTTTGGGAAAATTTGATTAGTGGGTCACTATGAGTCAAGGTCAAGCTATTTTTATCTAAACCAAGACTCCCTTATCATAGATCAGACTTGACAATCCGGAGAAAGTCTATGGGAGAAAATGTCCGCGGTAATTGCCAACTTATTACTTGACTTTCTCCGGAAAGTATCGCCGCCTGGTGGATAATACCGCAGAGTTGCCAAGTCTCCGGCTTTTTGAACACCAGTATATTTTTAGAGAAAATGTTGTTCTTTTAAATCCCAGAATTTTCCGATCAAACAAAACAAAATTGTCTGTACTAAAACACTGGTATCCAAAAAGATAATAGAAAAATCTAGCATCTCTGCTACCGCATAGCTGCCAACTTTTACGCTTTTTTCTTACCACTAAAATTTAATAGAATTTTTTTCGTCATGTAATCACACGATCTTGTCAATTTAATAACATAAAATTTACTATAAAATTTTAGTGGTAGGAAAAAAGCGTAAAAATTGGCAGCTATGCTACCGATACTAGTTCATAAACAAATGCATAGAACAAATGGAGCTGTAAAAAAATTTCGTGTCGTAAATACTCCTATTACTGACGATTGATGGCGCTAGTAGCAGGACAAGTATAGCGGTCAAAGGAAACTTGCTGATTGAGAGGTCTGATACTATAAGGAGGTCTTGATCTAAACAATGGCTCTAACAATTTTGACTAAATTTTGTATCCTTCTGTTTTGGGTTACGAGAAGACCATTGAACTAGGTCGCATGTTTGAAAAAACTCAATTAGTGGGTCAGTTTGGGGTCACTATCAGACAATGCATTTCAATGGGAATTTAAGGTTGAAATAGTTATTAAATTGTCGAAAAGTGGGCAGTAAACAAAGTGCAAAGTTGGCAACATTTCACCAATTTTGGTGACGTTGTCGAGATTTGGGCAGGAAAATTGGCTTTCTACCAATACCAAAATACATACTTGGTGCCAAATGGAAGAAACTTGCAAAGTTTGTGACTTTTCACCAAATTTTGGCAGCATTTTGCAAAAACATTGGCTTTTAGAATATGAAGGAATTTTCTTGAAATTCTCAATAGGAGCCGATATATGTCATTCAACCAATCAGAGCACATAGAATGCTGTAGAGCAACATAGGCATTGTTCCATACAATGCATACCTGCTGAAGAAAATACAACTGTCACATCAACATCGATGTTAATTCAAGTTGAACACAAAATTAATTTAGTTCAACCGTAGAGCTCGGTCTTCCCAGCTGGTATATATATATATATATATATATATATATATTTATTTATTTATTTAAAAAGTGTGGTGCCGTTTATTGATATTGTAATGCAGTTAATAATTTGTATTTGAGAAAAGTAATAAAATTTTAGCTTGAAGAATATCTTTATTGGTAAAATATTTAAGGGGAAAAAAAATGGAGTTGCCCTTTTTTGGATCTGAAAACTGAATTCTCTGGAAAATGTTCTGTTGCCTGTATCCATGTAAAGAGAGTTAATATGCAGCCGGTTGTTAGCCCATTTATAAAAGGAGAGGTTTTTATTTCTTTTAACTTTTAATTAATTGTAATATATATTCTGTAAAAAAATTCTTATGTATTAATGATGTTATGAATCCTTTTTTCTGTGGAACTTTTAAGTTCTTTACTGTGAAGTTTTGATAAGTACTATGTAGTTAATGTTAAACTACTAAGTCTAGGCTTGAATATAGATGATTGTAGTCTGTTTTTTATTAATTTAAGTTTTGAAAATGGTTGTTTTGTTTTGCTTCGCAAGTTGTAAGAAAAATCTATATACACTGGCGAGAAAAATTAAAGGAACAACCATAAAAAGATGCTTTATGTTAATTCTATTGCGGGAACTTCAATGAAAGGTGATTGGTTGGTAACTCAATGTTAACATTGTCACGTAGTCCAATGAGATTAACCTTTGCTACAGAAAAATATGCAAATTTTTGAGCCCGTTCATTCGGCACGTTTGAAAAGGAGTGCATGTGGGTAATTTGAAGTCTAATTTTAAAGATTTTACGTGTAGTTGCATAAAATTTTCGCTTGTAGTAGGTGGAATATGTCATCCAGAAGACATTGGACCGATTGTGAGAAATGGCGTGTATTAGGGAAAATGGAAGCAGGACAGACACTGACAGGGGTCTGTAATGACTTAAAAATAGCCAAAAGCACCATGTAAAGAATCTGGAAACGGGTTAAAGACACTAGTAATCTGCAGAGACAACCAGGTCAAGGTCAAAAACGTGCCACAACAGACTGTCAGGACCGTTATTTGGCAACGATTTCTGAAAGAAACGGGCAACTGACGTCAGTTCAAATTGAAAGGGAGTTCGCCGAAGCAACAGGAATTCGACTATTCAGATTTACTGTGAGTGACAGACTGCATAAAAGAGGGCTGTATGCAAGGAAACCCATGATTTGTATTCCACTTACTCCGGCAGCAAAATGCACCCGATTAAAGTGGTTCAGAGATCATCGTCATTGGAGTATCACGGACTGTAGCCGAGTTCTCTGTACAAATGAATCCCGATTTTGTTTGGAAAGTGATTTCAGACGGGTTACCATATGGAGGGAGAAAAACACACGCAATAAGGCTGTAAACATCCGTGAAAGGCATCAATACAAAGGTCCTGGAATCATGGTATGGGCGGACATCATTTCGAATGGCCGCACTGACCTACACATTTTTAACAGCGCAACTGTGAATACTGAAATATACAGAAATGAGGTTCTTGATCCTCGTGTCAAGTTGTTTAAGGGTGCAATCGGTAATAACTTCCTCTTAATGGATGATAATGCGCGACTTCGTGCTGCACTAGTGACTGATTATCTTGAGGGCGAAGGAATCCAGTGAATGGAGTGGCCTGCATATTCTCCGGATTTAAGTACGATATAACATGTGTGAGACGCACCAATACGCTGACTTGCATCTCAGCAACCCCCAACTAGCACTCTCCAGGAGCCTCGGAGTACTATTCATCTTGAATACACTTTGTTACCACAAGCACTTCTGGTTAATCTAATCCACAGTATGGAAAATCGCTGTAAAACTTGCATTTCGGTCAGGAGTGACCACATACCTTATTGATTTTTCCTGTATATCTGTAAAATATTGTAACAGTACAATTTCCTTATCCCCTCTTATATCACACATTCCTATGTTTTTATGTAAATTTATTTTTTTCAGAAATAGGCAGTTCTGCATTTTGAATATTTGTCAGGCATGGCAAAATAAAGATCTTGTGCAAATTTCATGTTCTTATCTGCAAAAGTATCAAAGTTCGATGAGTTTTTATAGTTGTTCCTTTAATTTTTCTCGCCAGTGTATTTATATCTACAAAAAATAACTTTTCAAAAGTAAAAAAAAAGCCAAGCTTAAAAAAAAAAAAAAAAACGAAAGTTGTGGCTAAAAAATAATGTGATATCAAATTTCCAAGCTTTTATTATAGTACTTATTTAACTTTTTTCCATTAAAGAAGTTATCATATATATAAGTCGAGTGCTACGTATATGTTAATAGAAATAGTTTTCTCCTGTACTAAATACATCCTAACATGTTTCTGAAAATTCAATTTTTTTTCAAATTATGCATGATGGGCTTGGCGGCCATCTTTCCATATTATACACAAAATTCTAAGCACCCATATCCGTAGTTAAAATCCGAAGTTCAAAATTGTAACTTAAGCAAATATTTTAATTGTTTCGTTTGTAGACTTGTATGCTCTTAAAATTGTGTCTTAAGATAATGATGACTTATCTTAAGGATTCATCTTATGATTTATTTTTTAGACTAATTAATCATTTCAAAGTAGTAAAAATAAATTTATCAAAATATTAGTCTTCCTCAATTTATCTGTTCGTAGTTAAAATCTGAAGTTTGACATTGTTATAAACATATTACTCTTTTACTTTAGAAATTTGAGGGCTTAGAAATGTGGAAAGATGGCCGCCAAGCCCATCATGCATAATTTGAAAAAAATTGAATTTTCAGAAACACGTTAGGATGTATTTAGTACAGGAGAAAATGATTTCTATTAACATATACGTAGCACTCGACTTATATATATGATAACTTCTTTAATGGAAAAAAGTTAAATAAATACTATAATAAAAGCTTGGAAATTTGATATCACACCATTTTTTAGCCACAACTTTTTTTAAAGCTTGGCTGTTTCTTTTACTTTTGAAAAGTTATTTTTTGTAGATATCATTTCTTTTTTTTTAAATAGATTATACATAATTTAAATAATCTACTCTATGAAATTAACATGAGAATGTTACGTAAAATTACATTTTACTTTCAGTTATTGTTTAAAGGGTTAACTAGAAATACCAGTAGATTTTTCAATTAAACTAATTACACCCATAAAAACAACATATTAAATGTCGCTTGTTATAATACGTGTTATCCTTCGTTCAAAAATATCACTGCTTAATCTATGAGATGAGTAAAAATGGAATATGTACATAGCGCGTCAGTGCTGCTTTTGAATTCAAACGTGATATCATGCTCTTTTATTATTAGCGTTAAATCACATTAATTGATGAATCTTTATAAAACGTAGTTAATGGGGAAAAGTAGCAAAATATCTTAGCAATTTCTTAGATTTACATTTTTTTATTCAATTAAACACTGTACTCTTACAATAAATTTAAATGGAAACTTCACTTCTAAAACAAAAACAATTTAACAACTGGATTCCATTAATTTATAGAAAAATGATGTCAAAGAATTCTCAGCCTGCGAACGAAATGCTTGTCCTTTGCCATGGTTTTAGAGAAATAAATTAATCACATTCAATTCCTTTTCGAAAAGTTTGTTTACGTTTGGAAAGAAATTTTAAATGCCAATAACTCTGAATGTATACATTTTAGAAGTGAATCCTCTTCTCTCCAAAATTATTTTATTTTTAAAGATCTTTCTAAAAATGTAAATTTTATGAAGTTATATATATATTAAAGCATGAACACTACGTCTGATTACTGTATTTTACAATATTCTAAGAAAACACATTTTATCAGACAGTTAAATGCACCAAACCAACATGAGTGAAAAATTGACCTGCGCCAGGACTCGAACCTGGGACCTTCAGCATACTGTGCTAACGCTTTGCCACTAAGCCACTTAGATCGATATCCTAACCCGGCAATTTCTCATTCTTATTCCTGTTGGAAACAGTCATCGGCCACAATTTGCATTCTCATTTAATTGTCTGATAAAATGTGTGTTCTTATAATTATAAAGTTTTATTTAAAAAAATATTTTCAGAAAAAATGGCTGACTTGCAGATGAAATTTGATATAATTAACCCGTAACTGATTTGTGCTATTATAATACAGATGGTACGCGGTTGTTGGCAGAGTTTTATCTCTGTTTTGGCATAATTTTTAGTTGCCAAGTTAATTAACAGTTTTTTGCTAATTAAGGATAGAAATTTATTTTTTCACTGGATTTCATAAAAGCACGTAGATTAGGTTATTACTTGTCCAAAAGTGCAATCCTTTTTCATTTCTGCCCTATATTTTTGTCTGTAAGTTGTTTGAAAAAAAAAAGTTTGACGAAGAAAAAAGTTATAATTTTAAGTAACTCGGTGTTTTTTAAAAAAATCTATATCTCTGTTTATAAATCACTTATGAAGATGATTTTGGTCTCAAATTGAAGAATTTCTTCATTAGATTCTTTTAGTTTTCGTTTTTTTTTCTGTGACACTTGGTTCATTTGATATCTGATATTTTAATCTGGCATGTTTGGTCGATTTAACATTGCAAAGTTTCTTCCTGTAAGTAAGCAGTAGCAGTTTGTAGTCCAGTTCTTGGTGTTGTTTTTTTGGCAGGTTTTTTTATAGCTTGGCTTTGCAGAGCGACCGCCCTGCTTGATTTGGCTATGCTAATCTATGAAATTGGAGTGTGTGTCTGTGATCAGAAAAGACACCTATTTCTAAGTTCATTCAACTATTTAGATGATGTATAATCAATAACAACATTACACAAATTATTTGGTCTGTTTTGAATAGACTCAGGGATGGTTCCCTAACAAGCACTAAATTTAGCTGGAGCAAATAGAGAACGTTTCTGGCCACAATCTACAGTTTATTATATTACCAATATTTAAAATTGTTTTTGAGAAAACAGGGAAAAACTAGGAGAATCAATCATTCAATTTTTGAATTCTCAAAAACTCTGGAACTGATTGATAAATTTTAAGGACTCTTGTGGCAATTGAAAGGTCTAATTAAGATTTATAAATGATAAATATGGCTACAATCTGAATCTACAGTTTGTTGCATTCCGATATTTAAAATAATTTTGGGAAAGGCCCGGAGAATCATACAATCAACTAATCTTTCAATGCCCAAAAATTCGAACTAATTGATCAGTTTTGAGGAATTATACACAGATTGAAAAGTCTAATTATATTAAGATTTATCAATACTAATATATAAAATTGGAGTATCTCTCAGCAATTTTCAGAAAAAATACCTATTTCTATATATATTCATTTGACTATTTAGATAATATATAGTAAAAAAAAAAGAAAAATTATCTCTCTGTGTGGCTCGAATAGGCTCAGAAATGGTTGCATAACAAACACTAAAACTTATCAGGGGCAGTTAGAGAGTGTATCTGGCAACAATCTGCAGTTTGTCAAATTCTGGTATCTAAAATAGTTTAAAAAACTAGGTGAATCAATCAACCAGCCTTTTAATACTGAAAAACTTGAGAACTGATTGATTAATTGTAAGGATTCTTACGGTGCTTGAAAGGTGTAAGATTTTTAAATGCTAATTACATTTTTAGCTTATGACTTATTTTGTGCTAAACCACACTATCTAAAATATGTCAGTTGGCCGTTTACACAATTACGGAAGATCTATAACTGACAATATTTTTATGTTGATCTGACTTTCAGCTTATAACTTGGAAAAAAAATTTGGAAAATGACCTGCGAAACTCTGGTAGTCACTAAATATAAGTTTAATGCAGTGTACACATTTAGTACTATGTTCTATTGTGGAGCTCAGTGGTTATATCAGACTTGTGAAGCCTTGGAACCGCAAAAGAGAAAAGTAAAGGATAGACATTTGAAACACAACTTTTTTCTTCTCATTTCAGAGTATTATTATCATTTAAGAAGCAAAATTTTCTTTTTTACTTTTTTTTCTTGTTGTAGAAATTAACACTTTCATTGCACTTACTAATTATCCAAGTTCTTCCCCCTGGTGGAACACTCCTTTTTTTTTCTTTATCAGTTAACTTTTATTTTACCAAAAAATACAAATAGCTTTAAAACAAATTTTTTGACTATCAAAATTAATATGTTAAAAAACAAAGAAAATCAAACTTTCATTTAAAAAGAACAAAAATAGCTAATGGTCAGCACAAAGTATATTTCACTTTGCAGCCAAAATTATCCAGTGCAGACCACTGGTGTTTGTGTGTGGTAGTAGACTCCACAGTGCTCCTAGTGGTAGTGGATCATATACATTATAAAATGTCATATGATCGTGATCATATATGACTATAATGTCATACATGTTACATAACTTGGTGATAGTACATCTCGGCCCAGTAGTAGAAACAGTGCAGCACGGCAGCAGCACTGGTCAATTCCACAGAAAAGTCTCATTTTGAGGGAAAAATAAAATTTATAATATGTTTAAATTAATGTTTGTCTATTTTACGTTACATCAGTTACAGGATTTTGAATTGCAATTTTTGGGACTAAAAGTGAGATTGAAATAATCTGCAGGTATTTGGGTATTAAGTCCTTAGTAAGAAATATTTTAAATTGTAAAAATTTGTTCTAGCTTTATTAGTAAATTTCCTACACAGTATTGAAAACAAAATTCGATGATCAAGTGTTACGTCAGTTACGATGGAATTGACCTGCTGCAGATTTTTTTATACCTTGCAGATCAATCTAACTGCTTAAAGTAAAATTCTGGGCTATGAAGAATTGCTAAAATTTGTTTTTGTATCTAGATTTATTGTATTTTCTTGTTATGCTTTCTTTATAAATACAAATTTTGCTTATTTTATGAGTTACTGTTATCTCTTATGATAGTAAGCATGGTCTGGCATTTTTGGGTCGCAGATAAATTTTGGTTTGCTGCAGATTAACACAAAAAATTCTGCAACTGGGCATCTCGGTTTCTTGGTAATTCATCTTTGGGTGCTGCTATAACAAGGAAGTTATGTTTATTTGTTATTATATTGTTTTATGTTTATTTACAGTGTTCAATCAAGGGGTTAATATTATAAAATTGAAGCAAAGAAGATTAAGCTTAAAAGGATTAGGATATGTTGACAGAATAAGTAGTCCATTAAAAAGTCCTCCAATTTTGTTATATTTATTCTCTCTTTTTTGAAAAAGATCATTTGATATTTTTTTAAGTTTGTTGTTATTTATGCATATGTGTCACTTATACAAGTTTTATTTATTTTTTAGGTAACATGAATTACAGAAGCTGCCTCAAATTTATTTCTGTTTTTGTTTTGTTATCCGACGTTCGTGTGTCAGGAGAAAGTAAGTATTTAAAAAAAATTTTTTACTTTTATTTTGGTTATGATATACAAGGTGTGGCTATTAAATAACCAGGCTGACCCACTGACGTCATAAAACATTTTATTCATCTCCAATTACATCAGAAACTTTACCTTCAATATATGCCTCTTAGTGATCCCTGCACCACTCCATCCGAATTTTCCACTGTGCAAAGCAGTGCTCGAAGTTCTCTTTTGTCAGCTTATTGAGAGTTCCTGCTGCTTTTGCTTTGACTGATTCCACACTCTCAAATCTTGTCCCTCTCAGCTCCGATTTGACCTTTGGAAATAAATATAGAAGCATGGGTGCAAGACCTTCAGTCGCAGGACTGATTTCAGTCTTGGAGAGACTTTTGACTGATAGTAAATTCTACTTTATGTACTTAAATAGCAATTTTACGATCAAAAACTTTAATCTCTTTCATTTATTGTTATTCATATAAGTTTTCAGTCTTGGCTTGAATAGACTTCTTGCACCCATTTTACCATTATATGCTTCTTTTAACATAACATAAGCTTCTGTGGCAGTTTTACCCAGTTTCAGAAGAAATTTGAGGTTAATTCGTTGCTCGATCAGAACACATTGTTTGTCTGGCGAGTCACTGGTGCACGGTTCACTCCAGGCAAATGCTAAAGTCAAACTAAACAATGCATGACCTTGACAAAACAGCATCAAGGGAAGTTCAACTGTATAGTGTTTGCTGTTTGCAGCACCAGTCTGGTTATTTAATAGCCACACCTCATACATAGTGTTCACATTCTTATTGAAAAGGGCTTTTTTTTTGGGGGGGGGGGGGGAGGAAAGGACAATTTTGTTGATTAAAGGGGGGCTCTTGTTGAATACAAAAGCATTTTCATTGCACTTCCTATAGGTTATTTGTCAGTACAGCATACATCAGTGTTGAATTCGGACATTTTCTTCTGGAAAGGATTTTGCAGCTCTAGGGGAAGCATCCAAATAGAGGGGGGTGGGCTGAGTTCACTTTGATTCACCGAGGGGAATGTTCCCATAGGGTCATCCCCTGGCATACATTATCAAGGTAAGCAGAGGTCATGCTATAGTTTTAAGAATTCCATAAAATAATTAAATAATAAAATATCATTAAAATAACTCTCCATTTTCTGTATATTCCACTTAAAATTTTGGTTAGTACCTGAAAAGTTCATCTTATTTTAATTTTTTTTTTTTTTTTAATAGGATACATAATTTATTCTAAAGATAGAAAGAACATAAATTATATGCTATTAATTTAATTAATGTATTAAATACAAAAAGATAGACAAAAATGACAATTTGAGTTTTTTAAAAAGTCTATTTAAATAATAAATAAAATAAAAAATAATTATAAAACAGATGGTCAGGAACTTGGTGCAGATTTTCCTTTTAGGTTTTAGATTTTAAAAAAGACAAAGACATAAATACTGTACAATCCAGGGAGGCTAAAATAAAGGAAATCAGGTCTGACCCGACCCATTAAATATATATACATATATATATTTTTTAACCAGCATTATCCTATAATTTAACATTCTTTGAAAAGAATATTTCATACATACTAATGCAAAAACACATTTTTCTGCTTACTATATGTCCACAAGACATGGAATTACAACATTATTGATAATGTCGAAAAATACATTTAAATGAAGACTCCATAAGAAAAATTAATGTAGAAAAATACAGTTAAAAAAATTATAACTTTAAAGCAATGCACATTTAAAAAAGAAAAAAAATCTGTAATTTAATAAAACAAAATAAAATTCTAAAGAATCCGTTAAACAAATGTACAATGTCATTATTATTTTGAAAAATAAGAAGAAAATTGCTTCCATCCCCAACACTACTTATGAAGAATGAGCTCCAGGTCCAAACCCATGAAAATCTGCTGAAAAAAAGTAAACCTGGGCCTGGTTGAGGTCTAAAAAAAGAAAATCGTCACTCTGTCTAGGCCTAACCACATGTAGATCTATCATTTTCTATTCAGATATTAAGAAATTGAATAGTGTTTCTCTGTTTTTTTTTTTTTTTTCCCCTAGGAAGGAAAGACAAAAGATTTTTCAGGAAATGGTGTCAAATTTAACACTTTGTGAACAGATTTTTGAGAATGGCAGTCTGAGAAAGATTACCACCATGGAATGATCAATTATAATTCAAGATGTTAATGCATTTATTGAAAACAGAAACATGCTTTTCAAACAGTTCAATAGCTATGCCTGCACATTTCCTTCTTTTATGTATAAAAAGGGACTCTGTGAATGTGTCTGAAAGTTTTGTATTGTTGAGCACAGAAAAAAAAATTGTTAAGAACAGCTTTAACAGCAAACATACATAAAAATAATAGTAAAAATAATCAAAATCAAAACCCTTCTGTTTTTCTTACTATTGAAAAATAATTGCTATCTCTGCTGTTAATTCACCACGTTTTCAGCAAGTTGTAATAATAATAAATTCAGTCACTTTATTATTTTCTATTAAAATATAATAAGTTTGTAGAAAATTTTAGCCTTCCAGAAAAATACCCAATATTAGAGGCACTCCAAAAAAAAAAAGCTGACAACTATTTGTGGTTTGTTTATTCAGCTCTGGAAGACAAACATTATCTCTTCGGAATCACATCAGCTTGGGACAGATAATGTATTTCATTATGCAGAAATCATCCCTGCATAGAATTTTTCAAATCTAAAGAGAAAAAGAAAACTAATTAAAAATTTCCATCCAAAATAGGTGGTTCTATATTTTACCATGCTTAGAACCAGTAAGCAAATTTTGAAATTAATCTAAGCATTAGAAATAGTAAAAATTCATGGTGCAGTTTTTGTTTTATTATAATATAAATAATATTAATAGATTCATCATAAATTCTAGATTTAATTCAATAAACATTTAGCCAGTTTTGCATATATTCTTTCAATGATGATCACAATAAACAATTTAAAAATATTTAATGAAGCAAAACTGAGGAGCAAGAGTATTTACTTTGGACCAACAAACGAATTTTTTGCACAATGATCCTTTTTTTTTTTCCTAACAACTTTAATTAATTTCAGTCTACATTGTGTTTCAGTCTATATCTCTGCTGTTAATTCACCAAATTTTCAGCAAGTTGTAATAATAATTAATTCAGCCACTTTATTATTTTCTATTAAAATATAATAAGTTTGTAGAAAATTTTAGCCTTCCAGAAAAATGCCCAATATTAGAGGAACTCCAAAAAAAAAAAAAAAAAAGCTGACAACTATTTGTGGTTTGTTTGTTTATTCAGCTCTGGAAGACAAACATTATCTCTTCGGAATCACATCATATTTTTAAAAAGGGAACACATGCCTTTCTTGAATGTTTTTTAAGTAGAAAACGTGTTGGAATTCGAAAAACACAATGCAGTCGCCACACCTTTTTTCACATGGGTGGAGCAGATTGGAACTAATGACAGGTGAATTATACAACTTTGATTTTCCAAAATACACATTTTTCCTTAAAAAAAATGTAAAATATTTAAAAAAAAATCGTGGAAGTGATGGAAATTGAGCAGAGTATTAAACATAGTGTCTTGGACCTTTGGCGTGGCTCCAAAAAAAATGCACATGACAAAAGTTAACTTGATCCATAAATGTTTATTCATTTGACTTGAATGTTAAATTTAACTAAAAAACCATTTGTATGAACATCCAGCCTTTTGCTGGGAACTTCAGTAACTTTGCATACTTTAAAGTATTTAAACTTACAACTTAATCAAAAGTTCGTTTCTTCACTATCAGTTTTAGGAACTCTGTTCCTATATATATACTTACTCAGTAATGAAAAATTACAGAAAATATAAATACATTATGCAGTGAAAAGAAGAGAATGCATTCATGGCTAAATCTGTAACTGAAAAACCGGTTTGGGACGATGTTGACTCCGAACGCACTATAGGACAAAATTAGCACTCGCCACAAACTAATCGGTGAGTAATACTGAAAATTTGGAAATTGACTTTATTGCCACCACTGGGCAAACTTAATAGTCACACTCGCCAATTGCGATGATTGAATGGAAAAAGATTTTTTCTGCTGTCGTTCGACGCATTTCGAAACCATTTGGCAAACTTCGTGATTTTTTCCCCAAAATCATTTGATGAATTAAGAGTTTTTTCTCAAAGCCATTTGACAATATTCGCATTTTTTTTTTTACCTGAGACCATTTGACACTGTTTATTCCCCAATCGTTTGACGAATTTTGCACTTTTTTTATCAAGTATTTGTAAATTTGTTACTGGCCAGTGCTTAAAAAAAATCCATGTACTCGCTAATGACAAGTGAGTAAAGAAGTTAATTTATACCTATAGAAATCCTCATTACAAGTTTCGGAGACAGTTAAAATTTTAACCAGGTTTCTAACAGGGAGCAAAGTATATGCTAGCAAAAATTGCAGGGTTTATTTTCACATAAAAAAAGGGCAGGACATATTGGCACCAATTTATACACAAAGCAAATTATATACAAAAAATTAGTTACATTTAAAAGCACATACCACAGTTGAAAATGCTCTCCCAGCAATTATCGCTCATAGAAGTACTGTAGCAAAATTATTTTGTATATCCCTGTAAATGAACGATGAAGGCTAGGCACACCATATTCTACAGCAAGCATCTTGTAATGCTCTCTATCTCTAGTGATGTACACCAGTTTCAATATTTTTGAAAGAGTATAACATCATCAAAATACAGGGTGTCCACAAATGAAATATACAACTTCAACATTATATTAAGGCAAAAATGCAAGAAATAAGAACTTACTTTTAATGTTGAAACAAAAAATACATATCAATATATTTTTTAAAGACTTTAGTAGATCTTGACATGTGCTCTTTTAGTTGCTTGCTGAATATCAAGACGATAATAAAATTCAATCCATGTATGGTTCAAAATATCCAGTGTAACCTAAAGGAAGGCTTCGCTAATACATTGTTTGAGCTCATGCACAGATGTCACCTTTCTCTTTATAAACAATATTTGTAATGAACCCTCAAAGAAAAAAAATTGTTAGGTGTGGTAGGAAAACATGGTGACCACGGTGTTGGGCATCCACATCCAATCAAACATCTGTAAAAATGGTGATCTAAAGACTTTTATACATCTGAAGCTCAATGCACAGGAGCCCTGTCCTGCTGGAAAATGATGTCTTGAACATTCTGGAGTTGTGGTAGCTATTTCTGTTACTCTCCATACTTAATGATATTTCTCATCATATGAGACACTCAACGCGATCTACCATTACAATTGTAAACTTTTAACATTTTTGTCTATCTCCTAATAAGTAAAATATGAAATTGTTTTAGCTACATTTCTTTAACGGAATATTGAAGTTGTACATTTCATTTGTGGATACCCTGTCCATTGGAAACAATTTTTCCCCACACACCATAATCTAACGGGATTCTTTTGAGTGTTCCTGCTATAAAGTTCTTTAATAACAATCTCATATTATGTGTTTTATCTGAGAGATTAGGGATGAATTTATGTAGGTACTGAATCATGCCAAGTAATCCTTGTAACTCTTTTTTGCTAGTGTGGTGCTTTAATTCTATCTATGGTTTCAACTTTCTCAGGGTCGATCATGAAACCATCACCAGAAAGAATATGTCCTAAATATTTAACTTTCTGAACTTCAAATTCACATTTGTCTTTATTTAGTTTTGCTCCAGCATTTCTTAATGCTTGTAGGACATAATAGGGTATTTGATCGAAGAGTATTAATGTCAGGCGCATAAATTAATATTTCGTCCATTGAATTTTCAACACCTGGAATGCCTTGTAGAATTTTTGCTATTACTCTGAAAAATTTCTGGAGCCGTTTTTATACCGAATGGAACTCAAAGGAAGGAATATCTTCCCCATGGAGTACTAAATGTTAAGAATGGCTGGGTATGAGGTGAAACTTTCAGCTGCCAAAAACCCTTTTTCAAATCTAACTTTGTGAAATACTTTGATCCATCTACATTAGCTATAACTTCTTCTAGTTTTTAACAGAAATTGTCTTCGCAAGAGTATTTTGTTCAAATCAGAAGGATCAATGCAAATTCTTATTTTTGCGTTTTGTTTCACAATAACCATATGGTTAGAAATCGGTGTAGCTTCATCTGTTTTCTTGAATTCATTTTCAATACGGAACATGTCATAATTAATCCTCAATAACATATATAAATTATATGACAATTTAAGTATATTTATGCAAGTTAACTTTTACTGACTTAACCGGCATAATTTTTCATGTATGTTTAATGATTAATAAAATAATATATATGAAAAGCATTGGTATGAGGATTTATATTTAATAACTTTACATATCTATTTTCTTATGCACTGGAAAAAATTAATATTAATATCAAATTATTGTTAATTCAGCATAACTCTGGAATATTTAAGTTCAATCAATAAATCTTCACGATATTAATATAGAAAGGAAGCCAAAACTTTAAGTGCAAAGTTGAAAAATAAGAAATGAAATAAATGGGATTGGTTTCAAATGCTTGTAAATTTCATAATTTGAACTTTTGAATTTACAGTCCATGTCCAAACAGTTGCTGTTATTCAACTGAATATAAATTGTATATTATAAAGATTGTAGTAATATAATATTCTTAAAAATAAATAAATTCATTCAGAGTAAAAATATGATGAAATATATGTATTGTAATTTGTAAACAACTCTCAATGTTCCAAATAGATTCAATGAAGGAATAGCACCTTCCGATGCTTAAATCATAAAAGATTTAGGCAACGCAAAAATAGCATACCCCACGGATTTGTATAGAATAAGTGAAATGCAATATGAGCTTTGCCCGCAATTGGAGTGTTAAGTACAGCTGAATGTGAGAATGACTATTAATTATTCAAATGTAATTAAAAGATATACAAAACTTATCTGCTACTTCCTTCAGTTGTAATTTGTTATTTGTTAGGTTGTATGGATCGGGCTTGGTGCAAGCACTGCAGTTGATTACAAAGTTGAAAAATGTAGAATATGTCAAAACGAGCGATTAAAAAAAAAATAATAATAATCATTGTAAATTTTTCATTATGAATTTATTTTTACAAGTCTTACACTATCTGTTTATATGCATACAATATACACACAATAAACAGAATTGCACCTAATTAGAACATTTTGGCAACTAAGAAACCTGATTAGATGCCATTGTTATCTAGTTATTACACCCTAGTTTCAAACTATACTAAGAAATTATTATTGTTCAAATTAAAACAATTAGCATAAAGAAAAACAAGTATCAAAGGTCGATTAAAGTAAAATATCTGGTAAATCATTCCATTTTAAAATTATATCCTGGCTACAAGTCACTGTCATGCCTGTGTTATTCTGATACTAATCCTTTTAATATTATGAATTAATGTTTTTATATTAAATGCCAGTTTAATAAAATGTCTAAAATTATTCAATTTATACAGTTTACCACTTAAAACGTTGTGATTTACAATTAATGTTTCAGTATATTAAGTCAATAATGGCCAGAAAAAACAATTGTGGCCAAAAGAAGCTAGTTAAAAAACCTCAATAAAAGCTATTCGCCTGGCTTTTTTAAATTTTAGCCAGCTTTTTTGCAACCCTGATATATTTACATGCAAAGTTGAAATACATCGAAAAGTCTGTGACAAGATTACTAGTGTCAGTTCATTTTAAAACTCCCCTAGTATTTAAAAACTCATCAAAAAACTATAATTTCAGTAAACTGCAATTTTATAACTTCATTCAAATTCTTATATTAATTGAAAATTATTTCTGATTTTCGATTATCTACCAGGGGGCACTGGCAGAAAAAAGATCAGTACTGGCATATTATCTATTCCAGGAAGATACATCATGCCAACAGTGGTGTTGATAATGTTAATTACAGCAACATTCATTTTTTTTCCCATTTCATATTGTAACTGCATTAATATTAATATGGTTGCCATCAGGGGTGCAAAAATCTAGGCGCCAATGGACCAATTCTCTCCACTAAATTTTTAGTATTCTTCGCTTAATAAGAATACTGATAAAATTTAGGCGATGTATACTAATAAAATTTGATGAAGAATACTAATAAAATGTATTGGTGGGCATCAGCCTATTGGTGCCTAGATTTTTGCACCCCTGGTTGCCATATTAAAAACAATTTCAAAAGTATTTATCTAGAACTGTATGATATATAGTATAGAAATATATATTATATTTTCATAATGTTGTGATGTTGTGTATATAGCATATATCAGGGGTAGGGAATTTTCAGAAAAATTTACTAGCCAAGGATTTATTTTACCAGCTAGCAAGATGCAATGTGCAGTTCAAAATTGTATGACAAAATGTACACGGCTGCAAAAAATAGTTACTGTTAATGCATTTGCATATCTTCTATATCCTGCATTTTTTCAGACTGCCTAAAAATTCACTCACCCTGTTAGAAAATCCACTTGCCAGAGATGAGTAAAATGATGTATTTCCTCACCCCTGACATATATATATTCAAGTGTGTATATATATATCGGTTTTTCGCTGTGTCACTCGAGAAACTGCCGTCTCTCATGATATATATGTGTGTATATTCATTCAGGTATGTATCACATGCCACCAGAAATAAAAATACAATCTCAAATGGCTTTTATTATCAAAATCTGCCAACCTGATGTTAGGTATTTAAAAAATGGATATATGATAATACTATTTTGTATTATTTTAGTTTGCTTTTCCATTATTTAGTATTTTTAACTATGTTATATATATTTAATATATGTATATTAAATTACTGTAAAATCCTGATTCAAAAGCAAAAACAGTTAAATTTAGGTATGGGGGCTTATAATTAAGCTTTTTTTTTTATTATTAAATATTTTTATTATTAATGTAATAAGTAAAAAAGGTAAATACAGGGTGAGAATCTTTCACATTTTGGCAGATTTCTACTTATTATTAATAAAAGTAATCATTTAAATCCACCTTTTTAAACATTTTTCTGCTCACTACTTTATTGTAACAATAAATAATCAAGCATCTGAATCATCCTCCCCCACCAAAATTACCACACTCACCCTCTCTGGTACTAAACACACATAATTTAACCTTTAGAACTCTTTTAAATTTTTCTCTGCCCTATGTAATACTCTATAATAAATAAATAATCTATCGCCTAAATTATCCACTTCTCCCAAAAATTTTGCTTCTCTTTTCTCTCCTCCCTCTCCAAACTTCTCTGCATCTCATAATGTTTAAAATTCTTCCATTTTTTTTTTGTTTTTTTTTTCCTGCTCCATTTGTGATTTTGGAACATTAACAATAATTAAACAATCATCTAAATTACCTCTCTTCTCCTCCAAAAAAAGTCTTTTTTTTTTTTCCTTTGCCCCAACCTCAGCACACACACACTGTTTAAAATCTTTTTTTTTAAATATATTTATAATTTTCTTGGAACAATAATTAAATAATCCCCTAAATTACCTCCCCCTCACCAAAAAAAATCCCCCCTTCACATATTTAGAAAGTCTTCTTTTAGGGATTAAAGGACGGAGCCAAAATTTCAGATCAGGGAAGAGTTTGGATTTATTTATAATTACTACAAAATAAGAAATACGAAGAATTTTTTAAAAATTAGTATTAAAGATTTTAAACTGTTTGCTGGGTGAAGGGGGACAGAGAGGAAAGTGGAACTTTTAGGGGGAAAGGAGGATAATTCACATGACTGATTATTCATTTATTGTTACTAAAGAACACAGCAAATATAGACATTTAAAAAAAAATAGTTTGAGATTTTAAATTTTGTAAGGGGTAGGGAAGTGGACATTTTGGGGGCAGAGAGATAATTTAGGTGGCAGCTTATCTATGTATTGTTACTGGAGAACAAATAGATTTTTTTAAATAAGACTTTTAAAATGTTTAAACTTTGTAGGTTGTGGGGGTAGCATAAGTTTCGAAGAGAGAGGTTTGTAATTTGATTGATTATTTACTTATTATTAATAGAGAGCAAAAAATAAAGTATAATTTTTTTAATAATGAGTTTTAAAGATTTTAAACTTTGTTTGCTGAAGAAGGTAAGTGGGAAGTGTAAATTTTAGAAGGAGAGTGGTTGTAATTTTAATGATTATTTACTTGTTGTTACAAGAGAGCAACAATTAAGACAGATTTTTTTTTTAATACCAATTTTAAGACTTTTTTTTTTTTTTGCTGGGAAAAATACTATTAAATTACAGTAAGATTTGTTAATCTATGCTTTTTCTAGAGAAATGAGGAGGTTCTATGATTTTTGCAAGCTCTCGGGCAAATGCACTGTGGTACAGGAAAATTTTTAACAGCAATATCTGGGTACAACTTGGGGAGCATTTCACTGTTTTTAGAAAGGGCAAGGTGCACTTTACCAATTTAAACAAAGGCAAGCCCCTTTAAAAATGACTTGGGTTAAAACACTAGTTAAGAGTATGCACATCAACCTTGTCTTCCCCATCTCTGCAAATTATATTGATCTTCAATCTATATTTTATGTAGTCAATTCTTTTAATTATAGTAAAACTTAGATTAATGATTTTACTAAACTTATATATTTTCTTTATTTGAATTGGATTTTTTTTTTTCAGTATTATGTGAAGAATTACCTATTATAAAGAATGGACAACTTCTTTTGAATGAAAAAAATGCAACATTTAGCGTGAATGAAACAATTTCATATACATGTGATGAGGATTTTAGAACTGATGAAAGAGATCCTAAAGTTACATGTATCTTAAAAGAAAATGTTGCTACATGGACAGAAGGTGTATGCAAACGTAAGATTAATTTTAATATTTATTTCTTGAAACCAATTAATATTTCTTGAATTAATTATTGCTGTGTTTGATGCGTAACATACTAATTACCAAAACAGTAATCTTTATTATGCCATTAAATGATTAACAGTATGAAGAAATCTACCATAATACACCTTCGATAAAAGAGGAAAATTGTCAATTGGAAAATTTTCAAGTTCTTACATGACTATCATAAAAGTGTTATTATTTTTTTCATGTACATCAGTATTGATAAGTTTTTACTTCAAGGAAAAAAGTCTGATTTAATATATTATCAATTTATCTCAACAATAACAGGTTGGTAGTTTTATAACGCACCATACAGATAGATCTTGTATTCCATCAATCATATAAAATTGATAGAGTTCAAAAATGGTAATAAATTAGGAATGTGTTGATAGCAATTTTAGTTGAATACTGAACATTCTGCACACGGACAAGACAATACCGAATATTCAATTAGTCAAATAGTAACTCTTTGACTAGATACTAAATATTCGACCAGCTAATTAATTATTCATATATTACAAAAGTCTGTTTTTTTTTTTTTTAATATAAATGCTTACAAATAAACTTTGCAAAGAAAATGTAAATTTTCTGATAAAAATTGTTTTCAACTAAATAGTTCAAAGTATTAAAAAATCCACCTGTTTTATAAGTTTCATTAAAGAAATATATATACATATAGAGAAATATACAAGAAATATACAATCTAAATCTTAAACCAAAACATAGGGTTGGTTTAGGTTTAAACTGGAAAGCTATACCAAAACTAAATACACAAGAAATGAAAATTCTAATTGTACGAAAAAAAAAAATATGTAATATTGTAAATTATTATCAATTATCAATTTTTAAGCAATGGAAGATATAAAAATAATTTTGTTGTTATTTTTTTAATTATCTTTACTGGTGATTGAACAAATGCAACTGAAAAATCATTTCAACAGAGACATGATATATTACAAACAATGGTGTTAAATTAAGCAAGAAAAGCTACTGTGAAGATTCTGAGACTGAAAGGCTAACTTTTAAAAGCTGACTTTTTTTTTTCTTTTTTGTAATATATTCATGTAAAATGAAAAAAAAATATTTTCTTTAGTATGCAGAAATTTAAAAAATGTTTATTTTGTATTTTTTAAGAAAGTGTATAACTTATTTTTGAGAAACATTTGTAAGAAATCAAGTTTTCCAGAAAAAAACTGGTTTTTAGTCGAAAATTTTACATCTCTATCCTTGGTGCACCTTTTTAATTTCATTAGTTTTAAAGTATCATAACATTATTAAAATGTAAAGCAACCAATTTTTCCCTATGGATCATAATGTAATGAAATTATTTTGTGTGTTCCGGTAAACGAACTATAAATGTCACTTATTCTATATTTAGTCCAGTAAATTTAGACCTAAAAAGGCTTCTGCCTGGAAAGTTTTGGAGAAGTTTTTTTTCTTTCTTCCTTTATGTTTTTGGGGGTGCTGAACACGAATTTCAACTTTGCCACCTCGTATCTGGTCTGCTTAAAATATTATAAGCGAAAAACCATGAAAAAATCTGAGTTTTTTCGGTTTTTCTCTTATATTCCGGAAAGGGTTAAATTATTTTGAAAAAAATATTGCACCAAATTAAACTAGAGAAAACGTCCTACAGTTTTCATATGCAGTTTTTTTTCTATGGTTAATAGTTTTGGTATACGAGTAAAATTAATTTTAACAATATAATTGAAATTCCATCATTGCAGGGCGAAAACGCTGAATGTAATGTTTTTGTGAATGCAAAACGTGTGGGAAGGTGTCCTTGAAACACCCCAATGGCACCACGCACATGATATCACTGGAGCAGCAATTTCCTAGAGCAAAACTGTACATCCAATACTTTGATATGGTGACTATTGTCAAACAATTCATTGAATCTGAAAGAAAGGGTGATTGGGATTTGCATCTTCAAACTATATACAGAATGTTGCCATACTTCTATGCCAGTGGTCACTATTTGTATATCAAGTGCTCTTACCCATATCTTCAAGACATGCATCATTTGAAGGAAAAAATGACTGCTGATGACTTTGAAAAAATCAGAACTGATGGGGGATTCGCCATTCACCGTACGGACAAATTCTGGTCAGGAACATGGACTGACATGACGATAGAGCAATCTTTAATGAAGACCATGAAAACAGCAAGTGGACTCATTCATGAGCGTGGGGTCAGTGAAGGAGTTTTGGCAAGATTGACCATGGGTATGACATCACTTCAACGAATATGCGAAGAAATTGAAGAGTTCAGCGGGACAGATTTTACAACTTCTGAACAACATGTAGAGATGAGAATTTCCAGAGTTGCCCGGGACAACGCTGATATGAATAAATTATTGGAATAGGTTCATCCACACATTCCTTTCCGAGAAACACATGATCTCATTTCAATCTCTACCGGGATTGTTGGAGATGAGAGAATAAACTGTCATAAGGCACAGGAAGGTGGCACTGCTGGCATATCAGGAATCATTAATAGCGATTTTTATTCCATTACATTCAAGCGTAATAAAAGAGTGCAGCCATTAGAAAAATTCACAACAACCCGACAGCACTCTTCCAAAGAATTAATGTAACAAAGCAATCTGACAAAGAACTTGAGGAATATTTGACTTACGAGCTCTCTGCCTACCCATTGTTTCTTTTTGACGAAACCGGAATGCGAAAAACTGCCAAGTCCTCTTTGTACAAGGAATTCACTCCACTCCCACCAGACATCACTTTTGAGAGCAGATGTATATATGTCATACATGGCGGATATTTATTGCACAGAGTTTTATGGCAGGGTGGTCAATCATTTGGATCAATTTGTGACAGCTATGTGGACTTTAAGTCGAAATATGCAGCGAACGCTCTAATAATCTTCGATGGATACCCAGAAAACATTACTGAAATGAGCACTAAATTTGTTAAGCGTGATAGACGATCTCACAAAACGGTATCTAATAAGGTTGTTTTTAATGAGACTATGTTGCCAACGGTTTCTCAGAGGAAATTTCTCGCAAACGACAAGAACAAAAACCATTTAATTGCAGTGCTGATGTGTAGATTTGGCTCTGAAAATCTGGTTTGCAAGCAGGCAAAAGAAGATTCCTACCAACTCCTTATCAACACTACTCTCAAGTTGGCACCTAACCATGAGAACGTGATAGTCATTGGTGAAGATGTATACCTTCTGGTAATCTTAATTGGACTTTGCAATTTTTCCAATGTTTATTTCTTGAAACCAGGAAAAGGGAAAAGTCCCCAGAAGATCTATTCACCTTTGGGTGCAGTCGCTAAATTAATTGCCAATCACATCCTATTTCTACATGCCATGAGTGGATGCGATATCACTTCTGCAAGGTAAACAAAATACCTTCGAATTTTGGAGAAATTTGGAATTTCAATTGCATTGCTAAAATTACTTTTACTCGTATGCCAAAACTATTCATCTTAGAAAAAAAATTGTATATGAAAAATATAGGAAATATTCTCTAGTTTAATTTGGTGCAATAATTGTTTTAAAAATATTTAACCCTTTCCGGAATACAAGGGAAAAACCGAAAAAACTCCGATTTTTTCATGGTTTTTCGCTTATAATTTTTTAAGCAGACCAGATACGAGGTGGCAAAGTTGAAATTCGTGTTCAGCACACCCAAAAACATAAAGGAAGAAAGAAAAAAAAACTTCTCCAAAACTTTCCAGGCAGAAGCCTAGATTGACTGGACTAATTCCTGAAAAAGCATGTTATAGTCCACCTCAGTGATGTATATCAATTTTATTATGTATCAAATATTGTAACATCAATAAAATATAGTACTGTAAACATTTTTCCTCATAAACCATATTGTAATGGAATTCTTTTGTATGTCCCTGTAAAATAACTATAAATACTACACACTTCATTTTCAATGCCAAACATTCTGTACTAAATTTCATTAACATAAAAATTACATGACAATCCAAGTGCATTTATGAGAGTTAGACAACTAAATTCATAAACACTTTTCAACTTTCTTGGAAAGTATTAAAAAGAATTCCCCACATATTGTTCGTATATGTTAGGAATTATACTGATACCATGCCTATCAGACATTAACAGATGCACTTGTTAAAATAACTGTTCAATTTCATGTGATATTTTCCTTGTATGTTGAATAGTTTTGCTTGTGTTAAATAATCCTATAGAGCCATTTTTCAGTAAAAGTCAGAATTTTTAATTCCAGCTTCAGGAATGAGCGAGGAGTAGAGTGTCTGACATCATAAGAATTATAGAACCCTGGAACCTGGTGATACAGCATAAGTTTTTATGAAACTAACAGATTATACTCTCAAGACAATGTAAAAAATATTGATATAAAAAATTTGCAATCTTTTAGAAAATAGAAATTTTTTTCAAAAAAAAAAATCTATTTAAAAGTAAAAAAAACTGCGATTATTAAATATGTAAAGCTAAAATATTAAACTTTAATACTTTCTAACATAGTTCATGTCTGGTCTTTTTTGCTCTAACTTTTGTAAATAAACTAACTTGATTTGCCACAAAGTTCATTGTTATTGAGTCATTAGCATGTCAGTTAGTCAAATATAGCATGTTCCTTATTGAAAATTGAGTGTGTAGCATTTGTAATTCATTTACAAGGACACACAAAATATTCAGTTACATTACTGATAACTGTCTATAGACAGCCATTGTTTGAAGTGCAATTTAACAAGTTATATTCTATTTCACACATAATGAAATTGATATAGGTTATTGAGTTGCATGTTAGTATCTTCACTATTGAAAATGGTGCATATAACATTTAATACAGGGCAGTGGGGGCTTGTTAGGTAAAGTACGTAAAGTGTCTCCTAATATTTTATTGAAAATATATTTTGTTAAATATTCCTATTCTGTAACTTTCTTCCTTTTATATCTATTTATTTAATTTGTATTTGTGCCATATTTTTAATAAATAACAATCATAAAATGATTGGCACAATAAAAACAAACTTTTTTTTTTTTTAAACACTCTGAGAAGAATCAAGCAAAAATGCTCAAAAACGGCACCAATTTGCCATGGCAACATGACATCAACTTACATGGTTCCCACTGCATTTATTATAAAGTGCTTAAAAGTCCTTATTTTTAGTTTTTATTTCTAAAGGTCCTTAAGTACTTAATTAGCACAATAGTTTTTAAGAAGTCCTTATTTTTCCTTGAAAATGGAATTCAGTTTTCAAATGCCTCAATTTTAATAATAATTATTGTCTGTCCAGAATAAGTTGGCTGATCAGTAACACAAAGTGAATTTTCTTCTTTTATACTATAAGTAGCTGGAAATTTGCGAGACGGAAAGTAACACTTTATCCTAATAATATCCAATGTCTTCTTATATGTATGCTTTATCATGTATCAATATTGTACTGAAGTAAATACAAGTGTTGTTAGTCTTTCACTCTCTTGAGTGCTAGGTAACGAATTAATTTTAATACATAATTTGAACAGTGCTGAGTAATATGGCACTTCAAGGAATTTCCTAGTTGCATTGGAATTTAGCATCCAGACTAGAAGTAAATGACTTTCCAATTCACATGGAGCCATGAGAAATTAAGACTAACCATAATAACTTATAAAAATAATATCATAAATGAGAGAATTTAAATATTATGAAATTGAAGTTAAAATTAAGTAAATTTTAAGCATGGAATAGTAAATTTAAAAATCTGACAAAATTATAAGGGAAAAAAAGTTAGACTGTGCACATGTTTATAGAGTTAGAAAAAATGAAGACAAGTGGAATGAAAGTCAAAGCAAAGACAGTTTTCAGAGCCATACATTTTTTTTATAAGAAAATATTACAGTATTAAAGATAAAAAAAAATAAATAACAAAAGGAAAAATGGTAATACATAAAAAATAGAAAATTAGAGAATCATAAAGAAAACTGAGAATAACTTGGGGTTTCGGTCTAAAATAAGTTGTCTAAAATAGTTGTATATCTATGTCCTTTTTCTGTTGAAAGTATCACAGATCTCATAATCCGACAGTATGGTGCAGGGCTTGAAATTCAATTTTTCTAAGGAAGGGAGTCTCCCTCCCAACATTTTTAAATGGAGGGGAGTTGTAATGTTTGGGAGGGAGAAAATTTTTTAAACCCCACTATTATTTTACATGCTATTTAAAGAATTACATTAATGCAGACATAACAAAATACCATTGAAAAAATTAAATAAACTCAGAATGATTATGTAAAATGCTTATTTTTATTATAAAAAAAGAAAGAAAGTTAAATTTTATATATGCAGTGTATTTTTCAACTTCCACCAAATATTAGGGGTCCTTAACAGTTAGGTTGTTAAATGAATTTATGAATTTAGATTTTATTTGATTTAGGGTGCTGAAGCCTCCTTCACAACGATTAATAAAAAGAAAACTGCCCAGTTAAACTGAGGGCATTGAACTCACAGGCTATTCACACTAATTGTATATTATACTCTTATTTCAAAGAATTTGAAATAAGCCTCTCGAAAAATAAAGAAATTGACAATATATTAAGGGGGGTCATCCCCCGTTACCTCCCTCATAGTTAACTAATGAACTCCTTAAACTAATCAGGGAAGCCTCTAATTACAATGAATATATAGACAAAATTTGAAGAAAAACAGATAATTCTGCATGAAAAACCCATTTATCTAATTTAATGGGGGATTAGCCCCCCCCCCCCTCCCTTTTATACTTAACCAATGAACCCCCAAAACTATTCACAGAAGCACATTATCAAAATGAACCTATATACAAAATTCGAAGAAAATGGGATGATTCTGCATGAAAAACCCATTTATCTAAATTAAGGGGGGGGTTAGCCCCCTTTTATACTTAACCAATGAACCCCCAAAACTAATCAGGGAAGTGCCTTATCACAATGAACCTATAAACAAAGTTTGAAGCAAAACGGTTATTTCTATCAAGAGTTATCACGTTATGTACATACAGAACGGGAGAGCACATTAGCTCTCAGGCTTTGATAGCCTGTGAGCTAAAAAGGTTTACTCCTTTACCTCAAGGAGTAAAAGTAATAAGATATTTGCAGTTCTTCTAACCTCATTTTTGTTTAGTGCTGACTCTAGGCCAATTTGACAGGGTGCAGTGACCGGTGGCTCTTACTGCCCTTTTTTGCCTCTTTTCAGTCGCAGGAAAAAAAAATCTTTAAATACGTCTATTGGTCGTAGGAAAAAATTGTGAATTTAGTCTATTAGTTGAGGGAATAAAATAATGAAATTCGTCTTACACATGAACATAGAAATAGATAAGGACTTCTAACAAAATAGAGTTAATATCTATTTGTGACTTTGGAACTACATGGCAGCCAGTATACAACTGTGCTAAGGTAACACCACCTACAAACAACAATACCGATGCATACCATAGAATAAATTTATTATACCTACCAGACGATGGCTGTCAAGCAGATGATTTGAAGAAGTAGGCAAACTAATACAACTGTCCTACACAGACATTCTATTTGAAAAAAATTTCAAGAAACAATTTCCTTCTTCGAATGGCTATTTTATTAGAAGTTTTTATCTATGTCTATGTTCATAGAAAAAAATCGTTAAATTTGTTGATCAGTCGCGGGAAAAAACAACGAAGTTTGCCAATTGGTCGCAAGAAAATAATGCAAAATTTGTGAGTGAATTGCAGAAAAAATCGTGAAATTTTTCCGTGAGGTGCGAGAAAATCAAAATAGTGAATTTCATCAATTTGTCGCCAGAAGAAATTGAATAATTCGTCAATCCGTTATGGAAAAATTCGCGATGTTTGTCAGTCGGTCAAGAGAAAAAACCTCTAAGTTCAGTGATTACTCGCCAGAAAATATCATGAAATTCGTCAATCAGTCGCAGGAAAATATTGTGAAAATCATCAGTTGGTCGCGGGGAAAAAATCATGAAATTCATCAGTCGAACGCAAGGAAAAAAAATCTAAATTTGTCAGTCAGACACAGGAAAAAAATTATGAACTTCGTCAATCTGTCAAAAGAAAAAAAACGAGAAATTGTGCTAATTTCATTAATTGGTCGCGAAAAAAATGCAAAGTTCATCGATTGGTCATGGAAAAAATGCAAAGTTCATCGATCGGTCACAGAAAAAACACACAGTTCGTCGATCAGTCACAGAAAAAAACGCAAAGTTCATCAATCAGTCACAGAAAAAACACAAAGTTCGTCGATCAGTCGCAGAAAATACGCAAAGTTCGGCAATTGGTTGTGGAGAAAAAAATCACGAAATTTATCGCTCGGTTGTGAGAAAAAAAATAACGCAAATTTCTCCGGAAAATGGTGAAATATTTTAGGCGGGAAACTCCCACCCATGATATTTTTTTTGGGCGAGATTTCAAAATTTTCAGCGTGAATTCCGCTGTCCTACTCTGAAATTCAAGCCCTTTGGTGATTATTTCATTAGGGATATTATTTAAATTTTTATAGAAATTAGTTGCAGTTTTTTAAACAGGTTTTTTAAAAGAACAAGCTTTTATATCCCTATTATAGTATTATGGAGAAACAGAACCATTTTGAATTTTATTATGCAAGCCACTCAGCATTTTTAAGCTGGATTTGCAAGCAAAACCCCAGATTTGACAAGCTGACGTCATAAAAGATACAATATAATCATTATAGACTAGAAGGTTATTACGGATGTAAAGGGAGGGACTGTTTAATAAAGGTTAAAAAAAAATTGAGACTGCAGCTACTTTTATAATACACCCAGTGCCAGAAATACCGTGACACGGCGACATAGTTGTGAACAAAGAAAATCTCTTGCAGACAATTTCTGTCTGCACTAATGAAATTAATTTAAAACATTGTCAGCAACTTTCGGGCTGCGGGATCGCAGTAAAAACACACAAATTGCAGCAAAGGATCGCAGTAAAAACATGCAAATTTCGACAAAAGATCGCGGTAAAAACACATGAAGGATCGCGGCAAAAAAACACGAATTTCAGCAAATGATCGTGAAAAAAACACACGAATTTCGGCAAATGATCGCGGTAAAGACATGCGAATTCAGCAAAGGATCACGGTAAAAACATGAATTTCGGCAAAGGATCGTGGTAAAAACATGCGAATTTTGGCAAAAGATTGCGGTAAAAACATGCGAATTTTGTCAAAAGATCGTGGTAAAAACCCGCGAATTTCGACAAAGGATCGGGGTAAAAAAACACACAAATTTCGGTAAAGGATCGTGGTAAAAACAAAGAAGTTTCGGCAAAAGATCATGGTTAAAAAAAAACTGGATTTTCATCAAACGATTATGGGAAAAAAATAATCGTGAGCATAGACAAAATATACTGCATAAAAAGACTGCTAAAATATTGAAACAGTTCTTTTTTACTAATGTCTAAAGATCGTTACAAAACGAGAAGAAATGCTAAAAATTGCAAAAAAATTCAAAAATAGATGTAGGAATTCCGGATTCTTTTCACTAATGTAGAAAATTTGCTGCAAAAAATAAAAATACATAAAAAGTTAAGAAAACTAGTCCAAAAGCGGGCTTTGAAGTGCATAACTTCAGACAAAACAGCACTTCAGACTCTTCCTGCTAAATCTTGCAGCTCTGCACTTAGCGGTCTCTTCAGAAAACATCACACACAGACAAACATCTATGTTTAATACATAAATTTTAAAATCTGAAACAATATACAGAACCAACTTTTAAAAAAATTGGGATAACTGAACCCAACCTGCAGGAATATAAACTCAGCTCAAACTGAAAACAGAGTTAACCCGATCTGCAGCTGATGCAAGACTTTAATTAAGACATTTTTCTCCAGAAGGAATTTATGTAGCTGCGTCAGGAGAGGGAAATTTCTCTCATCCTCCACACCTCCCACCCTGGATCCTTTCAGAAAATTCTCTGTGAATTTCAGAAAATATTCTTTTGCTCAGAATCACCCTTGGTCTCGGGATAAGCGTATCCTTCCCATTTTAGAAATCCTACAAAAAGTGAGATGATGAAATGACATGTAACATCAAAAGTTATAAGCAGATTTGATGAGAATGCATCATGCTTACCATGTTTTAAATAAAATGATGAAAAATCCCTAGTTTAATGTATTATTCATTCATTAAAATTACACGCAAAATTTGCAGACAGATATGATATTTTAAAAGATTGTTGCAGACAGCTACAGAACTTTCTGCCACTGGGATAATACATAATTTATATTACTACTACTATTAACAAATGACACAATTGTATAACATTTCTGGTTACAAATCTAAATTTTCCATGCAAATAGTATAAATAAAATGTTTTTTTATGAATCAAGAAAATAATGCAAATTCTTTAATACAATAGTGCGTACATACACCCCATCCATGGTTTTGTAACCTAGCTGTGTATACATTTTTTTCTTGCCTAGGTTATTTGAATGACTTATGGGAGGGGTCCACAGAACTTTTAAGGATTTATTGATGTGTCCCAGTGGCATGAAATGTTGGGAATCCCTTTATTACAGCTTATGTAACTTATATGTGTATGATCTACATATAACTATACTAAATCATGTGGCGTTGACGTAGTTTTTAAGAAACATGATAAAAAATATTAGACCCACAACTATAAGCCAGTTAGTCATAAAATATTTTAAAAGAAATTTTGGCAAAATGGAAAAAAAAAAAAAATCCTGTACCCACTAGTGACTTCAGAAAGAAAAATCCCCTGTGTGTATGGGGGGGGGGGACATAAATTATTTTGGTGATAAGCAGATGGCTTATTAATTATAAACAAGAAACAAAAAGCATGCATAGATTAGAAATGCATATAATAAGCTTTGGCTAACTTAAGACATCATAAATCTTATTAGTGATGTGGAGTAAAGAATAAAGACCTCAAACTTCTTTGACCTGCAAAATACTTAGAGGGATTTGATTTGTAATTAATTAATTTTAAAAATCTCAGATTATCTACATTTAAATAGAGATAACTGAATGTCCTTCTCATTAAAATTGAATATTTTATCATAATTCATAAATACTTATTGAATTTTAACTGATCTATTTCATGTAGTATTTATTACAATGAAATCTGTTGTTGTATGTATAAATGAATTTCATATACATGGAGTGAGCTTTTATGTTATACACACCATGATGATGTCATGGAAAGTCTGTTCCATAACATGTGGCATAGGACTATGTTTTTCAGTAAAAAGATGTCCTTATCATAAACTTGTATGCATGTCACTTATCATGAAGTATTGTAGTTATTTATACATTTTTTCAATTAGAATTATAATAAATGTTTTTCATTTTTCAGCAATAGTTGTAAGTTGCCATCATCCAGGATTTATTGAAAATGCTGAGTTGATTGGGAACATGTTTACTTTTCCTCACAATATTACTTACAAATGTAATGAAGGTTATCGAATGAATGGACTTGCAACCAAATATTGTTCAAAATCTGGGCATTGGCAGCCTCAAAGTATGCCTGAATGTGAAGGTATCTAGAGAGTTTTGTTGCTCATTGTAATTTTTTTAGTATATGGTGTAGCCTTATGAAAAAGAGACTTTTAGTGTAGTAGTGTTGTATCTAATCGAAATGGGTAAATATGATTGTTGATAGCGTAATATTTTTCCCAGTTTGCAATAGTAGTGAATGGCTTCGCCTTCTGTTTTGCAGATTGTAGTAAACATATCAATTAATTAAAAATTGTCTTGGAAAAAAAGATCATGGTTGTCACTAATATTAGCGTCGTTTTGAATTTTTTCAGAAGAAAATTCATATTTTCTTCATGTGGAAGCTCGAGTTTGGCCATATTAACCAGAATTACATAGTAAAATGCATACATAATAATGAAAAAATAAAAATAAATATTGAAAAATGGGGAAATGAATGCAAGAAAAATAAAAAGTTACAGTTTACATTTGTGAATATTGTGCAGGATACAATATGGTGCATTTTTGCTTTAGATACACTAATTTACATCAAAATCATTAGTAAATAAATTTTATTTAGTAATTAACCAGATGTAATAGCCAAAAGAACATGATTTAAAAAAAATTAGTAAAGAAAAAAACATTGTGATCACTGCTGATTTCTGTGCCATCTTGAATTTTGTTCCTTCCACTTAACTATAAGTTTCACTGTTTACATTAGAGTCCTGCATCGGGTCAGGTTACCTGCTTTAACCTGGCCCAACCTGCAGGTTGGGTTGGCACTCTATTTTTCATTGCAGTTCGAATCAGGTTGGTATTAATTTTTTCCGGTTCAGGTCAGTTTTGGGTTGGGTTTTTACTCTTGCAGGTCGAGTTCAGGTTGACCCGCTTTTTCAAAAGAATGTCCAATATTTTTTCAGATTAAATATATACTGTGCCATTGAGACATGGAAGGGTAAAAACCATCTTATTGGTTATTTAGCTCTCGCATGATGCCTTTGTTGACGACACCAAGTTCTGCAAACGTGTTTGCAACAAAACCACAAATGACTGCAAGAAGCCCTTAATCAACAATTTCACTTTTAAAGAACATAGGATTTTGAAGTGCGAGAGTGATAAATGTGAGGCTAGGAAATCAATATAACAGGGGCAATTCAGACTTAAGTACAGGATTTAAAAATTAGAGAAATTTTGGGGATATTAAATTTTAAACTTTTAATTTTGAATTTTAAAAAGGTTTAATTTTTACAATTTCATATATACAATAAGACCTACTTAATGGACACTCCTAAAAAGTGGACACTTCTATTTAGCGAACACTATTTTAATTTCTGACACTTATATATTTGTGCACTTATACCTTGGAATAGTGGGCACCTCTAAATCTACACACACGTTGCAAGTGTATGGTGTATGTGTGCATAAACTATCACAAATACGATATGTGTGTTTTTGTGTGTATCATAAACAAAATGTTTTTAATGTTTTTCATATTCTGAGAAAAGAAAAAATGGTTCTTGCACCATAAAGAAAGAAAAGTCTATGATTACATTTCTTATACACAATTTATTTTTTCTCCTGAAGTAAATTGAATATCTACTCATTCATATTCAAATGTGTATTTCTTTCCCTCTGAAACATAGTTCTGTTCAAACTTTATGTGAAAATCGAAACAATCCGACTTGCAAAAAATCGTATATATGACCCGGAAGAATTATTCAAGGGTGAACTGGACACACAGAAAGAAAATTAGTCATCCTACCCCCCCCCCCAAATAAAAAAAAAAGAATAGAAACAACTCAACCCAATGCAGGAATCTATTCAACGATATCGAGGTGTCTGCTATTCAGAGGTTTCCCTATATTTGATTATTAAAGAATACATTTGTTCATTTTTCTACATAAAATATAAAATTGGTATTTAGAGATATAATTGTACATTACATTTCATAATAGCATTAAAACATGATTTATTGTCCTTTCATTGCGGGTTCAGGTCAGGTTGCGGGTTGAAGTATTTCGGGTTGGGTTGCAGGTCACAGAAAATTATTTTTGCATGTTCAGGTCAGGTTGCAGGTGGAGGAAATTTTTTTTATCGGGTTTGGATCAGGTTGTGGGTTGACTTCAATTGAAATTTGTAAGTTGTACCTGACCCGTGCAGGACTCTAGTTTATATCTGCAATGACACTTGGCGTTTAGGCATATGTTAGTTCAAAGATGTATAATTTTTTTTGTTAAATTTAATAATACTATTAGAAAATTTAAAGTTAAGATTCATTTTAAAATTAACGTAACCCTCTAAGCAAATTTTAAAAGTTTAAAATGAAAGTAGGTGTTATTCTCATTTAGTCAGCACCAAAATAATTTTTCTACCACTATTTTTAATAATTAGTATGGGATGTTTACTTACATCCACCCCCCCCCCCCTCCACCAGGATTGTGTACATAAAACTTAAATATTTTTTAACATAGTAAATTGTAATTAAGAAGAAAAGTCTCGAACTAACAAGAATTGAACATAAATAATTTTAGATAATGCTAATACTTTTTAGTAACCTGGTTCATTATTTTTCTATTTATAACTTAGTTATAGACTATGTACTCAAGCTTTTCTATTTTCAGATAATATATGTGTTTTTTTTTTCTGTTTTAAGATTTTACACTTTTTTATTTTATTTTTTAACTATGTTCTTTTAGCTGTTCTTTGTCCTGCTCTTAATCATCCTCAAAATGGTGAAGTTTTACATTCAAATAGACGCCCAACTTCTGTTGCAGCATATAAATGTGATAGGTATTATAAATTAGTTGGTGATTCGGAGCGTGAATGTCAAGCAGATGGAACATGGAGCGGTAGCAATCCAA
This sequence comes from Maratus michaelseni, assembly GCA_963931845.1. Classification (NCBI taxonomy): domain Eukaryota; kingdom Metazoa; phylum Arthropoda; class Arachnida; order Araneae; family Salticidae; genus Maratus; species Maratus michaelseni. The sequence continues at coordinate 240,760,787 of OZ007586.1, read as the reverse complement.
CTTGTGAAAGTAAATGTTTGTTTTCATTTTTTGTCATAACTACAATTGTAGAAATATAAGTCATTGACAGACTTGTAAATGTATGTACAGTCAACTCTGAAATCCGCACACTTAGGGACCAAGGGTTTTGCGGATTATAGATTTTTGTGGATAATAGATCGTTCCTTTGTTTACATTTTATTTTTTAAAGTCTAAGTTTAAATTAAGAACAATTGCATAAATATTGCAATAGAAAAGGAAAATATAATGCAAAATTGGTTTAATATATTTAATAACTAAGTTAATATAAAGAAAAATTAAATTATATACAATAAAAATTTTACTGGTTTATCCATTTTTTTTTAAACATTGACACAATGGTAGGTTAATTTTTGGTTTGTTGTCTTTTTTTTTTTTTTTTTTTTTTTTTTTGTAGTCTATAAACACTTATTACTTCATCCTTTGAGATAAAGTTTTGTTGCTCAAAGAAATTTAAACATTTATAACCCAGCAATTTTATTATATTTTTATTTATTGAACCCTGTACATAACTTAACTTAGTGTTTTCAATCTCTTATTCAATATCAGAATCAATGTCTGTTTCGGTTTGGTTTAAAACAATAGCTTAATTTCATCATTAGCTGTTGATTGAGTTATAGTTGGCTCATCTCCACAAGCTAGCTATTGAACCAAATTTTGTTCCTCTAAAAATATAAGTACAGCATTCACTGCATCTTTTGCATAATTTAAAAGTTCATTGATTTTTGCTTTTACATCTCTAATATGAAAGACACTGAAATTTTAAATTTGGCTGCTTTCAGTATTTTTCGGTGAATAATGACTTGTAAGAAGAATCACATGTGGCATGCAAAGTATATATAAATACACTCATGGAAAGATTACTGAAAGAATTATTTACCTGTATTGTAAAATAAACAAAATGTTGAGATAAAGTCATTTAATGTTATAATTTCATCGCCGTTTGCATGAAGTGTACATTTGTGTTACACATAGCCAAGTTAACATCGATGACTATTTAAAATAAAAATTGCTATTTCGATTGGGTTGTCCCTTTTTCTCAGCTCAAATTATTATCTTTTGAATGCACAATAAAAAAATCTATGAATATTTTTTAATCACCATTTATTTCATTGGAAAATTGACAATTCGTAAAAAAAAAACACCATATTTAACTTTATGTATGAGCTTAACCATTAACTGCAATTTTCGTTGTTTACATTCCAACATGTAGTGCGGATAATACACATTTGCAGATTATACATACGCAGATTTCACAGAGTTGACTGTATATACAGTCTATCCTCTGAAACCTGGTATTCACTTTGGGATATATTAGAAAAACCACGGATAACAGCAAAGCTCATAGGAAAAAGAATTAACAGTAATTTCATTAATTATCAAGTTTCTAAATGATTGAAAGTGATTTAAGAATTTTCACAAATAATTTCGGGCAAAAAAACACCCAAATGCAAAAATATCAGGAGCAGTTTCATGCTTGTCACCTTTCCTGTTGTTTAAAGGGGACTTCCTTAACTATCTCCCTAACTCCCTTTCTCTCTTATTCAAACATTGCTTCTGTTTTCTTGATTATATAAGAATGCATATAATATATTAAAAACTCATAACTAAACTATAAATCTGATCATAGTTTATATAAATATATTTAAAAAAAACTAAACATGTTGCTGCTGTACATAATACATTAGATGTAATTTTTTCTGAAGAATAACATCAATTGACAATGAGCTTGTTAATTATCTTAGTACTTGGAGTTTAAGTGATTAATGTTAAGAAAATATTCTTTTTTAGAATGAGGCTTATACGAAATTTTTATACTAAATTATGTATAAAAAATATTTTTTCTTTATAAAAAGTTAATACATATCCAGTTAAAAGAATTTGTCTTTTTTTCTTTTTTCTCTTTGTAACTTTAATGTTTGTGTATATTTAAAAACTGCACACTAAATCACAAAGTGTTACTGTAGTCTATTCCAAAATGAAGATAGACTGAAAATGATAAAAAACAGATGTAATTTGGTAGTCTTTGCTACAATCAACATCACCAAGCAGACAATTGTTTTTCTACTATACTTAAAAAAAATAGTTTGTTCTCTGCTACTGTGGTCAAAATTAGGATTTGTTTATATTGTTTAAAATGCATAAAGAAGGTGTGATCATTTCAACTAATATGTTTTTGTAAATAGATTTTCTTAGGAAAACAAATATTTTTGTAATTTTTTAAAATCACAAAATCAGTAATAATAAGATGCAAAACTAGAACTCCCTGAGATAAATTTATAACCTTACGTTGACCCCCAGTCTCTACTCATCTTCAATGAACTATAGTAGAATCTTAATGATTGAACAAATATATTTATAACTGATCTAGGGGAATATAGTATCTCTTTGAAAAATGATAAAATCTGAATATATATACATAATTTTGCTTTAAGTATAATTAGAATTATAATTATCAATAATGATCACATTTTTAAGTGCTGAAACTGATACATTACAGCTTTCTTTTGGCAGTTTTACAATTTTCCAATTCACTAGCTTACACTGGCATCTTATTTTCACAGGTCATTTTCCCATTTCTGGTTGATCAGAATTCTCATGAAAATATCCATTTCTACATTTATATAAAGCTTGAACTCCATTATCATTTGTACTGATGATAATAGACAATCATGCTATTGAAACTGATATGTATTCATGCTCATTATTTTGTTACTTAAAAATATAGTCGTCATTGATAATTATCACACTTTCCACCAAGGCATAAAGTCTGAGCTTTCTATATTTAAAATTATTAAAATATTTTTGCTGTATTTCCTTTGTGTAGGTTAATTTTCTTACAATTATTTCTTATTAAAGTTAGATGGAAAAAGTAACATATATAAACAATGTAAAATCTTTGTCTCAAATTGTGAATTTTACAGAGTTCAATGTATATGTATTTTATGCAGATATGCATAGGGGAGAGTAGGGTAAAACTGGATATCCTGTTTTCTCTCTGATGGGTGCTGCCCTGTGGACAGCACCTCTCTTGAATACATCCTTTAGCATCCCTAACATTGTCATCAGCTTTTGAAATGAGTTAATCTCTGTGTCTGTGCCGTGCTATTGGAAAGAAATTCATTTCACAAGTTTTAATTTTTCACTGTCTTTTTTGTTCTTTAAATAAATTCAGCTTGATGGATCAATTTAGGTAAGTAAACTACTGTTTACTATAGCTTTCACACAATATTTTGATGCCAAATAGAAGTGTGTACATCTAGCTATCCAGGAAAAACCACCATGTTGATTTTTGGTCATCTGTTGGGGCAAAATCGGGTACTCATGGTTTTCTCATTGAGTTCTACAATGGATTATTCCTTCACTCAACAGGTGATGAAGGATAGATGCAATGTTCAATCTGCAAGAGTGAGCACATAAGGAGTGCAGCTGATATGAGTGGTAAAAGTTGAGAAAGCCATTACATGACAATATTAAAGATTTTTTGAAAACCTGAAAAAAAAGTTACTGACCTTAAAAAATGTATATATGTTTTAAAGTTTGATTCAAAATTTATTACATTAAAGCTATTTGTTACTGGAGGTATAAAAATTTAATTTCTGATTAGTATCTGGTTTTACCCTACCACAAAAATTTGGAGCTGTTTCAGATGGTCCTAGTAAATGCCATTTCCCAAGTAAAGAAGAATTTTCTTGTGGTAACAAGTGTGGTTTTTCAATAGCCGAGATGTCCCCAAACACTTTTGTGGGGTGTTCAGATTTTTCTGCCTTTCTGACTAGTGAACAAAGGAAAACCATTAGCTACCCAGTTTTACCCTACTTTCCCCTATATTTCTGTATGTATATGATTCCTTTGATATTTTTAGGTGCGTTCGTAATTATATAAATACGTAACCCCTATAGTCGGCATCTGATCCGTCTCCGTCTGTCTGTCTGTCTGCTTATAATAGCACAAAAACTACCCAACCAAATAATTTGAAATTTAAGATATATTTATTATATTTGCAGAATTTTGTCGAGACATTTCAAATTTTATGAAAATCAAATCAAAACTTTAGAAGATATTTAATAAAATTATTTATTAAGAAATTTGAATTAAAAAAAAAAATCTGTTTTCTTATTATAGGAGCTTCCGAGGTTTAATCATCAAGTAACCAAGATACTTATTTTATTACAGAAATTAATCTGCAGATGATATAATTCATTTCACAGAATTAAAAGTCATTAACATCTGAATATTTATATAACTATCTATAGTACGAACTCACCTCGTTTGTCACGTTTAACATGCAATTTCCAACTTGTGTCATATTTATGTACATAAATGAAGCTCATATGCTGGTAAATCCTTTTTGTTTGTGAGGCAGAGTGTAAACTTCATAAGCTGATGTTAAAATAAATGTTACACACTTTGTGTGTAATTTTCCCCAAATTTTATTGTCTGTCACAGCTACATATTTCTTTTCTTTTTTTTTCATTTGTATGGGGGATTTTTATATGTGAAAAAATTCATTGATCAGTTATATTTTAAAATGTGAACTTCTGTTAAAGTGGTTAAAAGAGAAGCGGGGGGGGGGGGGGACATTTGAAAGACAAGTGAATACCAATGTCCCAAACCTAATACAGTTAAAAATTTCTTTAAAGCATCCAGGTTTTTAATATTGGTCCTGAACTCTTTAATTTTACAGCAAAAGACTTTCTCTCATACAGCTAAGGTCTTCAACATCATAAATTTCTACTTATGAAAGTTTATTATTATTGAAGATAAAATAATAGAGGAGTATTTTAAGTTATATGGAGCAGGCAAGATAATTGAAAAATGATTTTATTATTCACTTACAATTATTATGTTTTTGTCCCCCCCCCCCCCCCCAATGGGATACTTATATATTTATTAAAATTGGGCATGCCTAATTCTCAGCTTAAAAGTTTTTATCTCATTAACAATGAATAATAAAGCAATAGCAAAACAAAAATAGCAGCCAGTAAACCAATTGCTTTCAGTGAAGTCAGTTTAATGTATGGCAAATCATAAATGTTCCAAATTATTTAGAAAATAATCTATGTTTAATTAGCTTTTGAATGCTGAAAATTAAAACTTTTTTTGTATGTGTGTAGATCGGGTTACAAAGGTAAAGAGTGCTACTGTAGTGGTTTCTTATTCTTTTTCTGTAAGCTAGTGACAGACCATATTTCATTCTTCTGTTGGTTGAAAGTTTGAAATCTCTATATGCAAAAGAGGTCTGAGCCATACTATTGTTGTTCCTTAATTTGAAATAAATACTTTTTTTTTCTGGTTTTATACATTAGTACATATCTTCAAATATTCCATTGGGAATAGTTATTTTATCATTATTTAAACAGGTTGTCTTATTTTAGTGATTTTCTGTTGAATAAAAGCACATATAATCCTCATCCCAGAATGAAAAAACTGCAGGCTAATTTTTGTACTATTTATTCAAGACCTAAAGTTTTCTGTTGCCAAAACATACCTTGTGCAGTCAGTTTTCATTATTTATATCATCCTCTGAGTTATGTATTCCCCCCCCCCTCCGATCTTATGTCAAATATCACTCTTAAATGAATTGTTTACATATATACTGGGATAATATTAACACCTTTTTTTATTATTTAAGAAATCACATGCAAAGCACCAGAAAAGTTTCCTAATGGACGCATCATTGGAGTGCAGGGGTCTGTTTACAATGCTTCTGATATATTGATATTTCAGTGTAATGATGGAACTCATAGAACATCAAAATGCCTAGAGAATGGAGAATGGAGTGTGCGTCCTCCAACTTGTTCAGGTAAAAACTTTCCCATAGAATTTGCAAAACTGATTGATAATTATTTATTTCATTTCTTTTATTTGACATTGTATTTATGCTGTTTTATTTCTACTTTTTACTTCTTATGTATTTATATGCCACCACTTCATACTTATATTTTTAAATTCTAATAATACAGCTTTGGTGTATATATGTACAAAAAAAAAAAAAATAAATAAATAAACCTCCTACTTTTTTTTTTTTCACATTTAAGTGCAATGTCATTTTAACTTTTTAAATTTATGGTTAATATATATTGTTTGAACCCCTAGGGATATAATTTATTAATTCTGAAAGTATCATTGCTTGTTATTGGAGTGTTTATGCATTGTGATGTTTTCCTCTGAACATTTTTAAAAATGCATTAGACAAAAAAAAAAAATAATAATAAGTATTTGATTATTGAGAATAAAAATTTTATATATAGGTTTGGAAAATCTGCTCCATTCTGGTACAATTTTGATTTTCTGCTACAAAAATGGCAAAATCTCTGAATTCTGCTCCAATCTAGAATAGAAATTTCTTAATTTGAAAATTGGATTTAAAAAACCCTTTCATATTAAACTTTTGAACTTTGGCTTGAAAGAGTGCCAACACAAACTGTAATGATACTTGTAGTTAAGGTCTGTACCATCATTAAAACTGATGAAATTTATCACTATCCGAAGAATAGATCCTGCTACAGGTTCAGTATCTAAATTTCAGCTTTTGCAATATTTGTTGTATGTCATCTCAATCCAAAGAGGATGATTACTCAAAAACAAAGCTGTTGTGTCATCTATGAAAAATAGAAACATTTTCGGCATTGAAATTTTTCTCAAAAAATAAAATACCCACTCAACAACACAAAACTTTCTCACATTTATTATGGGCTCATATGTAAAAGCATGAAATTGGCAAGTGTAACTACTGAGTGATTTCGAATTGAATAGCATTTTTTGTGAGATGTATTGCTTTTTGAGTTACAGGCAATTGTTGTCATAAAGATCTTTCCAGAGCTGTAGTGTCTAGAAATTCAGTTCAAAACACAATTTTTACAGCATTTTACAAAATATCCTTTTACTTTTATCAAAAAATTTAAAAATATTCAATTTGAGCTTTTCTAAATAAGATCATCTGCCAATTTTATTTATCTAAGATTAAATTTGACTTCATGAATGTGCCAGAAAATTGCTAGTTTGGATTTAAGAATAGTCTTTAAAGATTTGTTGAGTAACCTGAAACTTAAAATGTTTCCCAAAATTATCAAAGCATTATTGTAATTTGTAATTAGCACATGGTAATACAGAGGTTCAGTGTTAGTGTATGTAAACATGAGTTCAGTATTACTAAGCATTCTTTAGAAAATTATTTCTTTTTAAAGAGACACCTCAACATTCCTTACTGTTCATGGAATCCTACATTAATATATATAAAAAATTCATCACAGAATTATTCATGACCTAATACATTTTTTAACATTTCGTTTTAACCATCAGAAAACTCTTATCAAAGTGCTATATTTAAAAAAAAATGTTTTCATAAATTTTATGTTATTTTATAAAACAATTTTCTTTCAGTAAAATTTTTCAAAATTTATTACCGTTTAAAATTTAGAGAGATTTTTTTAAATTGTTGTACTTTGCTGTAAGACTTTGATTGTGAAAACACAATTTAAAAGAAATGCATTAAGTAATGAGTAATTTTAATTCAAAAATTCTTTTAATTAAATGTAAGTTGTTTATTTTTAATTTAATTGTTTGCTTGTGTAGAAGTTAAATTTTCAGCATTAAAGAAAAGAATATTTATCAGGCAAAAAAAATTATAATTAATTTTAAAAGATCAAAATATTAAAAATAATATTTAATAATACTTTTATTTGTGTTTGTTTTTCATGGAGTAATTAAAAAAATAAGAAACTAACCTGCAACTATGGAAAAAAATTTTACATGCTAATTTTACATATAGTCATGAAGACAATCTGTTTTAATATTTTCTCGAACAACTTAACAAATTGTACTGTCTTTATCCATTTGTAAAATGCTTTAAATTATAAAAAAAAGAACAAGAAAACAAATCCGCATTGCCAAACAATCCTGCATCAAATTATTATTCTGTAGAATTTTGAATGTTTCTTCTGGAGATAATGCATGTTTAAGCTAGATTAATTTTGGTCATTGTAAGTCTCTTATCGTGTTCATTTGTCTTAGATGGACAAGCCACTTGATAGCTAGCTCTGATTTATCTAAGAAAGTGGTTTTAAACTGTTGTTAGCTGACGCAAAAGGATTTATCATGATGGTCTGATGTTGAATGTAAAATTTTCCAATTTCAGAATTCAAGAGAAATTTGTGAGTAAATTTAAAGACCCCCCCCCCCAAGAATACTGTTAAAAAGTACACCATAATATACATCCTGTATTATTGATATTTAGAGAGGAATATCAATATTTTCAATCTTCAATTCTGAGGATCTGTGAATATAGAGAAGTACAAACAGGGTATCCATGGCAAAGTCCCAGGTTATAAACCACAGATTTAGGGTTTATTATAGAATAGTACAGAATTTACGATATCTTTCATGTGTTATAAGATACAAGAAAAAAGAAAAAAAAACATTATTGTTTTGTTTTTCTGCTGTTTGAAGCTAGTAATATTTATTGTATAGTTTCTCTTTCAAATGAAATATTCCTTTGTGTTTTTTCTTCCATTTTGACAGGAATAACTGTTATTGAATTTTCATTTATTTTTCCAACTGTTTCTTTATAAGACAATGGTAGTGATGAAATCAAAAGGTGTTGTTTATATATAATTTAGGGAATGTTTTGTCCTGAAATACATAGTAATTTTTGCTGCTTTTATGATGGTTTAATTCAGTTTTTCATTCCTAACTTTCTTATTTATTCAGTTCAAATGAATTATTAAGCATATTCAAAATACTCTCTGAATGTTTGACATTAAGTTATTTCCATGTAGTTAATTCCTATTTACAAAATCTTGTGTTTTTTTGTACTTATCTTTTTTCTTCTAACCAGAAAATAAAATCTTTTTATTTTTTTCTTATCAGCACTTTCCAACCTAGTTGAAAAGGGCTTATGACTTCGGTTTGTCTGGCCGTCTGTCCGTGCTCTAACTCCCGTAAATAGGCTCGGATTGCTCTGCAATTTTTATATGTTATTGTCGTTATCTATAGCATGTTCCCTATTTCAACGGAAGTGTGTAGCACTTATAGTTTTTTTACAGGGACACTCAAAAGAATTCCATTACATTGCGGTCTATGGGGAAAAATCATTTGCAGTTTATTTAAATAATGTTTCACTATTTTAAACACATTGTAATTTATATATATTACTAAGGTGCATTAGAAGAAGCTTAATATGGAACAGGGTGTGCATAGCACTTATAGTTACTTTACAGGGACAGTAAAAATAATTCCGTTACATTACGTCTATGGAGAAAAATCGTCTGCGGTTTATTTAAATAATGTTTCACTATTTTAAACGCATTGAAATTTATATAGATCACTAAGGTGCATTACAAGAGACTTACTACGGAATATTGTGTGTATAGCAGTCATCTTTCATTTACAGGGACACGCAAAAGAATTATCTACTGTCTGTTAACAATAATTCCTGGAAGTGCGTTTTAAGTTATTGAACGCGATTTTAATTTTAACTTGCTTTTTGTCTATTACGTGGTGTGTATAAATTCTGTAGATCCTATACAGGGCAGCACAAAAGTTCGCGAACACATTTCTGTTTATTGACAAACTCCAGACGGAGAATTTTAAACTGTGCTACGCATTTCCTAACTGAACTAAAATTATCATCCTATGTAGTATATATACAAATCTATAGATCCTATACAGGGCTGAGTAAAAGTATTCGGATATTTTTCCGAATATTGTATATGTTGGAAATTCCTGAAATTATGTTTTTAAATATGTTATGCGTTTTCTAAATTGTTTACTTAGATGTTAGCTTTTAGCTTATTAAACGGTATGATTTGTAAAATTATTTTGGAAGCGTTGGAAAGTGCTATATAATCTATGCTTGACGCATGATTTTTCGTTCTTGTTTTTACTCATTGAGATGAATTATTCAAAATTGTTTTAAATATTAAATAATTTTACTCAACAATAGTAAAAGATTGCAAAATTACCAGTGTCAAGTTATACATTCCCTTTACTTGCATATCAGCCACTTGCATCACAAGGTACATTTGATGCTTGTCTTTCTGCTATCCTACCTTTACACAGATCCAGCTTTCTTTTTTTTTCTGCTGCTTGTATCTTGTAAGATATATTCAGGAGGGTACCAAAGTGGATTAGATACATAGTTTTTCTATTATGATTCTATTTATTAACAAAAAAAGATTTTTAGATAACCTCGTTATTTCTACCCCACTTTTTCTGAAATAAAAATCTACTTTCTTATTAAAATATATGTTGCTATTTTTTCCCCCCATACAATCACAATTCCCTTTATTTCCTTAGTTGATTTGTTAAAGGTTACTATTGATAAAATTATTTAATTCTATTTGAATTTTAATTATGTTTAAATTATTATATTGAAAATTAATCTAAATTAAATATCTCTACTTCAATGCATTATTTAAATGCATTAAATGGTGCAATTTAATGTACCTTATAGTGTGATAAATATCTTCCTAATTTTTTGGCAATTCTTCTTGTTTCTGAGCATCTCTTTTTGTTTTTTTATCTGGTACTAGTTGGCTGCTGTGTAATGTATACAGAGTTTCATCATACATCAAACCATTGTACTTCTATAAGATTTCAAATTTTTCTTTTTAAAATAATGTATAATTAGACCATATTTCTTGTTTCCTTTGTCTTAGATAACTTACTAGATGGTTTGTTCTGATTCATTTAGGATATATTACAAAATAGTGATTAACAGAATTTACAGTCTTTCATGTGTTAAAACTAAGTGTGTCTGGTAACAAAAACTAATGCAGTTAATATGTTTGTTAGCTTTTCTAAAATTTTGAAGCTGGTAATATTCTTACTAAATTTTTTTAATGAGTTTAAATATATTTTTGTGTTTATTTTTACTTTTCATTTTAACAGGAACTGTTACTGAACCTTCAGTTATTCCTACAACTGTTTCTTCTAAAAGCAATGAGAGTGATGAAATCAAAGGTTGTTGTTTACATATAATTTGGATGAATTTTTGGTACAAAACATGCATAGTGCTTTTTTTTTCTTTTTTTAACATTGTTATGGTTTTTTACCATTTTTTTTACTTTCCTGTTCAGTCTATTTATTGAAAAGTAAATCTATGCATATTTCAAAATATAATTATCTGTTGATGTGAATTCTTAAGCCTATGCAGGCTATGCTTCAAATGTTTAACATTAAGGCATTTTCTTGTAATCAATGTATACAATGCTTTATTCTATATCAAATCATAATTCTAAAGAGTGTTGGCTGTTTCTTTTAAGATAATGTGCATTCAGACTAGATTCCACTATAAGTCCTCTGTCTTGTTCATTTTCCTTAGCTAGATAACCTATTTAGACGGCTTGCATCTATGATGAAATATTGATTTTTGGAATGTACTGTGTTTTCCTTGCGTTAGAAGCTTAGTATGTTTGGTAACATAAACAAGTGCAGTTAAAATATTTACATCAGCTTTTATACAATTTTAAAACTGGTAATATTCTTTGTAAACAAAAAATAATAATAATGAATTGAAATATGTATATTTTTCCTTTCATTTTGGCAGGAACAACTATTATTGAACCCTCAGTTATTCCTACAACTGTTTCTTCAAAAGGCTATGAGAGTGATGAAATCAAAGGTTGTTATTTACATATAATTTCGGTGAATTTATGGTCCTAAAATTGCATAGTGATTTCTGTTACTGTCATGGTGTCTTAACAGAGATTTTATTATTTCCTTTTCACTCAGTTCAAAATTATTTCTGTGTATATTGTAAAATATAATTATCTGTTGAAATAAATTTTGAAGCATATGTGAAGTTCCCTCCACATGGTTTAGCATTAAGACATTTCCATGTGGTTAATGTATACATTATATCAAATCTTTGCAACGAAAAGAAAATTTTAATGTTAATTTTGAAGATAAGGTATGTTTAAGCTAGATTCTACTACCTCTATCTAATTATTTTCACTTTCTCTGATTCATCCAGGTCATATAAAATGTTGATTCATAGAATTTACTGTGCCATTCATGCTTGAATTTTTCAGTATCAGAGTCAAATGATCTTCAACTTTGCTGCTAGTGTATTTTTTTTTTTACAGAGTTGTAATGTATTTTTTCCCTTTCATTTTGACAGGAACAACTGTTATTGAACCTTCAGTTATTACTACAACTGTTTCCTCAAAAGACAGTGGCAGTGATGAAATCAAGGACAAAGGTAAAAGTTAGTAAATACCACTATAAGCTAAGCTCTATGTCTTGTTCATTTTCATTAGTTAGATAACCTATTAGTAGGCTTGCTCTTATGCATCTATTATGAAATATTGATTTTTAGAATATACTATGTTTTCTTTGTCTTAGAAGCTTAGTATGTTATATTTGTTTACCTATTTAGAACACTTCTTGATGCTATCAGAGGTCAAGAGTTTCAAAGTTTTCAAATAGTTTTGTTATGATTAAAAGACTAAAAATGATAAAAAAAAAATTATTTAATTTGATATATAGAAAATTAAAGATATCTGAATGAACCTTTGTTAAAATGATTAAAAGTTTGGATGGAAAAAAAAAGTACTGATTGGAATTCTTATAAAATTAAATTTTAATCATAGTTCCACCTGCTTTTCTTAAAATAAATAAAAATAAAAACCATATTAATTTTTCTAACTTACTTGTCTATAATTTATTTTCATTTAAAACTAAGATACAAATCTGTGTAGGTACATACAATTTTAAATTTTTTTTATGCTTTTGAGGTTTTTTAAGCATTTTGTCATATTTGTACCAAACATAAGATAATGTGAATTCTTAACTTATATTATACACATTTTTATTCTTTTTTTTTTTAACTGAAACTTATTGAAATTGATATTTTATATTTTGCTTAATAGCTTATATTTTGCTTAGGATATTTTATATTTTGCTGTTGTTATTTTCTTCCTTTTAGAGAATTTGCCAATGGTCTTCATCTGTGTCTACTTGCACCAAATTAATAGTGCTACAAAAAAAGAAAGAAAAACTGATTTATGAAAATTTTGCAACAAATCAGCTTTTATTGGTCATTTATTTTTCTAAGTTTCCTTTTCTATGCTGAATTATGATTGCCATGAAATTCCCATTATCGCTATTCATTTAAGGAATTTGTTCTCTGAATCACTTTGCTTCACCCTTCATAAATATGATAAGAAAACCAGATAGGGTAATGTTAGGGTTTTTTCTTTAACTGCCTAGCTCATGTTTTTTCCATTCCCAGAAATCATGTTAAAATGGCTGCCGACAAAAATATTTATAAAACACAATGTAAACACATTGATAATTTGTTATTACTACAGAGGTGCCATAAAACAAAACACAGTTTTAAAATTAAAACTATTAGATGTTAAAAATCCATAAGCTTTCGGCTAAACATTAGCCTTCCTCAGATGAACACAAGCCGTCGAGAAGACAACGCTCCGAATGGCGCGCTCCGGCCAGGTCCAAAATGGGTGAAACCAATCCACTATGAATTGGAGGGAGAGAAAGAAGTTGTTGTTAACTTCTTTCTCTCCCTCCAATTCATAGTAGATTGGTTTCGCCCATTTTGGACCATTTTGTACCATTTGAGTAGGGTTAGAAGGAACAACCCCCCCCCCCCCCCCCAAAAAAAAAAAAAAAAAAAAAACTTTCCCAGTAGTTTTTTTCAGTTTTTAATTTTGTTATTTAAAACTACTTAGTAAATATTGTGCTTTCAATTTTTAACTTATTAATTAACACTTTTAAATTTCTTGAGGAAAAAATAGTTAAAAAAGAAAAATTATCTACAATCTCTAGGCAATGAAATTTCAGAAATGTTACTATTATATTATGCACAGCTTCATATCATAAAAGGCTTAAAAGGTCAAAATAAGATCCCTGCCTTTTGTTGTTTTTTAGGAGGTACATAAAAAAATTACGCCTGCATACTTTTGATATATTCCAACAAAATTTGACAAAAATGATCTAAAAACAAATTTATATAAAAAGCAAAAATTGATAATGGATATCATTTTGGAAATATTAACTACTCAGAAACGTATTTAGCAGCATGAGCAAGCACATAGCTTAATCGCTAATTTCTTAAAATCTTGAGAAATTTTTAAGTGATAGAAAAAGAAACAACAAAAGGCTTATAAAAATTTCTATCACTTAAGCATTTCTCAAGATTTTAATTATATTTAGTGATTACTCTAATTTCTTATAATTTTGTAATTATATTGTTAAAAGGAATCTTCTTACTAAACCTATTTGTGCAGCCATATGCTTCCCACAAGCCCATTGTTTTATAATAATTAAATTAAAACTATGGCTTAAATCTCACTTACTAACATTGTCAGGGGGAATGTTTTGGTTGTCACAACTTGGCGGAACGGGCAGAACCGGTTATAGTTGAAACTTCATCATTTGGGGGATATGTCAGTTCCTGTTTATTCTTAGTTCCATGCATTTTATTTTAAGATACGAAACAGGAAGTCATTCAGTGGTTTAGGAATTATGCAAGTTTAAAGTTTGGAACTCTTAATGTTAAATTCATTTTTTAATTGTTGCAAAACAGATTGCAATGCGGGGAATTTTTTAAGCAAAACTCAAAAACTACTCGGATGAATGATCAATAATTTTGTATTTGCATATTTGAAGCTCCTAGAAATCAATTTATGTTACAAAATTCATACATTACAGTCATATTTTTTTTTCAAATTAATAAAAAAATTAAATATAGTAATATAATTACCCCAGTAACTGACACTTTAAGGATTCTTTCTTGTTCATATCACTATTACAAAAATTTAAATGTTTTTTATACTTTCCTTTGCTTTTGAAAGGATGGTAGAGATATATTAAATTATTGTTGGCAAAATTTTGAAAAATTATACATTTTGTTATTAAATATTAATTTCCATAAATATGGTCAAACACTCCAGTAACTGACATTATCTCTATTTTGAAACACCAATAACTGTCGCAAAGTGTACCAGTGAATGACACTTTATTTCAAAAGATTAAAATGTTTTTAAAAAAAACTTTATTCTTTATTATAAAAACAAGATACATTAATATTTATTATAAAAAGTGGGATTTAAATTTTAGAAGAGGCAAACAGTTATAATTCTTTAGTGCTTTAATTTAAATACAAAAGGAAATAAAAATTTGACGTCATTTAATATAGTTTTTATTTTAACAACTTTAGCCTTCCAAAAGTAATCTTTTTCTTTTAAGCAAGCACAATGCATATATTGAAATGTTATTTTAAAAAAAGATATCAATCAGTTTTTCATTTGGTGTTAGCCTGTCTGTATCTTCCTAATTATAGCTATATCAACAAAAAAAGATCATTACCTATAACAAACACCTATAAAAATTTTAACAGATTTTTGCCACAGCATTGTCTGTTTTCAATGACCAAGAATAGGAATTTTCCTTTTTTTTTCCGTTGAAATTTTACTGTACAATATTCTTTATGGATTTCAAGAATATGTCCAATGTTAAACTTCTCATTGTAATACACAGCATTCTTTCTTTGGCTGAATGTTATATTTTATTTTAGTCCTATATTTTTCTGTGTCTTCATCCAGATCTTGATTTGAATCCAGGTCCAAAGAGTCTTCATATACAATATTTGTTTCAGACTGGCTTTCACTGGATTCTGATAAAGTAGATTTATACTTTCTCTTTTGTCTTGATAATAAACCATGATTTTATTCTTAGCAGATGTCGGAAAATTTACTCTTTTATTGTTTATCTACTTTATCTTTTACCTACATCTACTTTATCAAAAATGTAATTAACTGCACCTACAACTGCTTGTTTTAAAAAGCAGCGACTAAAAACTACTTTTTAAACTACTGCTTTCAGATTTTGTCAAAGAGTTCAATTTATACTAGAAATTGAAGACACAGATTAAGTAATAAAGCGATCCTTCAATTTATTACTTAATCTTGTCAGAATACAATTAAATAAATGCAACATAACCAAGGGAATTAAAAAAATTAAGAACAATAGTAGACAATAAAATGTTTTATGCTTGTCTCTAAATTATTTTATACACACATTGCAAATTTCGTAGCAAAATTAAGTGATATATTATAATTTAGAAAATTACAGAAAAACAACTCTAAATGTAAACAATAAATAATTCCGAATAATAAGAAACCCAATTTTAAAACACGAAGACCTAATAATGAGTAGACAAGTGTTGCCAGCAAGTAAATTAATTCCTTTGACAGGTTAATACTTGATTTTATCAGTAAGTGTCAATGGGAAAAATCTGTGGAATTCATGTGATGCGTTACTGTACACTGCATTTGGGATTCACAAATTGTTGAGCAAATCTGATTTTGCACAGAAGAAGCAAGTTGGCAACATGATTTGCAGAATGGTACATTTCTTTACCTGAGATAGCATTAAAAGTAGTGCAGTTCTGACTCCAAACAACTGTTTTTTTTTTTTTTTTTATTGCGCTAGTCGCTACACTACATTGTTCCAAAATATAGTGTGCTACACTACAAACTATTGTAAAAAGTAGTGATCACTGTTGTTTCATTACCTGTAGTGTGTTACTTCTGATCCCTGGGTTCAAGGTTTTCTTGTTTTTTTCTTTTTATGCTCAAGCTTTTCTTTCTGCTTCTGTTCTTCCTTGCCCTTCTTTATTCTGTTCATACTATTTTATGTATGATATGCTACAGATGTGTTTCATCTTTTTTTAGATCTGTTCTCATCTTTTTTTAGGTTTTAAATTATTAGAAATGCAGATATCCAATAACTGACATTTTGAACCAGTAACTGACATGTGGTGTCAGACACTGGTAAAACAACTTAAAATTTAATGGTATTTACTACAAGATAAATTTAATTTATTATTATGCATTTGTAAACAGTTCAAATAATATATTTCAACTTTCTTCTAATATAAACAATAACTGACAACTGTCAGAGACTCGTGAAATGAAATTCCAGGATCCAATAACTGGCACCCCCCATTATGCTAAATTAAATAACTATAAACCCTAAATTATGGCCCTAATGTATCATATGCATTTTTAAACTAATTTCTACAAATATAACTTTAAGAAAAAAAGTTTAGGATGGTTGCATTACAAATAGATTAAAAAAACACTGCCTTAAATTTAGAAATAAGATGGTTGCTTCAAAATGGCACCTTTTTTTATTCTCAAAAGTTCCTTCCTCATTGAATATGTCCTTGACCCTCTAGTGGTTAATAAATTGAAGTATTTGTGCATAAAATAAGTGTCTAATTTATCACTAGATGACATTACTTTATAGAATTTTACAACAATATGCTTATTTGAGTTAGATTTTTTTTCAGGTGTCAGTTACTGGTTAGGTGTTAATAATTGGGGGGTTTCACCAAATATTAAATCTAATTTTCAACAGAAATATGAATTGTAACCTTAGTAGATGTTATAACTTATCAATTAGTATCAGTCACATTTTTATATGATTATTTGAAGAAGAGTTAATATGGAGTTAATCTTTATATTTATTTATTAATTTTGCTGATTGTACAAATTTAGTCACAAAGTTTAGTATGGTACATTTGATTGGAGGAAATCTCCTGTCTATTAGGAAAAAAGAATAGCGTGGATAAATGGCAGAATTGTTCTACAAGTTATGAATGATTCTGTTTTACAAGTGATAATTTTGTACTGCATTGCTGTGTAAAGTAAGGCTTCCTTACATTTTCCTTATGCTGTTCACAAACCTTCTCATTTTATATATTTTCTCCTATTTTTATGGGTTGTTTTTCCTCTTTGTTCCTTGTTTTTGAAAAAATAAAAAAATGTTTTTTGCACTTATTTATTAACTTGGCAAACATTAACATATAAATAGACTCTACACTGCTCCCAATCTTCCTATCTTTATATTAATGAATATTACATGGCACAATTAAATCATTAGTTACATACAAGTGCTGTTCAGTTCTGAATTGGATTAGATTAATAGAAACAAAAGAATTCAAATGTGGTAAATTAAAGAGTGAAAAGCATATAATTTTTACAGGAAGGTTTAATTATTCACTGCAAAAATAAATAAAAGAAAGATAAAGATCCATAGTGACTGAAGAGAGGAAGCATAGGAGGTGGACACATTTTGATACATATACTACAAAAAATGGAGAATCTTGAAATTTGGCCCTTGTCTTTCTCTTCCTGTGCTTTTAGAGGAGGGGGAAGTAACATATATAAAAATTTATTAAGGCCTCAGAGAAGAAACTTACCAGGATATTAAATCTCGGCATAATAACAAACTAGAGTATTTTTTCTGAATTTGGTCTCTAAACCCTACTGGGCAAGGGGGTTCGAGCTCCTCCATGTTTCATCACATATGTTGGATTCTATAGAGACAATAACAAGAAACTTACAAAATCATAGGTCTAAAGTATAAAAAGTGGGATTTTATTTTTTAATTGCCCTGTCCCTGCCTATCCAAGTCAGTGATTATGCCATAGCCAAATAGATATGCCATAGCCAATAGATATGTTCTGAATCTTGAGACATACACATTATATAAAGAGGAAGTTTTTTGTTTTCAGCAGTATTGTCCTACTTAAAAGCAGGGCTATGGAGTCGGTGGGAAAAATGACCAACTCTGACTCCTCAAATTTTAAAGGAACCGACTTCGACTCCGGGATGACTAAAGTACAAGCCTGTTGGATGGGTTTCTATTATTCAGATTATTTCATCGTTGTCATTTGTTTTGAAATAGTAATAATCACTTTATTAAATTTGTCATTAAATAAAGGGAATATTGCTATTTTAAAAAAATGGTAGCAAACAAAATAAAATAATACTCAACTGGCAGTACTGCAACCTACTGGCACATTCTTGTTTAACCTTGATTCAGATAGACGATAGATCATGTGTGTAAGTTGTGATAGGTAGGCAAGATCAAGACCCAGCTACTGCAGTGGCAAACTTCCAACAGCATTTTAGTATAAAAATGTTCACCTATTTTAAACACAGAACTTTTTTTTAAAATAAGGCAAAAATACTCTCATAAAATGCCTGTGGAACTTTGCACCTGCATTAATCTGCTCTGGTCAAGACTGAAAATATTTTAAACATCCCCCTGCCAGAGATACTCTATGTGCACTAACACAAAAACACAATGTGCATTAAATTTTATCTGTGGTAAAATTTAACTATGTCAAAAATGTACAAAAATTGCATGTAAAATACTTATATGCATGTAAATTACAATCAAAAAGTTAAATTTGAAACTATTAGATAGAAACAACAGTTGAAATCTATTAAATCTCCAAAATTTACTTTAAGAACACTTACAAAGCAACACACACAAAGGGGAACAACACACACAAAGATCTATCAGTTGAATCTAAACAACATATATTATGCTGGTATGTCATTTTAAGGCAAAATGTAAAATATTTTTTGCCAAATATGGGGTGGACAGTACTAAATATATATTATATCAAAATATGGGCAAAAGGATGTTTCATTTTGGTTTTATATCCACTCCCACAGACCTAAAAAGTCGAAAGTGAAAAATTTATAATTTAAGCATCATTTGGAGTGTCCAGAACCCAAAAAATTACGAGAGAGTGCAAGAAAAATAAAAGTGAAAATTTTACTTTTTCACATAAATTCTGTTAGTTCTCATGGCTTCATAAAAAAGGGCAAAAATTTTATATTTTCAGCATTATTAATTGTTCAATTTTAGGTAAACCCAAAAATCCAAATATTGAAATCTAAGAAGAAAACAAAATGGAAATTTTACTATTTCAGATATTTTGATATTTCGTGTCCCCTAGACACAAAAAATTCCAAAAGAAAAATAGAGATGAAAATTTTACTATTTCGGAAGTAATTCAGGTTCTGCAAATTCGAAAGAAAAGGTTAAAATTTTATATTTTCGGCTTTATTTCTGGTCTTACAGACACAAAAATCAAAAGGAGAAAGATAACGGAAAATTTTACTATTTCATCATTATCTCAGGTACTGCAGACTCGGGGGAAAAAAAATTACAATTTCACTTTTTTGGGGGGGAGGGGGCGTCTGTGCACACACAAAAAGGAGAATTTATAATTTGCTGTTACTCCTGGTCCCACAGACCCAAAGAATCAGAGGGAAACAAGAAAGAAATGGGGAAAAGGTTTCCATTACAATGATATTTCGGGTTCTGTAGACAAAAAATAGCAGAAATTTCCAACTTTCGCATTACCTCGGGTTTTGCAAACCCCAAAAAAGTGAAAAAATGGACTATATAATAAATGTAAAATATCAACTAGAGTTTTCAATTAAAAGCAGTTTCCACATATGCTGTACACTGGACAGTATATTGGGCCTCTTTAACCTGGTATATATATAGTCCAAAAATAAAACTAATATTTGAGTTTATAAATTTAAAATTACATAGAATTGGTTTAATTTCACTTCAAACTGTCCAAAAAACAAGCTGGAATCACACTGAATGTCTGTTATTTCATAAATATTCTGTGAAAGCCACTTTTAAAAATATATTTGTATAAATTTTCTTGTTTTTTGACATTTTTATTTTTAAATACTCACTGTAATTTCTATGTAATTTATAGTGATTCTTGTCGCAGAGTAATGTTACAAAACTTTAGATACAATTTTCTAAAAACAAGGTTTTTTAAGTTGGTACCCAAATATCTCAGTAATAGATGAACAGATTTCCTTGCTTTTTTTTTTTTTTTTTTTTTTTTTTTTTTTTTTTAATGAAAGCTTATCTATTTCCCAAACTCTAGACCAGTGATTATTTTTTTAATTTGTTCATTTTTTTATAAACAAAACGAAATGAAATTTTTCTGTTGAAATCGTTAAAGTGGAAAATTAAAAAATCTATCAGTCAAGGACTAGACAGTTATGTACACTATATGGCCAAAAGTCCTCAGACACTTTGGACTTTAGACATTTTGTCAAATATCAAGAGAAATACTTGATGCATACTTTTGGAACTTCAGGAATGAGAACATGTTTGATCTCATATTTTTCAGTGAAGGTCTGATCACCATGGCAATTAGGAGATCATCAACAAATTCAATAAAAAATGTTTTAATTCTTTTGCCCTATAAAATAAAATGCTTGAAACAATCTGCATCTGTAGCACATTACTATATAGATCTTGTGTTAATTTGTCTAAGAATAGCACGTATATTCATGGACATATAAAGGTTTCTTTAAAAAATTCAAGAAATTTTTACGTGTTTATTGTTGATAGCATGCAAGGTTTTAACCAAATTTGACATCACTTTTCAGGAAGCTTGACAAAGTACAGTAGAAATTATCAACATTACAATCGTAATTTTGGGAGTAAAATAATATAGCAGAGCTGCATTTTCAGTAAAAGCATATTTGCTGATTTTTGAACTCCATAAAGAAACATTGTATAACTTGATATGTTGTAGAATCTATTTGAATCTGATAAAATAAATAAATAGATGGAGCTGCCTGAAACTAATTAATTATTAAGTGAAATAACTTAATATGTGGTGGATTAAAAGAAAGATAATAGATTAAAATACATCAACATTTAATAGTTCTTTAAAACATAAAATAATAAATAAATAATGTTAAACTTTAAAAAAATAACACACCTCATTATATCTTATAGGAAAAACAAGAATTTATCTGAATTATTCTCTCATCAGAAACTTTGTGGCATTTAATTCAATTCATCATTTCTTATTAATTTACCATTTGAAAAAACTTAAAATATTTATGTAACTGAGCAAAAATGCATCCGAACTCAAAGAGATTCAATGGTTTACTTCCATAACAACAATAACATGTCACATGATGGTATGCTGGCTGAACATGACAGCTATACTTTTGTTCTGAAACAAGAAACTTTATAGCTTTCACAAGTCAGCTGATTAAAAATGAAAAAAAAAAACAATGATAAAAATGAACCTCCAGCACATTGTACATTTCACGGAGTTCAAAAATTGTCAACTCCACAAAACAATATTACTGCAACAAAAGAAAAAGTACAATGCACTCTGCCTGTCAAAAAAGTCAATAAAAGTAGATCTTTATTCATTGGTCATTGTGAAACAAAAAAAAGGGCATCTTGCAACTGATATCATTTCTGCTATACACTCAGCATCAATCATAACTAGTCCAGAAACTGTTCCTCCAGGAGCTAAAACTGTTAAAACATATTCTAATAACCTAACTGGAAGCAAGATATCCTTCAACTGCTTCATAGAAAAAAACAACTGCTTTCCACTGAGATTAAAACTCTACTTCTAATATTCAAAAACAGATAAATTTAAAACTGAGAAGATTCAAAAGTATCACATTAAAACTATATGAAATCCAGTTAAATTCTGACAAGACATTTAAAAAAAAGGTTTGAAAGCTAGACACATGGAAAATGGTCTACTATGCAATACAAAAAAAACTCCTACCGGTTTCTAGAACAATCATGGACGAGCAAAGCAGTGGCATCAATTGCCAAATCGAGACAATCTTTCTGATCTGCCAACGCCATCTCATTGTGGCCAGAATTATTGTGTCAGACACTGGAAGATACTAAGAAAGTAGTATAAAAAATGTAAACAGAAGATGCTATGAACAGAACCAAAAATGTATAAAAATATAAATGTAAAACCGAGAACACAGACTCCAGGATATGAAAAAGGGTATAGGCTTGTTTTTATTAAAGGTAAGTGAACTTTAAATAAGACTATTTAATAAAACTAAAAGCCAGGACCGTGCGAAGAGAAAACTGCGCCCGGGGCAAAGTTTCAATTTGCCCCCCCCCCCCCCCCCCTTCACTTTGTTTTGTGACAGGTAACACAAAACTGATAAAGTACAGAAACAGAAATAAATTCTATCGAATAAACATTTCGCGTTTATGTTGGAACTTTAAAAGGTTTAATTTTAATTCAGAAATTGCAAACAACTACATAGCATAAGAGAAAATTGCACTTATTTGTTGGAGAGATCATGATATTTTGAGACAGAAAAAAAAAGAATGATGAAAAGAAAAAAAGAAATTCCCCAGAAAATGATCGATGACCAAACAATGAATAAATAAATAAATTAAACCATTGTTGGTAGTATAAATTTGGCGCCCCCTCAATTTCCGCACCCGGGGCGAAGGCTCCCCTTCGCCCCCCTCTTCGCACGGCCCTGCTAAAAGCTACATAATAAGAGTAAAAATGGATATACAGGTGTACAGGGATAAGAAAATAGATATGCATATTCTTAACAGAAACAACATACTGCAATTAGAATATAAATATATTAAATATTTAATGAAATAACAAACATTTGTATGAAATAAATTGCAGCTGTGCCTGCACTAAAGATTACAAAACTTTTTTACATAGTTTTGCAGTCAACTATACAAGACAACTTGTATAAAAATGCCAGTCAAATATTATAAAAATTCAGAAAAATATTGGTGATATAGTGAGCTGAATTTCAGTTGCTTTCCTAAAGTAGCTGGATAATAATGGATTTTCCACAAATTGTCTTTTTTGTTTTTATTTTTTTTTAAATTTTTTTATCGATGCTTTAGTTCTTGGAAACCCATCAGAATGAGCGTATTCCAAGAAGAAAAAAAGAATTATCAAATTTGAAGCATCTGCTCTAAAGATATGCATTTACATTCCTTTGTCAAATATTCCTCTAGATAACCAGCAAAATTTCTAAAATTGAAAGTGTTTAGTGACTTTTGGCTGTATAGTGTATATTTAATGTGCTTTTCATTTCATTGATTTCAGATGAAACCACTCAAAAAAATCTTGGATACTGCAGAATGCTACATGGTGCACAATATCGCGAAAAAGAGAGTCCAGAAGGTGCATTTTTCAATAAAATTTAATACATGTATGGCTTGAGTGGTTTTTTTTTATCCAAAAACCTACCTTGTTCCTAGACATCAAAACGTCTTCATAAAATACTCTTTTTTTTTTTTTCCCCAAGCCGAAAAATCTTCATAGCCCCTTAAGGGATTGGGTTAGCATTTATGTGCATTTCAACCCATAAGTTGGATTGTATTATGGGCTGAAAACAAATCTAGGGAAGATCATGAGTCTTTATTAAGATGACCTAACGTTCTCAAAATTTGGGGACTATTCTCAAATTTGGAACTTTTTTATAATTTCTCCTTCCAAAATATTTTGATCATTTGAGGACACAAAGGTCCCAAATTTAAAAATTTGTACATGTTAATTCTCAAAATTTCGCTAGATTTGTATTTGCAGATTTTAGAGGAACCTTTTATTAACTGGAGAATGCAACAGAAATAAACAACTAAATATGTGTTTTAGTAGGGAAAAACAACTAAATTCCTTCCTCAAGGTGTTTAATTTGTAAAATTCATTAGCTGTATGTTTTGCAAATAAGTCTATCAATATCAGTTTTGCAAATTTATCCATTTTGGCTGCAATCCAGATAGATTTTTAGCAATTTTGTGAAACATAAAACAATCAATAGCCTGTGTTTTGTAAAAATTTTGCAATTTCATCAAATCATGGATAAAAATCTTATCTGAATTTATCAGGGGATACACAATTATGTCTACATAGAAATGCTTATTTACCTAAGAACTACAAATCAAATTCTTTTCTTCAGGAAGTCTACTATATCTAAATTTAATGTTTTTATACAGTATGTTGCGGCGAATATTCATTATTAAGTGGTGGAAAATCTCACGTTACTCCACACATTAGTTCAGACAGATATAAAATTTTTTTGCAAAACTAATGTTCAAATCATCATAATTGTTCCAGACAGGCATCCTGGGAGGGATAAAGATATTAAAAAAATCTTTATGGGGAGGAATCATCTTGCATGATTTATATATTTTTGTACTAAAAATGAGAAAAATTACCTAGTTTCAAAAATCCATTTTTGAATGAGAATTATTTGAATCCTTGTTAAATGTATTAAACTATCATTGAGATGATAGTAAGCACTGTTTATTTATAGTTGTAACTTATTATCAACTAGCTGATACACCAATATTGCCCGTGCCTGGGATAAATTTAAATATAGCCCTCCAAAAAATGTTTAATTGACATTTTTCTGTGGAAGGGATTTAGTGTTGGGGACAATACTGGCTTTGGCAGCATGCACCTTAGAATTTATATATTTATTTTTAAATGAAAATCTATCCAAATAAACATAGATTTAGAGGCCTCCCGCTGCCTTTGGCAGCATACACCAGTCTGTTTTTCCAAACAAACCTTCAATTTGCATAATTTTATATTTAATAAATGAAAATCTTTCCAAACAAAATAAGGAGCCTCCCGTTATAGTGATTGCCAATTTCATTTTTGGCATTTAGATACTCTTTCAATTCTGACTAGGTGTTCCTGAGGAAAACCTAAAAAAATATAAAAACAATGTAACCAATCTTATTATTTTCCTCTCTTTAAATAATAATAATAAAAAAAATGGTTAAAAAATCATCAAAATTAGTGAATTAGCTAGGGAGTTATTAATTTGACTCTTTTAACCAGGAAAAAAAATCCCACAGTTTAATCCCCCTCCCTGTTTCCCTCATTTAATCCCGTCCCTATGTCTATGCATGTACTGAACAAAAATTACCAACCTTCCCCATCTGAAAATGATCGAAAGCACAATGGGGGTGCGGGTTGTCAGGTGAATGTAATAATTTCCAGAAATAATTTTTTTAAATAGTAAATTAGTAAATATAGTAAATATTAAATTTTTTTTTCAACGAATGGTACTGTTGAAAGCAGAAAAAAAACCTTATAAGTGTTTTTTTGTGTTTCCATCCAGGAAAAAGTGATGGCATATTCAAACTACAGAAAAGGTAAAAACAAACATGATAAAACCAAAGACACCTTTAGAACTGGAAAGCTACCCTCAATAAATAGGTGTTCATTTTGTATTTCCATCTGAGAAACTGGGATGGCAGTTATGCAGAAAAAATGGAAAATATGAAATCCAACTTCAAAACTATATCTTTTGAAATAGTGAATATTATTTTTAAAATATGTATATAGCTATCATTATAAATGAAAAGGTACCCTGAATAAGTGGGTATTTTTTATATTTTTCTCCTGAACTCGCAATTTAAAACTGCTGAAAAAATGGAATAAGTGAAAACTAACATGTAAACGAGTTCTGGAAAAACAGTTACAATGTTTTTTGAAATAGTAAATATTAATATTTTTTTAAACAAAAATGTTTGGGTTTTTTTAACTCGGTGATTGAGATTTCAAATTGAAGAAAAAATTGAACCTTACCCTTTCATCTATTTGAAGAACCAAGGATTAACCAGACAGGGGCAGATGCAATCGGCGGCAAGATGCCATTTTGCAGTGTTCATTAGGATTTTTAATTACTATCATGGCTAATTATAAAAAAATCCAAAACTGGCTAACTTCAGACAGAATGGTACCTACCTGTGAAATCTTATGGCTCTATATGCAGCAGTCTCTTCAAAACATGGCACACAGACACATGCACACAAACTTCTATCTTTCTTATTATAGATGACACAAAAAGGATTTTGGCGGACTGAATCATGGATCTTTGTTATTTTGAAATTTTTCCTTGAACATAACAGAAGTTTGATTTTCTTTTTCTTCAAAGACTATACAAAGGTAACCATTTTGTACGGCCAAAAACATTAGCTCTTGCATAAGAGTGAACCACTAATAAGAAGTGTAATGTTTTTTAATTTAATTTGTTTGTTTTTGAAATTTAACAAGTTTTTGCTTAATGAAATATTTAACCCTTAACTGACATTGTGAAATTTTTGTGTGCAACTGGCATCATAATGCCATTTTGTCTTATAATTTATTAAAAAAATGAATTTGTATAAAAAAACAGTGGTATTTTTACATGACTGTATTTATCAGTTGAATAAATCAGTAAGTATGTCACTTATATACTTTATTTTTATCTGAATGTTACTAATTGGTGAAGAGATTACACTAGTAGAAAAATTTGGGGAGATTAAAATAGCATCACAACACCAGTTAAGGGTTAAAATGTTCTATGATATATTTTTAAATTATGTGTGTGTTCATTCTTTTTATAGATAGTTGAATTTTTTTTTTAACTATACATTATTAATTTTAATCTGAATTGCAAAACTTGTTACTTGATTTAATTACCCGTTTGCAAGTATTCATAAATAATTACATGAGTGATTTTAACTGTAGCCTAGTGTTTTGGTATTTGATTTTTAATGTTTTCTGTTTTAAAATTGTAAAACTAGTCAAGCTTTTCCCGTCTAGTTCAAGAACCCCAGTTTAGAGTTAAAATGGTTGACTTTGAAAGCTGAAGAGTGAAAGATATCTGAGCATCCCAGTTTTGTTACAGACTGAAATAAAATAGCATGTTTATTATATAGATTTATGAGTGTATCTTGATCATTATAAACATAAATTACAGCTTGATAATAAATGTAGTGTAATTAATAAAGTTCAGAAATAAAGAAAAAAATTTTAGGTCCATAATTTGTAATGAACCATTTTGTATTTTTTATTTACATTTTAGACTGCATGAATTACATTTTTCAAAATTTAAATGACTGTAAATAAATATTTTAGCAGAGCATCTTATTCAAACATTCACTTTTCATGAGCTTTGTTTATTATCAGCAGTTTTTCTTTAAAATGTTGTAGCTCTCCTAAACTGTGCACCTCAGAATGTTATGACTCATGTTGTAAAATATTATACTATTATGCTAGGATTCAGTATTTGGGATTACATCATACTAAAACTAAACTACGTAAAAAAAAATCTCAAATTTTAGTGACCTTTTTTTTTCAATAAATAAATAAATAAATAAAATTTGTTACTTTTATTAGTTTTTATTGTACATTCGTATATCAAATGTGCATTAGAATTATTTAAAAAGCCCTTATTTGGTCTTAGCTATTTTGAAATGAAAAAAAAAACAGCTATCAATTTGTTTTAAGAAATCTTTAAACTTGTGAAATTTTAAAATCTTAACTTAATCTCTGTATTGGTGATTTCTGTTTTATAGTTGAAGAATGTGCAGATCCTGGGAAAATAAGAAATGGTGACATATCATTTACATCAATAAGTTACAGTATCAATAGTACTGTAACTTATACATGTGATGAAGGTTATCAGCTGAAGGGCAAATCAACATTACTATGTATGGAAAATGGAAAATGGGATTTAGATAAGCTTCCAATTTGTAAGTGCTATATTATGTTAATGCAAAGTAATTAGCTTTTAACCTTGTATCTTTTCTCTTTTGCTCAATTTTACAGTTTTTTTACTTTAATTAGCATTTCAACAATTGTTTCTTATTTTACAACTAGATGACCTACCTGACATTGTCTGTGTCCATGATTATAACCTTAAATATATTTTTAATCAGTGTTGAATGATTTTATATTTTTAGACAAAAATCTTTCCAAACAAATCTAATGTTGGGGATGGGGCACTGCCTTCTACAATGTACATCCTCGAATTTGTATGATTTTATATTTTTAAATAAAAATCTATCCAAACATCCTAGAGTAGGAGGCCTACTGCCTACACCTCCAGCATACACCAAACGTGCTATGCATACTGTAGTCTGTTTTTGTGAGTGAATCTCGAGTTTGTATGGTTTTATTTTTATTAATGAAAATCTTTCCAAACGAATTAAGGGGTCTCCATTATAGTGATTACTGGTTTAATTTCTAACATATAAATTTATTAAATTTTCAATTCTGACCAAAAGTTTCCGAAAAAACCTAAACATAAAATGCATACCAACTCCCCACTCTTTTAAAAATGTGAAATGATATCTTCCAGTATATTGACAAACTGTGTTGAAAACGTAAAGTTTGCCCAGAAACAAAAATGTTCAAAAGCACAATTATCTTCAAAGTGGGAAACAATATCTTCAAAAGCACTGAGAGGGGGGAAAAAACTAGCAAAAAAGTTGAAATGACTTCCAGAAATTATTTTTTTGAAATAGTAAATATTAATATTTTTTTAATCAAAGATATTGTTAGAACCAGAAAAGTACCAGGAATAAGTTTTTTGTATTTTCACCTGAGAAAAAAGAGATAGCATTTTAAAACTGGACAAAACTGAAAAGACAAAAACAAACATGAATCAACCTCTGAGAAGTAATTATTTTGAAATAGTAAATATTTTGCAAAATTCTGCCAGAACTGGGAAAGTATGCTGAATAAGGGAGTATTTTTTATTTTTTTATATTTGTGTCTGAGATGTAGATGTGGCAGTTTAAAAATATAGAAAACAGAAAGTTTGAAAAGGAATCTGAAAACATGAAATCAAAATTTAAATAGTAAATATTAATATTTTTTTAAACAAAAGATAACATTTGAACTGAGATGGTAAAGCAAAATTTTTCTTGTAACTCTACGGAGAATCTAGCGATCACTATTTCAAATTGCAAAAAAGCTGAATGCTTCACTTCTGTCTATGTGAAGATCTAAGGAAACCCATACAGGTAGAGGGACAATCAGCTGGATGACAGGAAACTCGCCATTTTATGATTTTCATTAGTGTTTTTAATTAATATTTTGGCTAATTATCAAAAAATGAGAACTGAAATGAAAATGAACCTGAGCCTCATGTCTTCATCTATCTTCATCTATCATCATCCAAATTTTCAGACCTCTGCATGTGCTAGATTTCCCTAGCCATCCCCAGTAACAGACAAATGGACAATCATTTTTCTTTTAATTATGTAGATGGGAATAATTAGTCTAAAAATTTTTTTTGGAGTTCTGAATGATGGGGCAGTTTTTAGTCGTCAATGTATTTCTTAATTATCACTTTTAATTTAAAGAATTTGTATTACTAAAAAATTAAAAAAAAATTGCTGATATTAATATTAGAACAAAGAGGTCATTTTAACATTTTTTGATGAATTTAAAATCAATCTAGCCTCCTGGATAATCTGGAAAAGTCAAGCAAATTTTTATGGACTGGAAAAGTTAGGGAAATTTACCATTCCTCAAGAAAAGTCAGGGAAATTTGAAATTTCTGAGAAAAATTCAGGAAAATTTTTCTTATTATAAAACTAAGGATTTGAAATTGCAGTGCCAGGAAAACCTAATTTTGTTCTTCATAAGTACTCTAAAGAGTATTTCAACCTCTCATAAAATTCCTTTTGTTATAACCTTTCAGACCTTTCTAACTCAGATCGATTCAATACCAGGTTCGCTGAAACTTTGTAGTTTTCTAGGATTGATTAGGTGATTCATCCTGTTTACATAACTTCGTTTGGCAACTGAACATTTATTAGCTTAATTTATTGAATATTTATAATCCTTAAATTGGGTTAGCTGCAGAGTAGATATAAAAAACAAGGAAATATTTTCTTACAATTACAAGATTTTAAATATAAATTCCTACAAAATTGGGTTAAGGGTCCTCTTCACGCACTTGAAAACACCCACTCGCTAATGTTAATCCAATGAGGCATTATTTTTCTAATATCTTGTTTGCATTGGAATATTTTTAAACTTTTTTTGCATTGGATAGCAGAGATCAATCTCTATTTTCGCCGTTGATTACTTTTTCGATTTTCTTTGCGTATTTTTTTTAGGAAGATACTTTCACTTTCAAAACCGGTTCCAAAAGTGAAAGTATCTTCGTAAAAAAAATATGCAAAGAAAATCGAAAAAATAATCAACGGTGGAAATAGAGATTGATCTCTGCTATTCAATGCAAAAAAAAATCATTTAAAAATATTCAAATGCAACCGAGATATTAGAAAAATAATGCCCCATTGGATTAACATTAGCAAGCGGGTGTTTTCAAATCCGTGAAGGGGACCCTTAAAGATATAAAATAATACTAATTTAGGGTTTCTTTAAGGTTTTATTATAGGTCCAGGCAACGCCGGGCGGGTCAGCTAGTTACTTATAAGGAAATATATATATATATATATATATATATATTTTTTTTTTATTGATATGTCAAAGCAATCTGCATTTAATTGCGACTGGTGTAATAAGTATTTCATCCTGATTGGACAAAGTGGTTAGAACCTGATGCTCAAAGTGTATATTTGCAAAATGTTTAGAATGTAAAAAAACATTCTCATTAAAAATATAGGGGCATCAAGCAATCATTAACCTGAAGTAAATATCCTGATGTTCAACAATTTGTAAATTTTGCAAAAAATTGCTTAAAAAATCAGTAGTTTGTGCTTCAGAATCAATCATAAAAGTTCCAATCTCAAATTCATAACTTTTTAAGATTTTTTGTATTTTTTTCACAAAATCTCAATATTTGGAATTTTTTTATATTGGTATGGAAAATCTAGAAAAGTCAAGGAAATTTGTAACTCAGCTGGAATAGCCTTACATAATTTTTGTACTGTCATCTTTGATAGGACTATATTCTCAACTATAATTCCACTTCTTTATTTCCATAAAAATTACGTTTTTGCATTGACAAAGGCATTCCCATTCCTGTTCCACTTCTTCCTAAAGTCTATAAATAGTAAAAATTTGAACAATTCCCTCTTTAAAAGCCCAAAGGATCAGAAACTCATGGGTGATAAATCTGAAATTTAACAGCGAATTTAGATATGTGGCTGCTTGCTTTACCTTGATTGCAGCTCCAATAATTTATTACATTGTGGGTACAGAGGTAGAATTTCTTCTTTGAATGTTAGGGATACATTTATGGTCCTGATAAATGTGGAGATCATTTTTAGATTCTTTTAATTTTGAATTTTTCATTATATGCAAAATCAGCAACATTTATAAAATCATATAGAAAATATTTTAGATTCTGCAAAACAAGTTTTAATATTTTATTTTCCTCATTTATGTTAACGAATTGTTCTTCTATTACTTCTTATCAAACAAAAAAAAGATTCAGGTAAAACTGCAAGATGAATAGAAACAGAAAGAGTGAACTTCTTTAAAAGATTTCTACCTTGTAACCAAACTAACCAATTACTTCCAATTTTTACTCAGACACTCGCCAGATTCAGTTGTACTCTGTTACAGGGCTGCCATTTGCAACTGAAATGCTACTAAAAGCGACTATTTTCAGCATCAGGCAACTATGGCTACTATTTTAGCCCAAAAACCTTCAAAAGCGACTATTTTAGAGGAAACCAGAAAAAAGGAGACTATTTTCCAGTCCCAGCTACTATTTTTGTAAAAAAAAAAAAAAAACAGCACTGCAAATTTTTTAACCCAATACCCCCAATCTAATATTTCCGTATAAATTTTTTAAGTTTTTTATGCAATTTTTAAAATATGTAAAAACTTCCATTTGAAAAAAAAAAATACTCTTTCAATATAAATGTAGTGCAAAGATACCAACATCCAAATTTCAGTGGAAAACTAATTACTGATTTTTGGTATGGCTACCACCCATAACCCTTATGCTTTACAGTATATTTGTCCAATTTTTGATTGTTTTTAAAGGCATTTAACCCTTTAACTGTCGTATGAACCACAAACGATTAACTGTAGATTTTGTTCACTATGCTGCGTGAATTGTATTTGTTTCTAACCTCGTATAAATGCTTCATTCCAAAAATTTAAATTAATAAACGAGCTGAAATAAATGCTACTTAGAAATAAGAAAATCTTGTTTTCTATCGCAGTTTTCCAATTTAATAACAGATTTAAAATGTTGAGAAAAACATTTAGAATATTGCCTTTTTTACTTATTTAGATAGCTTTATTTGGCCCATTGGTGTCTATAAAATCAGACTTTATTTTTTTCGGACGATTTTGCTATTTTATTTTACAAAAATTTCTTCTAAAGAATAGGTTAGTATGTACACGTATTTTCTTTATCAAATGCATCCTTTTTTGATAAAACCACTTTCAATTGGTTCAGTTAATTTTTGTTTACAAAATGGAATTAAAATTGCAGCTAATAACATGCAATAAAAATTGTATTGTTTTTAGTTGCCTCACAGTAATGCTCAAGCACAAGATAAGAATATATTCAATTTAGTTTGGAAAAACCAAACTGCATTCTGATCGTATATCTCAGATGATAATTTAAAAAAATTCTTCTTTCTTTCTGTTTGTGTGTGGGATTTTATAATTAAAATACAAAAAGTAGAAAATTTGAATGGTCGTAAGTAGGAAAAATGTGGATTTTCATGATGTTATTTTTATGGGAAATAAGGATTCCTGCCCTTCTTTTCTTAAGTAAGCATGCAACTATTTTGGCTACTATTTTTGTTCAAATGCTACTATTTTGGCTACTATTTTTTTCATTGTAGGCTACTAAAGCAACTATTTTGTATGCCATTTGTCAGTGGCAGCCCTGCATTAATATACTAAAGGAATTTCATTGTTGCCAACATTAATTTAATTTTGAACATCTTTGGGCATATTAATGAGAATTTTTGACTCTCTGATAATTTGTAATTAGAAAGAAAGGAAAACTTTTTTTTTGCTGGGAATGGGTGTCAAAGTGGTTTCAGGTATCTAGGTTTAATTTGTGTTTTTATAAACTTGCATTTTCAGTAATTATCCAGTATGTAATCAAACCTCACTTTTAGTTATTTTGTGAGGCAACATTCACTTGCCCCTGTTCCTACTCACTTAATACTTTGAGTACAGTAAAAGCTAAACTAACCGGCATGCTCAGGAAATGTGGATTGCCAGATATTTGAAAAGTCTGAATAGTTGAGCACTACAAAATTTGTCATAAAAGAAGGAGGGTGCATCGATGCAACAGTAAAACAGGAAAATGATATTTTGGCCTATTTTCCTGTCATTGGGAAGTCAATCAAATAATAATTATTATTAAATCTGCATTTGATAAAGTTATTTTAGCTGAATTAAAAATAAAAGTAAACAATATTTTATGTTATTGTAATTTCTAAATTTATTTATTAATCTTTTATACGTTATATTGTTTATAATTAGGCTTCTGAAAGTTTATAATTTTGGACTAAGGTGAATAACTATGCTGCTCTTATTTCATGTGCTAATGAAGTCAACTAATCAACTAGTGTTGCTGTTAGACTCTTTCAAGGGGCACCACGTCTTGTTCTTTTTAAAAGTTGAAAATGCACTCTGCACTT
Source organism: Maratus michaelseni (assembly GCA_963931845.1). Taxonomy (NCBI): domain Eukaryota; kingdom Metazoa; phylum Arthropoda; class Arachnida; order Araneae; family Salticidae; genus Maratus; species Maratus michaelseni. The sequence goes on along the minus strand of OZ007586.1, from coordinate 240,726,761 downwards.
TTCCTAAAACATCAACTTTGCGCCCTGTAATTAAAAAAAAAAAATCTTGCCCTTTTTTTCCTCTTATCCAGAAAAAGCATGTAGAAGCTTGGAAAATTATGTTCTGAATGATTCACTTGTGTTGCCTCAGTTACCCACTCCATACCGGCCAAGAACTAGAACTCCTATACTACTTATGCCCCTTATAGGAACCTTACCAAGAACATGTGCAGCAACATACTGCCCCCACCATAATAATGGATCCTTTCTGCATAGTTAAGAACATTATCAGATGCAAGCTGATAACACTTCTCCGATCATGACAGAAACAAACTACAGACAGTAGTCAGCATTTTTTCTTTGGAGTATTCCAGATAGTGGGCTTTTTTGGGGTGTTCAAATTTTCTGAAAACTTCTTGTATTTTAATAGAAATTTGTTAAACAGCCTAATTTATTATTATTTGAATTCTCTGAAAATTTGAACACAATCAGACAGTTAACAACAGAGATATAATTTTTTTCTTTAAATAAGTAAGAAAAAGAAAAAAGTATCGTTCAGGTTTTTTTTAAATTATTATTTCTGTTTGCCATTTAACTTTGATACAATCTCAGTCATCGGCAGCTGGCTGGGAAGAAAAATTTTGAACTGATAAAAATCCAATAATAAAACAAAAATAAAAGAATTAAACATACACTGGAGTGTCTTTTTTTTAAATTTCTAGTTAAATGTAGATGATCCAAATAGATTCAATTATAAAATATTCTTGCATAAATATAATATTTAAAATATAGTGTAAAGATCTTTGTTAAATAATTGTTTAAAAATAATGATTTCTTATTCTTGAGGAAGTTTTTCCATAATTACCCACCTCCCCTTCTTGTCCACTTTTGCCAAAAGCAGAAGGATCAAGCCTCTCTTCTCTCATCTTCCTTTCCTTCTCCCTCTTTCTCTCTTTTGACTTTTGCCCAGAAAACAGCTGGCACCAATCACAGACTTATGACGCAACATGCAGTTATTCTCTGCTATCGAGCTCTAGATAGTTCTTTATACTATCTTTTTAATTTGTGAATGCTAACAGTAAACTTCCTAAACTAGCAGTAATAATTTTTCAACTGTTTATGGGAAGTTAAATATATAAATGATATAAATGAGCTCTCCAAATTTTTCCATTTAGTTGAGCTTTCCGGTTACTTGAATGCCTGATAATAGAGCTTTTACTGTAATTTCATTTTCTGTTGCAGGACAATGCCCTACTTTTACAAACCAATTGCTGAAGATAAAACATAATAAACAATGAAAATAGTCTAGAAAGAGCTCTTACAGTGATGAGTTTTGCAGAGACAAGTGATTAATCTGAATTCCACTATTCTTTGTTTCATCTTCACCACACAAAAACAAGGAGAAAGAATAGTCAATAAATAAGTAAATCATCAGGGAGGTCTAACAGTTTTTTTATTTAAAAAACAAACAAACTATAAACTAAGTTTGTTGTAGGAAAAGAGACATATTCTTGTATGCTAATTAATTGGCATATATATTTATATAAGCTGTTCAAAGCAACAGTGTTAAAAAATGTTTCTATTGACCCCATGTGACAGTATTTCATTCATTTTAACATTCCCATATTTCATCTATTGTGCGACTTTTCTTCAGCTAAATACTTATCGTACAGAATTCTACTGAGTTTTACATCTGATAATATACTGTAGTGAAAAGTTATGCTTTTTTTTATGATTCAAATTGCTGCCTATAATTCAAGCTTATTTATTTTTTGAAATATAAACATCTAAATAAATTTAAACTAATTTCCTGTTTTCTTTTGCAGGTGTGAAACCTCTTTCTGTACAGACTGTCATTGGAATAGTCTTTGGCATTATTATACTCATTTGTGTTGTTGTTGGAGGATATTTTTATTATAAATATAGAATGAAAAGCATTAGAGGTTACGGAGAAAAGAGCAAAGCATTAACAGCTGATGCAACTGATATTGAAGAAATAACTGGTCTGGAAAGAGATAAGAAGCATATACCTGTTACAGTTTTGTGATTTTCTACTTAATGATTTTCATGAGCTTGTTTTTACAAGCAACTTCCTTCAGAGAGCTTGTTATGAGTTAAATTTAAAATTGAACCTGTGACTGTATGCATGTATATGTGTGAATGTGAGAGTGTATTCATTGTATATTTGTGTGAAAGTTATTATTCAAAGTGCTATCTATATTAATGAATAAACTTATTACATGCTCACCAAAAAGAATTTAAGAAAGAGATTTATATAGTAAAAAGTTAACAAACTGGAGAGCCCTAAAATCTATGTATTCGAACTGTTTTGGATCAACTTTAACTGAAACAGTAATTCTGGTTCCTCAAATTTTATGAATGAGAGTGTGGTTCATGATTTTAGAAATGAATTTTCATTCTTTACTTTTAATTTTTTGAATGTATGTGAGACTAACAGTACATCTACTGTGTGTCAAATTCTATCATAGAGGTTGTTTTCTTGATTTCTCATACTCAATGATTTTGAAAATCAATGTACATCTAAAAAGAAAAAATAGTTTTAGTTCTAATTTTATATCAGACTGACAAATGTCTTTTCTCATTTCTTTTATGGCAAAATGCCACTTTTTGTAAAAAATATACTCATTGGTTAATTTTCATTATCAATTATTCATTATTTTTAATATAGAGTTACTATGTAATGGATTAAAACTTCACTTGAAATAGGTAGCTGGTGTGCTTCCACAAATATATATTCTGAGAATTGTTTATAAGAATGCCCTTAACATTGTTCATCTATCTTTACTTTTACATTTTTCATATATCCAATAGAAATACATTATCATTTCTGACATTATTTTGCTCAATGTTACATGATAAATCCTGGTAAAAACTTTTAGCCTTTTACATTAATCTTTTTTATTTCTTCTCCCCTATTCTTCATCATATAGAAATGACATGTATCATTTATTAGCATAATCTGGGTTTTAGTAATCTAAAAATAAATGTTCTTATATTTTTATTTTCACTTCAAAATACTTAAATATTTCCTGTGGACTTAAAAAATTTTCTTTCTACTGCACTTTTTATGTATTAATTTTTATATAATCAGCTAATATATATATATATATATCTACACACAAGACCAGTCCATAACATGTATGATTCACATAGGGGCCTTATAGCAAAAAGAGTCTCGAAAATTTTTTACAAGATAACCACACTTTGGATATCTCTAGAAACTTCTAAAGGAAAAATTTTTAGTTTTAATGTATATACAGTTTTATTAAATTATTTCATTGAAACAAATGTGACGTCAGTTTGGCCAACAATGAATTTGTTGGCCAAATGTCAGCCACCTTTTTTTTTTTTTTTTTTCGTTAGCGGCATCCACCTCAGCTCAATGCAATGTAGAAAGAAGGAAAAAAATCTTAAAAAATATCAGGATGTGAATGGGAATTAATAAACTGTATTAGGCTTGTATACTGGAATTGGATTGAATTTTACTTATTCAGCATGTCTTTGCTGATTTAAGCAAAAGGTGCAACGGGAGTGGAATTAGGCGACTATGAAAATATCTTTATTTGAATCTGCAGAGAAACTGAGTAATGATTTTCATATTTTCTTTTGCAGTTTCTTTAATATATTATAGGACCAATGTTCTTCCCACAAATTAAACTGAAATATGTGTGGATAATTTCATTTGTGTTGATGATTTCTTCAAATTTGATATTTTGAATAATTGTTTAAATTTATAATTTCCAAAATTTATTTTATGGTAAACAATATAGATAGAAAATTATATATGTGGTAAAATAAACAAAATCGTAAAAAGCAGCTGGTAAAGTTATTTAAAAACTAAGGAACATTTAATAATTTTCTGTAAGATAATAAGAATGAAACATTTCACACACACTACAGAAAATCTATGTACCGGCCCTATATCCCTATATATATGCACAGGATGTCCTAAAAACATTGACTTCAGTTTTTATTTTTTGAATATTGATCATATACATATATTATAAATTACAAAGTTATGTAAAAAAAGGTACAGAATTTTATGAAATAGATTCAAATTTTCAGGGAATTAAGTTTGAAGAAATACAAAATTTAAACTTTTATACGGCCTTTGTACAAAAAATTTCCCAATGAGTAAAATGTGCCCCATACACATTAGTGTATGGGCACCAAGTACAAAATTTGTACAAAATTGTAGCATTTTATCATAAAATGTCACAGGGATATGAAAATACATAAATGCTGACTAAACCACTTTTTGATGCCTGGATATGAGTTCGCAAATAGGAAAAATCATATCGGATGATTGCATTTCAGGGGTCATACACAAATTATGAAAGAAAATAATGATTTCATAAATAAATAATAATTGTGCTATTTATTGGTACAAAAGTATCTACGTAGAAATAATAACTTTATACAAAGATTACAAAGCTTATTTAAAATGTTTTCTATCCATGCCAATACAGAGCTGCATTCTTCTGATACTACTTCTGTGCATTTGATTAAGTTCTTGCTCGGTTGCTGTTTTAATGTTCATGGACTGTGCCATTTCCAAGTTTTATTCTGTAATTCATCATGTATTAATTAATTCATTTAAGGTAATTTTATGGAAGCATAGTTATTAAATTTATAAATAAAACTAAAGATAAGAGCCATATTTTATTTGCTTATGTTGCATTTCTGCATCACATCATCTGTACTGCAGCTGTAAATATTGACATTTTAATTTATGTTTAACCCCTCACCAACTTCATTTAAGCATATTTCTGCGACTTTTTATGATAAAATGCTGAAATTTTATACATGACCTTCTCAGTATATGGGCTTTTACTCATTGAGAAATTTTTTGTATGGTAGCTGTATATAAATTAAAATTTTGTATTTCCAAATTTAATCTCCTGAAAATTTTAATCTATTTCATAAAATTCTGTATCTTTTTTTTACCTAACTTTGTAATTTATAATATATGTCTGTGATCAATATTTAAGGTATAAAAGCTGATGTCAATGTTTTTGGGACATCCTGTATATATATATATATAATGCTGATGTGTTATTTGTAATTTGCTTCATCTTCTATTGATCTCATAATTTTCATTTTTAAAATGCCAGTTATCACTGACACTTGATCACTAAGAAATTATATATACATACATATATATATATATATATATACAGGATGATTCCAAAATCATGGTACAAACTTTAAGTTTTGGCACAAGACACTGTAACAAACAATTTTTGTATAGAAAAGCAGGGTTATAAATCCATTTATATAGTCAAAAATAAAGAGTGTCTCACTTTAATCCGAAGTTACGTTTTCGTTCATAACTTTAATAGTAGTGAAGATACTTTAACTAAATCCTTACAATATGCTTACGATTCATACAAAGATGAGTCTGTTGTGAATTTTGTTAAAATATCTTCACTACTGTTAAAGTTATGAACGAAAACACGACTTTGGAATGGTGTGAGATGTCCTGTAAGTTTGACTAAATAAATGGATTTTTGAGCCTGGTTTTCTATACAGTAAATGATTTTTACAGTAGGTTGGTACAGGACACTCACTTCAATCCGATGCCGTGTTTTTTATCATAACTTTAACAGTAGTGAAGATATTTTAACAAAATTTGCAACATACTCATCTTTGTATGAATTGTAAGCATATTGTAATGATTTCGTTAAAGTATCTTTACTAGTATTAAAGTTATGAAAGAAAACACGACTTCAGATTGGAGTGAGTTTTTGACTATATAAATGAATTTCTGAGCCTGTTTTCCCATACAAAAATTGTTTGTTACAGTGTCCTGTACCAATCCTTAAAGGTTTGTACCATGAATTTAGAATCACCCTGTGTGTGTGTGTGTGTGTGTGTGTGTATGTATGTATATATATATATATATATACAGGGTGTCCCAAAAAGGACTACCTATTTTTAAAAATGAATAAGAAACAAACGAATAGAGTTATTAAAAAAATTCTTGCAGGAAACGGATGTGTGAAGTCTGGAATTTTGTTTAGAACACGTTATTATGATAGTTCAAAATCTGACCGACAGATGGCGCTACAGCACATTTTGGTGGCTATATGAACAAACGGAGCATGCGTGAAGACCAGACAGAAGCAGACGTGGTCAGTGAAAGTTCATTCTAAGTCTCCAGCATGTTATTGTGATGAATTGAGGACATATTGAAAATATTGTCATTTAATTTTCAACTATTTCTGATGAATGCAGTAGCCGCAGCGCCATCTGTCGGTAAGAATTTTAACTAACATAATAAAGTACTCTAAACAAAATTCCAGACTTCACACAACTGTTTCCTGCAAGAATTTATTCAATAACTCTATTCGTTTGTTTCTTATTCATTTTTAAAAATAGGTACTCCTTTTTGGGACACCCTGTATATATATTAATATTATATACCGTTCTGTAAAAATCTCATGTGAAAGTTTCACAAAAAATTTTATTTTTTCATCTCGTATATTCTTGGTCAAATTTCATTTTGGAGTGAAGATATAGCTAAGTTTTGCTAGTATAAGTAAGTTTCTTTAGGTAATTCTCATCCCAGTGTTGCTTTTTTTACTTGACAAGTGTACTTTTATATATATATATATATATATATATATATATAATATTTATATTTGAAACTTTACAGTATTCTAATTGCTGTTATTTTTGTCATAATTTCTCATAAAATGTGAATCTTTATAAAATGCCCCTTAATATATGCTAGCAGTACATTTTTTTTTAAATTGTAGTAAAATATTAACATTCATCACATATTGTCATTTTTTAGTTAGACATATTTCATTTGTTTGTGAATTATGTAATAAATTCTCCATTGCATTAATCCTAAAATCCCATCACTGTTTAAAAGTATAGTGGAAGAGTTTCATTTTTTATAATAAGATGCTTTAAAATGGGATTTCTATAATAACTGATAAATTAAAAAACTTCTCTACGTCACATTTTGGAAACACATACAAATGCACTACATAGTACATTTAATTTACTAACAAAAATAAAAAGTTTCAAGTTCAAAAAAAAAAAAAAAAAAAAAAACTTGTTCTTCCTGGAAAAGTTCAACAAAATCTGCAATTAGAACATTTCATTGAACATTTATATGTTGTTTTAGTGAGAAAAGAGAATGTATTAATTTTTTGAATTGTTATATTATTTTCAATCAGACTTTGAGATCTCAAAAAGCGAACAGAAAGGTGGAAATTTTCGATCATTGAAGATTTGAATAATATGAAACAATGTGTTCCCATGTTTAAAGTGCAAAAATGCTTTTAGGATATTAATAGGATCTTTCACTCATGCAAAAATGGCCGCTCGCTAATGTTAATCCTATAGGACAGTTATTTTATAATATCTCATTTGCATTTCAATATTTTTAAACTTTTTGTGTATTAGATAGTTGAGGTTGATCTCTATGCAAGCTCTTTTTCAATTTTGATTGCAAGGTTTTTTTTTTTTTTTAATGAGAATACTGTCATTTTCGAAACCAGTTCCAAAGTGAAAGTATCCCCATTAACAAAACCTACAATCAAAATCAAAAAATTAAAAAACGGTCTGCATAGAGATCAACTTCAGCTATCCAATACAAAAAATAAAATAAAATAAAATATTGAAATGCAAATGAGATGTTATAAAATAACTGTCCCATAGGATTAACATTTGTGAGCAGGTGTTTTCCCCGTGAATGAAGTAGCCTCTTAAAAATTTAAATTATAGATGTCCAACTTACAGAAGTTCAGTTACACCTTTGATGGTTATTAATTATGATTTAATCCATATTTTCATATTAAAATATTCTAAGAGTTTTATTTTAAAAGTAACATGATCAATGAGTATTTTAGATAATTATTAAAAGAAATGATTACAGAAAAACAAATTTTAATATCTGATAATTCTTTTTAGTATAGTTAAAATTATCAGTAAACTGTCTAACACAGTTTTCTGCACAATATCTATGTTACCAAAAGGTTTGAAGAGTTCTTAGTATAATTTTAAGAAAATTAATTAATAGAAAAAGTTCGTTGTATAATTTTTTCTTTCTTAGAATCTTGGGAAAAGATTGACTGCAAGAAAACAATCTCTACAATTATTGTATATATGGATGAAGGGACCATGAGTTTTTAGAAACTGAGCCTTAAGAGAAGAATATTTAGATTTATTGCTAATAACTAGTCATATAGCTAAGGAACTAAGATAATTAAAATTTTGTACAAAAATTTAGTTAAAAGTGATATATGCATTTAAGTTTTGCTTTGTATATTTGTATTTTATAAATGTTTTACTTTTGTGTTGTCTAGTTTTCCTTTGTTATATGTAGATTTCTATAATGATTCTTACTATTTTTCATTATTGCTCTCCAAATGCAAGATAACAGCATGCCTTTCTTAAAATTTTGTATATTAAAAAACAAATTTTATTTTGATATATGATATAAATGTATGTGAGTGTAATCACTAGCATGATTAATTTATCCAAGAGATTTTTTTTTCTTTTTTGTTTATCTTGTGAAAGAAGAATAGATATTGTTGTCTGATTAGGCCACCCATGTCTTCTTAGAAAATGTAAAAATTCTTTTAAAAAAAATTATACAATTACATGATGTTTTCATTGCATTTATTACTGTTATTTTTAAGTACTTAAATTTCTTTTATGTTTGTGAAAATACTTTAATGTGCCTTCTCTTTCATTGTATCATTAATTTTAGTTGGAATTCATTGTATCATTAATTTTAGTTGGAATAGTTTTTGTGAACTTGGTGAAAAATAGCTTATAAGGAGAAATTACATTTTGTTAGCACTTTAAAATTTAATACTTTGTTATATATTTTTATTTGTAAAAATGTGTGGTTGTTTATAGCTTTATGTAATGTGATTGTTTTTTTTTTCTAGAAGTTAAGAAATCTCATTATCTAGGTATTGTAGAATGTTTGTTGTTTTTATTTATACTTTTACAAAAAACAAACAGAAAAGGAAAATTTAATATGTACATGTGATCTAGCTCTCTTTATTTCAAATTTAATAAAGGTATCAGTTTGTTTCAATGTAAACATCAACAAATTGATATTATCTAAATAAAGGATATATTTTGTAGTAAAATCAATTCATCTGGTTATTTGCATATTAAATAATTGAATCTCATTGAATTTTGCAGATATAGAGTTTGGTCTATAGGTAGTTATTTCTTAAAGTAGTTTTATATATATTCATTTCTGGTGCATCCACTGCCAATGATTCAGTTGCTGAATCTTTCATTTATTATCCAAGTAAATATCCTCAAAAATTAAAAAAGATTGTTAGCCTGCACTTATTTTATACAAAATTTTTTTTTACATGCATATGCATTAAAATTGCCTTACTTAAACAGTTCACTTTAAAAAAAAAAAAAAAGAGCTTCTCAATTTGAGAGCCTTACAATGAGGTTATCAAACATTTTGAATGTTGATATGAAATATAAATTATGCATATTTTTAAACTTATGGTAGAAATTACACTCTGCATTATTTACTATAATATCTTTAGCCAGATAGTGTGTTCACTGCAAATCATATCCTCTTTAAAAGCAAAGTATGCTGCCTTTCAAAAGCAGATATTTAACTCCAGCCTAATCTAGTAGTCCTTGTATTCTAATAAGGTATTATGATTAAATACAAAAATATAAAGGAATTCATTTTAAATTTTAGCTTTAAATTTTATGTTGAAGCACTTAATAACATATAAATATCCATGCTCATGTCATCAGATAATATCTTTTGGGATACTAAGTCTCCCAAAGCATCTCTAAAAAAACAAGCAGTGTACAAAGGAGGAAAAAGCATATGTTGATGATATGTATTTTGTAGGTGTGAATAAACCTTAAGATTTCTGAATAAATATATTAATAATCTTGATGTATAGTATTTGAATATTGTATTATCAGATATTTCTCCTGTCATGGATTCTACCAACTTAGTAGAATGTAACTGCTTTACAAATCAACTTACTAGATCTTTTATTTAGTATAGCATATTTTGTGAATCTAATCAATTTTATAATTGTGTAGTTTGTTTCTAGCATTACCTATCATTTTTTAAAACTCCTTTTTTATCTTTGTGTTACTATTTTTGAAGTGAGATTATTTTGTATTCCAATCTGAGGGTTAAAGCATCACAAATAACTGATTTACAAGATAAAATATAATTTCAGATTGACTAGCATTAGATTTTATTTATTTATCATTTAAGGAAATTTTGAATTCAATTAAAGTTTGTCATTTTATTGAAATATGGGTAAAATTTATTAGGAATGTTAAATGGAGGAAAGTTGATTGAATTTTTAGTAAGTTGGATTTGTATTGATACTGTGAAAAATAATCATATCATCACACCTTTTAAAAATATTGTTTTGCATGGATTGTTCTGGAATGATCTTATGTTTTAATACAATAAATTTTATTTTTATTATATACCGTTTAGCAGATTCCTGCCTTTTTGCTTGATGTCTTTTTGACATTTTTTTTGCTTTCCATTTAATTTTTATTTATCTTTTGCTTAATTTTTTTTTTTTTTTTTTTTTTGCTCAGTTTTGTGTTCTATCATTCACATAAAAATAGAGAATTTCATCAGTTGGTCACAAATTTATTAAAATATTGTGAATTCCTACAGTTGATAAGGCATTTTTTGCTCCATAAGTACAGGAAAATCTTCATTGGCAGTTTGTGATCATGCCCCACATTGAAGCTTACATTGTTTAATACTTCTTCATCCACAAGAGGAATGTCGGTAATCATATTAAACTACTTTTATTAAAATCTAAATCCTAAAATTGTGTAAACATTTTTTTTTTTTTTCTCATCTGTGTCGCCACTTCTCTCTTAAAATTTTTATAATATTCTTCCATTGTATTTGTGTTGAAGACTGGTGTTTTTGCTTAAAATTTATATTTTCAATTTTGATTTTATAGTTTTTGTCACATTAAATGAAATTTTTCATTAAATCTGTTGCTGTTTTTGCTCAACAAATTTAAAATACTATGTCTTGAAGGATTTTTTTTTTAATCAAATGATATGAGTTTTAACATAGAATTTAAAATAATAGCATTATTTAAGCACAGATTATTCTAGATAAGTATATTTAATGTTATGACAAATGTTAATTTACCTGCTGCCAGAACCACATATCGCTCACCCACAAAAAAAAAGTGACACATCTAAAAAATACTTAATGTCACAGGAGAGGTAAAGAAGATTGGCATTTTTTTTTACTGTAACATGAAACCATTGCACTTATCTCTGCATGCAGCTGTAAAAGTGTACACAAAAGCGTAAAACCTTTAAGAATCAAAATGTTAAAAAGATAGGGAGAGTTGAGTCCATTTATCCCCATCCCCACCCTTTGCCAGCCATCTGTGATGGGCAGAGTGACATATGGTGTAATCTAGCAGTCTTCTAGATAACTAATGACACTTTTCCCTGTAGTAAGTCAGACATATTAGTAGAATAATATACAAAATTAACTTTTTTGGAGTTGTCACTTTTCTTGTGGGTGAGCAATATCATGAAAGATGTTGTGATTTTCTAAGTATATACAAAGAAATCTTCCTATATTTGAAATTGAAATTTTGGCAGCTATGTAATTAGAAATTTCTACACATGATGTACACAAGTTTTTTTTTCCTTTTATAAGAAATAATGTTTGGAAATAAAAAAAGCTTTAATGGTAATTATTTCTTACTCTAGATCTTAAAAAACTGATATTATGAATATTGGATGATTCAATTTAAATATTTTTCATATTACTAATTATTCAAGATGTATTTGTCTGGTATTTTATGTTAAATTTTTGTAAAATTAATTTATAAAATTGTGTTCAATTTAATATGCAAATGACCTGTAATTAAAGAATAAGCTATGCAATTTTTACTGGCTCACACCTGGATTAATATTAATATTCCTTTTTATGTGGTTTTACTTAAATCTAGAATATTTCTCTCTTTGCCTTTCTTGTGTGAGAAAGATAATGTTTTCAAACTTTAAAAGTAAAATAGTGGCTGTGCAGTTATAAACACATATTGTTTTTCTCATGCCACTTTACATTTTCTCTTACAAATTCTACTTGTTTCTGATATTACATGGTTTAAAATGTCTGTAAATCAAACTGGAGTTCTTTTAGAGTGGAGATAATAATCCGAAAAACTTTCAACCCTTTTTGTTGAATTACAGGGGTGATTCTGTTCTGAAATTTCCAAAAATATAAAGCAGTCAGTACTGAATTTTTTTAAAAATCAGTCCCCAGTCTGAAAATTTGGACATAAACCAGGAAAACAAAAAAAAAATCTGGGATGGAAAACAAACTTCTTAACATAAAACCCTCTTAATGGTTATTAACTACGAGTGAATTGTGTTTCTGTAAATATTTACATCAGTAACAATTTTTTTGTGTGTGGATCATGCACAAAAAAGGAAAGTCCCACATAATAAAAAATGCTGTGTGGTGGTATTTCCCCCCCTCAAATTCTTTAACAGACCCTGATTCTTCTGCGAATATTTTAAAATTTTCTTGGAAGTCTGCAATTTTTTTTTCTTTTGCCGAATTTTCCAAATTCAATTCATGAATTGCTCATGGTAAAGATTATAAATTTCTGCAAACGATCATTGAAGAATATCATGAATTTCATCAAAGATCTCTGAAATAAATAGTTATTTTCTTCAATTGGTCGCTGAAAAAAAATCACAAATTTCGTCAAAAAATTGCAAAAAAAAAAATCAAATTTTGATAAATGATTGAGGATAAATATCGTGAATTTTGTCAAGAGATTACAGAAACAAATTTTGTCAATTTGTCACAGAAAAATATCGCAAATTTTGTCAAACTATCGCAAAAAAAGTCACGAGTTTCGACAAATGGTTGCAGGGGGGGGAAAATCAATTCGATCAATTAGTCACAGAAAACAGTAAATTTTGTCAAAGGATTGCGGTAAAAAAAAAGAAACATGAGTTTTGTTATCTCAGAAAAGAAATGTGCATTTCATGAAAAGATCTCAGAAAAAAATTTAACTTCATAAAAGGATCATGGTAAAAAAAAGGTGAATTTCACCAAAGGATCACAGTAAAAAAACGCGAATTTCATCAAAGGATTGCAGTAAAAAACACTAGTTTCATCAAGTGATCTCGTGGGAAGAAACGCGAATTTTGTCTAAAGATCATGGTAAAAAAAAAATGTAAATTTTGGCAATGGATCGCAGGTTAAAAAAAAAAAAAAAATTGCAAACTTCATCAAAGGATTGCAATTTAAAAAAATCGTGAATATTATGAAATGATCGTAGAAAAAAAATCACGAATTTCGTCCAAATTTACTGCATAGAAAGACTGCTAAAATATTGAAACTGGATTCCTTTTACTAATGTCAAAAGATCATCGCAAAACAAGAAGAAATGCTGAAAATCATATAAAATTTTCAGAGGAGAAAATTTACTGTATTGAGCTGAACACTGAAACCAGATTCTTTTTATGAATGTCAAAAAATGGCTGTAAAACATGAAAAAATACTAAAAATTGCATAATAAATTCAAAAAATTGATGTAGGAATTCCGGATTCCTTTTACTAATGTAGAAAATTTGCTGCGAAACTTAGAAAAAAAAAATTAATAAAACTAATCCAAAAACTGGCTTTGAGTTGCATAACTTCAGACATGCAGATAACTTCCTGCCAAATCTTGCAGCTCTGCACTTAATATTCTTTTCAGAAAACATCACACACAGACAAACCTCTGTGTTTAATACATATAGATTTTAATCTGAAACAATGTACAGACTTACTTTTGAAAAATTGAGTTAACCTGAACCAAACCTGCAGGAATCTAAACTCAGCCTGAACTGAAAGCAATTAGAGTTAACCCGATCTGCACCTGATGTAGGACTTTAATTAAGACATTTTTCTCCAAATGGAATTTCTGTAGCTGTGTCAGAGGAGGGAAATTTCTCTTCCCCCCTGGATCCTTCAGAAAATTTTCTTAAATATCAGAAAATATTTTTTTATTCAGAATCACCCCTGTTGAATTGCTTGTTTTGAAACCAAAGAGTTCTACTTTAAGAGGAAGCACACCTTATATAAAATATCTATGGACAGGAAACATTTAAATCGTAGTCATTTTATTCAGTTTTCTTATTAAAAAAATGCCCTTTGCTGCAGAATAGTAGGAATAGAATTATCTTTAACAAATCATCAACTTTCTGTGTATCATATGAACATAGTAACATGCCTTAAAAGTGAAAAATAATTAAATCTTTCTCTTATGCAATATGTACTTAATTAATTGTGCACAAGTTAATGTTTTCAGAATGCAGTTTCTCTTCATTTAGATATTAACTAAATATAGGAAAGCTTATGAAGCAGTTGTTCAGTTTTAAAGTGAAAATGCCGAGGAAATAGTGAGGGTAGATTGTCAAGGTATTAACTATTTATCATCAATTCTTGACAGGAATTGATTCCTTATTGTGAACCTGGCTGAATTTTAACTCTCGCCAATCATAATGCCCATTTATTAACAGATGCAGTAAACTCATTTATCTTGTACATGGGCTTGATGATCACCTGCATCAGTACTGGAATAATTTGTAACCTGCTCGATCACTTTGTGTTACCTCTCAATTATTTTCAATGCTTTTGTACTATATGCATTCAAGTTCTTCATGGTCATCATAAGGGACAGAATGTGGATTCCAACATTTGTTAATCATCTACAAATAATATTTCAAAGTACCACTTTTAATTGTTAGATCCTTTATCTCTATATTAGTGAAGTATGATGCAACTAGAGAAAAAGCAAAGCATACTGCTAAAGAAATCTTATTATTTTCATGTTTACCATCTGTTGCAGCATTTTATTATTGCATAGATATTTTATATACTCAGTGCATAACTTTTTACAATTTTCTTGCAGCATACACGATGGTCACTAAAAAATTATATAAAATTTTTTTCATCTTTTCTCTCTTTTTGCTATAGAAATGATTCATTAAAAAGTTCTTTATATCAATGCTTTCTGTAAGGTCTGATTCAGTATGATCTTTCTCATGCTTCAATTGAATATATTCTGTGATTTTTCTGGCCTTATAAAGAAATTTCATGCTTCATTTTTAACTCATGTTGTCAATTTTGTCTGAATATTTCATAACTTCAATTTAAACAGTGATTAACATATCTTAGCAATCTAGAAAAAATTGAAAACAACCTTTCTCAGATATAACTTTTCTCATTCAGAAAGTTGCTTGCTGTTCTGTAGTATCTTAGTATACATCTTACAAGGAAAGTCTCCTTAAAGTGCCTTCTCAAAAAAGAAAAAAAAAAGTGTTAGAAAAATATTGAAGAATCTGGGTACATTTACAATAATCAATTTTAGTGCAGAATCTAAATAGATTTCTCAAGATAAAACTAAAAATCTTTCAGTTTTGTTGCCAAAGCTAATATTCCATGCAATTTGGTCAACATTATGTTGGCATGAATTAAAAGCCAAAAGTTCTGAAATGCTTGTGAATGTAATGATTTTGATTTCAACACTGCTAAACAAGTGAATTTTGCAATTTCTTTGAGTGAAAATGTAACTAACATCATAATTTATGTAAGTATAAATAATAAAAGCTAGTTAAGATTACTTTCAAGTGCTTAACTTTCATTCTGAATTATTAAAACGTTTTATTTTTCTGCTCATGGGGATTCATAGCTGTGCATATTAGAATAAATATATAAAATATTGTCTGCAAGTTATCCAAAGACTATATTGAATTTACAGAACAAATTAAATGAATTTCATATTATGAATCATTAAAACAACGCGACTATCTGAAACATATTAAAGTATATGTAGAATAGGAGAAAAATCCTGAACTGTTGGTTGATGGAAAATGTCCAAATAATTCGATCACTTTTTTTTACAAATTTTAATCTGTTATATGTTTATTAATTTGTATACTAAAACTTAAATGAAAGTATTTGCAATGAACAAACATGGTAGAGAAATAGTTTTTCTTTTCCAAAATCTGTTGTCTTCATATGTTTTGAAATTTTCATTTTCCATTGAAATTAAATATTCTAAATCTGATTAAATAAAATATGTTTCTTTAGTACAAAGTTTTTTTTAATTATTTTTCTGCTCTCAGTGTCATTTTACTATTATCATTAAACATATGAAACATACTTTTTTCAAAAATCCATTAAGTCATGTTAATACATCTTCAACGGAGTGATGTTTCACCAAATAAAGAAATATTCATAATTTTTTTACTTACAATGAGATTCTGCCTAAAAAAATCTTATAAATATGAGTATCTTCAGTATATATTTTTTAAATTTTCAAGTATGCACTGATGGAGGCCTTCCTTGTTAATGGAATTTCATAAAGAATTTAGCATTTTACTTCAGTTTAACCAAACTCATTAGCTCATCACATTGAATGTTTTTATTATCAACTTGATGTAAAATATCTTTGTGAGGTGAGTGTCAGGTCAAGTTGCTAAAACTCAACTGAAAATTTTCCATATGTTGCTAATCTCAAAATATATTTTTGTGTGCTAATTTGATATTTTATCTTGTGCTTGAGAGTGCCTTTTTTACGGCAGGATTAAGAAGAATTGGTCAAAGGAACATTTATTTCTGCATGTTTTAAACATTAAGAGACATTGTTGAGAAACAAAGTTTCTTCTGATTCTTTCCTTTTTTTACATTTCTTCTGAAAATTTGTTTTTTTATTACACATGTGTTTAGATGAAATTTACTATTTAATGAAATGTGATATTGAATGAATTCAAAGCATAATTGTAATACATGGATTATATATTTGCTATTGAATCACTATTATTTTGATTCACCTTATTTATTAAAATGAGGCTTTTTAGAGATGTTAAGTTCGGAAGTTTTGGCTCATCTATTTTACCTTTTTGAAACTAGAGCTTTTTAAATAAAATCTATTTTTTCTGTATCTCCTTTGTCTTTATGCAAAGAAATGTATGTATTTCTGCTGTTAAACATATTTCTGTTGGTGTGGGGGAAGGATTTTCCCAACAGATGTTTTACATTTCATCAAGTAAAAATTTAGAACAAAAGCTTTGATAGAAATCTTAGCATTTTTTATAGAACTTAGTCACAAATATTCTTGATCTCATATTTCATAAGCAAAGGCGCCAATTTGTATGGGCCCAAATGAGCCCAACAAATTTGTCATATTTTATTATGATTCTGCTATGATTTGTGTCTGTTATATGTCGGATATTTGATCCGATCTAGAATTTTACTATAGTTAGCGCTTTTAGGCTTAAATGCTGCACATATGCCTTTTTTCTGTAGGATAATTAGCTTTCCTACTCTTGAGTTTTTCATGTGACCTGTATATTTGAATAGACATCATATCAGGATAAAATGCCTTACCATAATATTGGTAGATGTTTATATACAGTGTGTTTGTAAATCTTCCTAAATGAACTGAAGTTTATTAAATCTGAAAATACCCCTGACTATCAACATTTTTTACTGGTAATTTTCTTAAAATTGCCTTTAGATGGAAATTGTTGTATTTACGCACATGAATTTGGAACTATTTAGGGCTAACAATAAATGTATATGTACTAGTATTACAGTCATGTTTTTAGTAGGGCAGAGCTTGTAATAAAGAAATGTTGTGTAGCTGTAGCTTTTTAATGAATTGTATGTCTGTGCTGTTGTTCTCCTTAGAGATAAACATGTTGGGTTTATACGGTTCTGCATTTTTCCAATTGTATTCTTTAAAAAGGTCTTGCATACTTAAAATATTTCATTAATGATCTCATATCTACAGAAATGTATAAATGGGTGAAAATAATCGTACTGAAGCTCAATGATTGCAAATGTACAGAAAAAATGTTCATGGATTATTTGAAAATAGAACCAATTATTCTGTATATTTGCAAGAGAAAGTAAATGTTAATATAATTCAGATAACAGATCCAATTACCCAATTTTTGTTCTTCTCAGATGTACTGAAATGATACTTAGTAGTATTCTTACTTTAGGCTTGCAATTTTGTAAAATTGCCTCTTCTTACATATTAAATTAAGCTTCTTGTAGTAAAGCATTTATTTAGATTAATTATTTGAACCAATTTAATGTTTTAGCATTGTATATTATTTGCATTTTTTATTAAGTGTACAATTCGTCTTATATTAGTTATTGAATGTTAACTGAAACATTAAATAATGTCTCATTTACTCAGTCTCACAACTGTCCTTTTCATATTTTCAAACTTTTTTTTATACTTACAGGTATCTTCTTGGATTTGTTTTCTTGTATTAGTAGCAAACTTGTTGAGAACCAATTGTGTTTGAACTGTGTTATACGACTAAAAACCATGACATAAAATTTTAAATGTATATATATATATATATATATATATATATTTGCTATTTTCTATGAGAATCATGTATGTTTTCTTTTAACTCTTTTTTTTTGTTGTTGTTGTTACCCTCTATGGAAAAAAAGTATAAATATAAAAGATTCTGACCATTCCTTTTTGTCATAAATTAGTAAACTCATTTTTTCTATGTCTTACATTAATTTGTTTCATTTAGTAAACTTGTTAAAAATTCTTATATTCAATATTTTTCACCATCATAATTTTATTTTTATATGCAGAGATGGCTAGATATTTACAAAGAATTAATAAAATTCTTCATCATAAATAACAGTAGAATCGTGAAAAGATATGGTCATCATTAATTGAAATGAGTGCAGGGTTCTCACTATCATTTGCGATTGAGCTAAATCTCAACAAAATGTTTTATTTGGTAAGAAAATGATAGCTTAAAATCGCCAAATTGCGAGAGGTACCAAAAACTTTTTCTGTTGTTTTAACAGCATTCTCAATCACTTTATTCATTTTTTGAAAGGGATTTTTTATGTAACTTATTTGCATTTTGATTAGTTTTAGAACTCATTCATATAATTTTTTTTTTCCTTTTGTGTAACAGGTTAACATACTTTCCTAAATCCCACGTTAGCACTTATTTTGTTCCATAACACTATTTAGAGATAAATTGGACTAGAATTTTTTCTCAACTTTGCAAAGCATCTAGAATGAATATAATGTAGTTGTTTTATTAGTTTTATAGCCAATAGTTAAATTTAGTTCAATAACTGATTTTAAAACAATTACAGAAACTTGGAACACATAATACGGGTATGATAGAGAGTTAAATAATGGTTTTAGAATCAGTATTGCACAAGAAATCTATTGCTAATATTATTTTAATTTGGCTATAGTTTCTCTTTGCTGATAAACCAAAGAGCTAAAGTTAATTGAAAGCCAGTGAGAACTCTAAAAGAGTGTATTATTATTTAGTATGTCAGATATTTAATTAATTGAGCCGTAAAGTTGCACTTAGTTTTTAAAGATTTTATGTGCGGGAGATAATGTTCTTTGAAATCTTATCTACATTCATTTTTGATTAATTGCTAATTAAAATTAGAGCTCCTTCTTTAGAACTATTCATTAATTAGGTATTGCTGAGCCAAGCTTTAGAGACTGGTCATATGAATAACAGGTCTGGGTAAAGCAATTCTATCTTTGATAATAGTAAAGTAGGTAATCAAAAGAATCTCCCCAGTTTTGCTTTTGTGGGGGATGAATAAAAGAATTCTGCTAGTTTCATATTTACTAGTATAAGAACATAGAACAGTCAGTGAAGAAATGACATTCGGTCAGACAGGTTAAGCGAAACCTGAATCAGTCATGTTATATATGTTATGTTGAAAATATTTACTTTAAATTAGTCTTGTTAGCATTTACTTAGATTGTTTGTACTCTAAATTTATAAAGCCTAAGAAAAACAACAAACTTTACCACAGATTTTTAAATTTAGAATGCATTGCTTAAAAAGATATTAATATGTATGCTGGAAGGCAGTTTGACATATAAATGAAGCACATATTCAATATTGCTGCAAACAAAAGTATGTGCTTAGCAAAGCGCATGAAAGTACTCTATGGTCTTGTTTAAACTGTAGTTCATTTTATTTAATGTTAGTTATTTATTAAAATGTTATGTTTATCTTAAAGGTAGTTATTTTAATTACTCAAAATTTTACTTTAAGAAAAATTAATATCTCTCAATATTTTAGAAAAATAACTCTCATATTTTCTGCACCTAAGAAATAGTAAAAAAAATTGAAAAATACATGGTACACGCTAATTATTGAATTTTAAAATATTTCCAAATATTAAATATGTCTTTAGTTCAACATAAATACATATATTTAACAAAATTCTAAATGAATTGTAATGAGTTCATAAGTTGTTTGGAGCACCATAAAAACTCTGAAGGTTATGCCATTCAAATGAAATATAAAGTTAAAGTACATTGATTTCAAAATTAAATTTTTTTATAGTTCCTTAAAGTTTAGTTGGAAAAACTAGTTTTTAATATGGAAAGCACTGAAAATGCATAAAATTCAAAGTATAATAACTCGATAAGTTTTAGGTGTAAAAGAATGGGCTTTTTTGTTTTACTTTTTAGAGCATGGCAAATGTTTTTGCAGATATGACCCAGAGACTGTACAAAAATTAAAAATTTGTAACTTTTGAAAAAAATAACTATTTTGATTAAAATATCTTGTAAGATGGCAGAGAGCAACATTTTTTAACTGGAATTTTATGCATAAAATTAACAATTTAGAAATTAGTTATTTAATAACAATAAAAAGGTAGCCCCTGTATAGTGCATTTGTTCTATTTTTTCTTTTGCATTTTGTGGATTTATATTCTAGAAGTGCATTTTTAAGGATATTAGTGAATACATGTTTTTTATTTTTGTTAAATTTGTTTTATTTCTGTAATCATCATGAAAGATTTTTAATATTGTTTGTTATTAAATTCCATTTTAGTTTTAGATGGAAATAATTGATTTTTGATGTCGGATGCTAAAATGATTTGAGAAATGCACTCAAAAAATTGTATAAATTCAGATCTTTAGCATTTCATTTTTACTGTCAGAAAGTGTAGTTTTTAAACAGTATGGCCACCTTCAAAAACCCTCTTCATTCAATTTCTGCAACTGTGTAGGTCACATAATTTTACTATCCATTTAACTTTGTTTAGTACAGTAAAAAACAAAAGAAAATATACATGTATTCATTAGTTCTTTGTGTGTATAAAATGACATAAAGTGTCCTTGCATTTTTAAAAATTCAGTTTTGTTTCGTTTTAACTGTTACTTTGCTTTTAATATTTACATTCATCATTGGCTAGTTATTGGTTTTTAGTCTAGTGTAACACTGTTTTGTACAGCATTTAGGTATTTAAGAAATCTAAATTTTGTGTTGTGTAATTACTTTTTGATTATAACCAAAATAACTGTTATATTGTTTTGTATTATGAAATGATTATGATTGTTATTACCTTAAATTTTAACATACGATCATGAAGTGCCAATTATTATAACTGTTATTTAACGTCCGCCTTGTTAATATCTGGATTACTGAGTTTCCCACATATGTACAAGTATTTCTTTAGATTTAAAAGTAATTACTACATTATTTAATATTTTACTATTTGAGATCATTTCTTTTATTTGCTGTGGATAAATTGTTCACAACCCTTGCATAGTTTGTATAAATGTGTATTTATACTTGTAATTTGAGAAATAAACTCTTAATTGTGAAAAGTGTGGTTTATCATTCAAAATTTTTACATTAAATTAAATCTAAGAGACTTATTTGATCCTGTATAAACTTTTTTTTAATTCTAATTTCAGAATTTCAAAAAATATCAGTTTCAAATTACAAGCAAATGACTTGGGTGTTACTGGAAATTGTAGTCCCCTTTTCAAACAGCAAGAATGCATTAGGCTTTTAAAATATTGATGGTTTTAATATGCCACTGCCTCTACTAAAATGTGCACTCTACTAATTGAGCTATGCAGTTTTTCACCTATACATTGTCACATGATCAGTAAGATGGCCTGATTTTTAGGCTTCAATGTCCCACTGGTTGGCTACTGATTCTGGAAATCGGGGGGGGGGGGGGGGGGGGGAATCAGGGAGGTTTATCAATCTGGAAAAGTCATGGAATTTCGTAAAAGTACTTGAAAATTGGGGAAATTTGTCTATATATGAAAATTTTTGCATGAAACTGATTCTCTAACAGACAGGTTATATTTAACCAATAATAATAAAAAAAAAAATTTTAAATGCATATGATATGAGTTTTGTATTTAACACAAATTAAGGTGAACAGATGTCCTCATTTTCTGTGGATAGTGTTTATATTGAAGGCAATTTACCAATTTTTGAAAATTTTATCATACATTAGCATAAGCTGACCAGGTGGCCAGCTTAATCCAATTAGCTATCCCATATATAGATATGTCTTAGAATTGAACTTGAACATTCTTCAGAAAATAAGGAAATATTTATTGGTCACTATGTGAAGTTGTTGAACTAAATTTTGTGTTCAGATTTATGCAACTGTGAACCAGTACTTTATGAATATTGTGCAAATTTTATGTTTTTCTCTTGTTTTTTCTCCCAAGTGAGGTATTAGCAAGCTGAATAAGTGTGTTATATGAGGAAGCGGCATACATTAAAAAATACTGTGCGTGTATTGTTAATAATGGAAATCGGAGAAATCACTTTTCCCAAAAACATATTTTCAGCACTATATTTTCTGAAAAAAAAAAAATTGTAAATTAAGGGTATTAAAAATGTTAACACTATATTTTAATTCAATATATTATTGAATTAAAATTTATATGATTCATAATATAATAAATAATTCATAATCCATGAAAATGACATTATAAAAGTTGACACATCTTTTAGTTTTAATTTATGTTAGTAATTCAAATTTTTAAATGCAGTGTGTTTTTAATAATTCTGTATTAACTATTCTAGTGAGAGTGTTTTTCACTGGTTCCAGCTGTCACAATTATAGAAAACTTAAATCTCTAGGCTAAAAAGAAATGGCATTGATAACCAGTAATAAAAGTTTCATTTAGAAAACAAATGTACTCAAAAGTACCATTTCAATTTCCAGTGCATACATATGTAGTATAAAACACTTACTTATGAATAATGCTAGTTGAAGGTGTAAATATGTGTATTATAGAGTATTTTAAAAGTTTTTACAATGCCAAACCTGACCTGTGACATGTCAGGAGAAAGATGTTTTTTACTTTTTAAAGTAATAATTTCATATGTTTACTGTAAGTAAATGCAATATAGCACATGTTTCATCTTCATACAAACATTTAAAAAATATATTTCAGCCATCATATCAAATAGAGAAAAAAAACATGTAATTGTCTTATTTTATAACAATCGCACAAATACAAATATTTACCACCACATTAAGAAAATATTTTTTAGTATTTAGTAGCATATAAATACTATATATATTACATATATATATGTGAATGGGATGAATGTGGTTTTGCAGTTCCCATAACATGCCTGACCACAGCGAGAAGAGATGCGGCCAGATCCCACAGTAATTCGCTAAGCTAACAATAACGCCACATAAGAAAGATGACGACTAAAGAGTTTTGCCACTCTGGCCTGGGAACGAAATATTGAAATCCTCGTCATATTTACTTTGGAGATTGACTTGTCTGGTTGGGTTAGGCAGATGGCCTTTCAGCCCCAGTCTGATATCGGAAAAACGCATTAAATGCCAGTAACTGTGGCAGAATCATCCCCTTAATCCTGTATATAATTTGTAGTTAGCCTGTATATAGAACTGTGTTTTATTCCAGAGATTAAAATAGTATAGTTTTTACAAAAGACTCTTCAATAATCACACCAGACTGATTATTATATGGGAACATTGGCCGGTCCAGAATTCGCAACCAGTCAGTTAATCTCCCTAGACAGGACCCGCCACTGACTGTTTTAAAATGCCCTAGAATTTTTCCCGCTGCCGAAAAAAAAAGAAGAAAAGAAAAATGTTTTTGACCAGCACAGCTCAATTCACTTTTGAAGATAAGAGATGACTGTGTTTTTCGTCTTCTGTACTTCCGAAGTAATGTGTGTCACAGAGTGTGAATCATTTCGTTTCTCTTCAACATCGTTAAAATCCAAGTAGATATTTTTTTTCCCCACTCTTCAAGATAGCAGTATTTATATGTTTATTTCTCTGTATTATCTATTTACAAGTAAGTGGAATTTCTATTAATTTAAAATGGAATTTAACGAATTTCTGCCTATTAGACATCTATTGAAGGCTGTTTAAAATTGTTTAAACAATCCAATGAATAGAAAGTGTGACCAAAATTTTTCTTATCAGGCTGACATCTGCTTTTGAGAGTGAAGTTGATTCGGAATAGAATCTGTGTTTTTTTTTTTCCCTGAATGAAACAAATTGATTTAGTTAGTGTTTTTTTAAGTGTCGTCTTGCACGATCAAACAAATAGAAATAAGCCTTCGATTATTTTTAATTAAGCATGCTTTTACAAGAAATAAAGCCGGTTCTCGCTCAAATTAATTCGGCTAGAGCCGAAAGGATTAAATTATTACATAAGCTTGTCTTCGTTTCTGATCAGACGCGCACTAATCGAAAAAATCCAAGAACTTTTAATGGCTTTACTTTTGAACCAGGAACTACTGAATTTGATGAAAAAGTTGCTTCAACTTCTATTGATTTTTCCTTGGCTCAACTAATTTCAATAGCAAATTTATTATGTCTCGACATTACAGGCAATGAAACTGAAATTTCAAAACGCATTATTGAAGCACTTTCAGATTTCGTTTCTTTGTTAAGTTTTCTGTTGCCCTCTTGTTGTTAATCTTGTCGGACGTGTGCGTGGACGCACACATGTCAGATAGCCGAGTATGAATGGGATGGATGTGGTTTTGCACTTCCCATATCATGCCCGACCACAGTGAGAAGAGGCACGGCCAGATCCCATGGTAATTCACTAAGCTAACAATAATGCTGCACAATAAAGATGATGACTAAAGAGTTTTGCCACTCTGGCCTGGGAACGGAATATTGATATCCTCATCAGATTTACTTTGGAGATTGGGTTAGGATATATAGAACTGTTTTATTCCAGAGATTAAAATAGTATAGTTTTTAAAAAAGACTCTTCAATAATCCACAATAATCACAGCAGGCTGATTATTACATATATATTTACTGCAAAACTTTCTGACACATTTATCAACTCATTTTTAAAAGCATGACACTTGCAGACATAACTATTGTGTTGATTTGGAATTTAATAATTTTCTTCATTTTTCAATAAATGAATAACATTTTGTGTTAAAGTAGAAATGAAGGAATATACATCATCAAAACTGCTGTCCTGCATCTAGTGCTCCAATGCTGCACACACTCTCACTATTTATAGTTTTTATGTAATATTTACTTTGGGCCCCTGTTGCAAATTATAACGTTGATATTAACATCATGAAGTTATGAGGTCAAAGATCTTCTATCTGAAATTATTGAGAAATTATAAATTTCTGACTCTGGTATGATCCACAACTAACGCCGGCTGGTCCTTAAGAGCCTGCATCAGTCATGTGAAAAACGTGCAAGCTAATGTTAAGTCTATGGGATTGTTCTTGACAGATTTCTCGCTCGCATTTTAATATTTTTAAATGATTTTTTTTGCATAGGATAGCTGATGACGATCTCTAACGTTTTTAGATTTTGGCTTCAGTTTTTTTTATATAAGGGTACTTTCACTTTCAGAACCAATTCTAACCGGTTCCAAAATTGAAAATGTCCGTTAATAAAAAAAACTGTAACCAAAATAAAAAAAATAAAAACTAACAACATTAGAGATCGACCTCAGCTATCTTATGTAAAAAAAATTATTTAAAAATATTAAAATGTGAGCTAGAAATCTGCCAAGAACCTTCCACATAGACTTAACATTAGCTTGAGCGTTTCTTTGCGTGAATAGCGTAGGTCAGGGCATGAAATTTCAGTTGAAAAGGTACTAGCCAGGCTAAAGTTTTTGCTCGCCACTATTTTACATTCATTCAGACAGCAACATTGGCCACCACCACCTGCCCAAAAAATGAAATATTTATGACAAACTGAATTTAAATTGACCATTGTTAGAAGGAACTGTCTGTTAAATCTAGATTATTTTACATTCATGAAAAATATGAACAAAATTTAAAATGTTAACAAATGTAATATGAGAACTTCCTAGTGACTGAAATCATAAAAGAATACAGAAATTGAGAAATCAAAATATATTTATTGCAAAAGAAAAAAGAATAATAACTCAAAATAAGGTTTCAATGGTTATAGAAATTGTCACATACCACTAAAAAGTCATGAAAAAAAAGTTCCTGTACTTTTAGCCCTTTATGTTTGTGTATCGCTGCCTATTTCTGCACTTAAATACCACTTGTCAATCGCAGCTCTAAGGTCAATCTTTGTCAAGGTGGGTCCATTAATAGAAATTCTGAGCAAATCATCCAGTGTCCCAGTCTTCAAAGAGTTCCTGTATGCAGTCTTGAGCCTGTTGTGACAGCTGAAGCCTCTCTCACACAAAGCTTTTCAACTTGGGTTCAAATACATGAAGAGCTTCTTTATTTCTTCTATCCCAAATTTAAGAATTTTTTCTTTGGGAGCCCAACCCAAAAAGTCAAAAACATGCAGAGATGTTAACACATCTGTTGATATAGATTGCAGTCTTTCTGTGATGTATGTAGTTGCATGTTTAATTAATCTCTCTCTTAAAGTCTGGCAATGTTCAATTTTTTATTTGCAAAAATGAAATGACAAGTTCCTTGTTTTGTAATGCCACACTTAAAGGGTTCAATTTCCTGTAGAAATCTAAGAGTAAGTATACAACTTAAAATTTTTTATAATCCTTCAAACTTTTCAGCAAACTCTTAGCTTTAGCACTATCATTGTCTTTTCCATGGGCCACCTGTTCAAGATGGCTTACAACAGTATTCCAAGATTGCAGCTTTTAGAGCACTTTCTTTGCTGGATAACCATCTAAAAGTGTGAATATCACTCAGTTTAAGAATTTGTTCTCCTAGAATTTCTGCTATTTCTTTTAACATATGAAGTCTTTTAGCAGAGGCATGATAAAATTTAAAATACTCCTAACCACTGAATCAAATGTTTTAAGATATTCAACTTCACCACATGCATCCAAAACAGCTAACTGCAAACAGTGTGCAAGGCAGTGAATGTTTCTCAATTTAGGAGAAATAGATTTCATTTTCATAACCAATCCTGATTTGTATCCAACCATATTTGGAGCACCATCAGTACCCTAAACTTACAATATAACACCTGTTTTTATATTCATTTGAACCTATAATCTAATGTAGAAAATCAGTGATGGCTGTGAAATAACTGAATTGTAGAATTTGGAAGCTGTACTACTCCTAATAGGTCCTCTTTGATATGATTATCTTTTGCATCCACTTATCGAACATACACATTTGCATGCTCAACAGCTGACTTATCTTTGGAACCATCAACCAGAATGCTGATATATGTACAATTTTTTTAATTTCTCCTCTAAATCTAACTTCAAAGTTTCAGAAATAAAAAGGGATAAAATACCTGTATTGTTTTTCATTGCCATATTTTGTTAAAATATCCACATTTAATTTCTCAGCTAAGCACAAAATATCTACAAAGTCGTTAAACGGTTTTTCATGCTTTGCAATATAGTATGCCACATTGAATATATTTTTCAAATGAGAAAACATGTGTTGGTCCATTTTTTTTTAGACATTTAGCCATTTGTGTTTCTGATGGGTGTATTTTTGCCTTTACACTGGCAAAATTTTCACAGTGGATTTTGCTTTGGTTGTGAAAAACAAGTCACTTTTTTTTTTTAATTTATTTTAAAGGCCCAGAAAAGCCATTGATCCACTTTTTATCAATATTAAGGGAAGGCACCTGCTGACAAATTTTGCACATAGCAAGAATAGTTTTATCATCATACAAAAGCCATTAAAAATGGCTTAGTCACTGTTTGTTAATCTTCTTTTAACTGGAAGTGGCGACTGGAAATTACTGCCACATTCCTTTTACCAGTTTTAGCACCGTGGTCTCGGGTCGGCCAGGGGCACCTTCCGACACACGTAGTGTCGCCCGCGGAAGAAGAGACCAGTGGCTTGCCCCTCCATGCATTTCACGTTCGGACTCCGCGGGAAAGCAAGGGCCGTAGGGATGCCGGACATCAGGTGGATGACCCGACTCCCTTATGGGTGTTCGGCGATGAAGCCGTTCGACAGTCTCTACGGTTCATCAGGTGTCGCGTGGGGAAGTCTCCTTTGATGGTGGGAACTTCCGCCGAATCGTAACGACCTCTGTCGTCGACTCTGGGGCAAAAGATGAGGAGGCGTCACTGGAACGCGAACCCTCTGAATCGATCGTAGCGACCTGGTGAGACAAAGTCATGGTCTGCGTTATAAATCCCTCAGGATTTGGGCACGATGAGGAGTGGGCTCGCCCGGTGCCGTGTGGGCGCCGGAGGCGCCTATTAGTTTTACCAGTTTTAGCAGAGCAGGAAAGTGAGAAAAGATGATTATTGCATATCCAATCTCAATTTGCTTCACTTGAAGGTATACATGTTCACTTTCAACATTTGTGACCACACTTTTATCGCATTTTTCATTTGATGAATTACCTTTAGTAAAAAAGGACTCTATATTATTGCTTTGTCTTTTCTTGTAAGTAAAAAAATAAACTAAAAAAGCTACTTTAATTACCGCAAACTACCACAGAACCTAGAAAAACGCTAAACCAAAAGAAACAAAAAATTTGGGAGAAAAAGGATAATTTTTACTGTGTTTCAAGCAGCTGTACTTAGATAACGAAACCTGATTCGTTTCGCGCAGGAGTGAAGAGTGATCAAATTCGACCTTGGAAGTGAAAAAAAGCAGCCTTGGCGCTTGCGTGATGTGAGATCACAAATTCGAATGCAACATTACGAATGCAGACGGGGGGAATTCGTTCCTCTGTAGGAGAGAAATAGAAGTGGTAACGCCACATTTTTTCTTCTTTTGGAAGATAAATGCAGTCTTCTGATTTTAAAACACTTCCGCGTGTCACTGGATCGCACGATATTCTCAGCGTATATAGTTTGATTTGAAGGATAACATTTTAAGACTAAACTTACTCGCCAACCTTAAATATTTGCTCGCCACTGGCGAGCAGAAATTTTGCGCCTTGGCGTAGGCTCTTAAGAGAGTTGACCAGTAAGAAAAAATTCTGTGTTTCTCTTGCTAGTGCTTTCTCCCTCAGGCCTGTCAAACGGGTGAATACTGTTAATTACTGTGAAGTTAAACCGCCCTTAAATCGTTGTCGTTTGACAAAAATTTGTAATCTCAGTGGCAGTGAATTTTTTTTTTAGCTTTTAGAAAACATGACATTGAATGACTAAATTGTTTTTTCTTGACTAGTTTTATTTGATTAAAACTTAAAAGTTTGTGCATATATACAGTTCCCAAAGAGAAGTTTATGTGAGATAACTTTTACATAGCATTTATACAATTTTCTGTAGATATATGTAGATTTGCAAAATCAGTTAGGCTAAAGCCTATATTGATTTTCTATTCAAATTTAATATACATCTAGATAATTTAATAAATATTTGGTACAAATAATTATATCATGTATGAATGATTGTAATTTATTATAAGTTTTCTTTTTTTAAGTGCAGCTTTTATTTATTTATTTTATTTTTTTTGGGGGTAGTTTTCCCTTTCGATTGAACACATTTATATCATAAAATAGGAATTAGTTTAAGAAAGTATAATAAAAATAGTACTACAAGGTGCATAGCGGTGCTTACAAGTGCTTATATTTGAAAAATATTTGTAAGGTCCTTACAAGGTGCTTATTTTTGGTGCCGGTCGCGAGAAAAAGATCGCGAATTATGTCAAAACAGGGTGAAAATAGATATTTTCGTTATTCTGTCACTGTAAAATAACCGCGAATTTCGTCAATCAGTCGCACAAAACATATCGCGAAATTCGGCGAACAAAATAAATCGCGAATTTCGCCAAACGATCATGGAGAAACTCACGTATTTCGTCAATTGGTTCCAGAAAAAAGGCATGAATTTTTGCACAATCGCTTAAAAAAATCGTGATTTTTGCCAAAAGATCGCAGAAATGGAGAATTTCGTCATTCAGATGCTAAAAAATCATGAAATTCGTCAGATAGAGTTAGGATAAATTGCGAATTTCATCAAATGACCGTGAAAAAAATCACAAATATCGTCACTGTTGATAGGTCGCAGGAAAATGTCTCAAATTTCGTCGATAGGTCGCAGGAAAAAATGGCGAATTTCGTCAAACGATAGCGGAAAAAAAATCGCGTTGTTTGTCAAAAGCTTTTATCAAAAGTTCGTCAATCAATTACTGAAAAAAATCGCTAATTTCGTTAATAGGTCGTGCAAAAAATCACGATATTCATCAAGCGATCGAGAAAAATAAATTGTTAACTTTGTGAAACGATCGCGAAAAAATTGTGAAATTCTACAATCAACTACGGAAAAAATCGCGAATTTTGTCAAACGATCGAACAAAATAAATCACTAATTTCACTAAATGATCATGGAAAAAAATCACTAATTTCGTTAAACGAAGGAAATCGTGGAAGAAATTAGGAATTTCGTCAATCGGTTGTGGAAAAAATCGTGAATTTCGTCAAACCATCGCGGGAAATGATCACGGCAATCAATCATTTCATCTATCAGTCGCTAAAACAATCGCGAAACTGTCGCGCAAAAATAATCAAAAATTTGTCAAACGTTTGAGCAGAAAAAAAATCGCGAATTTCATCAATTGATTGCGGAAAAATCGTAAATTTCGTCAAGCAAACTCGGGGGGGGGGATTACGATTTTTGTTAGAAGTTCCCCCCTCCTCCACACACACACATTTGAAAATATGTCAAAGTTTCACGCTGAGCGGAGAAAAATAGTTTTTTGAGAATCGCCTTAGCCCGTATTTATGCAAGTTCGAAAAAAACCTCACAGAAAACTCTGAACGGTTAGCCCGTTAAGTACGACATGGATTCGAACTCAGCCCTTTATGTCCACCAGTTTTGAGAGCAGAACCTCTGAGCCGCCGGTGGGGTTGTACTACAACCCTGGCCAGAATTATAAGGACATTAAAAATTGTAAAGAATTATAAATTTTATAGAATTCTAAGTATTAATAAACATTAGATAACATGGATTTATAATCCAAATTATACTATATTATTAATCCAATAAATCTTGCTTATTTTTATTGAAAACAAATTTTTTAAGCATATATGAAATACGAAAAAATATTAGTTTTTTAATGGTTATAATTATAAGAACACTGTTTATTCGTTCGAATAGATACAATTTTAATAAATAATGTAGCTATGTCGTAGTAATGTCAAGTAGCAATGTAGTAGTAATAAATGATGCAGCTACCTGCAATTTGGAGACACTCAGTCATACGATTCGAAATGCTTGGAACAAATTTTGGTAAATATGCGACTAGCCCAGGCATAGTGAATAACTTCCTCAAGATCTGTAATGCATGAATATTGCTTGCCATTTACATTTTTTTAAAAGCTCACCATTGCACTCCATTTATTTTTCATAATGTTCATATCGTGCAATCGAAGTAGCCAATCAAATAATAGGATATTATTATCTTTAAACCACTTTGTCATAGCTTTTGAGATAGGGTGCAGTGCATTATCTTGTTGGAAAATGAATTTCACATCTTCTAAAAACAGCTGTATGCAAAATTCGAGTTTTTAAAATATGTGTGTACGCTTTTGTGTTCATCTTCACAGTAAAAAAAAAAAGCTAAATTAGTCTTACCTTGAGATGGCGCAGTACCTGAAACCATGATTGATCCTCCTTTATTTGGACAGCTCCATGCGACATTTCCATTCCTCCACAAATCGTTCCAGTTATTAACATATAACTTTAGGTTCACCAATATTAAACCATTTTTCATATACCAGAAGTTATATGTTAATATTGATACGATTTGTGGAGGAATAGAAACGCTGCATGGAGCCGTCAAAATAAAGAAGGATTGGTCATGGTTTGGGGTGCTGTATGAGGTTATAGTAAGACAAATCTAGTTTTATTTCTTAGAAAATTAACCTAAAAGTATACACCCTTACTTTATAAACCCAAATTTTGGCATATAGCAGTTTTTAGGAGGTGAAAAATTAATTTTCTAACACGATAATGCGTCGTGCTATACATTAAAGTTACAAAAAAAATGCTTCAGTGATAACAGTATCACATTTTTTGATTGGCCACCTCCATCCTACGATATGAATATTATGAAAAATGAATGAAGTGCAATGGGGAAAATTTTTATGCAAATGGCAAACAAATATGCGTGCATTATAGATCTTGAGGAGGCTATTTACACTCCCTGAGCAGTTATATACACATACATCGTAATTACCAAAACTTGTTCCAAAAATGTTGAATCGTAAAGCTGAGTGTCTTCGAAATAAAGGTAGTTACAGTCCCTGGCCAAATTATTAGACGCAGTTGTTTTTATTATAATTTGTTAAATATCTGGAAAGATACACGAGGAATTATCTTGAAACTTTAGGAGTGTAAACAACATGATCAACATCATATATTTCCGAGAAGATTTTTTTTTTGAAACCCCATAAGGGGCCGTCAACAAATTGAAGAAAAACGAATACGTTTTTGGTAACCCTGTAAAAACCAATATCACAAAAGCGTTGAAACGGTATCACACGCTTAGGAGGCTTATTGTAATAATTTGGGTTCATTTTTATGAAGATAGCATGTATACTCGAAGAGAAATTCAGGTTTTTATAAAAACAGTCCCAAATTTTACTAAGTTTTTTGCTTATAATTTGCAGAGTTTTTAATATAAAAACAAGTTATTTTCAGAAAATATGACAAACAAAATTATACACAATACCCTGCAATCATAATTAAAAAATAATAAAAATTGCATGAAAAATGAGCAGGTTTACTAAATATTTTTTCACTGCGCATGCGCGAATTCAATCAAAATATACTGTGCATAATATATTAGCTAAATATATAGACCAACTTTTATGAAAGTCTCAAAAACATAGCTTGAAAATTCTGATAGTGATCGTCGATAGAATAAGCTCTAAATTCGCTGTTTCCAAAAGGAAGCAAAAAGATGAGGGGTTGTATCAAATATAGAATGAGAGACGCTTCATTCTTATTATGACAACTTTCAAAAGCTAGTATATTTGGATACAACCCCTCATCTTTTTGCTTCCTTTCGGAAACAGCGAATTTCGAGCTTATTCTATCGACGATCACTATCAGAATTTTCAAGCTATGTTTTTGAGACTTTCATAAAAGTTGGTCTATACATTTAGCTAATATATTATGCACAGTATATTTTGATTGAATTCGCGCATGCGCAGTGAAAAAATATTTAGTAAACCTGCTCATTTTTCATGCAATTATTATTATTTTTTAATTCTGATTACAGGGTATTGTGTATAATTTTGTTTCTCATATTTTCTGAAAATAACTTGTTTTTATATTAAAAACTCTGCAAATTATAAGCAAAAAACTTCGTAAAATTTGGGACCGTTTTTATAAAAACCTGAATTTCTCTTCGAGTATACATGCTATCTTCATAAAAATGAACCCAAATTATTACAATAAGCCTCCTAAGCGTGTGATACCGTTTCAACGCTTTTGTGATTGGTTTTTACAGGGTTATCAAAAACGTATTCGTTTTTCTTCAATTTGTTGACGGCCCCTTATGGGGTTTCAAGAAAAAATCTTCTCGGAAATATATGACGTTGATCATGTTGTTTACACTCCTAAAGTTTCAAGATAATTCCTCATGTATCTTTCCAGATATTTAACAAATTATAATAAAAACAACTGCGTCTAATAATTTGGCCAGGGACTGTATATTTCTTATTAAAATTACATCTGTTCGAACTTATAAGCAGTATCCTTATAATTGAGAAGTTGAGAACCAAAGTGACTTCGAGAAAAATGTTTTCCAAAATTGTATAAATTTTTGTCAAACTCTTTTAGGCTAGTTTTGAAAGTGATTTCTCGCATTTCTGCCTTTTTAAGTTCGGGAAGAAACAAACAAAAAATACTAGTTGACCCGCCCAGCGTTGCCCGAGCCCGTGATGAAACATTAAATGAACCCCAAATAAAAATTACTGATAATTAGTGATAAAAGTGCTTAGATTAAAGAAAACATTAAAAAAAAAGCTTTTGTTGTCCAAGCCCTTTGAAATTTTTATTGGTTATAAATATAAAGGTTTTTTTACAGCCCGTGTAAAAATTACGTCAGAAACATTGTTATCTGGTTGTAAAATAAATATATTTTCTTCCTCAGAAAACGACCCTTTTTCAAATTCTATTGAAGGGGAGAACTCAGCCCCCCCCCTCACATTTCCCTTTCCAGCCTTCAAATAAGTGAAAGATCATCCCTCCCTTACCACTTTGTTCACCTCTATCTCAAACAAAGCAAGGTGGGAAAATGGATGCTCCCTCTAGGAAGTGAGAATAAAAATAGAATGAAGAAGTAATTCCTAGGGGTAGGGTTGTGAGCAGTGGAGGCCAATAGGCGAGCTATTCTTTCCCCAACCCTCTTGATTATTTTTAATTCTATTTCCTGCGTTATTCATCCTTCGATAAAAGTTGAGGCATTCGCAGTAAGGTCGAATTTGCGCTGAAAAATTAAGACCTTTTCTTCTCGCTTTAATATATTAGATAGTAGTTTTACAACGAGTGCTATAGGAACTTTGGAGAAAATATGGCTTGGTCCATTTTTTTTTATTATTGTTTAAACTATCGCTTATGACAAAGACAACTGTTATAAAAACGCATTTTTATTTATTTTCATTAAACAATCCTTTTTTTTTTTTTTTTTTTTTTTTTAATAAAACCCGTAATGTAAATATGATATTTTATAATTTGGAGGGAAAAAAAGTGATGATAATAAAATAATAGAGGTAAAATATTATTTATTATCCAGATTCTTCTTCCATTAAGCATATCGTATCTTCTACGACGACGACTTTTTAATTTTTTTCACAGAAATCGCGATGCGTAGAGGGATGTAATCCAAAAGAAATGGAAGGTATGTTTTATTTGCTGCAATTCGATGCTTTAGTGGGTAAGATAGTGAGAAGATGCATTGGACGTACCATGCTTAGTAATTTTAAATTTAATTGTCTTTTCCTTAGATTTAATTTTTGATAAGCATGTTCATGTAGTACTTCTGAGTGTCCATACTTTTAAGATACTACAGACGAGTTCACTTTTTCGTAGAGTAGATATAAACTTTTCAGCCACTGCACTTTATCCCCTTCCGTGTTTACTTGTCGATTTTTAACAAGTAATCTTAGTATTTCCGATGTAGAAATGAAATCCACAGATGTCATCTGGATCACTTAAAGGCAATTTTTTTTTTCAGAAGTAATGATCTGATGCTAGTCTATTCTGCAACTTATTATCAAAAGTTAATAGGCAAGTAATGTAAAGGCTTTGTGTGCAATTTGCCGATTTTCTTGTAAACATGAACATAAAGTAGTAGGACCTGAATCATAATAGTGTTAAGATCGAGTCTCGACTTTCGAACAAGTATTACAGCTGGCGTAGAACCGTGGCCAGAAAGCACCACCTTGTGGACGACGTTCATTGGCTGTCTGTCAATGAACAAGCAGATGATTTGTAGCAGCAGAGGAACCGAGTAGAACCTTGCTACTTCAGCGCCCCATTTCAAAATAATTTCGAGGCCGATTTTGCTCTTTCAAAGCCTATTTCGTAAGAGGTCCTACTACTCTATGTTCACGGTTGTAGGGAAGAAAAATTAAAATCTGTCAGGGCCAGAGGAAACCAAGCTTCTTCAGCAAGCATAGTGTGATTAAGAGGCTACTTTACTCAGGCGAAAACACCCGCTCGTAGAGTTGCAAAGGGTGGAAAAAACCGGGTGTTTTGGGAGGGAAATATTGAAAATTCCCGGAAGTTTTCAGAAAGTTTTAGATATGGAATTTTTAATTTGTAAAAAAAAATGTTTTTTACAAATGTAAACAAAACCAATAACACAAATGCAGAAAGATACCACAGTTTACATGAAAACTTACGACATACATGGTTAAGCTGCAGAAATATTAAGTAAGATAATTAAAATATAAGTAATTTGATATTTTAATCGTGGATAAGTAAAAAGTGCTAGAGGCAGATGACAGATTCATCTTGCCTGACATGAATATAAATATCACCCCTGTTCTCTGATTCAGACAATGCAAATAGACCGGGCGGCGGCAGCACAGACAATCACCTCATCGAGTTCACGGCTGAAATTCCAGAATTATTTAAAACTTGATTCGCATATTAAAACGCAATCGGTCTGCCAAGTCATATCTTGGTGGAAAACACCCGAAAACCCGATTTTAGCGATTGGCTCGTAGGTTTACCATTGTGTGTTCCTGCTCCCAGTCCTCCATGTTTTCATACCTTTGGGTGCAGGAAAACACAATGGTAAACCTACGAGCCAACCGCTAAAATCGGGTTTTCGGGTGTTTTCCACCAAGATATGACTTGGCAGACCGATTGCGTTTTAATATGCGAATCAAGTTTTAAATAATTCTGGAATTTCAGCCGTGAACTCGATGAGGTGATTGTCTGTGCTGCCGCCTCCCGGTCTAAAACAGAAATAAAAACGAACAAAACTAATAGAAATTGATGCAAAAATGCACTATCTCACAGGCAAATTAATATAGAGTATGCCTGAATAGTAAATATGCCAGCTAACAGAAATGAAACAATTTAAATTCTTAAAGAAACATTCAAATCTTTACAAATTCACAGCCGTCATTGTTTTAAATCAAATGAGTTATAATAAATCATAAAAACTTAGAGAACAAAATCCCAAGTTTTGTGAATTCATAAGGAAAAACCTATTTTATACTTTTCAGAACAGTGCTTGAAATTTCTTAAAAATAAAAAAAAAATAAACTGAAAAAGACTAGTTTTGCTTACTTTCAAAACTCCTTCAAAATTTCCAATATTCCCCAAAATTCCGGGTTTATTCCCGTCCCTCAAAAACTGCGGGTTTTTTGCAACTCTACCCGCTCGCTAATGTTAATCCTACGGGGGAAATAATTTACAATATCTCGTTCGCATTTCAATATTTTTAAATGATTTTTTTTTTTTTTTTTTTTTTTGCATTGGATAGCTGAGGTCAATCTCTATGCACGCTCGTTTGTACTCTTTTGTGTTTTGTTGCAGCTTTTTTTTATTGGTGATACTTTCACTTTCGAAACCAGTCCCGAAAGTGAAAGTATTTTAATAAAAAAAACTTAGCGGTGCCAGAGTGGACCAAGCCACTTGATCTACTCTTATACTGGCAATTTGATATCCAAGTTAAATTGGACCATCTGTTAAATTGGCTCTATCACGTGAAAAGTTTCGAAATTAATAAAATTCAATATACAGCCAATAGATGGCATGACATACAATGCTTTGACACTTCGAACTCATTTTTCACAAAAATGTGGGATACTCCATTCTGGTTTTCGACGCATCCATTATGACCTTTCAAAAATTCTAGAAAATTTTTCCTATTTCATAACTTTTTAAAATTATTATTATTGTTTAAATATAAATTATCTCTTTGGATTATAAACCCATAATATGGGATTATCTAATGGGTGTATAATACCCATTAGATAACGTTTATTGATACTTATAATTGTATAAAATTAATTATTCTTCACATTTTTAAAATTGTTTATAATTTTGGCCAGGAGTGGTTTGACCATATCAAGACAAACAATTTTTGTATAGGAAACCAGGGTCAAGACCTACTTATTTAATAAAAAATACAGGGTACATAATTTCAAGCCTTATGCTTTATTTCAAGTGAAATAAGCTTATTTTGAACTAAAAATGTTTCTTAAGAAGTGAAATCAAATAAGTACCGCATAGAAATAACACATTCTATTTGATTTTCTGGTTCAAAACATGTTTATTTAGCTTGAAAAATATCTGAAGGTTGGTAGCTATGAAGGTAATTCACTCCCGGATTTTTGTTCAGAACTGTTACAATAATGAAGGTAATGGAGTGAAGTTTTCGATAAACGATTTTCAAATTTAACGTCAAAACTTCAATAGAGTAACTTTGTTTTCTTTGAAATGTCATGACATAAAGAGAATTGCTAGAAATTTCACTGTAATCCGGTCCGTGACGCCGTATGCACTCTTAGCTTCCTTCCGAATTTTGAAGTCTAGTACAGTACAGTATTGTTTGCACGTGTATAGTAGCCATTTCATATCTGCCAACCTTTCGATTTTTTTCAATTCAAACATGCTTGGAATTAGAAAATTTATTTAATAAAATGCTTTTTACTCCTATGTAGTACTTATTTGATTTTATTTATTAAATAAATTTTCTGGTTCGAAATATATTTATTTTGATTGAAAAAAAGCAGAAAATTGCAGCTATGTACGCTCCATTTTTGATTAAATAAGTAGATTGTGACGCTGGTTTCTTACACAAAATTGTTTGTCTTAACATGTATTATCACCCTTTACAGTTCTGACCATCAATTTGTTTGTTTTAATGAGAACATACGTAAATCTGACTTGTGTGCTTTGACATCAAGTGCCCGCTTATAAGTCATCGTCAATATACAAGGACGAGATATCCACAAGGAAATCTACAACACCAGAGAATTAGAACAGCGAGCTCCAGCGTATGCAACAACCGGCAGCTCCACACAGTGTATGCAATGGAGCTGCCGGGAGTCGAACCCGCCGACCTGACTCCTACGCTCTCAAGCGATCAACGGAATGGTGTCTTAACCACTCGACCACGGAGGCCCCCGACCATCCGTTCAGCTATATACATTGTACATAGATGTGATGCGAGGTCGGGCACCACTCCGCTAATCGCTTGAGAGCGTAGGAGTCAGGGCGACGGGTTCAACTCCCGTCACCTCCATTGCGCTGTCATTGTGGAGATCCGGGCTGTAATTCTTCGGTGATGTAATTTCCTTGTGTCTATCCCGTCCTCATCAAGAAGATTTAAGTAATTGTCGAAATCATGTATGTATTTCTGTGAATAGAAATATATTAATCATGCGAGATAACAGCCTGTGTAGCTATAGGTCTCAAAGGAACACTCCTTTAAATGTTCAAAAATGTGAGGTCAGGAACGTACAATACCTCCAATCCGTTGTAGTAAAAGGCACGAGTTAGTGGGAAAGTGGATGAGCTTATTGTTTAAAAATCCAACTACGTATTATTTTTGTTCTTTGCGTTTAATTAAATGTTTCTGATGTTTGAATCCAGCATAGTCAATTCAAGCATTTTATGCTGATTTTATTTTAGTTATCTAATGACCCCATGTAGATAATGTAATCCATTCGGGCCCTCCCATCGAGTAAATTCTGGCGCCGCCCCTGTTATTGACTGAAATGCTCCCCAATTCCCAATGTGCATGTATCGAAGCAGACCACACTATTTGCCCCCTATCTTCATACACTCCTAGGTGTTGGGCCCCCGATGAATGTTTGTTTTTGCCCCTGACTCTTACTTCTTCAAGTCAGTACATGCAATGAATCAGTCAGAATTATCGACTGACTATAAAATATCTAGAAAACTTATACATTTTTACAAGTTTCGTAGCTTAGACATTTGTAAAAAATAAAAAATCATATATATGGCGTTGGTGCAAATATTACATTAGCCATATAGATGCTCTGTATCGTCTGTTATTACCAATACACCAATTATCGATTAAAAAAAAAAAAAAAAAAAAAAAAAAAACTTTTTTTTGGCACGAAACAACAAATAAACAATTTATTTTTCCGGTCCTGGATGAATGTTTTTGCCCCTGCCCCTACTTCCTCAAGTCAGTACCTGCAATGAATCAGTCAGAATCAGTGTTGAATTCAGGGGGTGGCCCGGGGGGACATCGTCCCCGGAGCACTGAAATGTCCCCCCGGAAGATTTGAGATTTTATGCTTTTAATGGTAAAAAGTGCAATTTCCCCCCTGGAACACTGTAATGTCCCCCCCCCCCCGGAACCACAGAAATCCCTCCCGGAGAAAGTCTGAATTCAACACTAGTCAGAATTATCGACTGACTATACAATATCTAGAAGACTTATGCATTTTTACAAGTTTCGTAGCTTAGAAATTTGTAATATATATATATATATATATAGCGTTGGGCCAAATATTTCATTAGCCATGTAGATTTAAAAAAACAACGTTTTTGGCACGAAACAACAAATAAACATAATTTATTTTCCTATCGTTTAAGGCTATACTGATATTGAAGTAACATGATTTTGACAAACACAGACTAATTTTCTTAACTATAATTTGTAGGACTTGGAAATGCTTTAAAAGAAATTCCAACATTTAAAAATAAGTTTAAAAAATGGAAAATTCCTTCTCGGGGGTTTAAAAATAAGTTTAGTGCTGCCATCTAGAGGCAATATGCAGTCTAAAAATACAAACACGAAAAAAGGTTTTAAAGCTAATTCTCAAACATTGCACTTCTTTTCTCCCCAAACAATAGTCTATCATTATCTTTCTTTTCCTTCATGCAAATGAGATGCATGTTTGATCAGAGGTGTCATTTAGGGAGGGTAATTCCCCTTTCTGAGTTTCGGACTTTTCTTTTACCATTATCTGTTGTCTATTTATTTTTTTGTTACTAGTTGAATTTTTTTTTTCTTTTTTTTACCAATATATTAATTACATGTAAATAAACTATAAGAGTAAAAATAATCCTTTGAAATTATATATGAAAAATAAATGCAAAAAAATTCATTAATTGAAGCCGACAGAAAATTTAAGATTTACTACTTTCAACGAAAGAATTTTGCCCCTTCCAAGCAAAATCAGAAATTACTTTCCTGTATTTGATCGTAATTAGTTAGTCTCTATTATGATTGCCAATTTTCGCGTTTTTCATCACCTGAAGATTTGTTTGAAATTTTGAAACTGTTTTAGAAAGATATACAGATTATTTTATAAGGAAAATGAAAGAAAAAAACATCTTTTATTTTTAATCTAAATTAATACACTTGTTAGATAATATAGCGATTAGCGGAATGGTCTGTTAACCACTCGGCCACGGAGGCCCCTGACCATCAGTTCAGATATATGCATTGTAGTACATAGACGTGATGTCAGGAACGTGCAACTCCTTCACTCCGTTGTAGTAAAAGGCACGAGTTAGTGGGAAAGTATAGATGAGCTTATTATTTAACAATCCAACTACGTATTTATTTTTATTATTTGTGTTTAATTAAATGTTTGTGATGTTTGAATCCAACATAGTCAATTCAAGCATTTTGTGGTCAATTTATTTTAGTTATGTAATGACCCCATGTAGATAATGTAATCCGTTTGCACCGTCCCATCGGACAAATTCTGGCGCCTCCCCTGATACTAACTGAAATGCTCTCCCGTTCCCAATGTGCATGTATCGAAGCAGACTATTTGCCCCTATCTTCATACACTCTTGGTGCTGGACCCCCGATGAATGCAGGATCGGCGCCAGACGTGAGCCAGATGAGGCAGCCGCCTCAGGGCGGCATTTGGCTCGTATATATTGAATATATAATCCATTATATGTGTCGAAACATAAGAAATAGAATAGAAAGAGAAATTTAGTTTTTTATTATTTTAGAATAAAAATATGGAGTTCATTTTATATAATTACAGTCAAAGAAGTTGTATATATTAGTGAGTTTTCATGCAATATTTAGCAGGGTTCTTTTATTTCCGTTCAGCGGCGATTTTTTGACATTCGTAAAAGGAAGTCGTTTTCAAACTTTCAGCTTAATATATTACATTTTGTCTTCCTCAATTTTCAATATGATTTTTCGCGCCAAATTTTTGACATTCGGGAAAGAGTTCCTTTAGAATGTTTTAACTCAAGCAAATTTGATCCTCTGAGACTTGTTATGAGATTTTTTACGCGACTTTTTGCGAGTTATTTTTATGCGTTTCGCAAAGCTTTTTCTACATTAGTAAAAAGAATCCGGTTTTAATTTTTTAGCCTATGTAGTAAATTTTATTCTCTTTTCAATACAGTTTATTCGGAATTCGTACAGCGACTTTTTAAATTTTCTATGCGATTTTTAGAGTTTTATCCCGTTTTACGGCTATTTTTTAACATCGGTGAAAGGAATTCGGTTTCATAACCTTTATCCTAATATAATAAATTTTGTCCTCCTGAATTTTTGAATTTTGAGTGATTTTTAATGCGTTTTTTCGTGTTTTGCCATGATTTTTTGAGATTCGTAAAAGAAAACATTTTAACAGGAAAGCTTTCCCGAATGTTAAAACATTCGGGAGAGATTTCCTGTTAAAATGTTTTAGCCCAAGCAAATTTGATCCTTTGCGATTTTTTATGATATTGTTTATGCGATTTTCTGCAAGGCTTTTTGCGTTTCGAGACGATTTTTCTACATTAATAAAAGGAATCCAGTTTTAATCTTTTAGCCAAATGTGGTAAATTTTCACCTCTTTTCAATAAAGTTTATTCGGGTTGGGTTGGGTTGATTTATGACGGCCAATTATCAACACGAGGGATATAGGCCCTGGGGGGGGGGTGCCCTCCGTGGGGGTCTTTTTAAGGGATCCTAACCCGTATTTACGGCAAGGGTCGAAGAAAACCACAGAAAACTCCGAACGGTTAGGTCGACGAGTGCGAACAAAAAGTTTATTCGGAATTCGTACAGCTATTTTTGATTTTTTCTATGCAATTCTTAGAGTTTTTTCCGTTTTACGGCGATTTTTTGACATTGTTGTTGAAGGAATTCGGTTTCAAAACTCTAGCCTAATATAATCAATTTTGTCCTCCTCGATTTTTGAATTTTTAGAGATTTTTAATACGATTTTTCATGTTTCACCGTGAGTTTCGTAAAATAATTCCGTTTACAATGTTTTATTCCACTATAGTAAATTTTGTCCTCTGCGATTTTTGAAATTTTAGCGATTGTTAATGTGATTTTTAGCATTTTTTCGCGTTTCGTCGTGATTTTTTGAGAATCGTAAGAGGAATTACGTTTCAAACTTTTAGCGTAATATAGTAAATTTTGCCTGCCGCGATGTTTTGAATTTTTACCTATATTTAGCGTTTTTTCGCGTTATGTGGTAATTTTTTGCATTCGTGATAGAATTCCGGTTACAATGTTTTAGTCCACTATAGTAAAGTTTGTTCTCTGTGATTTTTGAATTTTTACCAATTTTTAGCGGGTTTTTTTTTCGCGTTCTGTTATGATTCTTTGGCATTCGTAAAAAAAGAAAAAAAAATCGATTTAGACTTTCAGTCTAATATAGTAAATTTTGTCCTTCGCGATTTTTGGAATTTTTTTAAATTTTCAATTCAATTTTTAGCATTTTTTGTGTTCGTGTCGATTTTTTGAAATTCATAAAATAAATTAGGTTTTAAACATTCAGCCTAATGTATTATATTTCGTCTTCCGCGATTTTCAATGCGATTTTATGGGAATTTATGTTGCAATGCTTTAACCCACTGTAGTAATTTTTGTCCCCTGCGATTTTTGAATTTTTAACGATATTTAGCGTATTTTTTTTTTTTTTTTTTCATTTCGCTACGGTATTTCCCACATTAGTAAAAGTAATCGTTTTCAATTTCTAGACCAATATAGTAAATTTTGTTCTTTTCTCAATAAAGTTTATTCGGAAATTGAGCTGCGACTTTTAATTTTTCGCGATTTCGTATTGCCATTTTAGAGTTTTTTGGCGTTTCGTGCTACTTTTTAACAGACCCGCTAGTGGGGTCAGCTAATTTAAATTTATCTGGCAAATGAATTTTTAATGTTGATCAGGGTGATATAGTAAACAATTTTAATAAAGAAAATTCAAGGCGAGTTTGTATCAAATTACTTAATTCACTATTGATAGTTGTGTTTTTGTAAATATTACTAATGTAAAATTAAATCTTCATGTATGCAATTTAGAATGATGATGTAATTTTGTCTTCATATCATATTTTTTCTATTTAATTTCAAGAATATGATGCGTAGTTTGCTTTAGTATGTTTATCTCTTATTTGCTTGATAACGTGATTGCTTTATAATATTTATTTTCATATTATAATAAATGAGTTCGCCAAAGAAAAATCAAGGCAAATTCGATCTTGAAGATTTGCCTTATTTTTAATAATTACTTTCTTTTAAATATTATTAATATGGGATTTTATTTTTGGGTATATGATTTCAAAA
Source organism: Maratus michaelseni (assembly GCA_963931845.1). Taxonomy (NCBI): domain Eukaryota; kingdom Metazoa; phylum Arthropoda; class Arachnida; order Araneae; family Salticidae; genus Maratus; species Maratus michaelseni. The sequence continues at coordinate 240,682,529 of OZ007586.1, read as the reverse complement.
TATATATGACTTGTTACTGATATTGTTGATGTTAGATAGACGCTGACGAGGATTAAACCAGGGACCTCATGAACAGCAGGCGAGCGATATAGAATCTATGCGCCTACAATACTTCAACAATATCATTACTTTGCTATTTGAAATTCATATACAATTTTTACACGCAATTTGATTGTTTTTCAATGTTTGACATAATTTGGTTCAATAATGTTTATTTTAAACTTAAATTCTTCTCTTGATGGTAACTGGGATTTTTTCTAATATTCACAACGTCCATACAATAAATGCTTTTTCCAGAGAAAAGGCACTGCGAATAAGATTTTGAAGTGTCAGTTTTATTGTTGACTAGCTGACCGCCCGGCGTTGCTCGGGCACCTGATAATAATCTTAAACAAAACTCAAACTTGTATGATTTTATATTTTCGAAAATTCTTTCAAATTAATCTTCTTGCGGGGGCCCCACTGCCTTCGGTAGCGTAAAGTATTTCAAATGAACTTAATTTCCGGGGCCCCAATGCCTTCGGCAGCATCTAGTGTGTTCCCAACAAACCTCTTTCCGAACGAACATGTGACCTGAGTCCCCGCTGCCTAATGCAGTGTATACCGGCAGTGCTACGAACGTGCCGGAGACAATAGAACACCAAGTTGAATGAGCCAAACTCCGTAGTAATCGGCCCATAGAACTGGAGATAAGAATGCGCTTCTGCTGAAAAAGCAGGTTACTATTAAAAAAAGATGGTATTAAAATTAAAGTGATATTAAAAAAGGTGGTAATATTTAAAAAAAGGGGTCTAAGGAAATTTTTAGTAGTTTATAAAGTAGCTGGAGGACCCTAGAACTATGTTAAAGAAAATTGCAAGATAATCGAATAATTTTTTAAGAAGCTACATCAAGGGCCCCAAGAAAGAGATTAATATTCAAAACTGGTGGTAAGTGAGGTCCGAGAAATTTTTTTGACATTCATAAAGTAGCTGGAAGACCTAAGAAGTTGTTGGGAAAAAAAAGCTACTGAATCGGATGATTTTTAAGGGAGCTACAGTAGGGGGTCCAAATGGCGATAACTGATAGTTTTGAGCAGGGCCCTAAGATGAAAACATATTAAAATGACCTAGTACTTAGTGCTTTAGATATTCAATTAGTCAAAACTAAGCATAGGGATAAATTAATCATTAAAATAAAATTTAAAAAAAAATGTGCCAAAAATGAAAAAAAAATGCTTAAAACAAGGCCCTAGGGCACCAATAAGAATATGAGGGTAGTGGCCCAGGGGCAGAAGTCCAAGATTCAACTTAGTTATGCATTGAGAAGGTGACAGAATTAGAGAGGTCAAAAATGCCTGGTGCACAATAAGTTCAAAGGGCCCCGGATCATCATTGATTATTATTACATCAAGCCCCGGGGTCTTAACTGGAATGTAGAAATGGAGGAATAACTAAATGGGGGAAAATCCCCAAAAATAAAGGTTATTGGAAGTTATTAACAACATCAAGGGCCGTACCGGGCCACAGGGGGCCAAGGTCTTAACTGGAATGTAGAAATTGGGGAATAACTAAATAGAGAAAGAGCCCAAAAAACGAGAAGATCGGATAAAACAGGGGCAAGCTACAAACAATTTAGAGCATAAAAACTTAATGGGGCTCAGGGACCCGGGTCTAAAAAAAATAAATATCTGAGCTTCAGGTGCATCAGGACCTGCCTTGGACTATCCACACCCAAATTTTTAGACTTCTACGCGCGGTAGATTTCGCTAGCCATCGCATACAGACAAACCATTTTCTTTTATTATTATAGACATTCTTAAAAAAGTTTGAGTAGTAGTGAAAAAACAATTACGTCAGGGGGGCGACAAATTAATGCTCGCCTCATGCAGTAAAATGTCTAGCGCCGACCCTGGATGAATGTTTTTGCCCCTGCCCCTACTTCCTCAAGTCAGTACCTGCAATGAATCAGTCAGAATCAGTGTTGAATGCAGGGGGTGGCCCGGGGGGACATCGTCCCCGGGGCACTGAAATGTCCCCCCGGAAGATTTGAGATTTTATGCTCTTAATGGTAAAAAGTGCAATTTCCCCCTGGAACACTGTAATGTCCCCCCCCCTCCCCGGAACCACAGAAATCCCTCCCGGAGAAAAGTGTCTGAATTCAACACTAGTCAGAATTATCGACTGACTATACAATATCTAGAAAACTTATGCATTTTTACAAGTTTCGTAGCTTAGAAATTTGTAATATATATATATATATATATATATATATATGTGTGTGTGTGTGTGTATAGCGTTGGGCCAAATATTTCATTAGCCATATAGATTTAAAAAAAACAACGTTTTTGGCACGAAACAACAAATAAACATAATTTATTTTCCTATCGATTAAGGCTATACTGATATTGAAGTAACATGATTTTGACAAACACAGACTAATTTTCTTAACTATAATTTGTAGGACTTGGAAATGCTTTAAAAGAAATTCCAACATTTAAACATAAGTTTAATAAAGAAATGGAAAATTCCTTCTCGCAGAGTTAAAAATAAGTTTAGTGCTGCCATCTAGAGGCAATATGCAATCTAAAAATACGAACACGCAAAAAGGTTTAAAAGTTAATTCTCAAATATTGCACTTCTTTTCTCCCCAAACAATAGTTTATCATTACATTATCTTTCTTTTCCTTCATATAAATGTCTTGCATGTTTGATGAGAGGCGTCATTTAGGGAGGGCAATTTCCCTTTCTAAGTTTCAAACTTTTCTTTTACCATTATCTGTTGTCTATTTATTTTTTTATTATTAGTTGATTATTTTCTTTCTTTTTTTTTCTTTTTTTTTTATCAGTATATTAATTACATGTAAATAAACTATAACAGTAAAAATAATCCTTTGAAATTATATATGAAAAATAAATGCAAAAAAAAATTCATGAATTGAAGCCGACAGAAAATTTAAGATTTACTACTTTCAACGAAAGAATTTTGCCCCTTCCGAGCAAAAATAGAAATGACTTTCCTGTATTTGATCGTAATTAGTTAGTATCTACTATGATTGCCAATTTTCGCGTTTTTTATCACCTTAAGGCGGTATTAAAAAAAATATATTTTTCCAAGCTCAACAACTCAGAATTTTGAGACACATTTTCAGACTCATTTTTAAAAATAAAAACATGAAACTTGGCGGCGTGATTTATGAAGAGATTTATAAGGGACCCATGTTTTTATTTTTCGTTCAATTAATTAGAAATTGATTTACAAACAATTATTTTCACAGTACGATAATTTTTTTTTGTTTTGTTTTCAGTACTATCCCATCGGGAAATTCGGTTCAAAATGTCGACTTGGACAGCATTTTTTGAAATATATTCTGCCTTTATAAAAAAATCGAGACAATACGGACATTATAAAGTTTCTGAATAAGAGAACCTGCTAATTGGATGCATTTTAGACCAAAAATGAATTTAAAAATGTGTCTCAAAAGAAGCAGTTTGGATTTGAATACACCCTTAAGAGTTATTTGGAATTTTGAAACTGTCTTCCGAAAGATATACAGATTATTTTTATAAGAAAAATAAAAGAAAAACACATCTTTTATTTTGAATCTAAATTAATACACTTGTTAGATAATATAAATATTTCATGATTCTGTGCAAGATTTAATTTGAAATCACAACTAAAATGTTTCAGTTGAGCTACCGTAAAAATCAGTAAATAATCAACAAAGAATATTTCAAACATTTTTCTTTATTACCATATCCCCACCAGCGACTGAGAGGTTCTGCTTACAAAGCTTATAAACGGGAGGTGCTGGGTTTGAACCCATGTTTCGCTCGTTGGCCTAACCGTTCGAAGTTTTCCGTGGTTTTCTTCGAACTTTGCTTACCGGGCATAAATACGGGTTAAGGTTAAAACACACTATTTTTTTAATAAGCGGTACCTTTCTATGCGATGAAACACTCTTTTTTATGTGGTCAATCTTCGGAAGCTTGTCTAGAGGTCAAGTACCTGTAAGTCAAGTACCTAGATGTGATACTAGGGGGCTCAGCCCCCTACACGCTAACGCTCGTCAACCCCCCCCCTCCAGTGAATTGCAAAGCAATTCACATGGAGACCGCTACGCGATCCCAGCTCGCTTCGCTCGCTCGCCCCTTTTTATTTTTCTAGTAATTCTACCCGGAATAAGTACTACAATAAATCATTTGAACATATGAAATTGACAATTTTTTTAATGTAAAAAAGTAATTGAAAACTCCGTTGAAAACACAACTAAAAATGCATTTAGTTGATGCTACTAAAGTGCATATAAATCATTTAAATACTATGAAAAAAGGATCTTGGAAACATAATTAGTTTAAAACTTATTGCACCTATAATATTGTACAGCACGGCTTAAATTCATTAAAAAAAAACTACGTGGTAGGAAGATAGTTTATCATCAATGATTGTTTAAATTTCGTTCGACATTTTATTATTCTAATTGATTATAGATTTCGGAAAAAGAAATTATTTTTACTTCAATAAAACAGCAGCAGATGGCAGCAGGGGCATTCTAGAAAGTTTATATTTTATTATCGCCGATTTTTTGTGCGAGTGAAATTCGTAAATAAATTCTAAATAAGAGTTGCGAATTCATTTGAAATTAACAATATTACTCATAATTAAAATGAGGAATCATCTCAGACGCTTTGGATTACGTTCATATTATTTTATTTTCAATAAGTGCTCGCTTGAGTTTCACTGCTTTGACACTGACCGCCATATTGGAGGCAGAGATAACACAATCTTGTCTGTTCATTGGTCTGAGCTCTGGAAACTACGGTTGTTGCCAACGATAAGGTAGAAATTCAGCCCTATTTCCGCGCCACGTAAGACAAATATATATATAGATGTTGATAGAAATCCTTTTCTTCTGTACTAAATACATCATAACGTGTTTTTGAAATATATATTTTTTTAATTATTACGTACACTGTGGTCAATCATGTATATTCATTCCATGAAACTGTATGTCTGAAGTAAATAAATTTGTTTTTCCTGCAATAAAAGTCTTCACTGTCCACGATTCTATAACAATATTATGCGTTTATATATACAGGGTGTCCCAGGAATATTGGGACAAATTTTAAGGGGAGGTAGGGGACATCACAAGGATTCAAATTTGCATAGCGACCCATGGTCGGAAACGGCTTCGTTCGCCGTTAGGTGGTGTTGTTCACACGAGCATTGGAGGAAACTAGCGTTCTCAGATTAAGGAATTTTCTGGCGAGAATCCCCATGGCGTGAGACCACATGCTGCCCAACATTGCTTTTCAGTGAATGTTTGGGCTAGTGTTGTCGACGATCTCTTAGGTCCTGCCTTTCTTGTTTCCAGCCCCTCTAACATCAGCAGATTATCGCATCTTTTTGCAAGAGGTGCTACCAAGCTTACTTGACACTGTATTGTTGTTGTTTCTAATCGAAGATGGTTTAGGACTGCTAAACCATCTCCACAAACATGGTATTGGGAAAGGAGCAGCTTCTGTTAGTACAAGGTACCAGGAGCACCCAAGAGAAGAAGTCTGACTTTACTCCACAAGGTCTCCTAATTTTGAACCAATTCCAGATGAGAGAAAGGCATCTGGATTGGCACCCCCAGAGGTAACGCTTATATAGAACTTGGAGGACTTTGGAGCCACGAACAGATTTAACGTGCACCAGCTCCCATTAGCGTACACGGTCCCACAGCAGAGGCAGACGAGAGAGGATAGACGATGCACCCTCCCAAGCAGTGACCTTGGTCGATGCTGCTGGGCTTTCGGTGATCTTACGAAAACCGAGCTTTACCGTCCGCGCCACTGCGGGGACTTACTTGACACTATACCACAACATATCGGACTCCATGTGTGGTTTCAACATGATGGGGCACCTCCCCCTTATGGCAGATGTGTTCGTGAACATTTTAATCAGGTGTTTGGTCACCGATGGATTGGCCGTGGTGGGCCGGTTCCCTGGCCACCACGCTCTCCTGATTTAAGCAGCATAGATTTCTTTCTTTGGGGTGCATTGAAAAAGGCTGTGTACGCAACGCCTGTGGATTCCGATATGGATCTGGTTACAAGATTCGTCTGTACTTCTGCGGATATCCAACAAAATCCAGGTGTATTTGAACGAGTCTGCCAATCCATGGTCCGACGGTGTAATGTATGCATCGCTAGCAATGGTGAAAACTTTGAACATCATTTGCGACATAGTCACATATCATCTACCACAGCACATGTAATATCTTTGACGAATAAATTATTTCAGATGATCTCAGTCTTGTGTCTCTTCGTTTCTTGTACCTGTCATACTACTTTCACATGACGTTTCCGACCATAAGTTGCTATGCAAATATGAATCCTTGTGATGTCCCCTACCTCCCCTTAAAGTTGGTCCCAATAATCCTGGGACACCCTGTATATATATACATATATATAACCTCTTTTATAAATAATCGATGTAATTTATTGTACTATTTAAATCATTTAATTGATTTGATTTATATCGAAGAAAGTTTTGTGAGGGCCACAATAAACTAGTTTTTTATAGTACGCTTTGTTTTCAGCCAGATTTAACGCCACTTTCAGGAAACTTGAAAAAGTACAGTACAAGTAATATACTGCAATTAGAATATAAAGATGTAAAGTTTTTGATGAAATAAGAACATTTGTATATGTTCTTTTTTTTTTTTTTTAACTGCGCTTGCGCGAACGATAACAAAAATGTTTTTTTCATAATTTAGTAGTCAACTGGATAGGGCAACTCCCATAAAAAGGTCCATGGAAGAACTACTTCCATGAAAAGACCAGTCGAATATCGTGAAGAAAGATATCGGCGATATAGTGCGCTGAATTTCAGCTGCTTTCTAAAAGTAGCTGGATGATTAGGGATTTTCCACTTTCAACTCACTATAACGCAGATATCTTTCTGAATTTTCACGATATTCACCTAACCTTGTTATACGAATTGCACTAGTGTCAATTGACAACTAAATTATGCAAAAAATATTTTATCTGTCGCGCATGCGCAGTTAAAAATTATATCATACAATTGTTCATATTTCATTCCGATATTTAACATATTTATATTATAATTAGAATAATATGTCATTTCTGCTATACTTTGTCAAGTTTCCTAAAATTGAGGTTAAGTTTGTTTGAAAACCCTTCATGCTATAAACGAAAAACATGCGGAAATGTCTTGAATTTAAAAAAAAAAAAAAAAAAAAAAAAAACTTTATATCTCCATAAATTTCAACAAGGCAGATTTTTGGTGCTATATTTACACAAATGAACACAAATGTTGTACAGGACTCACATAGTAATGTGCCACAGCTACAGATCTTTTCGAGCATTGTATTTTTCAGAGTGATCATAAATATTATTATTACTATTCAATTTATTGTTGGTTCCTAATTGCCTTTGTGACAAAACGCTGAAAAGTATGAGGTCAAACATCCCCGTTACAGCCTTGAAGCAGGGGCGTAGCTACCGTGGAGCAGTTGGAGCAAATTGCTCCAGGCGCACGAATCATAAGGGCGCAAAATTTAAAAGAACGAAGCGAAATAAAATTTCGTAAAAATACTTGTAATTTTTTTAAAAATTAGGATTAACAAGTTATTATGGATGGATAATACTTGTTATGATCTATATATTCCTATGATATTTTACCTTGTTTTAGCTTTTGGATCTCAATTTCCTTGATTTGAAACACGCACTTTTATACTCGTTTAAAATAAATTCCCACCACCACATTGCCACCTTAAGTAACTTCTCTAACATTATTCCAGTATGTCTGATTTTATTTAAAATTTTATCGACAGCAGAAAGAAGATTTTGAAACGCTAAGATACATTTGATGACTAATTCTCGTCATACACTAACTTTTTCCAAATGCAAGATGCGAAATCTCAGTCATCATTCGAGTTAACACTAGAACCTTCACATGGATCAATTTGAATAAGGGTCTTCATCCTGTGGACCGTGGGTTACCACTATTATATGGGAAGACATGTGCGTTCCACGGACCGACTGCCGCAGTCAAAGGGTTAAGAAGCAGAATGTCACAACATCGATTTAGTTCTTTGGTGACTATATTAATTTATAAAAAAAAAACAGTAGTGTCTTAATTTGATCTGGAGGAATTTATTGACCATCTTACAAACAAAAACCCGAGAAAAAAAAAATTAGATTTTTTTTCCATGTGGAAATTAAACATGCATTTGTCAATACAGTTTATAAAATAAGTAGACAGCGTAGGATTTTGGCATATGCCACATGGTCCCTGTCCCAGAACGATTTTTAATTTAAAGATAAGGCAAATTTGAAACAAAGATCATAAGCTTTTTTTATCATAAGGAGAGAAAGAGTTTTTCTTATAGAAAAAAGATTATCGTCACATGATTACACGAAAATGAAATATTGAGCTTCTCAAATGCATGAAACTTCGTGATATTACTTAGAATTTAATCCAAAATTTGGCTATTTTTACTGAAATAGGAGCATGGTCATGTTAAAATGGCTAAGTCCGTTAAAAAAAACTTGATTACTCTGAAGAATTAATGATGATATTTTGATGACTGTACATTAACTTAAAACTCCATTGTAAGAGCCCACCTATACTGTGATTTTATTTTAATAAGACTTTCTTATGCACGGAATTTTATACAAGATTTACTTAATATACGCAATAAATCTTGAAAATCATGTGAAAGCTGAAGGATCTATGGTGTAAGGTTATATTTATTTAGGACTGAAAATGAGGTAAAGAAAAGTAAAATAAAATGTAATTTTTTTCAAAAAGACTTTTTAAAAATTTGAGACGTAAAAAAATAATTTCATATTTTTAGGATTAATATTGCATGATAAAATGAAATGCTTTGTAGGGAAAAAATGATTTTCTCAGAAATATTGCTGTTTAGTATTAACTAGCTAGCACTCCCGGCATTTCCCGGACCTGTGATAATAACCTTAAATATACTTAAAATAAGTGTTGAAATATTTTATATATTTAGGCGAAAATATTTCCAAACGAATGTAATGTCGAGGAACCCATTGCCTTCGGCAGCATACACACTCGAATTTATATGATTTCACATTTTTAAATGAAAATCTATTCAAACAAACCTAGAATCGAAAGCCCCATTGTCTTCGGCAGTGTACACCAGGCGTGCTACACACGGTCTGGTCTGTTTTTACATAGGAACGTCGAATTTGTATGATTTTATATTTATTAAACGAAAATGTTTCCAAACTAAGGAGGTCCCATTATAGTGCTTGCTGGTTTAATTTCTGACACTTAGAAATATCAAACTTTGAATTCTGACTAAAAGGTCTTGATAACATTTAAATAAAATAAAATGCGCACCAGCACCCACCCCCGTCCCACCCTCTCCACACGCACACTCTTTTAAAATGCGAAAGAATATCTTCCAGTGTATTGATAACTTGTGTTGAAAGTGTGGAGGTTTGCAGAAACGTATTGCAGAAACGAAAACCCCTCGGAAAAACGTTCAAAAGCGCAATTCTCGAAACGCTATATTCAAAGGCACCGAGAAAAAACAAATGTTTGTGGAATCCATGAAACGACTTCAAGAAATTATTTTTTTTTGAAATAGTAAATTTTAATAGTTTTTGAAACCAAAGATATTGTTAGATGGTTGGTTGGTTGTATGGAGTTTAATGGCACAAGGTCCCATAGGGGACAAGCTGCGCCAAAGTAAAAAAATATATATATTTTTAAAAAAACCACAAAATTTAATATGAACAAAAGTAAAAAAAGGAAACAAAGTTTAATGAGAACGCTATCTGGAAGGGGTTACCCATCCAGATATAGTCACAAGTGTATAAAACAAATATAAATATAAATATAAAGAATTCTTAAAAAAGTAATGTACAAAAATACAATATTAAGAAAAATCACCTGGATGGGGTTACCCCATCCAGCTGTCCAGATAAAAAAATATAAACTAACATTGTTATATATAAAACATAAAGGGTATATAAAAACTAGATATCAAAATAAAACCCAGAATGTTTTAAAAAATGAAAGAGTGCCCCATGAGGTGTTTCCCCAATGAGGTTAGTCAAGATTGGTGATGATGAATTAAAATAAATTCTGTACAAGTGCCGGAGGCCTGGACAGTCAGTTAAAAGATGAAAAATAGTCAAGCAATCAAAATGACAGTGTGGACACATGGGTGTGTCCTCCCGAAGTAAAAGATGTTTATGAGTGATCCTTGAATGTCCAATTCTCAGACGAGTCAGCAGAACATCTGTTTTTCTAGGATAGCTCGGAGGCCAGGTCATGATTGTGGGTTTGATATGGTGCAGCTTATTATTGTGTTCTGAATCCCAACTTTCTTGCCATTTTTTATGAATAAAGTGTTTTATAAAGTGTTTAATGTCTGAGAATGGAATTTTATGGTGTAATGGATTAAGAGCAAGTTTTGCCGCCTCATCTGCTTTTTCATTTCCAGGAATACCCATGTGTCCAGGTACCCAGCAAAATAAAATATTATGACCACGTCTAGTCAATTTATAATAAAAATCCAGGATGGCTGAGACATACGGATGCTTTTTAAAAGATTTCATTGCGTCAATAGAACTATTTGAGTCAGTATATATGATAAAAGATGTTTTATGATGATGAGATACATGTAACATGGCTCTCTCTATCGCAATCAGCTCTGCCGTAAAGACTGACATTGAAGAGTGAAGCCGATAACTGAAACTATTGTTATCAATAAAAACACCGCAACCGACAGTATCCCCACTCTTCGAACCATCTGTATAAATGTCAGTATAGCTATTATATTTTGCACGATGTGCAGCAAATAATTGTTGGAAAACAGTAGCAGCCAAGTTGTTTTTGTCATAACCTTTAAAAGGATGGAGAGAGGTGATTTTAGGAGGATTCCAAGGAGGGAGCACATGCAAAGGACATGGACTCACCTCAATATTATTCAAAGGACCATTATTGATGATGTCTCTCATTCTGACTCCAAAAGATGGGATGCATGAAGGTCGATGCTGATAAAGAATATCATTGTCAGTATTTAAAAGATAGGTGTGAAGAGGATGACCAGGATGAGAGAGGACACGGTAATATAATTCTAATGAGAGTTTTTCACGAGTCTGGTGTAATGATGGCTCATTACAGTCAACATAGAGACTTAAAATTGGAGACGTGCGAAATGCACCAGAGCAGACACGAAGTGCGCTGTGGTGCACAGTGTCAAGTTTTTTAAGAACAGATTTACTGGCAGAACCATAGACCTGGCAGGCATAGTCGATTTTTGTACGGATCACAGCTCTATATATTTTAAGGAGAGCAGTACGGTCAGCTCCCCAAGAAGTATTGGAAAGTACTTTAAGTAGGCAGAGGGATTTTTCGCATTTTGTCCGTAACTGTAAAATATGTGATAAATAAGTAAGTTTGTTGTCAAAAATTAGGCCGAGATAACGAACGTTGTCCACAACAGGAATTTTAGTAGAATCAATAAAAATTTCAGGATCTGGATGCAGACCCCTTCGTCTACAGAAATGCACACAAGATGTTTTGTCATGAGAAATTAAGAAACCATTTTTGTTAGTCCAGCTAAGAATACTTTTGATTGCAATTTGCAGTTGTCTCTCAATAAAACGAATATCCTGTCCTGTACACATAATGTGGAAGTCATCAACATAGAGATCTCCCTTCACAGAAGGAGGAAGTTGTTTAATGATGTCGTTAATTTTAATAGCAAAGAGAGTGACACTCAAGACACTGCCCTGAGGTACACCCTCTTCTTGTACATAAAAACTAGATAGGATTCCTCCAATTCGAACTTGAAATCGTCGGATGGCAAGAAAGTTTTTAATAAAAATTGGAAGGTTCCCACGAAAGTCAAGGTTAAAAAGATCGCGAAGAATCCCATAACGCCATGTTCTGTCATAAGCTTTTGCCATGTCAAAAAATACTGAGACCAAATGGTTGCGTTTTAGAAAGGCTGTCCGTATATGATGTTCCAAATGGATTAAATTATCGATAGTTGACCTACCACGTCGAAATCCACTTTGAAATGCAGCAAGGCTATTGTTAGTTTCTAAAATATGGATGAGGCGGCAATTTACCATTTTTTCAAGGAGTTTGCAAAGGCAGCTAGAGAGTGCAATCGGCCTGTAATTATTGGGATTTGTAGCATCTTTTCCTGGTTTGGGAAATGGTATAATTATAGCTCTGCACCAAGCATTAGGAAAAGTCTGCTCCATCCATATCCTATTAAAAAAGGAAAGAAGATTATTCAAGGATAGAGCAGAAAGGTGCTTGAGCATAATATATGTAATCCCATCGTGACCTGGGGCAGATAAATGGCTGTCTCTCAAGCATTTTATAATCTCTGATTTAAGAAATGGTTCATTATATGCATATGAATGATGAGAATTAAAATTAATCCTGGTTCTTTCAGTTTGTCTTTTGTATGTTAAAAAAGGTTCTGGATATGAGTCAGAGCATGAAATTGATGCTAGGGTACTCCCTATTGTCTCAGCGATGTTTGTAGGTGATGCGATGGTTTGACCGTTGTATTTTAAAAGAGAAATATGATGATCAGAGTAGACACCCATACATTTTTTGACTTTGTTCCACAGTTCTTTACTTGAGGTATTGGAATTAATGCTTGAGATGTAGTTGATCCAGGATTCACGCTGGCTTTTGCGTCGCACTCTTCTAGCTTCAGCCTTTGCTTTTTTATATGCCATATAGTTAGTATTAGTTGGGTACCTCCGAAATATTCCCCAGGCCTTCTGCTGTTTTTTCTTGGCATTTTGGCAATCACTATTCCACCATGGCTTTCTATGTTTATGTTTAGATGATGTTTTTGGAATGCTGGAATCTGCAGCATTGATAATACATTGAGTAATATTATCAAGCGCATTGTCAATATTCCCCTGTATCATGTCAGCTGTGATATTTGCAAGTGCTGTAAATGTTGGCCAGTTGGCTCTGTCATATATATAACGATTGGTAGAATTGTTACAATCCCTATCAGGAGTAGTCAGTGTAATAAAAGTGGGAAAGTGGTCACTGCCGTGCAGGTCATTAGAGACCCAGAAATTCCAGAATGGATAGAGTATTGGGGAGCAAATTGTAAGGTCTATTGCATGGAAAGTACGGGTTGGCTCATGAAAATAAGTGTGATCACCATTATTGAGCAGGCATAAGCCGTTGTCAGAAATGAATTTTTCAATGACATCACCACGTTGGTTAGAATCATGGTTGCCCCAGAGTTGACTGTGTGCATTAAAATCTCCAATAAGTATGTATGGAGCCGGGAGTTGGAGAAGGAGGTTATCGAGTTGTGCTGATTGAATAGTTTGGTTTGGAGGTAGATAAATGGTGCAGATTGTTATGAGTTGTTTAATATGTACACGGACTGCAACAGCTTGTAGGTTTGTATTTAGAGATATAAAAGAATGGGGTAGATTATTGGAGATGAAAAGAGCCACTCCACCAGTGGCCCTTCCATTAGCTGCAAAATCTTTTCTGTATGTAGTACAGTTACGTAATTTTGCTTTGTCATTGGGTTTTAGATGGGTTTCTTGTACAGCTAAGCATAATGGTTGATGGTCAGATAAGATATTACGGATTTCAGCATGTTTATTATTATAACCACGGCAGTTCCACGATATAATATTAGTCATGATTGATTTTTTAGATAGATATATCAACGTCATTTTGTTCGGAGGAGGTAGACATATCATCTCCTCCATCGTTCAGTTCTGCATCCGATTCTGGATGAAGCTCCACCATGTCTTCATCCCGCATACTCCTCGCATTTATTTTATTTTGATTTGGTTGAGTTTCTTTTTTGGGTGGTTTAATTTTTTTTCTCTTATTAGCTGGGTTTTCGGATGATACAGAGGATTTAATTGTTTGTAGGCCATGTTTTTCTGAGTCAGATCTGCGATTTTGTTTTATTGGTGTAGTTTTCGGGGTATTTTGAGAGGTTTTTATATGGATTGGAATTTTAGGAAACAAGGATTGTGATGACTTTGAAGAAACGTTTTGTGGTGTTTTAGGCGGAAAAGAATTTCCTGATTTAGCCGAAGCCGATTGTGTTGTACCAGAATTAGTAGACATGTTTTCTTTTGTTGTACCAGAATTAGTAGACAGGTTTTCTTTTGTTCTATTAGGATTAGTAGACAGGTTTTCTTTTGTTGTACCAGAATTAGTAGACAGGTTTTCTTTTATTGTTTCTGTCTGAGTGGCTATTGTTTGATATTTTTTATTACCAGTTAATGCAGCCGAGTAAGATATACCTGTGTTTGGTGTGCGAGACTTAACTATTTTCCTTGCTTCTGGATATGAAATATTTTGTTTTGTGCGCACCGTTTGGATCTCTTTCTCAACTTTCCAGATTTCACATGATTTGTAATACGATGGATGATCTTTTTCACAGTTAACACAATGAGCAGGAGCTGTGCAGTTTTCGTTTTCATGTCCTTTTACTCCACATCGAGCACATGCTAGGGTTCCACGGCAGCTATTTTTGGAGTGACCAAATTTCTGACATTTGAAACAGCGCAATGGGTTTGGTATATATGGTCGAATTGGGCAACTTAAGTATCCAGCTTTTATGTGCGTGGGAAGGTTAGGTATATCAAATGTAAGTATTATATGCTTTGTTGGGATGATTTTATTATCTCTTTTAATTGTTATTCTTCGAACTTCTGTAACATGCTGTTCTTTAAGATTTTCAAGTATTTCTGATTCTGAGACATATGTGAGGTCTTGTTCTGAGATGACACCACGTGAGCTATTTAAATAATTATGAGCAGATACAGTAACAGGTATATTTCCAAAGAATTTACATTTCATTATATTTTCAGCTTGACTTGAATTTTTAACTTCAATGAGTAAGTCTCCAGATCTTAGTTTTTTAATGGTCTTTGGTTCACCAACAAGACCTTGTATAGCTTTTTGTATTAGGAAAGGTGATTTGAGGGCAAAATTGCCTTCAACACATTTTACGATAAAGAAACGTGCATTTCTATATGCCAAATCTGAAAGGCTACAAGCTTTCCTTGCATCATAGGATGCACCTTTATTTTCCAAGTTGGAAGAAAAATTTTCCTCATCTATATCAGCCCAGGATGTATTTGGTTGTGGGGCCTCCACATCGCATATCTTATTTCCTTTAATTGTAGCCATAGTTTAGTTTTTTTTTTGGAACGCCAGGCGTCGGGCCTGGTCACCGACCCTTCTTCTTAACCTTACTTCTGGGCGCAGGTCTCAAAAGGGCGAAAACTATTATCAACAAACCTCCACGTTTTTCGAACGTTGGATTAAACTCGATAGCATTTCCTAATATCTAGTTCTTTCACATTGGAATCAGGTAGTCAGTAGGTAAGCCTTTACAGCTCTGTCCAACCTACAACCCCTTTCACCGAAAGGCACCAGTCTCCCGGTGTTGGTCCTAACAGCCACCATACAATGTATGGCGTCCTCCGATCACGGAACCGGAATTCGGAAAATGCCCTGCACTCTGGGACTCAAGATCAGCCTAAAAAGGTAGAACCGAGTCGAAGAGATTAAAAAACCTCAGCACCCAGAGTGTCTCACGTGAAAAAAAATAAAAAAATCCACTATTGTATAAAAAAGAAGCTATGTGAGAGAAAACTTAGAAACAAGGTGTATTTTTTGTCTTTTTCACTCTTTTTAAATTTTTTTTTTTTTTTTAAATTCAAGAACAAAAACAAAGTTAGTGGAACAAAGTGAACAAAAAAGTTAGTAAAACAATCAAACATGAACAAGAACAAAGAGGTATAACAAACTGAAAAGAGAAGATTAAAAAGTGTGAAACAAAGAAAAAAGGATAGACAACTAAACAGAGAAGAAGGCAGGAAGGGAGAAAGATCGCTCAGGAATCCGGGGTCGCGAAACCCGTAAATACCTAAAGAAGGTATTCCCCTGGGGGAAGATATTGTTAGAACCGGGAAAAGACCGAGAATAAGTGGGTATCTTCTTCGTCCGAAAAAAGGGAAATAAGTTTTTAAAATTAGAGTAAAAACATAAATGAAAGCGAATGCGCATCGACCCTGAATTTTTTTTTACCGAAACAGTAAATATTATTATTTTTCAAAACCAAAGGTACCATCAAAACCAGAAAAGTACTGTGAATAAGAAGGTACTATTTTAATTCCTTGATATTTCCGTTCGGGTAGCATATGCGGTAGCTTTAAAATGTAGAGAAAAAAAAGAAACAGAAAACTTGAAAAGGAATCTGAAAACACGAAAACAACTTGAGTGTGTGTTGGGTTGATTATTGACGGCCAATTATCTACACATGGGATATAGGCCCGGGGGGAGTGCCCTTCGTGGGGGTCTTTCTAAGGGAACCTAACCCGTATTTACGCATGGATAAATCCACGGCTCGAAGAAAACCACGAAAACTCCGAACGATTAGGCCGACGGGCGCGATTGGGATCGAACCCAGCACCTCCCGTCTACCAGCTTCGAGAGCACAACCTCTCAGCCACTGGTGGGGCCGAAAACAACATGAAATCGAACTTCGGCTTTTTATATATTTTTAAAGTAAATATTATTATTATTATTAAAAACTGTTTAAAAAGGGAAAGATACCACGAAAGTGGGTATTTTTTCTTGTATTTTCTTTCGGGAAGCGGATGCGACAGTTTCAAAATGCAGAAAAACGGTAATACTTGAAATAAAAATGTTTTTTGAAATATTAATTTTTTTTTTTTTTTTTTTTTTTTTTTTAACGAAAGATGCGTTCGAACTGGGAATGTAAGGCGAACAGTTTTGTGTTTTTTCTTTTTCTTTTCTTTTTTTTTTTTTTTTCGTAACTGTGTGAGGGATTCCGTGATTTGATTTCAAAATGCATAAAAAACGAACGCTTCGCTTTCATATTGCATGAAGATTCGAGGAAACCCGTAAATGCACAGGCACAATCCGCAGAACGACGGAAACTGGCCATTATGCGATGTTCCTTAGGGTTTTTAATTAAAATCTCGGTTAAATATCAAAAACTGGAAAATCTGAGCCTCAGACGTATTAAGTCCTGTCTTCGTCTGTCCTCATCTAAATCTTCAGACCTCTACATGCGCTAGATTACGCCAACAAACAGACAGGCAGATAGATAAACATTTTTGTTTTATTAATGCAGAGAGTATGCTGCTTTGTATATAGTTATTAAAAGAATCGTTAATAAACCTGTGAGAAATACTTTAAACAATCATGTTTCACGTGAATTCAATACGTGTTTTTATATTTTATTTAGAACTTATATTTTTAAGTATACTCTGCAGGTTATGGGCAAATGGAAGTTTCATGACTCCCTTTCCCATTACAAATTTCATTAAGAATTATATCTAATTCGGGGGCACTAATTTGAGGGATGCGAAAAAATGCTAGGTTCGCCCATTATGTAATTATTATGGACCTGCTGTTGTGTTTTAAAAATAAATTTCAAGTACAAAAAAAAGAAAGAAAGAAAATGATTTTCACCATTTGTGCAAATATTTTCACGAGGTTTGGAAAAGATAGGGGGGGGGGAATCTCGAGGTTTGAGCTTAATTATAATATTATAGTTGGGAGGTCCACGTAATAATACTGTGCCTAGGGCCTCAAAGTGCTTTAATTGGGCTTTGACGAAAATCTGAATGTTACAGGTACTTTTTTCTATAGTTATAATTACAATCACTACATTGTAATGATGTATAAGCATGTATCTTTTCTTCTTTTTCATCGTTTTTACTTTTCATCGAAATGCTTCAAGTAATATGCTGTCAAAATTAAAAATTTCTCCACGATAGTGTGTTTCTCTATTCAAATTCTACAATCAGAAATTCTTGAAATGAACAAGAAAAGTTGGCAGGTAGCATTGGGCTCATGGTCGCATATAAAACGTAAATCCGGCCCCATACGTTGCAAATATAAGTAGTACTCGGTATAAGTACTCGGTGCTTAATGAATTATAATTTATTTTATTATTTTATTTAAATTTACTGCGTTTAATATCTTACTGTTAAATTGCCTAGAATTTAGAATAAATTAAGTAAATATTTCAATAGAAAATAAATAATATTAAAGTTCGTACGTATGCTTACTTTGGAATAGCAGCATTTCCTAAAAGTGAATTTTTCCTTATTTAAATGCAAGATTCTGCACTTAAGTAAAGGAGAATTTTCTTTATGGAATTAGTGGTATCCAAAAGTAAGCACCCGTACGAACCCTCTACATGAATTTTATGCCTAAAATAAAACAAAAAATTCCAAAAATTCCTCAGAGACAAGAGGGCGCATTAATTTTTCTTGCTCCAGGGCGCTGAATATATAACTACGCCACTGCCTTGAAGTTACAGAATAATTCGTCATTTCTTTAGATATTTGACCAAACTTCTAATATGGAAATTGTCCTGTGACTTTTGGCTGTATAAATGTATGTTTTTGAAATTGGCTGTTGAATATAATGAATCACTTTTTATTACTATAAGTAGCATTTTAAAACTATTTTCAGCATTATTTAAAAGTGTTAAAGATTTTAGTGTAACACATGCAGATTAATACAATGATTAGAAGTTTATTTTTGGAAAGTAATCCATAACTGGTTCATTAAACGCGATACAATTTTTTTGATTATTACTTCTTACTGTAATTACCATATACTGTTATAAAGGTTGTTTCAAAAGGTAAGAAAAAAATTTAGGAAGTGGTAAACAACAAACAATTTATGTATAGAAAACCAGGATCACAATCCATTTATTATTTGGTCGAAAATACAAGGTGTCCCACTTCAATCTGACACCGTTTTTTTTTTTTTTTTTGTCTTTAAAAAAAAAATAATTTTAACAACGATTAAACAAAATTTTTAACAGTGTTACCTAACTTTGTGTGAAATGTAACGATATCATCTGAAGTTGTTGAAGTGACCATCATCCGCATCCAAACAGCAGTGATTTAGACGCACTATATTTAGAAATATAATTGACATTACAAACGGTGTCACTGACAGAATTAATATGCATTTCCAACCCTTTGGTGATACCATCGCATTTCACACAAAACAAAGTAAATCTGGTTAAAATTTCATTAAAATATATATCTTCTTTATTGTTAAAGTTAAAAACAAATACCTGGGTTCGGATTGTTGTGATACATCCTATATTTTTTTAACTGAATAAATCAATTGCGAGCGCTGTTTCATATATAAAAATGATTTATTGTAGCGTGCTCTACCTCTTAAAGTTTTTCTTATCTTTTTTTTAAACACCCAGTTTTTAGTGATAGGATTCATAACTCATATTTATTTATTTCATAAAAATTAAATAAAATGAACCATTCTTTCGTAGATTAAATTGTTGTTTTCATTCTTGTGTAATTTGAAACACTTTTAAAAATGCCTGAGCATCCCTCCCACGCACTTGACGCCCCAATTTTTTTTCTGTCTGTATACAAGTATTTCTTTATCTTCTATGAGCAATGGGGCCTAGCGGCCCCCCTTTCCCTTTATCATAGCCTGTAGGTCGAATTTCAAGCACTTTGCCTCGCTTATCGTATCACTGATTTCACAAAAATAGTCGCTGTATCTTCCAGAACAAAAAGCATTAAGAAGGGTGAAAAAAAACAACCCCAAAATGCTTTCTCTTGAATATAAAGAGTAACCAGTCAATTCCTTAACATAGCGGACTTCAACAAGGCAGATTTTTAGTCGAAGTATATGCAGTGATACAGAAGTGTTGGCAAGCAATGAGATTTAATAGTCGCTCCGACACCAATGAGAGAGTAATAAAAGATTTTTTTTTCAGTGGAAATTTTTTAAAGGAGAGAGCGGACAATTAATGAGTTTTCGCTTTACATATGACAAACAGCCATCTGATAACACGAAAGATAAAAACACATAAATAATTTTCTTCTACAGTTTTTTTGCTTTCTTTATTCCAAGGAGGTTTAATACGATTAGGCGATTCATAAAATTTTCTTGCAAATAAGGAATAATGAAACAGAAACTCGCCTACAGTAATGGAGTTCAAATTAAATGTAGAGAAAGTTTGAAATGAAAAAGCAGTCATATTATATACATTTAAGGTCTTATAAAAATTCTTTTTTTCAGTATTTCCATATTTTAGACGCGGCCATACTCAACCTTTTTTTCTCGTTCGCTGGAAACAGGTGTTTTCTTATATTAGGTGAACCGCAACACACTATATTAATGTAAGAACAGGATAATAAGATTAACAAAAGTAGCATAACAAAGCAATGTAACAAAATTAATCTAATCAGTATCTATACTTATAAAAGAACATGTACAGACTGACTCATAATCAACGCTGAGCCTCAACCGTTGTTCCTAGGACAGTGAAATTTGGAAGACGTGTTCCTTACACAATGTAGGCACCCACTAACAAAATATTTTTGAAAATCTACCCCCTAAAAGAGTTAAATGGAGGGTCGAAAGTTTTAGGTTTTTTCGCCTTTTCGTTATATCTCAGCAGCAGTTTTAGGTAGGGAGAGTGAAATTCAGGATAACAAACCTACTAAAAAATAATTAAACACGTATTTCAGCGATTTTAGAAATTTAACCACAAAGGAGTTAAACGGGAGTTCGAAAGTTTTATTTCGCCTTTTCGCCATATCTTTGCAGCAGTTTTAGGTTTTAGGTACGAGCGTGAAATTCGTGATAACAAATCTACTAAAAAAATAGTTAAACACATATTTCAGCAATTTTGCAAATTCAAGTACTAAGGAGGTTAAATGGGGAGTCGAAAGTTTTAGGTCATTTACCCATATCTTAGCAGCAGTTTTAGGTAGGAGCGGGAATTTCAGATTAACAAATCTACTAAAAAAATAGTTAAACACATATTTCAGCGATTTTAGAAGTTCAACCACTAAATGGGTTAAATGAGGGGTCGACAGTTTTAGGTCATTTGGTCTTTTCGCCATATCTCAGCGGCAGTTTTAGAAAAAAATCTACTAAAAAAATAGTTAAACATGTATTTCAGCGAATTTATAAATTCAACCACTAACAGAGAAATGGGGGTCGAAAGTTTTAGGTCATTTCACAATATCGCAGCACCAGTTTTAGGTAGGCGCGTGAAATTCAGTATAACAAATCTACTAAAAAATAGTTAAACACGTATTTTAGTAATTTTAGAGCTAGCGATTATGTCGCCGACGTCGGCTGTGAACCCGATTACGGAAGATTAAACGAATAAGACAACTATCGCTGATTCTTTATTAGATATTTTGTGTGACATGTTTCCAAAGAATTTTTTTTTTTTTTCATATTTTATAAAGTGATTTTGCGTTTTTCGTCTTTTAGTGATCGGATTTCAATTTTTATACAAAATATAGTACATTTCGTTCTGTTCTCAAAATACATTTTTTGGAAGTAAAGATTTGCGATTTAAATACTGATCGCTATACTTATGGGCTCGGGTATGCGCAAGGAATTCATTATAATGATTGCCGTATAATCAGTTTATAGGCGTGAAACCCACAGGACTCTGTTACAATGATTGGCGTTTTAACGATTTTTTGCAAGCAAAATTCATAGACCCTGTTATAGGGATCGCTGTATTAACGATATATGGCTGAGAAGAACACGGGGCCCCATTATTTTGATCACCACATTAACAATTTATGGGCACGAAACCACAGTGCCCATTTATAATGATCGCCATGCATCTTAGGCTATCCCATCTCTGTTTATTTTAACTGAAATTACACCCTTTCCCCTAGATAATCACGTTCATAGCCAAGCGGGTCCTTGTCAGGGTGTTTGTGAGAAAAAAAATATTATTTATGCTGCGAAATCATTATTTACGTGGTTCTTTTTTTTTTTTTTTTATTAGATATTTTGGTATAGTTTAAAATATTTTATGTTTTTTGTTTGCATGTAAAATGCACTTTCTGGGCCACAAGCGATGTCCGGGATATACGCTGCAGAAGGCATCTTGGGCACCACACGAAAACGACCGGCTAGTTAGCTATATAATAAGCATGAAACGTTAATGCAATAATGTAAACTTCTCACGTTCTAAAGATAATCATGAGTTTTTTAAAAAATAAATCCAACTTTTGCTCAATGCAAAGTAGATTTCTTGGCCCGGGCGCGGCCCGGTGTAAAAACTGAAAGTTTACCCCGGGCCCGGCCCGTGTAACAACATTTTCCCATTTTTCTCGGGATTAATGCTTCTCATAAAGAATTCCGCATCGTGTTCTACGTTCAGTGATATATGTCGTGGAGAAAGGCGATGAACATTGTGTTTTATGGCCTTTTTAAAATTGAAATCAGTGTTAATAATTTTGTTAATAGTTGACACTGAGCATTTTAACGATTTAGCAACATTCATTTGACTTGGAGCATTTTCTTTTACCATAAAATATCTTATCTTTGCAATATTCGAAGAATTTCTTTTTGTGCTTGGGTACATATTTGGAATATTTTTTCTACTTGAAGCCAAACATTCACGTTTTTTCCTCTCTAATTGACAATATTACCTACTGTGGCTTTAGATATAAGAAAAATCACTTCTTTCAGAGCGTTTTTTAATAACCGAATACGGATAATTCTCTTAAGAAAGTGCTGAAATATAACCTTTCATCCGTCGGTTCTTTAAAAGCACCATTTTGCATGTAAACAAAAATTTCAGTTGCCAGACGAGAATTTAAACTTTCAAAGACACATTAGCTATGAAAAATAATTTCTCTATGCAGACGAGTTTTTTTACACTAAAACAAACTCGTCTAGAAAATGTGCGAACAGCATCTCTATTCACATGCAGGAAGCCTAAAAGAGCCTTAAGCTTTAACAATAACTATTCATTTCATATCTTTAAACTTATGAAAGAGGTGAATTTTCTGCCATAAATGAACATAGTTCTATAAATGCTATGATGAAGATCATATACATATTTTCATTATTATTCAAGATTTATAGTTCTCTTATATTTCCTAAAGATTAATTAAATTTTTATCTAAACCCTTTCTATTTTAAAGATTAAAGGAAATTATATTTCATCAAATGTATTAGAGTTTATTTCTTTCATTTTATGTCTGGTTTTTATTTAACCTCAAAAATGCATCTTCTTTTCCTACATATAAATGTAGCTGCAAATTATGCAATATGTACGTTAGATATTTCATTATCCTTCGACTTTGTCTCTGTCTGGAAAACTTAATGATAAATATAAAATCATTTTACATGTGCCTCTTTTGTCTATGCTTAACAGTAACTTCCTTGTTTCATGTAAATGCAGTCTTTAAATAAGTCACAACGGTCAAAATTCTATTTAGCTTGCAAATGATTCATGTAAAAAAAAACCACAGATGCACTATTCTCTCAAAACATTCTTTGGATTGCCTGTCTAATTTATGAAAATGGCCATAAGGCACCTTGCATTGCAAACCTTTCATTCCTCCCCCCTTCTAAATTAATATGCCAGAAGCCTAACCGCTGTAAATTCTTTCTGGCGAAGACTGTTCGATACACATGTATATTCGTGCCAAAAACAATGTGTTGGCACGCAAAATGTACTCCAAAATTTCAGCAGATCATATCTGACTCTCGTGCTGAAAACAACTTAAGCGTTGCTAAAGACGGGGGCCACCTCTCAAGTTTCTCATATCTCTAAGAAATAAATAACTTTTTTCCATGGATTATTTCTCGTCTTCAATGTGTTGCAGCGTAACATTTTGCAGGAGGAGAACGCTGCGGTGTTGCCTAAACAACGCATTTCATATTTACAAATACGGCCCTTTCAACGATTTTCCAAGATAGCCTGAACTCAACCAAAAATACGTTTTCACTCAGTCAACAATTCCACAAATGCAATGAGGCCACACATCTTCTTTTTTATGCCAAAAAGAGTTCTGTTGTTCTTTACCAATTTACCTCAGTGTTAAAGAAAATTGTTATATGGTCTGCATTTTTATCTTCACCCAGTGTCTAGAGAGGTGAGGACTCTCACATTTGGCATTAAAATTGATAGCATTGACACAAGTTATAATTGATTTTGGTAACTCACTATGTGCTGGTGGGAAAGTTTTGGACACTACATTTTCTCTCTATTGATAACACAATACACAAGAAGCATTTCAAGATTTTCATCTTTATCAATTTCAATCATAACACATTTCTTTGTTTTCCCTTTCCAATTACCCTCACTTGACTGTCTTATATGATCTAATTTTAACATTTAAATTTATATATCATAGTGTATATTTATTTACTGTGTAGGAGGCCTGCACTAGAGATGCAGATATTTACCTTTTTCCCACTTCCTTTTCTAATGCAGATTTGGGATTTTTCAATTTTATAAAGTTGATAGTTAGGTCGTTTAGATATTTCAAAAAAATTTTACTTTAATTATGTTCTGCTCAAGATAGTCGGTTTTAAATATACCCTTAAGTAGTTTCAGGTGTAAAATTTCTTCATGTGACATGTAGCAGACCGAATAGAAATATAAGACTCATTCAATATATAATCGAAAGTGTCACGAAAAGTAAAACACATTATTAAACAGAAATGTTATAAAGATTATTAAAGATTATTTATGTAATTATTCTGGTTTTGATTCTATTTTGAATTTTTGATTGGGAACATTTCTAAAAATTCAACAAAAGCTTATTTTTTAAATTTTATTTTAAAAATTTGCATGTATTACTTTTACTGTTAACCTGTAACATTACTTTAAAAAAAAAAAAAGAAAAAGAAAAAACTGACACCGTTAGTAACAAATTTTTAATCCCTCCCCCCACCTCCGCCCTCTAAAAAAGCAAACTGCCCCAGTAGAGCGTACAGCGTACACCTTACGTTGGGAACCACTGATCTAAATAATGCAGATCAAAACAGTACAGCTATGTCACATACATTCAGAAAATCTAGAGAGCACTTTCTAGTTCAAATAAATGAACGGCTGATCCTAAACACAGAATATTGCACAGGGGAAAAAAAAAACAAGGGCGGAAAGCTGCGTAACGAAACGAACTCGCTCTCATCGTGCTTCACTTCAATTCACTTCACTTATCGCCAGTGTTGCCAACTTCAGATTCAAAGGCCGCGAAAACTGCATTCGAGGTAAAAAATTAACTGTACAATATAATTTATAAGAATAATTATTAATAATTATGCAATTTTTTTATTTTTTATACATACAAAAATGTTCCCAATATGCATAATTAGCTACTTCACTAGAATAACTTTTTTTTTTCGCATTGAAACTTTACAAATAAATGTGTTTTTTTTTAAAGAAACTAGAATTCTAAATCATTTTCTAACGTTTAAAGCATGGATTCAAGTAAGATCTTTAGGATGAAACCTGTTCTTCTAAGGAGAGGTTTGAAACTGGAATCAATCGCTTAGTTTCAAACTAGGATTTTTTCTCTTAAAGATTTTCTTTCTCTTAAATTTTTCTTTTTAGATTTTTTCTCTTAACAGCGCCTTCCAATTGCTACTAAGAGAAAAAAAAATACCGGTTATTATTTAAAAAAGTAAAATCAACTTAGTTAAACAGTATGTGAATTACTTATGCGTCAGTAAGTAGTACAGAATGATAAATGATATCAGCTGCTAAGTTCGAAAGTGTGAGAGTTATGCATGGGCCGGCTAATTCTACTCTTTTTTTTTCTTTCTTCGCAAGGGCGGAACTAGAGAGTCTTCAAGGGGGGGGGGGGGTGATATTAGAAGTTTTGAGGTTCCAATTCGTCTTGAAGTTGAGTTCACGTCGGGTCTAATTTTTTTCATTGCGGGTCGGGTTAACTTTTACGTTTTTGCTATGGGTCGGGTTCAGGTTGGGTTGACTTCTACTTTTTTGCTGCGAGTCAAGTTCCGGTCGGGTTGACTTCTACTTTTTTCCAGATTTGGGTAGGGTTGACTTCTACTTTTTTACTGCGAGTCGGGTTAACTTTTGCTTTTTTGCTGCGGGTCAGGCTGATTTCATTTTTTTGCTGCACGTCGGGAGGAATTCAACTTTTTTACTGAGAGTTAGGGTTTACTTACATTATTTCAGGTTAGGGTTGGTTTCGGGTCGTGTTTTCACTCTTATGAATCATGTTTGGGTTGATCCGATTTTTCAAAAGAAAGTCTAACATATTTTAACCCGTGAAATCTATATTGAGTAAAAGTTTCATAACGGATAGTCCCAAATAGCGGAAAGCTTTATTTAGGGATTACTTTTAAAATCTTTTATATAGTAAAACCTCTTAATATTATAAAATGAAACCTCTTAATAGCGCATACCTCGGGACCGTGGAATTTGTTCGCTATTCAGAAGTAATAGCATGTACTGTAAAACCTCTGTAGGGTCACACCCGCATACCGGACACCTCTATTTAGCAAACAATTTTCAATCCCCAACACAAATATTTTCGTATTTTTGCCTCTGAATAGCACACATCTCCGAGTAAGATACAAATACGGCGGTCCCGCGGTGTTTGTTATTTAAATATTTTACAATATTTGAATATTAATTAGTATATCCTATATATTTATTTCCTATATAAAAGAAAATATTGATATCAGTGATATAATTTTAGACTACAGTTTATAATTCTATTAAAATCTGGATTAATTTTCTTTAATTTCAGTTTCGGGTGGACGAAGAATTTTTTGTCGGGTTTCGGTTTTATTTCCAATGAAATTTCCGGATCGGGACAACCCGATTCGCGCAGGACTCTATGTGAGCCCAAAGCAAAATTTTAAGTGGGATGTTAGAAAAGTGCGGTTTTTGTAGGATCTCAAAAACTGTCCAGTGCTATTTCTCAGGAGCTCTAAAACGTCGTTGTATTACAAATTACGGTATAAGAAACTACAGTAGTCTCTAGAGAGGGGGCTGCAATTTTTTAATTGCCACGGACGCTTAAAACACAGCCTACGCTAATGATCTTGTATTCGTATATGTGTATGAATAACAATGACTTTGTAAATGTGCCAAAAAAAAGCGAGTTTATTTTTGAGAACATTAAGAAAAACAATAAACAAACTGCTGTAAATGCCTTTAACGTTTTCACCTTTATCACCCTTTTTACGCGTTTTTAACACTTTCCAACCTAGTTGAAAAGTGTTTATGACTTCGGTTTGTCTGGCCGTCTGCCGTCTGGCCGCCTGTCCGTGCTCTTACTCCCGTAAATATGCTCGGATTGCCTTGCAATTTTTATATGTTATTGTCGTTATCTATAGCACGTTTCCTATTTCAACTGAAGTGTGTAGCACTTATAGTTTTTTTACAGGGACACTCAAAAGAATTCCGTTACATTACGGTCTATGGGGAAAAATCATTTGCGGTTTATTTTAATGATGTTACACAATTGCAAACACATTGTAATTGATATATATCACTAAGGTGTATTAAAAGAAGCTTAATATGGAATAGGGTGTGCATAGCACTTATAGTTAATTTACAGGGACAGTTAAAAGAATTCCGTTACATTACGTCTATGGAGAAAAATCGTCTGTGGTTAATTTAAATAATGTTTCACTATTTTAAACGCATTGAAATTTATATATATCACTAAGGTGCATTACAAGAGGCTTACTACAGAATATTGTGTGTATAGCAGTCATCGTTCATTTACAGGGACACACAAAAGAATTCTCGACTGTCTGTTAACAATAATTCCTGGAAGTGCGTTTTACGTTCCTGAACGCGATTTTAAATTTAACTCACTTTTTGTTTATTACGTGGTGTGTATAAATTCTGTAGATCCTATACAGGGAAGCACAAAAGTTCGCGAACACATTTCCGTTTATTGACAGAAACTCCAGAAGGAGAATTTTAAACTGTGCTACGCGTTTCTTAACTGAAGTAAAATTTAGCATCCTATGTAGTATATATACAAATCTATAGATCATATACAGGGCTGAATAAAAGTATTCGGATATTTTTCCGAATATTGTATACGTTGGAAATTCCTGAAATTATGTTTTTAAATATGTTATGCGTTTTCCAAATTGTTTACTTAGATGTTATCTTTCAGCTTATCAAACGGTATGATTTGTAAAATTATTTTGGAAGCGTTGGAAAGTGTGACATAATCTATGCTTGAAACATGATTTTTCGTTCTTGTTATTATAAGGAAAGCAGCACAATTTACTTTGAAATTTCGTTTCTTGTGCTGGTTCTGCTTTATATAAAATTAACGGTTTTTTTTTCTGTTTTTTCTCTGAATCGCATATGTTCGACCACAAGTTTTTCTCACGTTCCGCAACAGACACTTCAAATTTTGAATGCAAATCTCTATTACTTTGCATATGTAGACAATTGCCGTATCACTTGACTATTTTTACTCTCATTGCAAGTAAACTAAGGGGAGTGAGGGTGCAGTGAGTGAAGATGATCGCAGGGGATGCTAAATTAAAAGTTGTCGACAACCAGACAGATGTAGAGGTGTTTTTTTTTTTATATATACCACAAACCAGGCCCCTACCTGCCCAGCATGAATGCCTAGCTTAACGGGTTAGTACCTGGGTGCGGGGCGGAAATCGCCTGATCACAGCATGGCTGTGATCCACCTGACTATAGATTTGTTCACATCGCTGCTGTGCTTGATCTCTTGTAATTTGCTACCGTTATCTTTGTTTGCCGGTTCAAGGTTTCTGTTTAACTTTGTTGAATTGACAGATTTAATAGGTCTCATAATTTAGAACCTTGATCAGGTGAAGAGACCCTCACCTGACTAGGCACCCCCAGAGGTATTATTCACAGGTAACTTGGAGGGCTTTGCACCCACGACGGATTTTACATGCACCAGGTGCCATTAGCGTACATAAATTTACATATTTACCATGTCTGTTGGCTGGTCACGTTCATGGTGGGTTGTCGCTGTAGATGTAGGGGTGGTTAGAGTGTAACTGGGTGAGCTCTCTTCCCTGTAAGATCGACTATGACTCAATGGGCGAACTGGACATCGTAATAAAATGTCCAAAGAAGAAAGAAACAATGAACCCTTCGGAGATCGAACTATAGGAAAGAACGATATCACATTACAGTACTAGTAAAAAGCTTGTTCGGATTTTTTTTTTTTTTTTTTTTATTTTTTTTTTTTTTAGAATAATACGTTGGAAGAACGAAAAATATACAACGCATTTATACAAAACCTTTTTTAGAGAAAATGTGTATCTCAGGGCACTTCGGAAGATACAAATTTTCTTCACACCTTCCCGAAGTCTCATAAAGGCTCAATTATTTCAAGGCAACTCTTTCTCTTAAATATACTCATAGAGACAATTTTAAGCTTTGCTGCCTCACCAGATTTCAGGATTGTGTAAAAAGACTAACTGAGTATAAGACTGCTTGTTTCTTTATATCTAGGATCACTTGTAATTCAATAAACAATATTTTGAAACTTATTAAAGAAACATATATTCAGTAGCTATGGGACGTCTCGTTGAAAGAAGCATAAAAAAACTAAAAAAAAACTTTAAAACTAGCTTAGATATGTCGGTTAAAGATCTCCACTTGCCGAAATTTCCAGCCCCAGACTGGGCCGATCCATTCCAAAGATATTTGCCTGGTCCGGTATACAAGTTAAAATTTCGGCCCAGCCAGTACAGAAAAATTTATGGGCCCGGCCCAGTATAAAAGCTAAACGTTTGGCCTGAGCCTGACCGGGCCCGGCCTGTGCAAAAAATTAATTAACACTTCGGTCCGATTGAATTTCTACAAAACATGCCGATATTTCTGAAGCAACATTATTCTACAATTAAAATTATTCATAAAGGACACTTACTTATATGAATAGAATGTGCACAGATTTTATTTTCAGATTATTTTCTAAATTCAGGGAATACAGAATAGAGGCTTGCACTTGCCGAAATTTCCAGTCCCGTAAAAAATATTTACCCCCCACCCCCCGTCCCAGTATAAAATTTAAATGTTTGGTCGGTGCCCGACTCGGACCGTACAAAAATTTTATGGCCATGCCTGACCGGTATAAAAGCAAAAAATTAGGCCCGAGCCCGGCCCGGTGTAAAAGCTAAAAGTTCTTCCTGAGCCCGGCCCGGCCCGACCCGACTGAATTTTTACAAAGCATGCCGATATGTTGCCAATATGTCTGAAGCAACATTATCCTACAATTAAAATTAATCAAAAGTCACGCTAACTTATTCATGGATTTTATTTTCCGATTGTGTTCGAAATGCATGGAATACAAAATATCAAAAATTCGAATGACCACTTAGACAATTACAGCCCGACCCGAGCCTAGAGAAAAGTTAAAGCCCGGGCGAGTCATGTGAATGAAAAGTTGCACCACACCGGCCCGCAAGGCTGGAGGGTGCAGACTTCTGAAACAGAATACCCATGATCAGTGTTGAATGAGTTTATATTTTTAAATGAAACTCTTTCGAAACAAACATAATGTTGGGGGTATCACTGCCTTCACCAGCGTACACCCTCGAATTTGTATGATTTTATATTTTGAATGAAAATCTTTCCAAACGAACCTTGAGTCTGGGATCCCACTGCTTTCGGCAGCGTACATCGGGCGTGCACGCTCCGATCTGTTTTGATTTGATATTTTTAAGGGAAAGACCGACGTAGCCTGGGCCCGTGATAATGACCTTAAATATACCTAAAATCAGTGTTGAATAAATTTATATTTTTATACCAAAACCTTTCCAAACGAGCCTAATGTTGGGGGGCCCACTACCTTCGGCAGTGTACACCCTCGAATTTCTATCTATAATAAAAAGGAAAGAAGTTTGTGTGTGTGTCTGTCGACTATGTTCTGAAGAAATCACTGCACGCAGAGCTACAAAATTTGGCAAGAAGGTACCTCTATTATGTAAGTATGCACCTTGAAGTCCGATTTTGGATTTTTTGATAAGATTTTTTAAATTAATTTTGTTATGCAAATTTTAGCGTTTTTTACGTTTTGCAGGGAAAGGTAGCTGAGGAAGTATACTGATCGACGTGGAAAAATTCCGGAAATCCGCAGTTTCACTTTTCGAAGAAATCGGATCGCAATTAGCCAAGTTATTAATTAAAAAAAAGCTCATGAAAAAGCTATCTTTTTCCTCAAAACAGCAAACGAAACACACACCTGGTCTTGATTTGCATGCTGGAATGAATGAATTTCAGAATTTTTAATAATTAGCGAAAATTAATAAAACTATTTGAGGTATCTATTTGAAACTCGCCATACATAAGCAGAATTTTTTTTGCATACAAATATACAATTTTTGTAGAAATCGGCATGTAATTTTTCTTAATTTTTGCAAAAAAACTGCAAAAATCTGATGGCGTCATTTAAAAAAATCCGAGAAAGAGCTAGAAAGGGGTCGGCTTTCATTACAAACTGAAGTACAAAGAGAGATATGTTTATCCGGTCGATTCCTCCATATACTTTGCGAAAATGAAAGGAAATAATTGCGAACTTTTACTAATGAGCGAAAATTAAGATAACTAATTAAGATATCGATTTGAATTCGAGGATGGGAAGGGAAGACATCTGGAGGGACTTTTAGCGTTTTCTGGCGATTCACTGCGATTTTTCTGCATTATTAAAACGAATCCGGTTTCAATCTTCTAGCCCAATATAGTAAATTTTGTTCTCTTGTCAATGCAGTTTTTTTGGAATTCGTGCAGGGACTTTTAGTGTTTTCACGTTTCATGCTATTTTTTGACGGGATCGAGCAACGCCGGGCGGATCAGCTATAGTCTATAATAATCACGAAAGAAGTTTGTATGCATGTGTGACTGTCGGCTGTATTCTGAAGAGACCGTTGCAAGCAGAGCTACAAAAGTTTTAAGCAACGTACGCAGTTATGCACCGATTTTGGATTTTTTGAAGTTAATTTTTTATGCTTTTTTTCCCGTTTTGCAGCGGAAGAGTTGAGTGGCGCTGAAGGTACCGATCGACGCGGAAAAATTCGGGAAATCGGGAGTTTTTATTTTCGAAGAAATCTGTCCTTAATTAGCCGCGGCATTAATTTAAAACCTCAATTAAAAAATGTTTTATTTTTTTACAAAATGGCAAAAGCTAACTTGATTTCCGAGCTGAAATAAAAGAAATTGAGAATTTATACTAATCAGCGAATAATAAGAAAATTACTTAAGATATCGATTTGAAAATTTCAGAGCATAACTGGAAAAATATTTTACATCAGTGTATAAATTTTTGTAAAAATCGGACGGGATTTTTTATTATTATTATTAGCGAAAAATTAGTGGCACCAGAGATATCTACACTAATAAAAGAAAGTTGTGCTGTGTATGTTTGTCTGTCTGTTTGTTTGTTGGCGATTGCTACCGCACCTAGAGGTCTGAAACTTTGGGTGGGGATAGTCTAAGGCAAGTCCTGATGCACCTGAGGCTCAGATTATGATTTTTTGAATAATTAGCCGATATATTAATTAAAATATGAACTCTCATCAAAAATACGCTTTTTTTCTTCGGTTGGTTGGTTGGTTGGTTGTATAGAGTCTTCGCAGAAGTAATGACCAATATTCATCTGACGTGACAGTGGGAATTTTGTGGCGTAAAAGTAGCGGCTAGCACGTTTGTTTACATACTTCATCACTTGATGCAGCATTTTTCATTTTATAAATAAAATGAAAATTATGCATGAAATTGCATTAAAATAGAGAAAAGAATTCTTATAATAACCTATGCTTGTTCCTGAAAATGTCTAAAACTCGATATAAAGATAAACTATAAGCTTACTTTTTTAATACATTGATGTTATTCCCAAGCAGACGATTTTTTTGTAACCTCGAACCCATAGAAAGATTAATGAGTTACTGTTTTTTCAAATAAATATCAATATTTTGGCACGAATATTATTACTCATGCTTCGGAAACATATTTATTACTCATGAAAATTTCAAAGATTTTTCATAATAAGATTTATTTTAAATATTAAATAAAAATTTAGAACACTTCTTCTCGACATTTTTACCACTAGAAATAGAAAGTGGCCTCTTGCATCCCTCTGCTTATTTTGCTTTAGCGACAATTTAAGTGGAAATTAAATCTTTTTATAGCAATTGAATTTTATTGCACTGGTGTCCAAACATTAAGAAGCAGTGACCGGACGCTTTCGCTTTTTACACGGTTTGTCGAATATCTACTGAAGTTCTTGACAAATTGTTCTTGAAATTCCAGGATGTAAAGCACATGCTTGACTTCAATAATAACAGTAGAAACAGTATACTGCAATTAAAAAATTAATATATTGAGTAACTGATGAGATATGGACATTTTACTGAAATAATTTATAAATGCGCATGCGCGAACTATACCAAAGATTTCTGTTTTCTTTTCATGATTTGGTAATCAATTCTATAGACTATAGAGTAACTCATATAAAAAGACCAGTCATGAGCAAAGTTATGAGCAATACAGTGAGTTAATTGACAAATTCGTGGGGAAATCCCATTGGATTATATTTGGGATTTTCCCACGAATTTGTCAATTTTTGGACACCAGGGTATTATAGCATAATAATAATATACATTTCCTTTTCAGCAGTCTTCTGACTCTTTTTATTATAGATAAATCACTTTTTAGCTCACAGGCTATCAAAGCCTGAGAGCTAATGTGCCCGCCCGTTCTGTATGTATGTATGTATGTATGTATGTACGTATGTACGTACGTAACGCGATAACTCGTGATAGAATTATCCGTTTTGCTTCAAATTTTGTTTACAGGTTCATTCTAATAAGGCGCTTCCCTGATTAGTTTTGGGAGTTCATTGGTTAAGTATAAAGGGGGGAAAGGGGGGTTAACTCCCCCTTAATTTAGATAAATGGGTTTTTCATGCAGAAGTATCCGTTTTTCTTCAAATTTCGTATATAGGTTCAATGTGATAAGGTGCATCCCTGATTATTTTTGGGAGTTCATTAGTTAAGTATAAAGGGGGGAAATGGGGGGCTAACCCCCCCTCCTTAATTTAGATAAATGGGTTTTTCATGCAGAATTATGCGATTTTCTTTAAACTTTGTATATAGGCTCATTGTGGTAAGGCACTTCCCTAATTACTTTTGGGTGTTCATTGGGTAAGTATAAAGGGGGGTAAACGGGGGGCTACTCCCCCTTAATTTAGATAAATGGGTTTTTCATGCAGAATTATCCGATTTTCTTCAAATTTTGTATATAGGCTCATTGTGATAAGGCACTTCCTTGATTAGTTTTGGGGGTTCATTGGATAAGTATAAAGGGGGGAAACGGGGGGCTACCCCCCCCCTTAATTTAGATAAATGGGTTTTTCATGCAGAATTATGCAATTTTCTTTAAACTTTGTATATAGGCTCATTGTGATAAGGCACTTCCCTAATTAGTTTTGGGTGTTCATTGGGTAAGTATAAAGGGAGGTAAACGGGGGGGCTAATCCCCCTTAATTTAGATAAATGGGTTTTTCATGCAGAATTATCCGATTTTCTTCAAATTTTGTATATAGATTCATTGTGGTAAGGCGCTTGCCTGATTAGTTTTGGGTTTTCATTTGTTAAATATAAAGGGGGGAACGGGGGGGGGGGCTCACCTCCCTTAATTTAGATAAATGGGTTTTTCAAGCAAAATTATCCGATTTTTTTCAAATTTTGTGTATAAATTCATTGTACTAAGGCGCTTGCCTGATTAGATTTTCGGGGTTTATTGGTTAATTATAAAGGGGGGGGGTCTAATCCACCCTTAATTAATTGTATATATCTTTATTTTTCGAGTGGCATTATTATTTGAAAAAATAGCATAATATACAATTAGTGTGAATAGCCTGTGAGCTCAATGCCCTCAGTTTAACTGGGCAGTTTTCTTTTTTTATTTATATAGTGAATTGTTTGGAAAATATTCCTCACAATTGCTTTTATGATTTCGTTAATTTCAGTGTTTTTAGCGTGTAATTCGATTACCTGTATTATTAATTTTTGTTTTGTGTATATTACATTATTTCTTGCTGCCAGGGGTTTTGTTTATGTTTTTTCCTTGGTGTTTTAAAAGGAAGGGGGTGGGTCTGTTATTTAAGTTTACTCAGAAACTAGTGGTCAGAATTTAAAGTTGCAACTTTCAGATGTAACTGAATGTAAGTTTTCTCTTTTTTTCATCGTGTTATAAATGTAACATTTTCTTTACCAAAAGCAGGTTACAGGCGCTTCAAAATCTTGGCTCTATAAAAAGACTATTTCTAAAAAGATTTTAATATATTTTTAAATAAATTCACCTATGATATAGAATCATTTATACATATCTTTATTCTAAATTATTATCTTCCTAACTTAATTTTTATTATATTAATTAATATTCTCTTCGCTAAAATATCTCTTATTCTAAAACCTCAAATATTACTTCCTTTTCTGATATGAAAGACTATCTTTACTAAATGCAGCATGTACGTTATAAATCTATTTTAATTCCAATGCGGTTATAACAGATGTAATGTTATGTGTTTCGGACATTCATTGACAGCTGCTTGGGCGTCCAATCTTTTTCTGTTCATAAACAAATTGTGCAAGTAATGTAATTTCCCAGATACAAAGTTTAACTCTTTCCTTTGACTAAAATTCCTTTCCCACCGGGTTGCCTGCATGTGTCCTCTAAAATTCACAAAAATTACGATTTTGCCAAATGCGATAGCCTATTCATTACATCCGCTCAAAACATTTATATTAATTATCCATAACGTACATATAAATTCTTCTGCGCGTCTGCGGTTTGTTGGCTCAATGTAATATCGAATCTTGGCGAGACAATCTACTGGCCAAACAGCAGATCACTCCTAACTCTTGGGCTGTCAACAACGTTTTTAGCCTCTAATATCCGGGACCACCCCATTCTTACGATCTTTTACTGGCTATATATCAATAAATAATTTCAGCTGAGATGTCTTCGTTTTCATTGGATATTCTTATTTCTGCCTTCCTGGATTCGAACTGTTGGTTAATTGCTTACAACGTAAATGTACAAACGTACGGCCAGAAATTATATCCGAATTCATGCGTTATGCATTAAAATATTTCAGCCCAAGATAATTCATCACCACATCACCAGTTTGCGCTTTTTATTAAGTGTAACTCAAAGCTCTGGTTTTCAATATTCGGAGGCCATGCCAAATTAATGTATTGTAACAGAAATTTTTTGGAGCTACATAGATTGTAATCATGACATTAGGCATAATTTTTAAGATAAACATTTAATGCGTATAAATGGAAAACAATAGAGTTGGTTATTCGCCAAACCGCACTAAAATATCCCAGTTGTCTGAAACGACAGACTATTTTAAATACTAATAAATAAATAACTAAATATATATATATATAAATAACATTTAAAAATATAAATAAAAAAATAAAGAATGTAATATATATTTTTTGAAGAAATCCTCCTTCATCAATTAAAATAGTTTAATATTAATTAAATTTTCGTTGAAAAAACAATTTAGAAATCCTGGATAGAAAGGTTATTATTATTATTATTATTATTATTATTATTATTATTGGTTCAATTCTGTTTGTAAATTTCGGAATTCGTGCAGCGATTGTTACATCTTTCGCAATTTTTTATTGTGATTTCCAGAGTTTTTTCGCGTTTCGTGCTATTTTTTTTTAGACCGGGCAACGCCGGGCGGGTCAGTTACTTATAAAATGGACAAAAGCACAGTGATAATGAATAAAATTCCTGATGAGAAAAGAAATATGTCTTTTTTCAAACTTTTAGCCTAATACAGTCAATTTTGTCATTCTCGATTTTTGAATTTTTATCGATTTTTATTGAAACTTTTATTGAGATTTTTATAGAATTTTTTGCTTTCTGCGGCGATTATTTTACATTCGTAAAAGAATTCCGGTCACAGTAGTTTAGTTCACTATAGTAAATTTTGTCTTCTGCGATTTTTGAACTTTTAGGGATTTTTAATGTGATTTTTAGCGCTTTCTCGTATTCTGTGGTGATTTTTTGACATTTGGGAAAGAATTCCAGTTACGTATTCGGAATTCGTACTGCAAGTTTTTTATTTTTCGCGAATTTTTTATGCGATTTTTAGAGTATTTTCGGTTTGCGACGATTTTTCCAAATTAGTAAAATGAATTTGGTTTCAAATTTTTAGCTTAAAGTCACCCTTTTTGTCTTCCGAGATTTTCGCGATTTTTAGCCTTTTTTCGCGTTTCGCGTAGATTTTTGCGTCCACTATAGTAAATTTTGTCTTCTTTTCAATAAAGTTTATTGGGAATTCGTAGAGCGATTTTTGGATTTTTTGCGAACTTTTATGTGATTTTTAGAGTTTTTTTAGCGTTTTGCGGCGATTTTTCAACATTAGTAAAATTGAATTCGGTTTAAAACCTTTATCCTAATATAGTACATTTTATCCTTCTCAATTTGTAAATTTTTAGCGAATTTTATTGCGATTTTTAAAGTTTCGCGGCAATTTTTTGACATTCGTGAAAGGATTACGGTTACAATTTTTTAGCCCAATATAGTAAATTTTGTCCTCCACTATTTTTGAATGTTTAGCGATTTTTCGCGTCCCGTTGCGATTTTTAGACATTTGTAAAAACAATTCGGTTTCAAACTTTTAGTCTAATATAGTAAATTTTATCCTCCATGATTTTTGTTCATGGAGCGATTTTTAGAGTGTTTTCGTGTTTCGTGCTATTTATTGATGGGACCGGGCAACGGCGGGTAGATCAGCTAGTCATTTTACATTTTAAATGAAAATATTTCCGAACAAAGTAAGCGGGCCCGATCTAGTGATTGCCGATTTAATTTGTGACAACTAGATAGATTAAACTTTCAATTCTTACCATGAAAATCCCCCCTTCTTTTAAGAGATGAAATGATATCTTCCAATCCCCATCCGAAAATATCACAAACATAATTATTCTCTTCAAATGCGAAAGGAATTCGAATTTTTTATCAACTACCCCCCTTCAATAGTTGTACATTCAGACCAAATATCAAACTTCTATTTTAATTTTGGCCGGAAATATTATTTTCTCTCTAAATTTTCTCACCTCTGTTTTTCGATTCTGAACGTTGGGTGTTAGCTGAAATCGAAAGTAAGTGGAGGCTGCCTTGAAACCTCATAGCAGTGGAAATGCATTCTGGGAAGTTACTGACAAAATAGAAAGTCTGGCGAATTCGTGAAGTGAATTATAGATTTTATTATTATTATTATTATTATTATTTTGATATAGTAAATATTATTTTTTTTTAAAGGAAGACGTCGTTAGAAAAGAAAATGTAC
Source organism: Maratus michaelseni (assembly GCA_963931845.1). Lineage (NCBI taxonomy): Eukaryota > Metazoa > Arthropoda > Arachnida > Araneae > Salticidae > Maratus > Maratus michaelseni. The sequence continues at coordinate 240,644,352 of OZ007586.1, read as the reverse complement.
CCAGATTAAGTTTTTTTTTCTTATTTGCAAAACGGATGCAAATTTTTAAAAATTGCAGAAAAGACGAAAATCACAAAATCGTCTTTAAGAATTTGCTGTGCCATTTTGAAAGAGTAAATATTAATACTTTTTAAACCGAAGACGTGGCTAGAGACAGAAAGGTAACATCTATAATTTGGTATTTTTTGTTTTTACGAATTTTGTTCCTGAGAGCCGATCTGGGCCTGTAAACATGCTGAAGAAAAAAAAACACGAATTCGATGTACGAAAAGTAATTTTTTTAAAGGGTAAATATTAATATTTTTTAAACGGATAACACTGTTAAAAAGGAAAAAATACCATAATAAAGTGATATGTTTTGTTTTGTTTTATTTTCTCATATTGTGATTTATTAAGCCGATGCGGACGTATAAAAAATCGGAAGACATCGGATATATGCATTCCTCGGAGGTGGCTCGCCATTTTGCAATTTTAAGTAGTCTTCGTTAATATCTCATCTAATTATAAAGAAAATGAAAATTCTGAGCATCAGGTGCATTCGAACCTGCCTTGGATTATCTTCATACAAATTTTCAAATCTCTACGTGCAGCTACGTGCAGTTTCTATTTATGGAAGTTGCAGTTTCTACTCTTTTCTTGATTTTTGATCATGTCGTGTCGTTATGTAATATTCGATGAATATAAAATGCATGCATTTCAGGAGAACCTACATATGTTTATGAACAAATCTCTATTTACCCCCCATAGAAAGAGGCTATATGTAAAAGTACTTTTTTATTAGAGAAGTTTCTTGAAATTACCTTTCACCAATGACAAAGAAAACTGAAAAAGAATTTTACATATTTTAGTTCTTTATGAACTGAATTTAATTTTTTTGAGTAAAGGACATTTTGCATGGAACAAACGATCTTCTTTTTCTTTATTTATACTTAATTTTTCTTGTAAGCATCACGTTTCTGGTGATGATGTTTCCCGCTTTTTGGTATTTGGAAATAGATACTTAAACATTTAATTTTATTGTTTTATGCTTTTTAAAATGTTGTAAATGGTGTTATATCGTTGGTATTTTTATACTCAACTTGGTAAGTAACTGATTTAAGAAATAGCTCTGATACAAACTAAAGTTTTTAATAAATTAGCGAATAAATTTAGAGGATATTATATACTTTTATTAAATCTTTGTTCAGTTTTTTTTATTCTAGTTTTATAATTTTTACGAATCCTAAAAATTTCTCGTGATTTAGTGTTAATCAGCCAAAAAGTTTAACATTGTACTCAAGTGATTTAATTTTTCAGCTAAATACATATAAAATTTACAGCTTCTTTAAATTGTTTACCTTTATTTTTCGATTTTGAAGTACCCAGTGAAGATATTATTTATCTTTGTCTCACTCAGTGAAGCAGTTACAGTTTAGTTTCGAAATGTTTTAACTGCAATTTCTTTCTTTAAATTGCCGTATTTGACAGCACTTGGTTAAAAGCCAATAATAACAAGCACTGAAACGCGATTGAAGGCTAAACAAGAATCTGCTAGTAGCAAAATGGGTTAGGAAGAAAGATGAAACTAAAGAGGCTTTCTTTGTTTAGGAGGAAATCATGCGATTTTAATGTTCCAAAACTTCCGGTCCATAAAATATATAATTTACATTAGATTCTTATTTGTGAAAGGAACTTCAATCTATTAAAGTACAGAGAAAGGGAGAGAAAGAAATTGAACTCAAACAGGAATATATGCTGCTATAAGGAATGCGATGAGCGGAAGTGATTTTTTTATTATAGTAACAGTACACAGATGGAAATACCATATTTTATACATGCTCGAGCATAGTTTACTTCATTTCAACCCTTTTCGAGCAAAGCCAGTCCGCCAGCTACACATATATTTTCTCTTTATACACAGATCTCAGAGCAAAGATATTAGAATTAGAAGGCCTATGACACAGATAAATTCAAAAATATCTGAAAATCACGAGATATATATAGTCTTGAGTTTAATTCAGATATTTCCCCCGGGAAGGATTTTTGAAATTCGGAGGGGACATTAAAACGGTCCGTGGGGAGAAATCCAAGAAGTAGTCCTGGGTGCTCGCCTCTTAGATTCATTCATTTCTGGTGATAGGTTATATACCGACAATTAACTAGAAATCAGAAGCTGATGAAACTATGTGTTATACCACAAGTGTAATAATAAATGTATTGAAATAGAAAACTAAAATTTAATATTAATGAAAGTCTATGCATCCAAAGTATTTTTTTTTTCCTATTTCTCAAGTAAACATGTTTAAAGCAAGTCCTTTAAAAAGCACAAACATTAATTACACAGGAAAAAAGTTCGGTAAGAGGAGTTGTGGGTTAAATGAGTTACCAAATGTTCATGGTTATTGATTTCTGTCCTTTCTATTGAAAATTAACGGATTACAAAAGTTCAATGTTGCCAATTAAAGCTCACCTTATAGAAATGATAGATGTCAGCACAGTTAAGCGTTCGAAAACTGATGCCCTACTTTTCCTAACTTTTCTTAACTATAATAGAAAAAATGTGTCATTTTAACTTAACCGAAATCAAGTTGGAATGGCAAAATTATTTGATACACTACTTACTATAATTTGATTGGATCATTTCACAAATGTGTAAATGTATAATTTTAATTTAATGAAAAATTTAAAACAAAACTGATAGTTTTTACTGAATGGGGTAGATTTTGCTAAATACCTGGCGTCTTCAGGAGTTGCAATGCTATCATTAGTGGTCTCAACGCATTCAATATTCATTAAATCTCTATAAATGCTGCAAACTTTGAAAAAAAAGTGTATGTAAGTATTATGACAATTGCTAAACAGTTGCAAGTATTGCTATTCATAAATAATACTTTTTAAAAATGGGGTTTTTAATTTTATGAGCGAATGAATTGTAAGTAAATTTATAGTCATTTACATTATAAATATTATTATTATCATTATCATCATTATGCATTTGAGGTAATACGTACAAAAAGGAAAACTCAGTGTACTTTAAAATATGGAAATATGTCGTATTGATTTTTTGCTAACTTCTCCAATTCTCATTCATATGATATTTCAGACATAGTAAACTATCATTTATAGATCTGTATTATATTTATTCTGGAATAATAAAAGCAGAAGAAGAAATGTACTAATAAAGGAATCTTGTTCATAAAAAGTAATTTTTCTTGTTCATTTGCAAATAATCAAATATTCATTATGAGAAGACAGAGTTTCCACTTCAAATAGCACAAAATATTATTTGTTGTCTCCTCTATGATCTCATGTGTACTAGACTATAAAGCTGCTAGGAAATAAAGATGATGACGTTCAAAAAGAGGAGATAGAGAATGATACCCAAGCTATCATTTATCATTTACTATAACATGCAGAAAATAGCGCAAAAACGACTCTAGATACCAAGATTATTGTTATCGTAGTATCATTCCTGTAAGCAGTTTCAAATTGCACATCAAGTGTTATGTTACAGCGATAGGACTAATGAAATATATTGCTCCAGGGAAAATTTTTTAGAATTGCCGCGCACCAAGAATCAGCAAAATGAATGTTGGGGGGGGGGGGGGAGATGAACTTGAAGAAAGAGAAAAACAAATATATGTTCTTTAAAAAAAGTGGCTATCAGGAACCAGAGTGATGTATATATTATTCGTAAAATGACACAACTAAAACAATGTTTTTGAGAAAAAGCGAAAAACCTCGTCACGGTTCATACCCAATTCGTTATTATGTAAGCTAAAAATCAGGAGTTAATAAAAAAAATTATATCCAGAGTCAAAATAAGTAATTTATTTATCTCCATCTGAGAGAAATTACAACCGATTATTTGAAGCTTTGTAGATTTTGAAGATTGGTTTGTGTTGTACAACGCCAGAAACGAAATTAACTCATATGTTATCATCGTTCTCTACACAGGACAGCTAAAATTTATCAAATTTTCACAAGTAATATCGCATTTTCTATTCCTGTCCCACTACTAAATTAGATTTTAAGTTTGATAAAGTATTATTTATAATCATTTTAACTAAAATTTTAATAATTTTTATTTAGGATTATTAATTATGTCACACAAATTTCGTAGTTTTTTCCCCCTCCCTCTATGTCACAAGTTGTCAAATATCCCTCTATGTCACAAGTTGCACTCAAATGTACCCTCCTCCCCGCTGCGAATCGCATTTTCTGCAATTATTAATTTAAAGTTTCATGCCAAAAATTTTATTCCAAATTGTAATTCATGCCAAAAAAATTACATATCGCACTTTACTTTCTAAAGTGATACAACTTAAAAACGTAAATTTTTCAGAAGACGGAAAAAAAAAGAAAAGAAAAAGAAAGAAAATATAACAGCATTTTAATGGATTTAATGAAAATGGATTAGCAGAAAAATATTGTTAAAAATTTAAAAAAAAAACTATAAAATGTAGGAATCAAGTTTCATTATGACCTTTTATTATCCCTGATCTTCGAAAAATTTCCTTTTTGTGTTGTGACATTTTTAATGCAAAACTAAGCAAAATAATTCATGATGTAACAAAGTCTTTCTAATTATCCTGATTTACTAAACTGACACATCTATAATAATAAAGATAGATGCTTATGTATGTGTCTGTCTGTCCACAGTTGTCTGAAGAGACAACAGCACTACAAATTTGGCAGGAAAGTATCGGCAAGTCTGACGTTATGCACCTCGAAGCCAGTTTTTTGATTTTTTGATTTAACTTTTTATGCGATTTTTTGAGTTCTGCGGCGATTTTCCCACGTCAATAAAAGGAATCACGTTTTAATCATTGGACCGAATATAGTAAATTTTGTCCTCTTTTCAATAAAGTTTAATCCGGATTCGTACAACGATTTTTAAAATTTCGTAAATTTTTTTTAATCTGATTTTTAACGTTTTCCCCCGTTTTGGGGCGATTTTTTCATATTAGTAAAAGGAATCCAGTTTTAATATTTTAGCCCAATATAGTAAACTTTGTGCTCTTTTCGATGAAAGTTATTTGGAATTTGTACAACGTTTTTTTAATTTTTAACGATTTTTTATGCAATTTTTAGCGGTTTTTTTTTTCGTTTCGCGTCCATTTTTTAACACATTTTTGAATTTTTCGCGAATATATTTGCAATTTTTGTCTTTTTTAGGCATTTCGCGGTGATTTTTTGACTTTCGTAAAAGGAATCCGGTTTCAATCTGTTAGCCAAATATAGTAAATTTTGTCTTCTGCGATTTTTTAATTTTTCGAGAACTTTTTATGTAAATTTTAGCGTATGTTGCGTTACGACGATTTTTTTACATTCTTAAAAGGAATCCGGTTTTAATATTTTAGTCCAATATAGTAAATTATTGCCCTCTGTGGATGTTTGGATTTTTTGCGATTTTTTAATGCCATTTTTACTTTTTTTTTTCATCTTGCGGCAATTTTTTGGCATTCGTGAAAGAAATCCGATTCCATTTAGTCGTTCGTCCATTTAGTCATTTGGGAAAAACCGACCAGCTATACGCGAAGCTTCGCTAGTCTCTAAATAAAACAAATTTTCTGTTCAAACAAAACTGTCTTAATTGAAAATCCTGCTCATCAGTGCTTCACATTTTATGCAAAAATGTGACATAACTCAAAAAGTCTTGTAATCGTTTTAAAATTCGAATTTTTTTTTTTTTTTTTTTTTTTTTTTTTTACGGATTCACACGTTTCAGACACTGGAGATTCCGAAAACCATATTTTTACAAAAAAAACATTAGCCGTCCGTCTGTCTGTCTCTCTCTCTCTGTGTGTGTGTGTGTGTGTGTGTGTGTGTGTGTGTGTGTGTGTGTGTGTGTGTGTGTGTGTGTGTGTGTGTGTGTGTGTGTGTGTGTGTGTGCGTGTCTATAAACACTTTATCTTCCGAACAAATTGAGACTTGAAATTTGGTATGTACTTAGTATGTAATAATGGGAAGAAGCTTATTGAATTTCAGTAATCTCGATTATCCGGAACAATTTTTTTCGGACTCTCGAAATATTCGTTCTGATAAAAGGTATATAAAAATTTTCGAAATTGTTTATTTTAAGGAGTGAATATAAAAGACAATTAAAAAACATAAATTTTGCATAAAGAATGAAGTCGATCGGATAATTAGTTGCCGAGATATTTGTAATCCTATTTCCCACACTCTTCGATTTTTAATGACCCTGTATTTCATTCAAATTTCAATTCAAAGATATATTTTAATTGGAAATGAGACGCTTAATCCGACGCAGTAAATTGTTAGTTAATAGGATTATCAATTTTGGAGTTATAAGGATGTTTCTTTTACGCAATTCAGTAACAGGGCATTTAAAGTTTATGACGTCATCAAGCCACGATTTTTTTTTTCGAATTGCGATGCATTTTATAAATAGTTGACACATGTTTTATTTTCATATTTTATATTATGCATATCCATGATGGGTAAGTATTACGGTGGCCCCCAACGACTAGTTTTAAACTGTAATTGAAAATTGGTCATTTTTGCAGAACATAGTATGATTTCATGTGTAACGTGTAAAATGATACATAAGGCAATCTACGGGGCAAAATATAAATTAAATTACTGCACTTCCGTCGCATGTTAAATGAATGTTTATTTATGATTTTAGTGGCGATAACTCAAAATTTATTTGTTTTGTGTCACTTTAGAAATAAGTGTACGATATGATGTATTACCTCATGATATAAATGTATATCAGAAGGATAATTTATATTTATATCCTAATATAAATATATATCCCTTCTATAAAACCATCAAGATATTGCGTGCTTTTACTTCAAGCTATTGAAATTCAAAGAAAAAGGAATAATATATCCATTATTACTTGATGAAAAAAACATTTTTTTTAATGAACTTTATTATGCTTCTTGCAAATAACTCCTATCTAATTGTTTCATCTTTTAGGTGCGACGTCAAAACGTGTTTACCCACCTCTCCCTTTGTGACACAGTATCACACTTTATGTGGAACCCCTTTTCCCTTCTATTTTTTACATTTCTGAATTTGTACTGTTTTATCTGACATCAATTATTTTATTTTTTTAATTGGACTCTGTAACCTTCACTCTGCAAAAATTGACGAAAATATAAATTTTTATTTTTTTTTTTTAACTTAAAATACATTAAGATATTCCGGCTATGTTCTGACGAAATTACGTAAAGAGCCGATGATTATAAATGTATGCAAAAGGTTTTCTACTGCATTCATTTCCCTTTAAATGAATGAGAGATGCGATTTTTAAATGAATTTTTCTCCGTCTGTGTTTTTTTAATATATCAATATGATTAAAATGTATAGATTTCAACATACACTTTTCAACTGCCTCACTATTTTTTTGGACGATCCCTAAGGTGCATTTCATAAAATTAGGGATCGGACTTTCAGTAATATGAATAGTTATATGAATTTTAAATAACGATATTAAGTAAATATTCATTTTTACTGTATTATTAGATTTTTTCAAGTCATGACATGTTATTGATTTTTTCTTACACTAACTAACGTTTTGAAAATCTGATACCAACCGTTATAGAACACTTTCTATTAAAATAAAAAAAAATAGTTTCTAAAAATTCAAAATTATAGGAGGAGATAAATTTCAAAATGTTCTTAAATTAAAACAAAAAAATCAATTTTACCTCCAAGAATTGCATTTTTTTTCTTGATTAATCCTTTGTGACTCAGCAACTCCGATTTGAAAAATGTTTACTCAGATGTTAGAATACATCATTTTAAGCATGTAAAAAATAATTAAACAAATTTTGGACATAAAAATGAAAAATTTTATTGACGAAAAGGTATTTTTCATATACAATAAACAGAAAATTACATACTTCTCATAAATATGTGAATTTTCTAATACAAAATTGTAAAGTATACGAACTTACCCTTGTAAAAAATCTATTTTTGGACGTATCCATCTGTTTTACTTTTGCAAAATTTATGAAGTTCATTTTAGCATGAAACGATTTGAAACTGCTCGTATGATAAATAAAACTTCGATATGAAAAATTAACTCAGTATCGCCGTCTGTTGAAAATTCTATGAACAATTTATTTTAACTGCCGTGTTGGAAGATAACAGCAATAAATAAAATCATGTTTTAAGGCCGACTGTATTAGTGACATTAACTTTTGGAGGTTCTGCGTCAATCCGTCACATTGTCAATTCGTCTTGGCTTCAATTCGTCGCAGTGTCAATTGTCAATTCGTTGTGGCGTGAATTCATCGCAGCGAAAATATTTTTGAAGGCGATGATAATAAACGTAAAGTTAATTTAGTAAAATTATTTAATGATAATTTATTTAATTTTTTTTTAGAAACACAGATTTTTAACTAACATTTTAAAGGTCGATTTTAGATGCAGTTAAAATATTTATATAGATATTTCTCCTTTTAAAGCTTTAGTCTAAACATTTCAATCATTAAAATAAAAAGGATTTTCTTTAAATGTGTGATTTTTGTGAAGTTCCCTATGGTGAAGAATTGTCTTGGGCTGAAATATTTTAATGCATAACGCATGGATTGAGATAGTTTTTGGGCAGTTCGTTCGTATAATTTGCGTTGTAAACAAATACCCCATAGTTCCAATCCAGGAAGGCAAAAATAAGAATATCCAATGAACGAAGACATCTTAGCTGAAGTTATTTATTGATATATAGCACGTATAAGATAGTAAGAATGGGGTGGTCTCGGGTATTAGAAGCTAAAAACGTTGTTGACAGACCAAGAGTCAGGAGTGATCTGCCGTTGGGCAATAGATTGCCTCGCCAAGATGTGATATTACATTGAGCCAACAAACCGCAGACGCGCAGAAGAATTTATATGTACGTTAAGGATAATTAATATAAATGTTTTGGGAAGATGTAATGAATAGGCTACCACATTTGGCGAAATCGTAATTTTTGTGAATTTTAGAGGACACATGCGGGCAACCCAGTGGGAAAGGAATTTTAGTTAAAGGAAAGAGTTAAACTTTGAATCTGAGAAATTACATTACTTGCACAATTTGTTTATGTACAGAAAAAGGTTGGGCGCGCAAGCAGCTGTCAATGAATGTCCGGAACACATAACATTACGTCTGTTATAACCGCATTGGAATTAAAATAGATCTTTAACGTACATGCTGCCAAGGCTACACTATACCGGGCTTGCTCATTCATTATCATGACGTCACAAAAGGTGGCTGGCCGCGACCAGCGATTGGTGCAAAGCGACGAGCCCGTCGTTTTGTGCCAATCGCTGTATGTCTTTCATTTTGTCATTTCGCTTTGAACCAATCGCTGGTAGCGGCTAGAGCTCCTATAATACAGGCTGAATCATACCGCCATTTAATGACCTAGCGGACCAAAAACCAAGCTAAAACCGGTTTGCTTACCGTACTAGTGGACCGCGAGTGACAGTAACAGGGACGGCAAACACCTGCTCAGGCGGTTTCCTAATGCTGAGCTAGGTCACAATATGGCGATTATTTTGGGCAACATAATGGATATGCGTCAGCTCCCCTTATAGGAGCCTTAGTAGCGGCCAGCCACCATTTGTGCCGTCATGATAATGAATGAGCAAGCCCGGTATCTAGTGTAGCCCTGATGCTGCATTTAATAAAGATAGTCTTTCGTATGAGAAAAGTAAGTAACATTTGAGGTTTTAGAATGAGAGATATTTTAGCGAAGGGAATATTAATTAATATATTAAAAATTAAGTTAGGAAGATTAATAATTTAGAATAAAGATATGTATAAATGATTCTATATCATATACATTTTAGAATAAAGATATGTATAAATGATTCTATATCATATTCCCAATCTAGAAATACATGGTTAATGCACTAGACTAGATCAAGTCATTTCTTAATTAAATTACATATAGAGCAGATATTGCTTTTGATCACCGGAAAAATGGAGTGGAATTTAAAATAAAAGTACTAAGATCATAAAAGATAAAATAAAAAATAATGCTAGAAAAATTACAAAAAAATATAAATTGGCATCTGTGTACTAAGGGGATTGGGTCAAGTGAGCTCACCCCAACCTATGAAAAATTAAGAATAAGAATGTAGACAGAATATAAGCACAAAATTCTGTTTGTTATTGTAAGTGAACTGACCATTGCATGATTTAATATCATTATATGGTAGTTCAGATGAAAGTTTATTTTTTCCTTTATTTGATTACAAAAGTTTACCGAAATTGTATTATAACCTGATTCTTTTCTTTCACTATTTATCCTTAACTGCACCCAGAAAAAGGAATTGATTAAAACAACAAAACATGTTTTGTTGAATACATTTTGGTTGTTTTAGCAAAATTTTTAGTTGAAGTAAAAAGTTGGTTTTGTTGCATTGACAAAAAAATATTGTTGACACTCTTACCAAATTTTAACAAAATTTCATCAATTTTACTTGAATTAAGAAAATCTGTTTTTTTAATTTTACCATAATTTTGTAATTTATAATTCCAGCAAAATTTTGCTGCTTTTACAAAATTTAAATTGTTGTGTAGTACCCATAAATCTCTCACGTAACTTGGTTTATTTGACTTATATAGCTGTATAATTAAAGGATTAACAAAATTTTTGGATAATTAAAACTTTTTAATTGGGACGGACCAAGGTAGTTTTAAAAATCCCCTATCCCATTTATTACTTTCTTCTATCTTTACAAGAAGAAAGTATTGGAATCATGAAAATTTTCAACTTCTGGTTTTCGACGGATTTTAGCCCCTCAGGGGGATATCTTCTTTAGGTATTCACGGGCTTCGCAACCCCGGGCACCTGAACGATCTTTGTCTTTTCTTTTTCCTCTCCATTCTCTTGTCTACTCTTTCTGCTTTGTTTCACTCTCATTGTGGTTTCCTCTTCTGAGGTGAGGGTGATTCTGCATAAGCCGATATCATCCTGTTTATATAGACTTATGGAGAATTGTAAATCACCCACGCGTTTGCCGTGCGTGGCGACCCGTGTCCCAGGAAAGGGGGATCCTGGCAGTTGAGGAAAACCAACACACTGCTTTGGCCTCTGCTTCAGGTAGACGGGAGGTGCATATTGGTCCCGTATGCATCAATCGGCTGGTCAGCTGACTTGTCACTGGCTGGGGATCAAGTGAGCGAGCACATACTAGTCATCTCGTTAAGGGTGGAGAGTGACATAGGTGTGTCTTGTGAGCGTATTGGCCCTGGTTAGCACTGGTGCACGATTGTGCATCCCCTTGTTGGGCTCGGTAGTGGGTGGTGCGGCCGGGGTCTGAATCTTTATCTCTCTCTAATATGGATGGCAGTACTAGTACACTTTCTTCATTTTCTCTCCCATGTGGAGAGCAACAATCTGTACAGAACAATACCTTCACACGTTTTTCGTAATTAGACACACTGATAGTCTCTCTGACAGTTCTTTTAAGAAAACTTCTCCTTTTCGTATTGCAAAAACGTTTCAATCTGTATTTGGAGATGGTTATTCACTTAAAAAGCTACAATCTGGAGATTTACTTGTTGAGGTCTCTTCAGACAAACACTCAAGATTTCTCTCAAATTGCAAAGAAATAGGCTCTTTTTCTGTTTCTGTTCAGGCCCATCAAACTCTAAACACAAGTCGTGGTGTAATATCAGAACCAGATCTTTTACTCTCTACAAAAGACGAACTTCTACAAAATTTAAAAGATGAAAATGTCATAGATGCACGCCGTATTACTATCCGTCGGAATGGGCAAGTGCTTCCCACAAAGCACGCCATTCTGACTTTCAATAGCCCTACTTTGCCAACTAGAATTAAAGCTGCGTACCTGAGCTGTCCTGTCCGACCTTATATTCCTAATCCGCTCCGTCGTTTTAAATGTCAGCGTTATGGTAATACTACTTCTACCTGTCGTGGTTCTGTTACCTGCACACGTTGTGCAGAAGTCGGCCACGATGGTAAGTCTTGCGAAAAGCCTGAACGTTGTACAAATTGTAAGGGTGACCATACAGCATACTCACGCTCTTGCCCAAACTGGATTCGTGAGAAAGAAATTCTTGCTGTCAAAATCACTCAAAAACTTTCTTATCCTGAAGCACGAAAACTTGTTGAATCCAGAACACCATCTATAGGAGTTTCTTATTCTAGTTTACTCAAGCAACAATCAAAATCCATAAGACATATAAGCACCCAAACAGATTTCTCATTACCACCAAATGAGTCTTCTCTTACACTAACCAGCACTATAAAGAAAAAAACCCGTAGTATGTATTGTTCAGCTAAAATAAGACCCCTGCTTCCACTGCAACTTTTGCTACCATCATCAGAACCTGTGAAAATAGAATATTTTCAGTATCCATCTAAACAGTCAACCAAACATGAGTCAGGTCAAACTTCTCTTTCATCTCCAAACAAATTGAGAAAACCTGTTTCTCCTACACAAAATACAAAACGAAAAACATGTGCACAGAAAGATAGTAAGAAAACCTCAACCCAAGCCTCTTCACAGTGGAAAACTGTGAAGGGAAAAAACAAGAAAGCCTGTTTTGGTACATCGCTCCTTAATAAAAAAGATTCAAAACAGTTGCTGCACTATGCAGAGGAAGCTATAGATTCAGAGTCTTACAGTTCTGACACAAATGAGGATGATAATACTATTTTTGAGGTATTCGAGCCCACGTGATTTTAAATATATTTTTGCTCAAAAATTTGAACATTTTACCAAATGTTAGTTTAGACATTGTTTATATTTTAATTGTGAAAACTTCTGTTTACTTGCTTTTATACATTGTGTAATATTTTCATTGAATGATTTTAATTATACATTTATCACCATATCACTCTTTTCATTTAAATGTTATTTTCATTCATCTTGTTTTTAAATCGTTTTTATATTTCAACTTGACGTTCTTATTTTAATCTTTTTTTTGGCGCAGCATGTCCTTAAAGGGACTTTGTGCCATAAAACCCCAATCAACCAACCAACCAATCGACGGATTTTAGAAGGTCCTGAACACGACTGGACTGTTTTCAGAAAATGACTGTCTATGACTCTGTCTGTCTATATGTGACAAAAATTTTGAGGGCGCTCTATTTCAAGAACTAATGCACGGAATTTAATTAAAGTTTAGATTCAGTTACTTTTTGATATAAATTGGTGCTGATTAGTTTTTGGCATAAATCGCGCAACAGGTGGCGCTGCTATGTTGCAATTTTCGCGATTTCTCAAGAACTAATGCACTGATTTACATCAAAATACAGAGTGAGTTAGACCTTGACATAAATAGAAGCTGATTACGTTTTGGTGTCAATAGCCCAACAGGTGGCACTGCTATGTTATTTTTTTCATGATTTTCACTGTAACTAAATCTCAAGAACTAATGCACGGATTACTTTTTAAATCATTTTCAGTAGTGATTTACGCCTGTAATTATTAAATAATAACCAGTGAGTTTTTATCCTGCTTTTTTTCAAGCGTAAACCGACAGAGTGGAAAATGTCCCAAGCCGAGAATCGTACCCGGGTCCTCAGAATAGCGCTCCGAGGCCCCAGCATACGTCAACACAGTTAATTTTTAATTAATTTTCTGCAGTGAATTATGCTTGTAATCCTTGAATAATAACCAGTGAATTTTTATCCTGCTTTTTACAAGCGTAATTCACTGCTGAAAATGAATTAAAAATTAACTATATGTTGCCGTATGCTGGGCTTTGTATTTTCGTCTCATGTTTGCCGCAAAAATTTGCATGATCATGCAGGGCCTGTTTACCGAATAGTCCCGGGAAGCCCGTGATTCCCCAAAGAAATACAAAGGTGCCCCCAAATTTAGTTTTCAAAATAACTTTTTACAAAAAAAAAAAAAAAAAAAAAAAATCAATCAGGGTAACAATTGCATTTTTTCCTTATGAAATTTTTATCTAAGAAGCTCGCTCTTTCTAAATTGCTGTTTACTCGAAATTTTGATGGTAAAATTTCAAACTGTTGCAGCATACCAAAAATGGATTTAGTAAATAACAAAGCAATTGGTAGAGGGGGGCCCCAGAGTAACGGTCGGGCTTCCCCTACTTTTATGTCTTAAGCGGGCGCTGTGCTCATGATGACATTTCCATCTTGTGCTGCGTTTGCAGCCGGTCCGACATATATAAGAGTGAGAAATTTCGTGTTTGTATATCGTCCCTTCTGGCTCAGTGGTTAGAGTCTCAGATAGTAATTCTGAGGACCCGGTTTCGATTCCCAGCTGGGGACATTGTTCGAACTGTATATTTACGCTTGAAAAAAAGCAGGATAAAAATCCACTTGTTATTATTCAAGGATTACAGGCGTAATTCACTGCTGAAAATGAATTAAAAATTACCTAAAAAAATTGTTAAGTTTAGATTGGTTCTAATACAAAATATAATTTTAAAGTAAATATTATAATTGTTTATGTAACAAAAACCTTTTGTTGTTAAAACAAAAAAAAAAAAAAAAATTCTTAAAATTACACAAAACAATTGTTCTTTAAGCAAAAGTTTTTGTTGCCGAAACTGAAAAGAACTCGCGAAAAGAACTAAAGTAACAGATAATTATATTTATTTTGAGAAAACTTTAAACAAAATAATTTTGTTAATTCAATTAAATTTAAACATTTTTACTTAAATTAACAGAACATTTTTTGCTGACGATACAAAAGTTTTTGTTGGAATTGCAAAAAACATCAACAATATTTTTCTTGTTGATTCAAACAAATTTTCCATTGACCCATATTTAAACGGAAAGTTCTGTTGGGCCAACCAAATTTTTTTTTCAACAAAACTTTTCTCTGGGTGAGTATTTATAACTATATTTTAAACTTTCTACTGAGTGTTAGTGTTTAATGTCGTTAGCTTGGGAAATCGAAAGAGTGACCTTCAAAAGCACTTTCTCTGCGATGAATTGACGTTGCGACGAATTGATGCTACGACGAATTGACGCTGCGCTGAATTGTGCGTGATGAATTGTTCCCCGAGGAATTGTGTGGGACGAATTGACGCGACACCACTTTTGGGTATACTGCAGACGTGCAACACGGTGATACAAAGATTTAAATGATTTTTCTTTATAAAACCATTTAATAATATGTCAAAAACGTATAAAATACTGAAATTAAATAAAAAGTTCAAAGGGTACCAAATGACCTTAAATTTAAATAATTATGTGAAAAAATGCCATAATTCTCTCCAAGTTTAATTATGACAAGTCTTATACAGTGATACGTCGATGTCTTATACAGTGATACAGTGACGATAATCCGTCCGAAAACAATCGGTGAAATCTGAAACCAACGAAAACCGAGTCAATTATATCCA
This sequence comes from Maratus michaelseni, assembly GCA_963931845.1. Classification (NCBI taxonomy): domain Eukaryota; kingdom Metazoa; phylum Arthropoda; class Arachnida; order Araneae; family Salticidae; genus Maratus; species Maratus michaelseni. The sequence goes on along the minus strand of OZ007586.1, from coordinate 240,629,055 downwards.
TATAAATCTATGTAAATCAAATTAACTCGTTCTAAACACTTCAAAATACGTATCAAAAACGCATTTTATAGAGAACAAGTATAGCGTTTAATACTAGAAACAATAAGAAATTAATATAGTGTTTTTTACGTATGGTAGCAAGGCATTGTATATGGGGTCACTTCCCTTTTTGATCTTCTGGCGGATTAGCTTCAGAGTCAGAGGACTTATGTCGCTCAAAAAAGCTGTCCAAAGTGATTTGTTTTTGCTGCCTCTTTAAGATTTGCCTAAAATAGGGCAAGACATTATTATTAAACAAGTTGCTTACAAAAAACTTCCTTTGGTTCCATGATGGAGCACTCGCAATCAATAAAAAAAGCACAAAATTACACAAGGAATAAACGAAATCTGAGGCAACCGACGAAAACCGAAACAAATTTTTCACGGAAAAAATCGGCGGAAACCCAAACCGACGATAACCGAAGTCAACGAAAACCGAGGTATTACTGTATATTATAATTGCCCAGTAAAACAGAGTACTGTTGAGTAACTGCGAAACAGATGAATTTATATTAGTAAATTGTACCATTATCCTATATATAGGACAGTTTGTAAGAAGGAAAACAGTAAAGTTTTAGTTAGTTTTTGAACTTTATATTTTTATTTGTTGTCTTATTAGTCTCTAGTAGCAATTCTTTATGAAAATATTATTATTATTTTTAAATATTTTGTAAAATGTGGGTTAAATACAATTGCCTAAAGATTCCTAAACGTCCTTTCAACAGCAATCTAGAGAGTATATCTGTGTTTCACATTTTTTATATCTAAAAAAATCACATTTTTTTAGTTTCGTCACTTTCTGAATAAGTGCGGAGGACTCACTCAGCCCAGTGGCAAGCATATACGTCAGCGAGATGTAATGGAATGCTGTTAATGAAAAAAAAGGAATTGTACCACTAGCAATGCCATGCAGTGATATAAATATGCTGTTCATTTCAAAGTTTGATTATTCAAATTCTTGCAAATCCTTACAAGGAAACTGCTATCTATGGTCACATTTGTAGCCTAATGCAGGGATTGCGAACCAGCAGGCCAATTGTCACTACTAATTTCGAATAATAACATTCCATCTTTAATGATAGAAATTCTGTGATTAAATAAGACGAATATTAGTGCATTGAAATAGTGGTGACAATCAGCCTGTTGGCACAGCCTAGTAGGTAGTATGACGAGTGCTAGGCAATTGGATTCCGCACTTAGAACAGGTCATCAGTGAGATTAGAAATATTTTCTTTTACATTTGAATAAAAAAATTATAGAAAAAAATGTTCTCCCCCTCCCGTCTGAGCACCCCACCCCTAACTTATCTTATCTCCCAGTGAGGCTAGAAACATTTTTTAGCTTTAAAAAATATGGCTTAAACGTCTTTTGAAACTGGGCCTTTTTAATGAGAAGTCCGCACTGCGTGAGCAGAATCCATAATAGTTTTACTAAGTCCAGCTGTCGTTATTTGAACAGTCGAGAACAATTGCCATTGTAGAATATAACAATCAAGACAGTCATCGATTAATCATCAACTTCTACAATCAATATGTTCTAAAATTAATTGTCTCATCAAGAAGTTAAAAAACACAATTTTAAAATGTAGCGTTTATCCCGACAGGAAAGGCTATCGTAGTGATGGGCGATTGTTATTCTACAATCGGAACATGTAATATTCCTTCTACACTAAAAGAATTTTAATCGTAGGATAATGTTGGTTTTTTTCGAAGAAAATGACGAAAGATGAGAAATGATTTTCGAAGAAAAGGCCAGATCAATTTAGTAAGATTTTTTTGTAAGATAGTCAATTTTGTAAGCAATTTTGGTAAATTATTTAAATATTCATTGTGTTCTCCTGCCGAAAATTTTTGCTTGGAACTCGTGATGGTTCTAAACCCTCGCGACTCTATTCAAAGGTTTTATCAATAGATAACCTATGTTGTCAAAAACTCTTTACTTTTGTCAATTATTATCTCTGTTTTTACATACTTCTGGTTTCACGTCCCTGGGACGCAGCTCAAAAAGTTGCGTCGAGCATAAAGTTTCGGCAGTGGGGGCTTTTAGAATTAGGGCGATATCGGTTTATATTATATTTCCTCATAGATTTTTGTTAGCCGCCAGTTTCGGAACTGGGAACCGTTTTTGGGAGTCTTCAGTTTCCTTTCGGGGTCTTTAAGTCCCATTTCTCAGCTCCATTGACCGTAATTTAACTGAATACTTTTGAGTGTACCTGCAAACTACCTATAAATACTACACATTTCATTTTAAGTAGCGTTCATGCTACAGTAAACTTCGATGTAGAGATCTGCACGGGCCAGGGCCTATCCCGTGGTCCGGTAAATTGAAGTCAAACTTTCAAACGCGCTGGACCAGCGGAATAAAGACAATTTTTTTAACGGACAGAGCAGGACCGATAAAAAAAAATTAAGCGGGCCAACCGGCCCGATATAACACAATTAAAAGGGTCGGACTAAGCCGACAAAATATGAACAATTTTCAATGGACCTGGCTGGCAGACAGTTTGACAACATCAATACAGAAATTTAACATGTCCAACGTAGAGATCTACATCGGACAGTTGCATCGTGTTTGAGACCTGGTTTAATTTTTTCAGCAGACTCGGGCCACGCCGTGGTAAAGGCTTAGATTTCTTCCGCATACTCAGGCCGGGCCGGACCTGGACTTAATTGTTCCCAGAGTGTGTCGGACAGGGAGCAATTAAGGTAATTTATTTTGTAAAAATAATAGTGATAATGAACTTTTCTTAACGGAATCTTTGGAAATATATTTTAATGAATTAGAGAGAAAAATTTTCAAAAATCTACTTTTTTTTTTATTATACAGCTTCAAAAGTTATGATGTTTTTAACCATAATTTTTCTTTTATTCTAAACTAGATTAACTTTTTTAATGAGCCTTTATTTGAATGTAACAGTCTAAGAGTCTAAGTAATCTTTAATGTTACTATTCTGTATTCTATGGCTTGCGGACATACAGTAGAAAATATAGTGTAACATTTTCGCATTAATATGTATGCCGTATTCATTAAAAGATTCTTAAATGCATGTTAAGAAAAATGGAAATTTTTTCGTCGCCATTGAGTCTGGCCATGCATGCCGTGTCTGATTTCATTACTTTTTGCACGGGCCGGGTCAGGCCCATGGTGGAAAATTTTAGCCCATGCAGACTTCTATCTCAATGACATATATCAATTACAGAGATGCCAAGTTCCCACTAATCGTCCGTAATATGTGGTTTTATCTGACCCAGTTTAACAACGCTTGAACCAGACAAATTATTGGATGAATCTTTATTTATTTAATTTCAGGTTTCTATGTGGAAATAATTTAATTTAATTTCTTTACAAAATTTCTGGTGCGAAACGTATTAAACCTGGGTCAAATTAACCCACATATTACGGAATATTAATGAGAGCTTGGCACTTCTGCAATTACACATGGCAATCCCAGTATTTTTGCGGTAGCTAGACGACGGATAATTGGGCAGACAGATCAGACAAACTGAAGTCAGAAACATTTTCAAGTATGTTGGAAAGTTTTTGAAAAAAATTAAAATATTCTGTTCTATATTTTTTTAAGTATTACACAAATATTAGATTTTCTAGGCTACATTTATATATCTAAATCATAGATAGTTAAAAATTGAACGAAAAAAAATGGACTTTTTACGTACCTTTTAATATTAAAAATAATAATAAAATAAAACATTTACTATATATTTCATGAATAAAAGGGAATTGAAAGTGAGATACATTATTTAAAATGAAAAAAAAAATATATGTATTTTGAATTGTGACGCAGTCATCAGTCCAATTTAGATGACTGCGTCACAGAATCAATGAACAAAAAAAGTATTTCAGGTTTAAGAGAAATAAAACAATATATTTCTTCTGTATAAAAACTACATTAAAGTGGAATCTGTATATGTCTGTGGCGGTAATCATTGATGTACATCTTGTTTTCTTTCAATTCACATTCAAAGCATTTTAGTAGCTGAGGAGTTTTATTGCGGCTCTTTATTATTCACCACTGGCGGCAAATGCTTTTTGAATATATTAACAAAAGCATCGGATTACTCTTTCGGTTCAGTTTGAATACATAAACCAACTTGTATCATTGTATCAAAATGGAAATTTCAGAATAAACAGCTTCAGTCCGAGAATAACTTTCAAAACAAAATATCCGGATGGCGCATATGTTTTGATGCATCAGAGAAGTTCATGAATCACTAAAAGATACTTCTCACTAAACAATTTCTAGAAGACTTCTAATCAGCAAAAAATATTTGAATTTAAATCAATTAAATAACTGCAGTTGAGACTTGAGACTCGATCTAACATTTAACGGTTTGAACTTTTGGTCTATTTGAACGTTTTTGCATTTCCGGATGTTCACTATTTTTAATATATAGTATATATATAATAAAATGGTAGGGGCAAAACTGCATTTGTTTTAAGCCGTATTCGCTATAGTGGAGCTTTAAGTATTAAATATTATTAATGATTTAAGCAAAAAAAAAAATTATAATAACATGAATGGAAGTGTGTAATCACTCATCTGGAATATCTTATAATACCTAAGTTACAAAGGGACGTGGAAAGGGGGGCTGGAGATAAGGTGTACATTTGTCCCGTGCACTAAGCTGAAAAGGTTCCCGTGAGTGGCCGATTTATTTATTAAGTATATGTATATACAAGACATGCAGGGGGGTCCATCCCATATCTGTACTGGGCTGGCCTCACGATTTCTGTGCACGTCCGTGAAGTTAGATGAATAACAGTCACACATATTTTCGTGAAAAACATAATCTTGAATGAGAAATCTAAAAAATGTGAATATAGAGGAAAACGTATCCAAATCGGAAAGCTCATAAGGCGGATACTTATTCAATTTGACCTAATTTAACGGTCCTGATCGAGAAAATAGATAATGTACTAGTGTTAATAATTTTGCATAAAACGGAAATTGTTTAACGTAAAAACATAAAGCAATATAATTAAAGAATTCAGCAAAAACCACGTGCAAAATGCAATTGTGATAAGATATATAAAGCAGAAATAATAAATTCACTATCCAAGAGATATATAAAGCAGAAATAATAAATTCACTATCCAAGAGATATATAAAGCAGAAATAATAAATTCACTATCGTCTATTCTCTAATCTTCTACCTCAATTAAAAAAGAATGAAATCATGATCTATAAGAAAACAGGAGATTCTTGTTGTGAGAAAAGAAATCCTGTAGCAAATTTGGAAGCAAGTGTAGCTACACAATCGGACGTGGGCACATTTTTTAGATCAACCTTGAAATGCGCCTTATTTCTTTAAAATTATCAGTAACTGAAGCTATGTATGACTATTACAGGTTATTTGCATTCAGTCCATTTTTTCAATTTGTTTTTACGTTATTTATAAGCATCCAAAAACCGCTTATGCCGCCGCCGTAAGCAAAAACTAACACACCGACGACGGCGAAAATAAACAGTCAAAGGGGTGAAAACAAACTCTTTCTTAGGTCTTTGGAAAAAGACATAATAGGTCTGTTTGTAATTTTCTGTCTTCCCTTGTAAGTGTATATGCCTAAACCAGTGGTCGGAAGTAGCGAAACTACAGTAGTCGCTAACATTTTCCGGTAGTTTGTACTGTTGCGCATTGTATTTTTAAAAAATGTGACGTAGCGATACAAAAAATCAGAAGTTTGTAGCGACAGGGAAAAAAAAATGAGCCATTCTTCTTGTCACGAGATCGTAACTTGCTACTTTTGTGCAAAATGTGTTCTGAGATTATATGAGAAACAATATACGAATGTTAGCAATTCATCTGCAGCATTTAACAACGCATCGTATGAGGTCATGGATTTTTCCAGTGCCACTTGCTGGTAAATCAAAGTGCCAAAACTCAAATCAAAGAAAATAGTTTTCTTTCTGGAGATACTTGTCTACTTGTTCATTATTAGACCTTCATGTTTTAATGCCGCGTTTCTTCTTTTGGAATTGTTTTATTTGCAGATTTATTATATTTTGATATTATGACAGAGAAAATTAGTATTGGTTTGCCCTGGTCGGTACATATCGAGTAATATGTGCCTAAACTAACATTTTAGATAATAACGGAAAACATTTTCTGGTATGTTATCTTTCATAATATATTAATGTCCTCCGTTTTATCGCGTTTATTTAATTGTATTCCTTCAAATGCGATATAATGAGGGGTCATTTACTTACTCCGTGTCCTCAATTTCAAGTGTTAATCCTTTGCCAAAATCTAAACGTTGCGAAGAAATGACTGTTTTTGAAAAGTAATTTGTAGTCGCTCCCTATTTAAAGCAAGTAGTTGCAGTTGTAGTTTACTGTATTTTCGATAAAGTCGTTGTAGTTGTGTTTCACTACAAAAAAAAAAAGTAGTTTTTCTGAACTCTGGCCTCCTACCCATTTTAGGCCAAGCATAGAAATTTTATAAAATGTGGTATTATTTGCATTGAAATTTGCTTAAATTACATTCATTAAGACACCAAAAAAGTTTCGTGCATGAAAAATAGTATTTTATTTAATTTGACGTTACCATTATTAATTTACCATTAATAATTTACCATTAAATTTAAATAAAAAATTTTAAGTTTTCTTATGGCATTTGTTGTATTTTTATTTTATTTACAGAACTTGAAAATGTACTCTATTATAAAAACATATGATTAATCTCATGTGGAATAATTATACATTTTCAAAAAATCGAATTTGTCAATAACCGTTTCAAGTAAAAAACCAGCGTATTTTGAAAATTTCTCAACAGAAAGTGATTACTTCAATTGAATTACTAATATTTTATAGATGTCTCCAGAACCCTTAAAAATAGCAGAAAAATAAAATTAGTGAAAAATATACGTCACAGTGTTAATAAAAATATATTTATTGAAATGGTGCATTTACGCACCTTTGGCCGAAAATGGGTTAAAGTGTAGTGTAACGATAATAAAGTGGTTACAGATAAACACACAAAATTTTACCATGCGCACCATTACAAGAATGTGATCAATGAGAATCCCCACTCTTAGATAAAGTAGATAATAAAATTACTATAACTTACTAATATTATAATACTACTAGCTGACCCGCCCGGGCCTGGGATAATAGTCTCAAATATACCTAAAATCAGTGTTGAAATCGCACATTTTTCACAGTGAGGGATAGTGTTGGGGACTCCTCTGCTATCGGCAGCGTTTGTATGATTTTATATTTTTAAACGATAATCTATCCAAACGAACCTAGAATGGAGGGGTCTTACTGCCATCGGCAGCGCAGACCTGGGCGTTCTACGTACGTTCTGGCATGTTTGGGAAAACGAACCCCGAATTTGTATGATTTTATAATTTTAAACGAAAACCTTCCAAACGAACCTGGTGTTGGGGGCCCCACTGCCGGAAGCGTACACCCAGATGTGCTACGCGCGCTCCGATCTGTTTTTACAAACGAATCTCGAATTTGTGTGATTTTATATTTTTAAACGAAAATCTTTCTAAACGAGTCCCCCGTTCTAGCGATTGCCGATATAATTTCTGACATGTGGATATATTGCACTTTCATTTCTGAACAAAAGTTCCTGAAAAAATATAAGTAATAGAAAATCAATGTAACCTATCTTATTCTTTTCTTCTCTTTACATAATAATTAAAAAAAAAGAATAGAAAAACCCATCGAAATCGGTCAATTAGCTGTGGAGTTATTAAATTATGACACGGCGAAAAAAAATATATCTGCGACCATACCCTATCTTTCTCTATCCACGTATTGAAAAAAAAAATATCGATCTTCCCCATGCAAAAATGAGCAAAAAAAACCTGACACAATTCCCTTAAAACGCGAAATGTTATCTTCGAAGCACCAAGACAAAAAAATGTTGACACGCCTTCTAGAAAATATATTTTTTTTCAAATAGTAAATATTAATACTTTTTAAAACCAAATATGCCGTTACATCCGAGAATGTACCATAAACAAGTGGGTATTTTTTTTTGTTTCTTTGTATTTCCATTCGAGAAACAGGGATGGTAGTTTGAATCTGGAGAAAAATGGTAAACATGAAAACGAAAATGGAACCGACTCTCAGAAAATATATTTTTTAAAACAAAAAATACTGTTATACAATCGGGAAGGTTCCGTGAAAACTTTCATTTTTTTCTGTAATTCCATAGAGGACCCGGCAATCGCGATATCAAATTTCAGAATAAACGGAACGTTTACTAAGCCTGTGTTTGAAAAATCATGGATTCTCCCAACATGCACCGAAGTGATCTTAGCGCCGGTGAACTGCCGAAATTTGAAGCTCGTTCATTAGGCATTTTAATTATTATCTCGTCTATATCAAAAATGGAAAATCTGACCCTTAGATGCATTCAGACATGTCTTCGTCCATCCTTATCTAAATTTGCAGACCTCTACGTGTGATAGATTTCCCTATCCATCGCCAACAAACAGACACACGCACACACACCCAGAGAGAGAGAGAAAGATACACAAAAACTTTATTTTATTAATATAGATAATGTAATATAATATTATTATAATTATAAAAGTATTGTTTTCTAGTATAATTATAAAAGTACAACATTATAGTACAAAGGTTGTGAATTATCACTTTACTACACACATGATATCTGCCGCAGAATTCGCGGAGCGCGGCGTTTCGCGCAGTTCTTACTACGTACCCCGTGCCGAGACACTATCGGAAGCCGTGAAGAAAGGGGGGGAAAATCTGAAAATTGAAACCGGACAAATTTAAAAGGAAAAATGGACAAATTAAATGCCTCGAAAAGCGGGAAAGGTTGGGCTCGATGTCCTGAGGCTATCGAATGACCCTTGATGCTTCGAGCTTAATATTCATAATGAGGTAATTCACATCCTTATTCATTAATTTCCATCGTATTTTCAGCTCTGCTGAAAATTTAATTAGGTATATCAATATTATAGTATATTATATAATATTATATCATTATAATGTACTACAATGTACTATAATATTATAATGTATTATAAGTTAAGAAGTATATAATTTCTTCAGACTTTCAGTAAGCTTCATATATCAATTTATATAATGCGGAAATGTGTCAAATTTGGAAAAATATTTCGGTCCCTTGTGATTCCGGTTTGAACAAGTTTTACTAAAATTTATTTCGGTTCCTTTCGATTCCGATTTGAACAACTTTTACTAAAATTAACCTTTTGTGATGTTCTCAATGCTAGTTAAATGGACATTGTAGATCATAGAGATGACCTTTCATGAATATTGAATATTATTCATCACATTATATTACGTAGTTTAATGAAAAATAATAGAGTAAAATTTGTCCAAATCGGAACGCGGAAACTCTTCCAATTTGAATGGCCCCCTCCGAGTAAATAGGCAATATATTATAATTTTTTGCATAAAACGGAATCTTTCAACGCAGGAAACGAAAATCACTAATTAATTTTTTTTATTACATATTTCTACTCGAATTACCATTTCAATAAGTTTACACGCCTTAGTTATACAAGAAAAAATATTTTAGTATGAAAAATCTTGTTCGAAAAATCCCAGGATTTCTTTAGACAATGGTTGAAAATTAGACTTTAGATTACATTTTCTATTTGAAACGCTGCGGTTATCTTGTACACACGGGAGCGAAACAAACCATGACCACCGTTTGACTCATTACAGGGCTGCCACTGGCGACTATTTTTATATTCTATTCACACCACTATTTAAAAAAAAGTAAATTTTTTATTGTATTTCTCTTGCACATGTTGTCAAAGTGTATGTGAAATAATTTTGTTTTGAGAAAGTGGAGCGAGATAGAATTAAAAAATAGTCGCTAGCGGCAGACCTGCATTACGAACATCCATGCCTGAACAGAGATTTAATCTGACACTTCTCACGTGTATTAAACTCCCTTTTTCAGTAAATTTTAAATTTCTATACTTTAGTTCCCTCTCGTGTATTCTGAACGCCTCATATATCAGCATATACGGTATGTGAAATAGTCATTCAAAATCTGAGTAGTAAACATGTCATTACAATTTTAAGAAATGTTATAACTGTTACTTATAGGGACTTATTACCTACAGGGCAAACGGAGCAAGTGCCTGGGCCTCCATTGAAACTCCCCCCCCCCCCCAAATTAACTGAACTAAATAAAGTTATGTCTGTGTTTAAAAATCAAATTGCAATCTCAGCAATTCCTTTATGGGACGAATTACTGATGTTACATAACTAGTAGCTCATCCACATATATTCATATACTGATTGGCTAACAGTTAATAATTTCGAGTGAATTATTTAGGTATTTAAAACATAAATACAAGCTGAAACTCATTTAGAAACACCTTAATTCAATGCCACATCTTTTGACATCTAGCTAAAGTTTTACTTTGAAATCATAAATTGCAGTTGCATTTTAAGCGTCGATGGATTTAATTTAAAGAAAAAGTATAGCACATTTACTGATCTTATGGTAAAGATACCATATATATTCTTTTCAAAAATTAAAGACCTCTGTCGCGCTCGTTGACCTAACTGTTCGGAGTTTTCCGTGGTTTTCTTTGAACCTTGCCGTAAATACGGGTTAGGATCCCTTGCAAAGACCCCCACGGAGGGCACTTCCCTCTAGGGCCTATATCCCTCGTGTAGATAATCGGTCGTCATAAAATCAACCAACCAACCAAAAATTAAAGAAATCTATATTTAAAGTATTTTATTAAATATATTTTCCTTTTCTGCATTATCGCATTTTATATACATTTCCGGCTGTTAAAGGCGCACCCAGTTTCCTTTCTCTCTCAACGAAATATTGTGTAGTCAAAATCATAGATATTTTTATCAATTTATCGTTAACGTATTTTTAATTCCTCCGCCAGAATCACTGTAAAAGAAATAATACAATGTATTAAATGTTTCTTCTCTCACGGTCATGTTTATCTTCCTAAAGCATAACCGATGCCTTATTCGACATCATATCGCCTAACAGCAATTTTGCAAAATGCCTTTCCCATTGGTTCCCAAAACATAAAACCGTCAAATTTCTAAATCATTCCCGTTTTGACCAAAGTGCGCTCTATGACAAATATATTTACCTGCCCCTGACGCCAATTACAAAATATAATATGTGGTTATTCGAAACGGTTGTGGCAACCCGTTCAAAAATGCACACCTCTTGGCTCAAAAATGTAAATCGTTTGGCGTGTTTTCTAACGCGCGCTACCTCTCATCGACACTTCACTTCACCTCTCAATTTATTCTCATCAACATCTCTAAAAAAACGTCTAGGGCCCTTGCGCCATACTGGATAAACTGTTTTTTTTTTTTTTTTCATTGTCTCCCCGCAAAATGTGTTATCTTATTTTTGAATGTCACTCTCATTTTGGAACAACTTAAATTTAAAAAATATGAATTACTGTAAATGAAGGTGTGACTGTGTCGTGTTGGATTTTCATTAAACAAACGTTGCACCATTTTCTTCTTGTTTTTTTTTCCTTCGTGCACTCCAGTTCTCACGCTCAGGATATAGAACCATCTGGTTGTTGCGGCGGCGCTCTAGTACATGGAATTTACCTTCACGAGCCGTTTTTCCGACTCAACTGATTGTTATCTTGTCTTCCGAAAATAATTACATCTCCTTTTTGTGTCAACGGTGATCTCCTAATTGTCCTCCGTGCAGTCGGACTATGCAGTATTCATCTTTTATCTCATCGAACAAATATTCATCATTATAGTTATCAACTATTAATCTTCTTTGATCTAACACGAATGGTCTCCTTAAAGCGTATTCTCAAGAAAATATGAACAAAAATATTGAAGAATGTAGGATGTATACAATAAAAGATCAATCAAATTTAGCAGCGGAATATCGATAGATTTCTCAGAATAAAATTAAAAACTTTTAGTTTTATCGCCAAAGCCGTACAATTTAGTGAACATTATGTTGTCCGGATTCACTGCAAATTCCCAGCAAACAATGGGAAAACATATATATTTGATTAACACATATGATTAACACTTTGATTCAAAAAAAGTGTTCCAGTTACCTTAATGTGCACTGAAATGTGTTCCGAATATGCTCCGCTATAAAGAAAGTTTTCCGAAAGTGTTCTGCTCAGGATATTCCTCCAAGTCTAAACTTGGGAACATATTTGAGAACAGATTGGGAACATATTTGGGCACACTTGTGAAATCATCGCTTTCAAAAAGTGCGCTAGAAAGTGTGCTAAACAAAAGAAGTTTTCTCAGAAGTATTCGAAAACCTGTTCCAAAAAGTGCGCTTTAATGTGTACTAAAAAAGGTGACAAAATAAGTGTTCTGAAAAGTGTATAAAGATTTGCAGTGTTTACAAGCCTCAATTTGTGAAACGCTTGTAAATGTAATGATTTCAACACTGCTTTTAAACGAGTAACTTTTGCAATTTCTTTGAATTAAAATGTAACTAATAACATAGTTTATGTACGATTAAATAATAAAAGCAAGTTAAGATAACCTTCAAACATTTAACTTTCGATCGAAATAATTAAGATGTTATTTTATTTTTTCTCCACGAGGGATCATACCTATGCATATCAAAATAAACATATACAATATTGCCTGCATATAGCGTATGCTGCTAGAATATATAAGAAAAAACGTACTGATGAATTTACAGAAGAATAAATCAAATTAATTCCGCATTATGAATAATTAAAATAACATGAATATTCCAAACTAAACACAACGTATATGCGGAATCTGAGGAAGTTCCTGAAGAATTGGTAGGTGGAAAATGTCCAAATAATTCAAATGCTTTCTTACTGACCCTAATCTATGTTATATATTAATTCATTCCTATACTAACACTCGAATGAAAGTATTTGTCATGAACAAACATGGTTACAAAAATAGTTTTTATCCCGAAATTTCTCTTTTTTTTTTTTTTTATTTGTTGCAAACTTCATTTTCCTATGCTATTATACTGAAATGAAATATTATTTTAACTATGGTTAAACAAAACATGTTTTTAGTACAATGTTTTTTTTTATTTTAACTAAAAATTTACCATTATCATTACATAAGAAAGTCATATTTTAGAAAATTCATTACATCGCATTAAGACGTCGCCAAAGAACGATGTTTCGCCAAATAATGAAGATTTCATTATTTTTGAACTAAAGTTATAATGAGATTATGCTCATTTTTAAAAATTTATATATATATCCATATGAGGAGTATCTTCAGTATTTTTTTCAAAAATTTTTGAGTATTGTCCTATGGACACCTTCTTTGTATAAGATGACAAGCTGCGTATTTTCAAATGCATGAAGAATGGGGATAGTGGAATAGCATGTACTTATGTGACCCGAAGCATATTGTTTAATACCCCTCTCGACACATTTTTATTTGGCAAAAATAATTTTAGAAAAAACCCCACGCAAAACAATACAAAAGTATATATAATTATTGAGAGAAATGTATCCTCATTCCCAAAATGTATGTACCTGGCCGGAGATTACCTATTTGCCCCAAGCTTCGCACATTGTTATGTAGAGGGCACAAAGAATGTCCCCCCCCCCCCTAATCCTTTTCTGTAAGTCAGTTTCTGATTACTTATATAATTTGGGTAATGGGCGTAGAGTTGTATGGGCTCGTGGGCTAGAGCCACAGCATTAATTTCGAAATTGCTTATTTTTTCTTCTAATTGAAATAAAAATAGTTCTTAAGCTTTGAAATGTTTAATAATTTATGAAAAAAAACACGCGCTTTTTTCAGCAGATTTGCGCTTCTTTGCTTGAAATTTCTTAATTGTTTCTTCCTTTTTAGTCATCGAAAAAAATAACATAGAAAAAACTTCGAATAAATGGTAACATTCCTTTCCTTCGAAAACTGATCGACTGACTCACTCACCGATCATCAAAAATCTGAGGTACTTCTCGTCGCCCTAAAAACTTGAATTTTGGCATAAAGGTAGTGTTTAGGATAATAAAAAGAAAAATTAAAAAATCCGGAAAATTCGAAAACAAAATCTCGAAAAAAATTCGATGTGTTGGAATTTCCGGTTTCTTTAATTTTATCTTCCTATGTATCCTAAACACTACATTTATGCCAAATATCTAGGGCTGCGAGTAATACTTCAGATCGATAGCATCTTTCGTGGAAGCAACCCAGGGTACTTCCATATCTTTATGCTGAGAATGAACTTTGCGAATGGAACTAAACCTCCAAATGAAAGGGACAGGAGGGAGCTTGGCAAAAACCAGTGGATGATGTCCAATAAGAATCCGAAATTAAGAAAAGGAAGGCTACTTACAAAAAAAAGTGAAATCCCATCAAAATCATCTCATGTAAAAAATGTAGCCAAGTCTCGTGACTCTTTAACCGTAAAAAGCTCTGAGATCATGTAAAGTCAAGCCTTAGGAGGGATGCCTTGGGTGGAGGTTATTCTAAAATGGGGGGGAAGAAATTCTGTATCGTATTTACGTTACATCCGAAGAAAACCATCCAAAACTCTGGCCATCCAGCTCGACCTCGAGAGAGGTTGAACACCAGGGTTTACAATGTTATGTAAAATTCAGTCCAAGCTAGAAATAAATATACGTTCAATGCTCATATAAATACTATTTTATGCACTACTTTATTTAATAAACGTGAAAATTAAAATGTAAGCAACAGCCGTCACATTCGCATGCTCGTAATATCCATGTCAAAAAATACTCTTTAACTAAAGATGTAGAGACTAGGTGTGATTTGTGAATGAAAATGTTAAAGTTAATAAGAGAGTTAGGCTTGGCTCTACATGATTTTAGAACTTTTTACGGTTAAAGAGTCACGAGACATGGCTATATTTTTTACATGAGATGTTTTTGATGGGATGTATTTTTTTAAATCTAAATCTATTTTCAAATATGTATTTTTTCTAAATATACACATGGAGCAAAATGATAACGCCATAAATATTTCGAAACCACGGTTCATGATTTGTGGATTATTTTCACATATCATTTAACAAAGCATTTAAAAGAAATTTCCAACGCATTCATTTAGTTCGCAAAACTTTTTGACAGTAGGGGAGAGGAAAAATGCTTTCTGACTTCGAAAGAGGCCAAATTCTAGCTTATAACAACATCGGAATATTACTTCAAAGAATTGGTGATAAAGTTAAATATTCAAAAGGTTAATCTAATTTATCACAGAATCCAACTACTTTATGGTACTGCAAAATCTACAGGAAGGTCGAGAATTCTTTCGAAACGATCCAAAAACCAAAAGTTTGTTTGCACAGTCGCAAGCAAAAGAATGACGGTTAAGGAAATTAGAAGCCAGATAACGACGCCAACATCAGTATGGACTATAAAGCAAATCAATGAAAAGGTCGGGAATCCTTAAATATATAAAACCTCATCGGTGTCCGCGTTTAACAACTGGCCATAAAAAGCCCGCATTCAGTTTGCAGAGAAACATCTGAAACAACAAACGAATTTGTCTAAAATTATTTTCTATGATGAAAAGAAGTTTAATTTCGATGTTCCGGATGGTAACCATTCATACTGGCATGACCTTTGAAAGGAAAAGGACGTATTTTCCAAACGTCAACCAGGTGGAGGATTTCTAATGGTTTGGGCTGCTCTTCCTCAAGTGGTAGAGCTTAGAATTGCTTTTCAAGACGGACGACAAAATAGACATTCACACGTTGAAACGTCATTTGTTGAACAAGGGTGAAAAAATTACCGGCCTTAATTATATTTTTAATCAAGACAATGCCTTGATTCACTCTGCAAAAGATACAAATAAATGGTTTGAAGATAATAAGATTTTTACACTTGATTGGCCGGCCAATAGTCCGGACCTAAATCCCATGGGGAACGTTTGGGGTTATGTGTTATAGTGCGCAGTATCACCGAAAAAATGGCCAAATGGTCCAGTGTAATTCGAAAGCAGAATTAACTCTCTGACTGCTCAATTTTTATAAAAATTCTTTGAACCAATATGTAATCGACAAGTATCCTCGACTACATATTGGTATGGACTATAAGTAATATATACACTGCTCAAAAGAATTAGGAAAGCAAGCGAACAAGTGAAGAGAACCATGCGAAACAGCCATGCATGGGCTTAAAATGGAAAGTACACGCATGTATAAATGCGCAATAAAGAAAAAAGACGCAAAAAAATTTGCAAGGTAGCTTTAATTCTTTGAAACGATGGAAAGAACATAAAAAGCTGTTTTAAGCCAGCAATTTGGTTACATGTAAATGTAAAAAAAGAGTATTGTTTAGAAATGATTCAAGATGTTTAATTTGGAGTGGGGTCCCATCGAACAGCTAAGAAGCTGCATACCTGTTTTCCACGGATTCGATAAGGTTTTCGATAAGGCTTTGGGGAATACTGCACCACTCATCAAGAATTGCTATCTCCAAGTCCCGGATAGTAAAAGATGTCCTTGTTCTCGCTGAAATGCTTCGCCCGAGTGCGTACCAAACGTACTCGATCGGATTCAGATCAGGAAAGCATGCTGGCCATTCCATACGCTGTATTGTTTCAACTTCAAGCCTGTTCTCCACCAGACGATCTGTATACGATCTGGCATTACCATGCATAAAAACAAAGGAATCACCTTGGCTGCAGCGTAAGTTACGACATGACGTCTCAGTATCTCGTCTGCATAGCTTTGGGCCGTCTAAGTGTCATTACTAATGCTATGCAGGTTCGTACGTTCAGCTATGCTGATTTCAACCGATATCATCAACCCACCTCGTCTGTAATGTGATCTTTCACGAACGAATGTTGGGTTATTTCAAGTGCCCCTTTCCCTCCATATCAAAACACGTTGGGTGTCACACTCCAGACTGAATTGGAACTCGTATTTAAACAGCACTTGACTCCAATCACGTTGCCTCCAATCTCGACGCTCACCAGCTCATTTTCTTTGGACACTACGGTGGTTTGGGGTCAACGAAATACAGACAACTGGCTACATGCATAGAGACCACCCTGATGATGCCTATCCCGGACTGTTTGGCTTTACACCCTTTGTCCTGTTACCAAGAGCAACTGTCTTTGCAGCTGAGTAGCATTGCCTGTGTTGTTTCAACAAGCTGTTAACAGGATATATCGGTCATCCATTGCTGTGGTAGCATGTGGCCGGCCTTGCCCTGAAAGACATCTAACATATCCTGTTTCTTGGAATAGATTCCACAGCTTTGCAATGACATTTCTTGCGACTCGAACAGCATTAGCTACACTTCTTTGTGTTTGCTTGGATTCAAGTCTTCCGCAAATAGCCAAGCCATGGATCCCGGTAAATCACGTTGTTGGGGCATTTTCAAGTTAAGTTTTCTCAAAACAAAAGCTGAGCTATTGAATTTCACAACTGAGATAGTGAAACAGACGTTTCTGTGAAATCCTGATTTCTGCACTTATCTCCTTTTTCTGTTTTTTTACGTCATAAACTTTAATTTACTTATGAAGTTTTATTTTTATGCTTTCTGCCACGCTTTAAATTATGGATGTTTTAATCTAAGTTACTTATCGGCGTAAGTATTTGCGTAATTTCGTTAAAACCATGTGCTCCCCTAATTGTTTTGAGCAGTGTTACCTCATCGTTTTATATATACTCTATTATCACATATTTCAAAGCATCATGTATTTGAAATACGTAGTAAATTTATCATTTCCATTTCACCTTTTGACTGTGAAATTTTTAAAAGAAAACTGCTTCAAAAATTGTGTATTATCGTAATTTCCGGCGTATAAACCGCGGATGAAACAATCATGTTTCGACCCAAAATTTTTATTTTATAAATTGTAACTTAATTGATCGCTATAAATATTTAACTTCAGTTACTAAATAAAATTTCTGGGTCTAAGCATGGTTGTTTGAACCGCGGATTATATGTCGGAAATTACGGTACATACATTTTTCTACAAATGTGTTGAAATCGCGGGATAAGCGGTCAGAGGGTTAAAATCTGCTATTTGTGAGGCATGGTGTGTTTTGTCGCCTTGGCAAATTGAAAACTTTGTAAACTCTATGCCACAACGCTGCTTTGAAATAACTAAAGACAAAGAAGCACAATTGACATGTGGTATTTCTATAATTTAGAAAAATCTGTTCCGTTCTTATCATTTTGCTCCTATTGCATATCCAGTGAAAATGCAATTTATTATATTGTAATAGTAACAATTGTTTAAAATTTTTTTAATGTTTACATTACATATTTAGTTTGATAAAATCAATTTATATGGTTTATATGTTCATTAATATATTTATATTTATTATTTGGTCAAATGATCGTTCTTATTATGCAGTCCAGTGTATATGTATGTGTGCCTAAGGGACATTAATGACGTCACACTTCAAGAGGGGGGAGGGGGATTAAGGCATTGTGACGTCACATTTAAAATATGAGTAAATTTCATTAAAAAATATGTATTTTTACTCAGATAATACTATTAGGAATATTTTTCCCTTTTCTTTGAATTGTAACAGCTTGAAGTAAAAAAACACAAGATCTTGACAACTGTATAGTATTTATTTCAGTAGGTAGATCGTATATGACTTTTTTTGTATAAAATTAGCTCTAAATTAATAGTTGCAAAAAATGTAACGTCACAACAGGGGGAGGGTATCACTGGAGTGTAACAACTTTTCATATGGGATGAGGAAGGCTGAAAAACCTACAAATTTTTCTGATGTAATTAATTTATGACCCCTTACACTATTTCAAATATAATAAAAATAGTATGCTTAATTGTGGTGCGTTACATCATATTTACTATTAATTAATTATTTTTATAAATTAGTTGTTTCTGAATTGCCAGAGTTTCTGAATTTGCAGGCTTGGCTTAATTTCTTCTTTATCAAGAACTGTTATTAGATCTTTTCTTGGATCAATTGTTATTGTTGATGCATTTTGAAACATAAAACAATGGATCATAGTTGTCTGTCGAGACGTTCAGCCGTAATACTCTTGCTGATGTTGCCTCTATTTTAAACCTTAGATGTAATAGTAAAATTCCTGTCAGCACACATAATTCAGACGTTGATGTCTTTTTATAAGCTTTTAAGATTAGTAACAAGCATAGCGTCTCTGGAATGAGAATACTATTCATAGACCGTGGGATGGTTGCAATCTGGAAAACCATCCAGAAGCCCCATATACTATTTTCCTTTCTAAAATTGAAATATACCAAATTATAGAATATCATTTGGTACACTACGTCTAGTACAGACATACTTTGAAAGATTTTGAATAATCTCCTCTATTATTCTCCCCTCTTTGATATTTATATGTTGAATGACTGATAGAGTTTTATCTATTATTATTCCCAGGTATGAAATGTAATCTTTGGTTGTCAGAGATCGGTAGTTAATCTTGCACAGTGGTGCTCTGTTAAGTTTTCTTGGCTTCATAAGAGTTAAAGTTGCTGATTTTTTATAAAAGATCTCAATATTGTGTTGAGTTACCCAGCGACCAATTTTATCAAATGCAATGATTCCTGAGTCTTCGAGTTGTCGTCTTGTTTTGCCATTTGCTATAATTAACAGATCGTCACCATAGGCACCGAACGTGACACATGCCCTCTTAAGCAAGTTACGCAGAGTGTTCATGAAGACTCTCCACAGGAAAGTTCCAATGTACGATCCCTGAGGACAGCCCCGTGCAAACCAATGTATAAAATTTGAGAACTGCCAATTTATTAAAGCTCCTCTAACTCCTAGGTAAGGAATTAAAAAAAATTAAGTAGGTTTGTATTCTAGCAGTATTACCAATTCTTCTGTGTTTCATCCCAGGGAAGAGTATCAAAGGAGTTTTAGAAATCAATTGATAATAATGATATATAATTCCCTTTATCATAATTTAAATCAATTAAGGAAAACGCCCCTTGAAAAGCCGATTCTGTAGATCTAGATTGTATGGAACCTTGTTGAGAAGAATTTAATTCTTGCCAGTTTCTAATGAAGTTGTTTATTCATTAAATAAGCTGGATCAGCCGTTTTGGAACTGGAGACGTTACTTTCGCACCACTAATGCTTTATGACATCGCCGCAATATTGATCGATTATAAATCTGTCACATTTCCTGAATAATTTTACTTTATGGAATCGGTCGCAAAAAAATGTTTGAAAATGGATTAAATACCTAATCCGCCGGCTGATTTTTACAAAAATTTATACACTGTAAAAAATGGGGAGTATAATTACGCTTAATTTGGGTTTATGAAATGCCAAATAAGGTTTAAATATGCACTAATTTTGGTGTCAACACTGAATTAAGTGTTATAATACACTTAAAATAGTTTATCTGTACTCTTTAAAAAAAAATCGGTGATATCACACACCAAGAATGACAATTTGAAATTAATTCCGGAAACCAAAACTCCAATATAGGTGTACATTTTTATCTCGCAATCCAGCTCTGTGGTGTTGAAATATACGATGACGTCAGAGTGTTGCGTCAGCAGACGACAACAGAGCAAAGAACGGAATGAACCATTTTGATTTCATTATGAAGTGCTGTTAAAAACATAAGGTAAGCCTAGTAATTATTCCTTATATATTTAATAGATAATACTAAATAGTGTTTGTATAGTTAGATGAGGGAAATTAACTAAACAAAGCATGAGAATTTTTACTTTGTTAGTTGTTTTTGCTTAATAATCCTCTTCACGCACTTGACAACACTCGATCGCTAATGTTAATTCTATATTCTATAGGCATTATTTTTCTAATATCTCGTTTGTATTTGAATAGTTTTAAATGTTTTTTTTTTTTTTTTTTACATTGGGTAGCAGAGATTAATCTATTTCCGCCGTTGATTACGTTTTCGATTTTCTTTGCGGATTTTTTTTAGGAAGATGCTTTTACTTTCGAAACCGGTTCCGAAAATGAAAGTATCTTCGTAGAAAAAAATCGAAAAAGTAATCAACGGCGGAAATAGAGATTGATCTCTGCTATCCAGTGCAAAAAAAAAAAATAAAATAAAATAAAATAAAATCATTTAAAAATATTTAAATGCAAACGAGATATTAGAAAAATAATGCCCTATAGAATTAACATTAGCCCTTAATAAAAAATTATCATATTTTAGAACATAATATTTAGTTCCTGTTTTATTTTTAAAGCAAAATACTTGTGGATTGCATTAAAAGAACATTTAAATCATATTTTAAAGGGGAAAAAATCAGTAGTGTATGTTGTATCTGAATAATAACGTTTAGAAATCATTGTTTATGTGAAAAAAAAACAGTATTTAATGTTAAATATCTAAGCAGTCCATAGTGATTTGAATTTTCATAATTTTTCCTCTGTACTGTGAGGAGTTTTGAAATCTTGTATGCAGCATAATTAAAAGTAAGCTTATTCCCTGGACTACACTCTCTTTGTGTTTGGCTTTTCTAGAAATTCGTATTACCATTTGTTAAACATTTGCTCAAAAGCAAACTTTTGTGATTATAAAAATATAATTTGCTGCTTCCGTAGAAGATTTTTAGCTTTTGGAAATCTACTTTTATTTATTTTATAATTCTGCAATAGTTGTGATATAATTAATATAATCCTAATAACAGTATTTTTTACAAATCTTCTAGATTAAAAAAAAAATGACCCCCCCCCCCCCCCCCCCACACCCCCTTAGGAAAGATTCTCAGGTCACCAAATGAAACTGTTCAAAAATCGAACTTTGTTTTGGGATCCTTTTACATTTTTTAACATTCTTACAAATACTAAATTGTAATATGTATAAAAACTGCAAATAAGTGTCTTAAATTAGTTTAAATAAGTGTTTTAAAAACAATAACTTTAAAATGCAAAGTACATCCTTGATTTTGTCAATTTTTTTTATCGTATACAAATACAACTTTAAAATCCTTAAGGGTAGGGAATTTTAATAAAATAATTAAAGGTTGCAACTCTTTATGAAACGGGTGAACCGCAAGCTTTTTATTTATTGTTGACATCATCACTTATTATTTCACCAGTATAATTATACACTAGTTTACACTGGAAATTTTTATTCTCCAGCCTTTTCTTTTCTTAGTATACAATGATGTTATCAACAATTTAATAAAAAACATAGTGCCTAGAATATGAATATACACTAATTTATCTTTCTGCATAATACTTTGATTAAAGGTTGCAACTCTTTATGAAACGGGTGAACCGCAAGCTTTTTATTTATTGTTGACATCATCACTTATTATTTCACCAGTATAATTATACACTAGTTTACACTGGAAATTTTTATTCTCCAGCCTTTTCTTTTCTTAGTATACAATGATGTTATCAACAATTTAATAAAAAACATAGTGCCTAGAATATGAATATACACTAATTTATCTTTCTGCATAATACTTTGATCATCTATATATATATATGTGTGTGTGTTTTTGTGCGTGCATGTGTCAGAGAGAGAGAGAGAAAAAAATATGAGCCTCCGCTACATTTTCTTGAGACCCCCCCCCCCCCCCCCTATTATTCACATCTAGCTACAGCCCTAATTTTTAAATATTAGAAACTTTACTTATTTTTTCTTGATTTATGCTCTTGTATATGGTATTATTCTAAAATTTGATTTAGTTTATATTTTATCATTTTTAGCATGGAAAAAGATATTTTGGTATCCTATAATTCAAGAAGTAAATTGTTTAATTTACCAGCATCATTGGATGAATTTGAAAATGTAAGATATTTAAATTTTGCAATGTTTTTTGTAAAGAAATTAATGTTTACTATTTTCTAAACAATATTGATGTTTAATGCTACTTTATTAAATGGTACTTGTGTACTAACGCCACCGCAGCAGAAGTTGCGCTAATGTGCCAATAAAGAACAATCTTGTTGTTTGCACGCGCACACAGTTATCTTTTGGATTCCTTGTTGTTTGCTGATTTTTGACGCCATTTTTTAGTGCTATAAAAGATTGGCGGCACTTAAAAACCGCCAAATCTGTACCTACGGTGGTGTTAATACGTAAGTAAATATTAAATTTTAACTTTCTTCTTTATTGTTTCATTTTCCCCAAAATTTATCAACTTTGAACTTTAAAAGTTAAATCTAAAGCTCTATTAAAGCTGTTTTCAAGTTCACTGTGCAACAAATTCAAAATTTTCTGACACAATGACGGGCTAATTTTTAAATGTAAAGATACAAACAGTGTTGAATTCAGGAGGTGACCCAGGGTGGACAATAATAAACGTTGTATGTGTCACATGTTAAAAAATATACACAATCTTTATATAAATATGTATTATTTTATGTATACTAGATGGAACCCGTCAAAACCTGACAGAAACAAATTACTATAACAATATGAGTAAAATAAGCTTCTTTATTATTTAATAGGGGGATAGTATGAAAAAGTGTTTCATAAATTTTATTTTAGAAGTTCTTCCCCTAGTGAAACACAGTACTATTTTCGATGCAAACTCCAAACAGACAATCTGTAAACAACTGTGTAATGCAAATCATTTCGAAATTGCAGTTATATTCAGTACTGCAAGAAATAAATTTTCAAGGACTTATGATCATGCAAATAGTATATTCCTTTGTCCATATCATATTCAGTAAATAAAAGAACGTAGTATAAATAAAGTACATTACCCTGTGATAATACAACCGAGTGAGCTCCTATGCGCATTCTGCATTGCATCTGCTCAAAGACACCATGGAAATTTTATGTTAAGGCGGTATTAAAAAAATATTTTTCCACGCTCAGCAACTCAAAATTTTGAGACACATTTTCAGACTCATTTTTAAAAGTAAAAACATGAAACTTGGCGGTGTGATTTATGAAGAGATTTATAAGGGACCTATGTTTTTATTTTTCGTTCAATTAATTAGAAATTGAATTACGAACATTTATTTTCACAGTATAATTTTTTTTTGTTTTCAGCGCTATCGCTTTGGGAAATTTTGTTCAAAATGTCCACTTTGACAGCATTTTTTGAAATATATTCTGCCTTTATCAAAACATTGAGACAATACAGACATTATAAAAGTTTCTGAATAAGAGAACCTGCCAATTGGAGGCATTTTAGAGCAAAATTGAATTTAAAAATGTGTATCAAAATAAGCAGTTTGGATTTGAATACTCTTAAATTTTTTTTTTTTAATATTTAAAAGAATGTTTTAAAATGTCCTCTTTAATCATTGTTCGTTTCAAATCCATATCTTCTAAAACACATCCATTGTTGTAAACTAATCAATTTTTATGCAAAGATGGAGAAATTTTCGCTATTGCCAAACTATGGGATTTAAAGCTAAAAATAATGATCGTGGCGTCACATTCAGTTGACGTCAAATGCGTTACACGTGCTTGTTATTTCATCAAATGATTTTTAATTGGATGTTAATGATTTTTTAATGATGTTTTACTGATTTATTAGTTACTTCATTAACCAAAATAAAAATTACGTCTTCGACATCATGATATTTAAACAGAAAAAGCATTGAAAAAAGGTTGCAATGTGTAGTTACGTACAATAGATCACTTTCAACTGACATCACAAATATTTATCCAACAATCGAGAGGGATAATTAAAAAAAATAATGTAAATAAATAAATATCAAAGATTATTTTGGTTTCTTTTTTCTTTAATGTATTGTAAATTTTATTGTTTAAACTTGTTGAGAAATGATACTTTAATGAATGGGGCTTTCCTAATTTCTTTTTCTTTCGTTTCTTTTCCTTACTTTTTTTTTTTGAGATTCAAATGGCAACATTCTTTCATTTGTTTATTGGATGCTACAGTTTGGCAAATAATTTGGCGATAGTTTTTTTTTTTTTTTTTTTTTTTTTTTTTTTTTTACGGAAATTGGTTGACTGGATAATATAGAAGTACCAGAATATTTTTCTGCATTTTATAGTTATATTAATAAAAATACATTTTTAAGCTTTGCTGAATCACTTATTTGTTCACTTTTTCATGCATTACATTACTGAAGATTGACCTGTTATTCTTTTAAATATCCTCTACTTACATAAAAAAAATAGCATGTGTTTTCTATGGTGTTTCTCATAAACATTGTAAAATTAAGATTATTAGATTTTATTCAACTTCAACTGTCATAACTGCTGATGAAGCAGTTATTTTTGGCGATTTTTCTGTTACCTGTAAAATGGTTGTTTTTGGTATAGCCGTAAATAAGAAAAAAATTTCCAATCGATCAAATAATTGTATTTCGTTAATCATTATATTTTCTGATTTTTAAGCTAAGAAAGAAACAATAATCATGGATTTAATTAATTTTTCAATTTTTAATCATTAATTTCAGTACACCCAAACAATTTTGATTAAATCGGTACAGATGTCACTGCACAGGGTTTTCTTTTTGGCACCATAAATGGCGATTTTTGCTGGGTATAGCAACCTGTTTTTTTATAATAAAAATGAATATATGTGTAAATAAATCAAATAATATAAAAATAATAAATTCAATTAAATGCGTGTGTGTAATAAAAGATTGGGAAAATTGGTTTTTTTTGCCAAAATGGCGCAAAGAAAAATTGCACAAATCCCGGTGCGTCTGCGACATCTGTTCCATTAAATCATGTAAGGGTAGTTTTTATTTAATAAATAATGAATTTTGTAAGAAGCCTATGGCTATGTTAGTAAAATGGATTTTGAGAATGGGCTTGCTTTATTAAATGAGTTTTTATGAAATAGGCCTCCAATTTTGTCAGGATCAACTCCTGGTATGGTTACTGAATTTATACAAGATGTACTTGAAACTTATGCATTCTTATTTGATGTTTCAGGAGGTGTATGCTAGATTTTGTATTGATCGGACAGTATCCATTATTATACAGTTTTTTAATGAAGTTTGGCAGGAGTACATTGATGTACAAAAAGATGAAAACATTCTTCCAGGTAAGAAATATAGAATTGTGTTAGATACACCCAAAGTATTATATATTGAAAATTCAGTTCCTGACTGTGCTGAATCGAAATCATCATCCCATATAACTGAACCATTTTTCACTGATGAGAGAAATGCTTCTGGTTCCTGTGAATCATCAGAACCAGATCTATTTGCTGCAGCAACTCCACAGTCATCTTTTCCCCTAGATAATTTCACAATAACCGCTAAAGACTTTTCAAGTCGCCTAAGACAAGCTTTGCAAGATGAGGTACCCTTACCTAGGGTTTTGCGGTCAGAATTAATACATACCATATGTTCATCTGTTGTGAAACATTCAAAATATCCGACATCAGTTATGGTGACCGACATGGCAAGAGCCATTGTTTCTAAATACCCATATTTAAAAGAGACCATTGGAACTGGATATGGTGGATGGCGACAGGCTATTCGAGATAAATTGAAAAATATGCGTAGATTTGATCAAA
This sequence comes from Maratus michaelseni, assembly GCA_963931845.1. Classification (NCBI taxonomy): domain Eukaryota; kingdom Metazoa; phylum Arthropoda; class Arachnida; order Araneae; family Salticidae; genus Maratus; species Maratus michaelseni. Next base: position 240,602,675 of record OZ007586.1, on the reverse strand, counting down.
GTGAGGAAGTAAAGCAGAAGAAAATAACCAATAAGTTCCATAACAAAGGAGAAAAAGCGAATGAAAAGAAAGAAATACCACAGTTCAAAAAACAACTCATGGTTATTAATGAACAGGCTAGTGCTTCATCTGAGTTAAATGAAACATTTGACATTAGAAGAGATGAAATTGTCAATCAATATATGAAAGTTGCTGATTTAAAAATTAAATATCCAAACTTATTTAATAAACAGCACTTTGCTGATGAATTTTTCCGAATAACAGGGAAATCTAACATTTTTCAGTGTATTCCAAAATTTCTCAGTTTATATAATAAGCAGCTCTATAATTTATTATTGGCACGAAAAAGCCTTCCTTCATGGGTTGAAACTCTGAAATGTCTCCAAGAGCAAGCTGACACAGCAATAGCTAAAGATGAATTTCTGCTGATCTCATTACCTGTGCATTTTTCTGAAGACCAGCTATTTTTAACATACACGGTAAGTGATAAATTACAAATACTGTTATTAATTTATTTGATTATCTGCAAAAATAAGGTGTCTTTGGAGAAGAAAGGTTTAACATAAGAGTAAGAGTTTCCCCCTTCCCCTCCTCGAGGGATGTTGTGCCTAATGTTTACATAAGATAGTTAGGTAATATTTTATATGCAATGTTGCTTTCACATTTACAAAATGACAGCATTTTTTTATACAATTTTTATCGCTCTTATTAAATGTTTAAAGTTTTTATAACATGCTATTTAATTTATTTACAGTGTTAGTGACCGTACAAGACAATAACATGTTTTGGTACTTTTCCATTATACTGACACCATGCCAAAATGTATGTTAATGCATAATGTATATATTAAATGTATGCTTGGCGACAATGGTATCCGTATAATGGAAAAGTAACCATATTTTTCTTGCCCACTTTTATTTTCTGTGCATCTATATTAGAAACATTTCTTTGATATTAAATTAAAATGTCTTGGTTTGTAACATTATTTTTCTTTTTTATGAAATGTGTGAAAAGTATGTATTTTATTTGCATGTGTTAGAAATGAATTTAATGTGGTTGAAAATGATAGGAATATTATTTAGCAGTGTGCCACCTGTTATTGACTTGCATAAAAAGTATTGTTATTACATACATGTAAATGTTTAAAATGTCTTCCATTGCCCTTAAATTTTCAGGAAAAGATTTCTAAGATTCCTGCCTAATATGTTAGAAAAATCCTAGTTTTAGCTCTGCATTTAATCAAAGACATTCTTATAAAAATGATTTTCATCATGATTTAAATTTCAGTTTAAATAATATTTAATAGAGCCTCCGTACAAAGCCCTGTGGGTCGGTTTTGGGTTGGGAGATGGGGGTGAAGGCTGATTGTGCAAAATGTTGGGGATTTTCAACATTACAATTGAATAATAGGTAAAATGTAGCACTATAATAAATACGGCAATGTTTTCACATTTTATAAATAAATTATACGCCTCAATTAATATTTCACAGGTTTCTATGAAAGGAGACTGCAAATATCAGCTTTAACTATTGTTGCTCATGTGTTTATAAATTACTTTCATATGCTAAAAAAATGAGTCACTTGTCTCTAAGATTGATTAGAAGCTATAACTTTTAGATTTCACCTAGTATTAGAAAAATATTTATCTATCAAATCTTACATTTAAATTAAACAACCCTGATAATGTAGTCTGTTTCCTTATGTCACAATCTCATTAAAGATTTGAATTGCTTGATAAAGAATCAAACTAAAGATCTCATCAAAATGATAAATATTTGCTTGTACAAACCTTTTTTGTTGTTGTTGATGTTGCCCATATTTATGTAATTTACAATAGACTGCCAAAATAAAGCATTTATAGTCAGTTACAACAGATGAAAGAGAAAAAATACATTCTTTATTTCACATATCAGAATCTGCTAAATCTCTTTAACTGTTTGTTAAAGGATTACTAAACTTGTAGTATCAATAAATATTTCTTTATAATTTTTCTTCCTGCATGCCATACTTTCTAAGTTGGTTTGTTTTCTGCACGTTACTCTTTGTATAAGTGAAATATAGCTAAAATCTATGTGGTAAATGTTTTGTCTATAAAACGATAAATCTTGTCTTAATCTTTCTTCTACATTATCAGTTATCAAGTTTTATAATAGCATGCTTGGATGACCAAGGGTCGATCCAGGAAAATTTTGGGGTCTATTTAGAGCCCGTTCACAAAAATCTTATTTAACAAAACATTCTCCTTCACAAAATTCATTTTAAAAAAATAGACACTTTCACAAATTTCTATTCCATAAAAACATACTCTTCATTGATTATTTTTATTTCGTTATGTTTTAAAATTTGTAATTTGCCAACAAAACAAGTTCACTGAAAAGTAAAACTTTAACAGAAGGACTTAAAGAAAAAATTATTATTAAATGCTTCGTTTGAATTTGAGTTAGCTAAATTTCATCCTTTGTTACAAAATGTTATTTTTCACAAAAATATGATAAATTTCACAATAACTTATTTTTCACAAAATGGGCCCCAAGAAAAAAAAAAAAAAAAACTGCATCGACCGCATGATGAGGTTTATGCTATATTTAAAGAAAAAAATTAAAATTGTATTTGTCATGCAGTGAAATCGAGTAGCACTGATTTTAATTTTAATTTCTCTTATAGGCAACTACTTCTATTGATGACATTAAGAAAGCAGGTTATTCATCGCCTCATGTAGGAATCATTGGGTTTGAGACTAAACAAGAAAAATACTATGTGCTAGCTGAGCATGAAATTATTCTCCACTGCAATTCATTATCGGAAGCAGTCACCAATCTGATAGCATCATACTTTATATTTAATTGCGAGTATCCAAAACGTTGCATCAAAACCCTTATTTTTATAGAAAAGTTCATCTTTGACATTCAGTCAGACAAGAAGAAATTACCATCAATTGTTGTAAACTTTGCACAAAAACTTAAAAATTGTATGTAAGGATAACAATTAGAAAGACATTTTATACTTAAGTCAATTTATATTGTTTAGTGCTTTATCTTTTTTATAATCATGGTTTTAATTTGTAATTTTTGCCCAAACATAATATTTACAGTTTTTACCAAGTATCTTAGTCATTTAAACTTGTTTCATAGCCAAGAAAACAATTTTTTTTTGCAATGTGCTGTTCATGACTGTCCAAATACGTTCACTAATTTTCACGCATATAAATCTCATGTTTATAGAAAACACAGGAATACATTTTCTCAAGATAGATCTATTTTTCCTGGCCATTACATATGTAAAACATGTATCAACTGTCCACAAGTAAGCTGCTTTAAAAATCTGCCAGATATTTCAAAACATTTGAATGTACATACAAAACAAAATAAAACAATATTTTGCCCTTTCATAAGCTGTACAGCCAAATTCAAAAGTTTTTCCTCTTATCGATCACATTTGAGTAGAAAACATACATACTATACGCACACTGATAAAAGTAAAAATAATTTGAATAATTGCGATGAAGAATTTTTAAGTCACATTAATTGTAGTAAAGATCCGTTAATGGACTTTGAATCAATAAATGTAGAAGATGATATAGGTGCAACTGAAGAAAATTTTGATTCAAAAATGAAACGACATGTTAGTTTATTATTATTAAAAGCTCAGGAAAAACACATGCTACCTCTGTCCACAACCCAAAAAATCTTGCAGGATTTTAATTCTTTGTTGGAAATGCAGAGTGATTATTTAATTAACAAAATTAAAAATGAAACTTCTAATTTAAGTATAAGTAATGAGAGTTTTCTAAAGATTAATGAAATTTTGAAACAAAATTGTATTTTTGAGAGCATTGATTCATTATCTAATAATTATAGGAGAATGAAGTACTATGAAACAAACATGCAAATGGTTCTTCCTGTTGAGTATATTTTAGGAAATAATAGTTTCAACAAGTCGTGTTGTTTTCATTATGTGTCTATATTAAAAACTTTGAAATTTTTGTTGATGCAAGATGATGTATTTACACAAGTTGTGAACCCTAAGTGTGACAAAGCCAAAAATCTTATAACAAGTTTTGATGATGGTAAATTCTGTAAAACTCATCCCCTGTTTTCTACCAACTTCCATTCCTTAAAATTAAATCTGTTTTGTGATGAATTTGAGATTTGTAACCCATTAGGTGTTCATAGAAAAACTCACAAATTACTGGCATTTTACTATGTTCTAGGAAATGTATATCCACAGTATAGATCTTCAACTGATATAATTCAATTAGTTATTATTTGTAAAAGTACAGATGTGAAATATTTTGGTATTGGTAAAATTGTTGAACCCTTAGTTAAGGATTTGAATATTCTTGCAACTGATGGAATTTCTGTGAGAGCTGAAACTTTTGTTGGCTGTCTGTCTTTTATTAGTGGTGACAATTTAGGAAGCAATATGATTGGTGGTTTTGTGGAATCATTCTCTAATAAAGTAAACTGTTATTGCAGAACATGCTTGTGTAATAAGGCTGAGATACAAAACACATATACTGATGATCATATTACATTGAGGACTCCTGAAAACTATAAACAACATGTAACAGAGTTGCTTGCTGATGACACAAAGTTAATTCAGTATGGAATAAAAAACAATTCTCCATTTAATTCAGAATTTTTTCATGTTACACGTGGTCTCCCTCCTGATATTGCCCATGATTTGCTAGAAGGAGTTGTCCCATATGAAACAGGTTTAGTTTTAGAAGCTTTACACACACACAAAGTAATTTCTATTGATTATATAAATAAACAAATTGAAATGTGGCCTTATGGACCTTTAGATTCTATTGATAAACCATCTTTAATAAATAAAAAATGTAAAATAAATCAGACAGCTGCTCGAATGTGGACACTTGTCAGATTACTCCCGTTAATGTGTGCTGCTGTCATTCCTGAAGACAATTCATATTGGAAATTGTTTATAGATTTAAAGGGTATTGTTGAACTTATTTTTGCCCCTGTTCTCACAGTAGACCATATTGCTTATTTAAAAATTAGAATTGATGACCACCTACATTTTTTTAGAGAACTTTTTCCTGATAAAATGATGATACCAAAGCAGCACTTTCTTATTCATTACCCTTCTCACATGTTAAATTTTGGGCCTCTCCGTCACTGTTGGACATTGAGATTTGAAGCGAAGCATTATTATTTTAAGAGACTTGCTGCAATAGGAAAAAATTTTAAAAATATAACTCTCACATTAGCAAATCGTCATCAATTACGTCAAGCATATTATGCTTGTAATTCAAATGGATACCTTCAGCATAATAAATCGGTTGGGATTACCAAACCACTTGAATTAAGTTCTATACAACCAGAAGCTGCTCAGGTTATTGTGAAAGACAAAGGATTTACTAGGGAACTATATTCTGTTTCACACTTTACTATTAACTTTTTAAAATATGTTAGTGGTTTATTTATTGTTAGGAAATTAGTTGAAGAAGAACCAATTTTTTCAAAAATTTTGCTCATTATAACAGATAGTGATAAAGTTTTTTTTCTTTTAGAAGATTATGAGTGTGTTTTCAATGATCATTTTGGTGCATATAAAATTAAAAAAATGTCTAATAAGGACTGTTCCAGATTTTTTTTTATGGATGCAAGTCTCTTGCAATTTAGATATCCATTTTCCAGCTACTACAAAAATGGAAACTGGTACATTGTCTTAAAACATATTTTGGTAACATTAAATGATGTTTCATACATGGAATGTAATACTTAAGATTTTTTTTTGTTACATATAAAAATTGTATAATATTGTGTGTAATATATCTTAAGTGGGCAATTTGAACAGTACAAATCCAAAATGACAATTAAAAAATTGTGTAAGCCTGTTTTGGGTTTAACTGTAGGTATACTATTTTGGTTAATATCAATATATTTAACCATGAAATGTGTTTTGATAATGTTAAGTAATAATTATATGCTGTTTGTGTGGTTTGGTACACTGCAATATGCAATTTTTTTTTTTATGATTAGCTAAAACCGTTCTTTACTTTTAACCTTGACTTATGCTTTTTTATGTGCTTATAAAAATCATTTTTTTATTGTGAAATTGCAAATATACTGATTTGACCAAAGGCTTACTGTCAGAACTTTGCCCACCTAAGATATGAGTAAGTAAATGTCTTCAGAGAAAATTCTATAAATTTTTTTGCTAACTTTATGAGAAAAGTATGTGTCTAACCCATTGGTCTGCAAGCTGTTAAGAATTATTATAAGCATTGCTTGCCTGTTCAAATTAAGTTAGGTTATTTTGTTTATTAATGCATTCAAATTTCTTTAAGATATTTTGAATTTAACTTTTTTTCTTTCTTCACTGTATTTCATTCGTTCTTACTTAGTTATTAGTCTCTGATTATTTTCATATAATACTTTTAGTATTGACAAATGTGTATTATACTTTCCAATTCAGTATTAGTTAAATAAATATCATAAAAGTTATTTTGTTCTTAATTCTTACTATTAAAATTTTGAATAAATTCTGCATACATGGTTACCTGATTATTCTATTGACCAACTAAGTTATAACCAGAAATGTAAGATGTGTTGGGATGCCATAGTTAAATATCACTAACAAGTAATACTTGTAATTAAATCCAATTAATTTAAGCTTCTTAAGAGTGATATTTTAAAATTAATTTTTATTTAAAGTGAGTAACATTTTCCTTGGGGTATTTCTTAAGAAATTTATTCAAAACGCAAAACATTCATTACTAGGATAATAAAATATTAGGTGTTAATAAGAGTGGGGGATGGCCATAACTTCTACAATGCTATATTGAAAATCGATTAAACCCTTTCACTACTAAAAATAAGTGCAAATAGTTTCATGTGGCTTCATTGTTAAATACGTAAGTATTTTGACATGAAAAAATACAAAGTCTAACAGAATTTCCTGACTAAGTTTATTTTAACATTTATGTAATCACAACATTTATATTGTTAAATTTCTATATGGAATTCTTTTTAATTATAACTGTAATTGAATAAGGTTTTATTAATGGTGGCAACAAAGTTGCTATCATAATTGTTGTAATTAAACACCCGATAAATCTTGCAGCACCAAATTCTTTTTTATAGCTCTTTTCAAGTCTTTGACCGGAAATATGTCGTCCCAAATTATCCTAAGAGAAAAGGTGATTGAAAGGTTGTGGATATTTACGTAAAGCTACCGGCATTTTTACTGGATTTTTCTTCTTTTGATTAAAAGATAACATATTTTGAAACATCAGTAAACTTTTATAATTAAAATTAAAAAAAATTATATTGAGGATTTCAATTACAGATTTGCGAATTGACTTTTAAATATCCTTTTCTGAATCAAAGAGAAAAAGATCTCTAAATTTTCTGTAAACTGTTATACATTTATATAAAACTTAGACATATTTTTCTCTTTGATTCAGAAAAGGATATTTCAAAATTAATTCGCAAATTTGTAATTGAAATCCTCAATATATTTTTTTAAAATTTTAATTATAAAAGTTGTTTCAAAATATGTTATCTTTCAATTAAGAGGGGAAAAATCCAGTAAAAATGCCTCTAGCTTTACATAAATATCCATAACCTTTCAATCACTTTTCCTCGTAGGATAATTTGGGACGACAGATTTTGAACACCAAATTTGGTGTGATGCTGCATCGAAGTGGCATATCCTGAATTAGTTAGTAGGACACCCAATTTGGTGTTAAAGCACACCAAATTGATGATGGTGTTTTATTACACCACTTTTGGTGGCAACTTTGTTGCCACCAAAAGTGGTGTTTCTTTACACTAATTAATTTTTGGTGTTTCATTACACCAATTTACAAGGGGTGTTTCTTTACACCGTTTTTGGTGTAAAGTAACACTAATATTTTTTACAGTGTACAGTTCTTGCGACAATGATCTATAACTTATTCGCTAAATGGCAGCTCAATCGGAAGCACAGTTGGGAAAATTTGTAATTGCAATTATCTGCAATGTAATTACAATTTAATTGTATGCGATTGATTATAGTTACACACGTTCAAGACCAGAAATTTCATCAAATAATGGGATCTGGGCGGTTCCGGCTACAGTGCTGCAAGAATATTTTACGACATGTAAATGTAAGTATAATTAAATTGCAATTACATTTCAGATAATTGCAATTATAAATTTGCCCAACTCTGATCAGCAGTATCGTTTAGGAATTTTCGTGTTCAATCACACACACACACACACACACAATACAAATCATCATGATTACAACAATACTTTCGTTACATAGTGTAAGAATGTAAAAATTAGTAATTAAGCTATCTACATGTCACTACTTATCTAGTATTTTTTGAAAAAAGCGTCCTCTAAGAAAATCTTTTGCATTTTTTCCAAAATTTCTCTTTAGAATAAAAATAATAATAGTAATAATAATTTTTGTGAAAATGAATGGTTTGCCATATTTATAAATGCAGTTTAAATATTTTAAACCTTTTTGTTTGTTTCAGAACCACCGTTTTCAAGCAGGTGTGCCCACCAAATCAGAAGGGAGACTGCAAATCATTTTCTTGCTCTGAGATTTCTGGTAATGAGATTAATTTTATTTTAAAAGAATTTATCGTTTAACCTTTTAAAGGCTGGAGGCACCAAATGGTCACAGCTTAGTTGCCATTCATTCCATTGTTTCAGTAACGCTATCATATTCGAATAGAAATATTAGCTATGATTTGGTCTGTGGTAAAACTTTCTAAAAGAAAAAACAATTAATTCCTCAATGGGTAGTTTGTTCTAATGTAATGGTGATTTCCGTTTCATAATAAATTGTCTTTTTTTAAATACAAAACCTACAAAAGCATCTTAATTTAACCGGCGTTGTACCAAATTCCCCCTTAAGCACAAAATAGAAAATTTTATGCATATTATATCCCCTGTACTCTTAACTATTTCTTTATATTTTGGTGATTCAAACTATTTTTACATAATGGAAATATATCATGAGTATTTTTTAAATCTTGCTAATATCTCTGGATAATTTAAATAAATTAAACTATCAGCTAAATAAGTGTGGGTCTTTCTTTTATTCTTACACGAAGCGTAGCAGCTGAATCAACGCTCAAAGCATCTTCATGTATATTCGACTTTTCCCGATAAAATGGAGTTTTGTATCTGTGGTAAAAAATGTAGAATCTAAACAAAAAGTGCATAAAGTGCGCAAATATCTACGCTATACAATCAAAAGTAAAAGAGGGTCTAGTATTCATTCAGATCCTCCTTTCTACACTGTCAAGAAAAACTAAACGTTTTCGGTACCTTTGATAAACACACAAATACATATTTAGATAAATAAGGTAGGTGAGCCAAAAGTGGCCATAGTTAAGCTTTGGGGATGTTTTATAATTTTATGGTTAGGTGTGTGTAGCTGAAATTTTCTTTTATAACATTTTACACTTATCTCTAACACATATCAAGTATACTTTTCTTTGTAAATTAAAGTTTAATTATTTTTATAATACAATTTCAAAATTGTAGCTTGTGGGCCACCTTTGGTGTTCCAAAATAGTGTTCCAAAGGTGGCCCATATATTGAAAACACTTTATTAAAATGTACAAAAAAAGTAAGTATTTAATTACAAAGAAATTAAAAGGAAAAAATTACAATAAACTTTTTTTCTAAATATACCTTTGTAATCGGATTCCATGCAGAAAGTGCAGATGAAATTTCCTAGTTTTGTCTTGCTTAGTAAGGCCCTGATATTTTTCATGCACATATTGAAAGCATTGATTATACAATCGCATGTCCATTATTTTGTCTTTCTTGCATAAATGGCATAAATGGCAGTTTCGCTAGCGACTGCACTTGTGCCATTCATGGCTGTATCAGTTTATTTAAGATCTAAAACACATGTAAATCAAAATATCTTCTTACCTGGAAATTAGAACGACTACTCCCCAAAAGTGAAATCACTGCATACAATGTTGGACGATCAATGTGATCTCTTCAAATGCAACCACGTGCACTGCAGATACATGATTTACATTTAGCGACATTTTGTGATTAGAAATTAAATTAATTCTACTTTTGTGAGGTGGGCTACCTTAAGAACATTGGCCACCTTTGACTCACCTACTTTATATTTTTTGTTTTTAATCTTTTCCTACTCTAAAATTACAAAATTTTAATTACAAAGAGTACAAAGTCAAAACAGATTTAAAATATCAGCTTTAAGAACCAAATTTTCGGACCCCCAAAATCATAGGGCCCAGGACAACGACCCAATTGGGCCATGCTTCAATAACACCTTGTACACAGTATCTTATTTGACTACAGAACAAATTAGACCTGATCTTTCTATATTTCGGTAGGAAAGATACGTTTTCATTCAAGCACAATATGGATATGATGCACCTTTAAGAAAATTGCACGTATCGTTAGTGGTTTAACATCAATGAATTTTACAAGAAAAAACAATGAACATAATATTCAAACTTAATATACTTTATTTTACAACATTAAAGTCACATATTTTTCACAACATTTTTATAGTCCTTCTTAGAAGTCAAATATGTAGTCGAAACCGTAGATAAAATACCCATAGAGGAAAACATTCTACTAAGGCACAGGAGCAAACAGATTTTCAGCAACACAATGCTGATCGCGTCTATAGAAGCTCTACTAAAAAATTAAGTATCACATGTGCAATAATGAATTGAGCTCACCGGCAGTTCGTACCAGACATGTCCATTTACATGGCCTACTTTCACAGTTATTTACAAACTAAGGTTCAATCACATAATGAAGTTCATCTCCAATTTTGTAAGTTGCTCGCTAGGATGGATTTTCTCGTTTCAAAGTCAAAGCCCATACATGCTGAGGCCACCCAGTTCTTCCACTTGTTTTTCTTCTTTTGAGGCTGGGCATGTTATCCATGAGATTTGGATTCTAAAAAGAAAAAAAAAAGACTTTAATTAAAGGAGGAATTAAAAATCAAATTATTTTGTAAATCTTAAGCAAAAAATGAAAGATTTTTTTGGAAATATGTTACAGTGAAGTACTTATTCTTATTCCTGAAAAAAAAATAATGTTACAAACCAAAAATTAGATTAAGTAGCCGAAATGATATTTCAGTACATTTACTGTAATAAATAAATAAACGATTAAGTGCGAGATTCAAAAAATGCATTTATGATACAAACATATTTGTGACTATTAAGCGGTCGCCGTCATCATGTAATTCATATAAAAACTTAAACTTGACTGATACAAAGTTAACACTTTTGTAGCTTTTAAGAATGAAATTAACACCTTTAGAATGGTCATAATTAAAATGAAGTATAAATTAAAGAAAGAAATTCGAATATCATCAATATTAATTTCTGTGCAACACCTTTTCACTAAGGCCATAGGAGAAAATCCTACTGCTTTAATCCGCTTGGTAGAAATTTCTTCCAACTTAAATTTTCATGTTTTGTACCACAATTTCCGAATAGTATTATTTACCTTATTTAATGACATAAATTTGAGATTACATAAGGCAAATATTACTATTTGGAAATAGTGGTGTTTAAAAGTACGGACCATGCTTTTTTGCATCTATTTCAGATCATAGAACGTAAAAGCAACAAAAATTCAATTAGCCACTAATTTGTAACTCTCCACTATTACACTCAGCTTTTGTTTACTGCATAAAGTATAATTACTAGATTTGGTGTCGTCCGATGGATTTTCACTTCATTTGGCCATGCTGTTTCCCACTGACAAGTTTTCTTGTCAGGAAAAAACAACCAATAATGCAATAATTCACCAATACAGCCGAATATACTCCCAGGCATTAATACAGATGATTAAAGAAAGAGTTGTATGTTTAAACTACAAAGAATTCCAGGAAATAATTCTTGGAACAAATGATTAATACTCAAAAGAGAGAAAAACTTCCCACTACGGAAGTTTTTTCTGTATCCAACTCTTATATTAAGTGTATAATCATGTTGTTTATGAAGACTATTTTTTAAATAATCGTTTAATACGCAAAACAAATTATGAAAATTGTATGTGTAATGTTCAATGGCTTACAGGAAGCTTTTAAATTTCTAAAAATTACTAATCAAATAACAAAAAAAATCATATCTCTATTTAATATCTCACTATTGCCGATTGTATATATGATCTACTTTCTCTACTACCACAAGTAGTTTTTTGATGAACTGTTCAGTAATTCTGTAAATAACACCTCGTTAAAATTAAAAGATACTTTCTAATTTTATTCTGTATACAAAGAGGAGGCCATGTCACATACCCGCTCATCGTATTAAGATAGTAAGGAAAAAATCGTTGTTCGATTTGTCCTCGAGACGTTAGAAGACCGACATCGAAAGAAGTCATTATTGCTCGAAGGCGGTCCTTTGATTTCGGGAGAAAGTGGTGTTGGATTTCAAGCTCAATCAGAAAAAAAAATAGTCTCGTAGTATATGACTGTCTTTGCTTCTTCAAGTGCTGTGATAAAGAGAATTAAGTCATTTTCTTTAAATATACATCTTCAAATTAAAAAAATAGTTAAAACATCTCTTTTAATTCAAATTTTTATCGTTGTTCGGCCTTATCCTTTCATATGTCTTTCATCAAGACATATATGAAACAAAAAATAACAATATTATTGAAGATTTAAAATGCAATAAACTAATTTCTATCATAAAAAAATTCTAATTTAAAAAGAAAAAATTTGAAATTGAATCTTATTTGGTCGAGCTTTTTTCTATGAAATGCACTTTTTGTATTACACAAGTTACCTTGCATGTTAAGATAGCATACAATTTGCTTTTCTTACATGTTATGTATTTAGAAGTTTTTTTTTTTTTTTTTTTTTTTTTTTTTTTTGCTAATTTATCATGGCACATTTAGTTATGTAATTTGTGCTAAAGCCACAAAACATTGAACAAAACAACACACTAAATTTACTTAAAAATGGGGTTGTAATTAACTAACATACTAAACTTCGCATCAATGTGAGGAAAGGGGGGAATTTTAATATCAACGTTTATTGAAGATTGTTAAAAATAGTAGCACCACCTGAATTGGTTCTCATTAATTTCATGATAATGCATGCATACAAAAATAAGATTTAGCTTCTGCGATATTATGCATAAGAGATTTAATTCTTTCAATATTTGTAGCAATTTAAAAAATATGTATTCTGTTTGATTGTAAATATTAGAACCACATAACATTTCATTACGTTTCATTAAAAATAAAAAAAATATATTTATTATTTATTCATTTATCATAAATAAATACTTAAAATTTTATATAGCACTGCTTTTTTAAAGTATTTTTTTCTAGGGATGGAAAGTTTTAAAAGTATTATTTTAAAAATAAAAGACTGATGAATAGACCTTAGTTAGTATATGGAGAACAGTACACTACAAAAATGTATTTTGAGAGTAATTATTTTTTTAAGCTTACGGTATTTAAGGCAGATGTAGAGAAAACTCATTATCTCACTACAATGGGAGGCACTTGTATTTGAATCTTGGGACTTGGATACGATTTTTCTCATTGAATACGCAGAAGCATAAATGAGATATGGGAGTTTTGTTCCGTAATCTATTATTTTCACATAATACCTACACTACCATACTGTCACCATTTGAACGTACACTATTTGTGTGACCACTTGCGATAATCCAAAAGATGTTCATCAGAGAGCACTATGTTTACTAGCTATGATTCAGGTCGAAAAATGATCTTAAAATATTTTGTAACAAAGATCGGTATCTAAAAAATTACACCACTTAATAATACAACTTTAGCATTTGTTAACGATGTTTTAAACTATAATTAGCGATGGCGAGTGTTTACTTTTTTCTTTAAGACACTCTCAGTGGCCGTCGCCATTCTGAATGTAATTCTTCATCTTCTTTCAGCATCTTTTCTATATAATGAGTGTTTATTTACAGTATGCGTCACAAGAACTATCTACAGATTTATTCAACATCCTCTTGCAGATAGTTTCATGATCTTATCATTTTACATAAAATGCGTCGGAAGATGCAAGTCCGTTGTTTGATAATGTTGTCGGAGACAATTTAATACTTGCATGACACCATGTCGTTGTGCATTCACCAAATTGGTGTGAATAATTGCAATAAATACAGCGACTTTTTCAAAAGCAACATTTTCTAAAATCTTTTCTACATCACAATTTTTTTTTTAAATAGAAGCTCTACTCTCTGTTAAAAAATATCTAACAAAAACATAACTGTGAAAAAAGGGAGCCAAGTTCTGTGAAAAAAAAAGTGATATGTAAGTGGGTGCCAAGTTCAAATAAAATTCACTCAAACTTACCTACTGAAGTATTATAGCATTGTTTAAATTGTTTAAAAATAAAAATTATTGATAGCATATTAATAATAAATCTAGAACTTGGCAAGTTTTTACCTAAGACACATTTATCTTTATTAATGACATTATTATATCAAAACTTGTTATTTCATGTTTGGAGGCCTTAATTTGAGTGTATTGAGGCTTCTGAAAGGGATGGAGTATCTAGATTGATGACCAAGGACAAGCGTAAGTGTATCTGTCTCTCCTTGTCAGGCCTTAGTCTGTATTAACCCGTAACAGGTACTGCCGGTCTCACAGACCTTTAGTGATATTTATTCGATCACCCTTCTTTTTTCTTTGGAGAGATTGAATAGATTCTTCCGGTATCTTCCTCTTTTGCGACCTTGAAAAATCTCCCTTATTGGCTAAAAGTTTTCACGTGTATTTTTTTCTTTTATTAAGGTTATTTCTGTGAAACAGGTCTGGCAGACTGCGCCGTACTCTTAACGTAGGGAATTTTTGCCGCCGTGTCGGAGAATGGCGTTGAAACTCGGACCTAGAAATATTTTGCATCCTTCTGATGCATGCTATGCGGAAACGATTCAGAGACTTTTAGATGAAGTGGGAAGCGATTTTTCTGATGAAGATGATTGTGATGAAAATTTCTGTAATGAAAGTTCGCATTCTTCTGACACTGAAATTTCTGAATCCGACAACGAAGATACTTGTGATTCAAATAATAGGTGCTCTCAGTATTACTATGGCAAAAATCGTTTTAAATGGTCATCTATTGAACCAACCAGAAATGTCAAAACTCCATCTCATAACATTGTGCGCCTTCCTGCAGTACGTTCATTTGCAAAATTACCGGATATAGCAGATTTACAATCATATTGGAGTCTACTTTTTACAGATGAAATGCTGCAAAATATTATAACTTGGACTAATATAAAAATAAGAAAAATGAGGGCAAACTTTTCTGACCAAACAAGTAAACAAATCGCTGATACAAATTTGAGAGAACTGAAAGCTTTTCTAGGATTGCTTATATACACGTCTGTATTCAAATCAAATAATGAAAACATTGAGTGTATTTTTGCTACAGACGGGACTGGTCGAGATATTTTTCGAGCTGTTATGCCAATGAGAAGATTCAAATTTTTACTCCTTTGTTTAAGATTTGATAATCCTGATGACAGAGATGTTCGAAAAATAAATGACCCTGCTGCTATTATCTCTGAAGTGTTGAATTCTTTCATTTTAAATTCGCAAAAATGTTATACGATTGGTGCATATGCATGCATTGATGAAATGCTTGTTAGCTTCAGAGGTAGATGCCGTTTTAAAATGTATATGCCAAAAAAAAACAGCTAAGTATGGTTTAAAAATAATGTGTCTAACTGATGCTCGAACCAACTATGTGTACAATGCATATATTTATTGCGGCAAAGATTCTGACTGTCTGGGTATGGATGACAGCTTAAAAAAAATTACGAAACCAACTCAATCAATTTTACGACTTAGTAAGCTTATTTTCAAATCAAATAGAAATATAACAGCCGATAATTGGTTCTCTTCGATCGAAGTTGTTTCAGAATTGAAAAAGAATGGCCTGACATATGTTGGAACAGTTAATAAAAATAAAAGAGATATTCCTAAAGAGTTTCTTCCTAATAAATCAAGAGAAGTCCAGTCAACTTTATATGGCTTTACAAAGGATATTACTTTGATGTCTCATGTGCCGAAAAAAGGAAAAGCTGTAGTACTTTTGTCCTCAATGCACCACAGTAAAGAAATCGACCCTGAAACTCAAAAACCAGAAATTATTGCGCTCTATAATAGAACAAAAGGTGGAGTTGATTCTTTAGATGAAAAGTGTACTGTATATTCTTGTAGCAGACGAACAAGGCGATGGCCTATGGCTATTTTTTATAGGTTACTGGATATGTCAACTGTAAATGCATTCATCTTATATCAAAGTTCAAAAGATCCCATCATGAACAGAATGCAATTTCTAAAGGAACTGGCAAAAGAACTGGTTACTCCTCATATGCAAAGCAGACTTGAAACTCCGAGTATTCATCGCGAATTGCGAATGATAATAAAGCGAATTTTAGGATGCGATCAAGAAAACGAGCCTCAAGACACATCAGTAAAATGTGAAGAAAAGTTAAAGAAAAGAAAAACATGTCATTTGTGCCCTTCAACAAAAAATAGAAAAACAGCATATCTATGCATTTGCTGTCAAAAACCTGTGTGCCTAGAATGCACCCGAAAACTATGTCATGAATGTGCAAGAAGTTTTCAAAAGTAACTTCAGTGTTGCATTAAACGTGAGTATATATTTTTTCTGGCACCAATTTCACGCTAACTTGTAGTTGTGTCATTTTTTATATAATTAACCGAACCTTTAATGTTTTGCTATTAATTCATTAATCATACATTTATGTAACAGAATAACATATAAAAGTAAAGTAAAATATAATATTTTTTATTCATTATGTACATAGCTCATTTCAAGTGGTTTTTGATCAAAAAATTTATAATATTGAAATAAATTCCACTATACTGCATTTATATTTTTATAAATGGTACAAATATAACTTGTATTGAAAATACACATTCTCAAAAATATATAGATCGTATTTTATTGTAAATATTTCATTTATAACATTTTTTAAAAAATCAAAATAAAGCGCGGTCTGGGAGAACTTGCCGTACTTGTAGTGTACCAAAATTTCACCGTACCTGTTACGGGTTAAGGTTTGCGGGAGTGGGGGTCGCGCTAGAGTGATAATCAAAGACGAGCGGAAGTGTCTCTGTGTGTTTATTTTGTTTATCAAATCTTAACACTAGTCATTTGTTTATAATAATAACAATATTAAAAATTATTATAATGACAGTGTTATTAATATTATCATCATAATTTTATTAAGACATGAAAATGATAGGCATAATATTTATCAAAAACTTGCCAAATTCTAGATTTATTATTAATATGCTATAAATAATTATTATTTTTAAACAATTTAAACAATGCTATAATACTTCAGTAGGTAAGTTTGAGTGAATTTTATTTGAACTTGGCACCCACTTACATATCGCGCTTTTTTTTTTTTTTTTTTTTTTTTTTTTTTACAGAACTTGGCTTCCTTTTTTCACAGTTATGTTTTTGTTAGATATCATTACTTTTTGTACAGTTACAATATACTTAAACACTTTACTTAATGGTTTTTAATGTGTTTACAAGTGACCATTTTATTCACCAGGCAACATTTAATTTTATTTAAATTTCCTACAACAGAATATTTGGCTGTCAATTTGCTGCAGAAATATGTATTTTAATGGTTGTTTTGAAACGAAATGTATTGATTCGAAATTTTTATTATTTCTGAAATAACAATAATCATATTGACATAATTTTATGTTTTACCATTACAGACTCATTGACATATAAATCAACAGTCCGATTCATATTTACAAATAAAATGACGAAGCTATTCAAATAATATCAAACAAATAGTATACAATTTAAACAAGCACTAACAAGAAAATCCGGCTGACTTTTAGCCCTTACTAATGTAGGTTTTTAGTCTGGTGAAAGAAAGTATTGGCTCAAACTACAATTAAAAACAAAATGCTAATGCACCTTTTGCTTAATTATAACATTTATTTGACACACAGCATACAAACTTGAAAGTAAACAGACAGTAATTATTAAAATTCGAATTCGTCCACCGAAACAACAGCATAGCAAGAATTTGCATCTTCAAAACCCTCCGTATCCATATCCAACCGCGACCTATGTTATACACGGCCGGTGCATGACGTTTAAAACGTCACATGGAGTGGATCATCTTTACACGGTGATTGGTGCAAAGCGACGCGCCCCCCGTTTTGCACCAATCGCTGTGTAAAAATGATCCACTCCATGTGACGTTTTAAACGTCATGCACCGGCCGTGTATAACGCAGGTCACGATCCAACAGTTTGAAAGTTCGTGCCGCTATCGAAAGACATCGAAATGATACTTGATAGTTCTCTGCAAGCATTATCTTTATACGCCGCTGAAGTCGTGACGTCATCAATATGGCGCTGGGCATAAACAAACTGAAGTGCCCATTGAAATCACATGGACGTAAAAAATAAAATCTTCTAGGAGTAATAATTTTCATATATAAGAACTTTCAGGCACTGTTCTGCAAAGTTTAAGGTACGCTTTTCATTATGAATTTCACAAACTTCTGATTTTGTGCTTTAAATTTGAATAATTTATTAAAAAGTCATTAGCTTAACTCTGGTTAGACAAACAACACGGCTACATCGGCTGAATTGGTGATATTTACATTCATGTCTATCAAGATATCTCTGTCTCTCTCTATTTATAAGTAAAATTTTTATTTAATTTAAATTAATAATTTTACTAATTTTATATTTTTAAAAATTATTAAAGATATTTTATAATTCATAAATTATTATAATACATAAATTATAAATAATATTTAAATTAAGTATATAAATTATATATTAAATATATAAAATATGATGTACTATAATAATAGTACATTTTTAAATAAATATAAAATATAATATATTACATTATAATACTAAAATGATATACTATATTAAATTAAATATTAAATCAATTTAAACATATAAATTATTTATATATTATATTAAATTAATATTATGAATAATTAATACTAATAATAAATAATTATTTATCATTTTAAATGTTTAATAAATATAATTAATATTAATAAATAATATAACATTTATTATTAATAATTTTAATTAATAATTATTTATATATATATATATATAATTAAATAATTATTAATTAAAATGATTAATTTAATGATATTAAATATTTAAATATATATATAATTAAATAATAATTATTAAAATTATTAATAATTAATTTTGTATTATTTATTAATATCAATTTTATTTATTAATCATTTAAAATGATAAATAATTATTTATTATTAGTATTAAATATTCATAATATTAATTTAATGTAATATATATTTAATTTAATATGTTTAAATTATTATTATTATTATAGATTATATTATAATTTTATATTATATTATTATCAATATTTATAATTATATTAATATATTTATATTTAATATAAATTAATAACATAAATAATAATATTATTACAAATTATTAATTTAATTTATCATAGTAACATAATTTAATTATTATTAATTAAAAATAATTGTAATATAATAATATGAACTTAAATATTAATTATTTAATAATTATATTTAATATTTTAAAATAATTATTTAATAATTATATTTAATATTTTAAATTAATTATTTAATAATGATATTTAATATTTTAAAATAATTATTTAATATTAAAAACTATAATTAATATTAATAATAATAAAATATTTATAATTATAATTAGTATTAATCTTAATAAATAATTAATATTGTAAATATAAATAATATCCTGATGAATTATATTAAGTTAATATTTTATTAAATTAATAATATAATATATTAAATTAAAATACTAAATTTAAAAAAATAAATATATAAAGTATTATAATATGTAAATTATTAAAAATAATCTAATATTTTTTAAATTTTAATATGATTTTTCTTTTTACTTATAATTAAAACATTAAATTACTTATAAGTAAAGAGAGATAAATACATCTTGATAGACATGAACGTAAACATACCCGATTCACAGATGATGTAAAAAAACCGCCATGTTTGTCTAACCGGAGTTGATTTTTTAATAAATTATTCAAATTTAAAGCACAAAATCAGAAGTTTGGTGAATTCATAATGAAAAGCCTACTTTAAACTTTGCAGAACAGTGCCTGAAAGTTCTTAAATATGAAAATTATTATTCCTAGAAGATTTTATTTTTTACGTCCATGTTATTTCAATGGGCACTTCGATCTGTTTATGCCCAGCGCCATGTTGAAACGTCACACTTCAGCGGCGTATAAACGCCGCTGAAGTCGTGACGTCATCAATATGGCGCTGGGCATAAACAAACTGAAGTGCCCATTGAAATCACATGGACGTAAAAAATAAAATCTTCTAGGAGTAATAATTTTCATATATAAGAACTTTCAGGCACTGTTCTGCAAAGTTTAAGGTACGCTTTTCATTATGAATTTCACAAACTTCTGATTTTGTGCTTTAAATTTGAATAATTTATTAAAAAGTCATTAGCTTAACTCTGGTTAGACAAACAACACGGCTACATCGGCTGAATTGGTGATATTTACATTCATGTCTATCAAGATATCTCTGTCTCTCTCTATTTATAAGTAAAATTTTTATTTAATTTAAATTAATAATTTTACTAATTTTATATTTTTAAAAATTATTAAAGATATTTTATAATTTATAAATTATTATAATACATAAATTATAAATAATATTTAAATTAAGTATATAAATTATATATTAAATATATAAAATATGATGTACTATAATAATAGTACATTTTTAAATAAATATAAAATATAATATATTACATTATAATACTAAAATGATATACTATATTAAATTAAATATTAAATCAATTTAAACATATAAATTATTTATATATTATATTAAATTAATATTATGAATAATTAATACTAATAATAAATAATTATTTATCATTTTAAATGTTTAATAAATATAATTAATATTAATAAATAATATAAAATTTATTATTAATAATTTTAATTAATAATTATTTATTTATATATATATATATATATATAATTAAATAATTATTAATTAAAATGATTAATTTAATGATATTAAATATTTAAATATATATATAATTAAATAATAATTATTAAAATTATTAATAATTAATTTTGTATTATTTATTAATATCAATTTTATTTATTAATCATTTAAAATGATAAATAATTATTTATTATTAGTATTAAATATTCATAATATTAATTTAATGTAATATATATTTAATTTAATATGTTTAAATTATTATTATTATTATAGATTATATTATAATTTTATATTATATTATTATCAATATTTATAATTATATTAATATATTTATATTTAATATAAATTAATAACATAAATAATAATATTATTACAAATTATTAATTTAATTTATCATAGTAACATAATTTAATTATTATTAATTAAAAATAATTGTAATATAATAATATGAACTTAAATATTAATTATTTAATAATTATATTTAATATTTTAAAATAATTATTTAATAATTATATTTAATATTTTAAATTAATTATTTAATAATGATATTTAATATTTTAAAATAATTATTTAATATTAAAAACTATAATTAATATTAATAATAATAAAATATTTATAATTATAATTAGTATTAATCTTAATAAATAATTAATATTGTAAATATAAATAATATCCTGATGAATTATATTAAGTTAATATTTTATTAAATTAATAATATAATATATTAAATTAAAATACTAAATTTAAAAAAATAAATATATAAAGTATTATAATATGTAAATTATTAAAAATAATCTAATATTTTTTAAATTTTAATATGATTTTTCTTTTTACTTATAATTAAAACATTAAATTACTTATAAGTAAAGAGAGATAAATACATCTTGATAGACATGAACGTAAACATACCCGATTCACAGATGATGTAAAAAAACCGCCATGTTTGTCTAACCGGAGTTGATTTTTTAATAAATTATTCAAATTTAAAGCACAAAATCAGAAGTTTGGTGAATTCATAATGAAAAGCCTACTTTAAACTTTGCAGAACAGTGCCTGAAAGTTCTTAAATATGAAAATTATTATTCCTAGAAGATTTTATTTTTTACGTCCATGTTATTTCAATGGGCACTTCGATCTGTTTATGCCCAGCGCCATGTTGAAACGTCACACTTCAGCGGCGTATACTCAGCGGTAATCGGTAGAGTACCTTTATAAGCAGCGGAAATCGATAGAGTACCCGTAGCACTGGCGTTGAGAGTCTGAGACACCTCAAGGTTGTCCACAGCTACACTACCTAGACCCATGTAGCCACACATGCATGATAAATATTTATTTGAATCATACTAGGAATGACTCTCTTTTGTTTACATTTCTAATTCTGGAATAACGGCCGTATTCTCCCATTCCACCGAAGTGGAACGAAACCAGAATTCAGTTCATCCGAAATCAGGCCTGGATTCCGGTTCGGTGGGAAAGAGCGATTCTCCCCTAGTCCGATTCCGGATTTGTAATAATCGATATATTTTCCGTGGCATTCGAAAGGAAGTGACGTTTCAAATTCTTAAGAAGTGTGAAAAACCAATCAGAATGAACGTAAACATATGCAACTACACATGTTTATTTATTTTTTCGTTGTCTAGTGAAGATGTTCATAGTTACTATGATTTAATCAAAATAATATTTTTTTAATAAATTTGAGTAAAGGAATGAATACCTAAAGAAAATAAAATGTTTTTCAATACTGCAGGGGATATTTCTGAAAAAAAAAAATTGAAGGGGGAGGGGGGAATGTCCGTTTTTTTTTTTTTTTTTTTTTTTTCCCTGGTGTATTTTTACGTTAAATATGAAATATTTAAATCGGATGATTAATCAAACACCTAATCTAATTTCTTATTATTGAACTGTTTATGTCTGCGTTTTAAAGACATAATTATTATATATTCATTTGTTATAATTTTTATTAATTTTGTATTTCGATCGACAAATAATTCATGACATTGGATCCAAAATTTAAACTTAAATTTGAACCAGTATATTTCATGATTTATGGAGAAAATATTACAAATAAATAATAAATTATGTTAAATAAAGTGAATTTCTCAATGCAGTTTTTGAATCTTTACATAAGTTTAATTTATTTTTCTATTTTATAATTTATCTAGAGAATAAATTTATACTAATAGTATATATATGTATATATATACTATTAGTGTAAATTTACTCACTAGCTATATTTTTTATTTTACAAATACATCAGTTAAAAATAGCTACTTATATATTTATTATACAAGTTTGTGGATTTATGTTAATACTATTTAGCTGAATCATTATTTTATCTTGCACTTTAAAACACTTCTTGCTAATTATGCTACTGCAGGGGGACTCACAATTTAAGCTATTTCCACAACCCCACATATTACCCAAGCTCAGCAACCCCCCCCCCCCCCCCCCCCTCCTCTCACCATATAATAAAACAGAACCCTGCGTACTCTACTGTACTATTGACAAACTTCTGTACTTAGCCT
The DNA here is from genome assembly GCA_963931845.1 of Maratus michaelseni. Lineage (NCBI taxonomy): Eukaryota > Metazoa > Arthropoda > Arachnida > Araneae > Salticidae > Maratus > Maratus michaelseni. The sequence continues at coordinate 240,579,124 of OZ007586.1, read as the reverse complement.
TAGAATATTAGTGTATGTCATTTTGATATGCACTTCTTATTGAAATAACACGCAGATGCGGATAATGCTAGCATTCTAGTATTAAAAGTCAGAGATCTGTTCAGGAAAAAATTGGGTCCTTTAAAAAACCCTTCACAATTTTTTAAATTTCAAAACAGGACTCTTCATAAAACTATTTTCCGACCCTTCACAAAACTATTTTTCCTAAAACAGGACCCTTCACAAAATTCTTTATCTTAAAAATAGGTTTTTCACAAAATTTTTCCATCTTTAAACTGAGCATTTCACAAATTAATCATTTAAAAGTAAAATCTGACCTGTCACTTTTACACATATAAAGAAAATATATGTATTTTACATCCATATATCTTCTTAAAAATGTATAAACAAGAACCTGAATAAAACGATCCTTTCAAATTCACAAAATTATGACTAGATTTTTCACAAATATGAAAAGCTGTTCACAATTTCACAAAAACAGGACCATGGGAAAAAAGCCTGGACAGACCCCTGAAAGTACATTTTGTATTGTATTAAAATTGTTCCTATTCTAGTTCACATGTATTCTTTATTTATTTAAAAATATAGTTTTTCAAATAGTCATTCCACATTTTATTCTTGTTAATGCAATTTTAATTATCTTTAATATAAATTTTAATTATCTTTAATATAGTGGCGCAGGCAGGATCTTCACATGAGAAGGGTTATTGAATCATTATTCATTATAAAATGAATAAATCCATTTTTTACAGGTTAATAAAATATTTTGAGTATGAATGTGTAAAAAATTATGTGTAATAAAAAACACAAGTAGTCAAAATAAATTTTATTGAGCAGTTTTAAGGCTTCATAAAAGGAGCCCAATTTTCAATCATCAATACAGAGAGCAATAAACTGGTAGCAATATTATAGACACAGGCTATGCTGTTAATGTTTCTCATCCTCTTTCATTAATTTTATAAACAAACATTTGAAGTCTTGAAGCAGTTGCATTCTAAAATATCTTTAGCTGTTTATGTTTTTTATGTTGACTTTTACACATCATGCATCACTTTAATACAATGTTTAGTTTGCATCTGATCAATTTTTAGGTGCTCCAAGATAGGCTTCAAGGCTTCAATTCCCCCCCCCCCCTTCCACTTCTTTGCTGTACCAGTGTTTAATAAACACCTTGTTTAATTTTGCTGTGGATTATTATTCAGTTACATTGAAAAATAAAATTATATATATGTATGCATATACATTTGTACATAAATCACGTGTGTGTATGTGTTTCAATACCTACTTCAGGTAGGGCAAATTTTCATGTGCTAAAAATTCACAAACAACATTCTAATGCACCAAATGTTTACACAAAAGATATTGGAGCTTAGGCTGCACATACAAAACACTAATTAATAAACAAATGACTAAATTCTCGGTCATGGTATTTCATAGGTGATATTCAATACAATTAAAATTCTTTTGTCAATGTATTCACTTATTGTTTGGTTGAAAATTGACTACTTTAAATGAGAAATGTTTTTGTTTTTATCATCCAAGCTTTTTAAAATTTTCTTTTTGCATATTGATTTAACTAAATAAAATTAACTAATTCACGTAAGACTAATAAAAACTGATATTTATTCTCATAAATAATAATTAATATTATATGTACTTCAGTTAAGTTTTTTCTTCCTTTTATAAATAATCAAGATTGGCAGGTTTTTGACATGTGTCAGTTTTTGACGGTTTATACCATGGTGTAAACCATGTTGTCAAAAACCTCAAATACTACATTGATATCTAAAATTTCACATTATATGTCACACATGACACATATTACAACATTACATGCGATGTTTAAAATATCACTATTATTGTATATCGATAATTAATATCTTAGTAAAGTATTATTATCAACTGCAATTTTGTAACTTGGTAAAATTTTAAAACTAAAATTGTGTATTCTTAAATAGTAAATATAAGATTTGAAAGTGCTGCTTGAGCTGCACATTTTTTCTCTTACTTAAAATATCTTAAATCTCCTAATAATTTAAAACAATAATGATATTGAACAATATTAGAATGTCATCAAATAATACATATCAACATTAGGGCATTTCTTAAATCTTCAAAAGCAGACAAGTGTTAGAATTCATAAAGAAAAAAAAAATTCAACTGATCAGAGATTAGTCAGAAGTTTTATTGTTGTACAATGGTTTTCTTGTGGTTAAAAATTCCAAAAAAAAATAACAATATTTTATTACAATTAATAATTAAAAAAAATTGTAATTATTAAATTACTATAATTTTAAATAAAATATTACATAAATCAATGACTTACTTAATGTATACCTATTGTTGTTAAAATGTTTAAAAATCTATTTGAACCTGTTTTTGATGCTTGTCATGTCAAAAACTCAACCCTGTAAAGGATGCTGTTATGAGGATATTTGTACTGATTCCAATTACTTAAGATAAATAGGTTTTTTTATATTGCAAAATGTAACGCATTTCAATAGTTGCTTATAAAATGCAATTGAGAGTTTCTTATTAAAAATTGTTTGTTTATAGATACTCAGATACAGATATTGTTTATGTAAATTATCAATAATATAGTAGTACTCTTGAATTAAATGTATGGGAACCTGACCCTTTGATACAATAACTCAATTTACTGAAAAAAAAAGACACAAATATCCTGAACAGTCAAAACTTATTCCCCACCCCCCCCCTTTTTTTTTGTTTCAGATCAAGATTTAAGGATTAAATTAGATATATATTGTAAGTTCTGATAAAAACTCAAAACAACAATGATTTGAAAAATAATAATCATAATTGAATAAATAAAAAAATTATAAAAAGTATATAAACAATGATTTGATTCTAAAAAATTACGCTAATTAATATTTTATATGTAACTTGTAACTCGTGCTACTTTTTACATTAAAATTTATTGAAGTGATTATTAAGCTTCTCAAAATAATTATAATTTAAAATTTTTATCATTCAGAGTTGAAAAAGAAAACTCTAGCTAAGATTTAAATCTATTTCTATAATACAAATGCTGTTAGAAAATGAAATGTTGAATTTTATGTAATTTTGATTTTTTTTCTTAATTGTAGTAATTGTTTTCAATTAATTTATAATTCTTCTTTTCTTTAAACCAATAAAATCGCACACAAAGTATTTTTTTTTTTACTTGTTGAATTATTAAATAACAAATTCATTGACGATGGCTATGATTGCTAAAATTTCATAGTAAATAATATTTTTGTGATAAATAAAGATATTTCATTAAAATAAGTTCTGCACATACTTATAATTATCATATATGAGAAACAAAAAACATAATTCAATCTAATTTATATAAAGACAAATAGTTTTTTTTTATGTTAATCAACTCTTATTTTTGTAGGTATATATACCTTTGAATTTTCTTTAATGTACAAAGTGACAAACTATTATATTTTAATATTTCAGAATAACTGTAACATGTCAATTAAATGATCTGTCTTGGTTCAGTGATTCAAATATAGTATTTTGGGTACTTTTCCATTATATTCCAACACATTTATGAAAGGAAAAAAAGAAAATCCCTTGTTTACACAAGACAAAATTTGATGATGTGCACCATGTGTAAAGAATTTGCAAAAGCAGATACACCAACTTTGTGAATGGATGCTCAGCTTTGCACACATATGCATACAATCTATGTACAAAGTCGAACATTGTTGTTGACATTAAATCACTTAGCACAAATAAATACAAACGGATAAGATGATACTATTATTTTAATGATTAACACACACATACACAAAAAAGTGGTCCTTTTGATTTCATATTAACAAGATTCGACTGTAATGAAATTATAAGTTTTATTTTCTTTTTACTAAATTCTCAAGTGTCATTATCAGTTAAAGGATAAAATTGTGTTACTGACTTGATAGGAAGTTATCCAGTTTTAATTTTGAAAATGCAACTTACAGATCATATTTGAGCTAACAAAGAATATATAACAAATATTACACACAACTGTGTTTCAACATCTAAAAAATCTTTTTCTGCTTTTTAAAAAACACAAGATTCCAATAAATGCTAAATTGCTATTGTAAAATGATATTAACTGCACTACCAAAGATTTGCTTTAAAAAAAAAAAAAAAAAGTCTTATTTGAAGAAATTATCATACAACAATAACATGTGATTTTTTAATAATTATGTTATTTTCTACCTGTATTCGTTAACGTGCAACATGAACATAAAAATATAAACAAATAAGCGACTGAGCTTATTCCATTTGGATATTATATTACATGTCTGCATATTATATTGGATGCAAGTTGAGAACTGTGAAAGTTGTTTTCAGAAAAGGCAGCAAGTATTTTTCAGCCCATACACAGGCTGTTTTCAAGTAAATAGTTAGAAATAAAGAAACTCAAGATTTTGAATTTAGAATCAAAATAGCATTAATTATTTATAACATTGCAACTGTTTATTTAGCGATTTTTTTTTTTTTTTTTTTTTTTTTTTGTGCGTAATATAAGAAATAAAGACAAAGTTAAATATAAAATAAAATAAGTATGTTTAGCTAGCATGAGTATGTAGATTAATTTAAATTGAAAAAATATAGTAGAATGTCCTTCTGCAATTAAAAGCCTTCAATAAAATGGCGTTATTTTTATATTATGTAGTGCATATAAAAGTACTTTTGCCCAAAAAAAAAAGGGGGGGGGGCAACATATTTGATTAGGGTTAATTATTTTCTATGTTGAACAGGTAACTGTACTGGTTACATCTCAAGAAAATAACAAATCTCCAAAAAATTATGAGAGTGATAAAATTGGCACCAGTGGTCAATTAAATATTTTATGACAAATTTGAACTAATTTCTGATTTATTAGGTATTCAGGGGTCGATGCAGGTTTTTTTTCTTGGGGCCCATTTTGTGAAAAGTAAAGGTTATTTTTGTGAAATTTATTATATTTTTGTGAAAAATAACATTTTGTAAGGAAAGTTGAAATCCAGTTAATCAAATTCGAACCAAGCATTTATAAACAAAAACTTTTTAAAATCCTTTTGCTGAAGATTTCCTCTCTGGTGAACTTGTTTGTTTACAAATTACACACTTTAAAACATCACAAAATAATAAATAAATAATAAATAGTAAGTTTTTATGGAATAGAATTTTGTGAAGGGAGCAAATTTTATCAAATTGATTTTTGTGAAGGGGCCCATTTTATCAAATTGATTTTTGTGAAGGCGCCCATTTTATTAAATAGATTTTTGTGAAGGGGCCCTAAATAGGCCCCAAATTTTTCCTGGATCGACCCCTGGGTATTAGTATTTAACAAATAAATATTTGAAAAATAAAATTGCAATAAACATTGACATTAAGACATCAGTTCATAAAGTTAAACTCATTTTACTTTGAAAGAGAAATATAGTTCTTAAAAACATGACAATAGTACTGACAAAAAATTTCAAATTTTAGTTATCACATAAAAAAATAGCCAAATATATATTTTTTAAATCATAGCAACATGTATACTAGCCAAAAGTTATTTTGATAGTATACAGATAAATGCAGAATTCTTTTTGCAAGGCTGTATAATATTTTTAGATTAAAATTTACAAAGCTGCCATATCATGTGGATATTTTAATTCAATGTAAAAAATAAAATTTTCAACCCTCTTTAATTGACACTTGCTATTAATTTTATAAATAATTCCAGAGATTGGATCATATTTTTTTAAACAAATACACTTTAAATGGTGCAACGCTACTGCTACTGTAGCATTTAAATTCATTTTTAAAATATCACACGAAAGTTTGCATGTGATAATGTAGGATACAAGACTTATTAAGCAGTGAAATGTGAAAACATAAGGCAATTATTTAACTTTATTAGACTACATTATAATAATATGTTTTAAAAAGTTCTAATACACACAAGCATATAAAATATCACACAAATATGTATAGATATGTACAGCACAGGTTTTTTAGTTATGTGTTTTTTAGTTATGTACATAGGTTATTCAGAAATATGAAATTTAGTTTTAAAAAAAATCTTCAAAATATCTAAAGATGCATATTTTAAACAGATACAATCAAATATTACCAAGTCTTTTAAACAATTCGGGGGACATATCAATATTTAGATTCTAAAAAATAGAGATACTTTTAATACATGTCTCTAAACAAACAAATATACGGAGTGGAAAGGAGACAGAATCTGTCATAGAAAAATTTTGAACTTATTACAATATATAATAATATTTTACTTCATTTCAGGAGATAATAATATTTATTACTTACCAATTTGAAAAGAACGGAAAATAAAAATATTCACATTCTAATTATCCAACAGAAATTAATTAAAAAACATATAAAATAAGAAATAAACTCTAAAAATGTTATACAAAAAACATCAACAATAACTGCTTACGCCCACCATTATTAGCAAATAGAGAGATTCCACCTTCCGAAACGATATTCCGGCTGCCTCTGAGCAGCCGAAAGAAAGTAAAGGATATTCCACATTTCCGAAATGCCCGAATTCCGAATTTTGAGGGGAGAATCGTGATCTTCCAAATAACACCTGGAATCATCGAATTCAGTACGATATTCCGAATTCAGTACGATATTCTCAAAAAATGAATTTTCTGAAATTAGCCAAAAATGGCTGATAATCAGGTGATTTTGCTACAAGGTCAGCCCGGATTCAACATTTAGCTCTTTTTTTGGCAAATTAAAATTTCGTCTAATTGGGAATTCAAGCGCTCGAATACGCCATCTGGTGGAGAGAAGATATAACTTCTCCCTTCAGGAAAATCCCTTGCAAGCCCATTGTATTACATGCATTTTTAATTTGTTCATAATGATTATTTTTTAGCACAATTTCAGATTTCATGAGATATTTGTGTTCTGTGATTATATGACAAGGTAAAAGTTATCCAAATTTGAATATCTAACACTTTCAAATGCGTTTACAATAAATAATGATTTCAATGGCACCTTAGCATTAGTTAAAGGGACTATTTTCCTGTAGCGAGGGGCTGCGATCAGCGCCTCTATAGGCCGTTTTAAGTCCCAATAGACGTAACGTTAAAGTAAAAATTAATACCCCCAAGTGCGTAATTAATAGATTTTCAGATTTTTTTTTTTCGATTCTTTATGGTGTAAACGAACTGCGTACCAAATTTGAAGTCTGTAGGTGCAGTAGATATATGAGATTTTTGATGAGTGAGTGAGTCAGTGGATAAATTTATCGATTATCAGACATTTTCAAATATCATTATCTCGGAAACTAATTATGCGTTATTTATAAAATATTGGATTCTGGATGATTAAGGGGGCCTTACTACACATTTAAAATTACAAGTACGCAGGTCAAATAGATTTTCAGTAGTAGAGTGTCGAAATTTGGCGTAATAGCTCGAAATGGTTCGTGTAATATAACACACTAATATGTCAGACGAACTTGGCTGACACACTGCCGTGTGTCTAGATTTTATAAATTAAACTTAATAAATTAAACTAAATTAATAAGTCCAAATTTAAACTTACCTATCCCAAGGTCATTAATTTCAAAAAAATTTCTAAAAATCTATTTTTTTTGTTTTAATATTTTAAAAATATTCAGTTTAACAGAACAGTACACAAAAGCTCTCAGCATAGCTCACATATAATATTTTAATTTATTATAAAAGTGTTTATTTACATAAGTTGTTTTTTTTAAATAAGAGATAAAGAAAATTTATTTTAATAGCATGTAATAAATACGTCTGATTGCTTAAGGTAACTATTGTTTTTATTAAAATTGATAAATAGATCATCAGACAAATAATTTAAAAAAGTATATGTTCGAAAAAAGAAAATGTTGGTATTATTGCAAAAAGAAGCAATCATTACTCTTAATACAATGTTTTACGCATATGATACATAATAAGTTGAAATTTATCTGTTATAAAGCATAAAATAATAAAGCAAAATATTGAAAATTATGAAAAGAAAATATTAAAAACATTGAAAACATTGAACTCTGAAAATAATCAATTTACCGATAAAACCTTCCAGTTTTTGCATCATAAACAGCGACTAAAATAAGTTGCAACATTTGAGAAAACCCCGGGTCCAGTCACAGCGTGGTGGTGGAGACCGCCAGTTTGGTAAACGGTAGATTCCGGGTTCGATTCCCTTCGTGGCAAGGGTTGGTTATTTACAGAAAACTCACTCAGAAATGAAGAAGCAAATATTTATCTATTCCTTACAAGGTTATCCTTGAGAAGTAACTTCTTTTTTGGGCCTTAAAAGTTTATATTAACAACATAAACATTACTAAAAAATACGGAAGATATGTGTTATAAAACGGAAATTTAAAAACAGATATTTCAGAAATCACGGATGATTTTCCGGAATTTCCGGAATTTATTTTCTGTTAAAATTCGGAAATAGTACTGCCGTCCCGATTGCCAGTACAATTTACGTTTTTATTTTTCCAGGAATTTTTTTACAGTGCTGTTTTCCATTTCTACTCTAGTTTTTACTTACTACCAACAGTAAATAACTAATTATCTAAACCTTCTAATCTTTATTAACTACTCTTAGCAGTCGTCTCAGCCGGTCTCTCAAAAAATGATAAAGACAAAAAATGGCATTTAAAAAAAAAAAGTTACAAAAATATGTGTAAGTAAAATAAATAAAATCAGAAGGTTTTATCTTTCTGGTTTCAAATTCGAGAAATACTCTTAATTAGAAGAAGATAAAAGTTTTAATGGTTAAAAGACAACAGATTTAGTTATACTAATTGTATCTATAAAAAGTTCTCAGTATTCTTTCATTAATTTCAGTTTTTTCTCTTTCTTTTCTGTTTTTTTTTTTTTATTTTTTTTTTTAATTACACTTCTAAAAAGTATTAATATTAAAATGCACTTTACTTGATAAAATTATATATTTATTAAAATATTGTACGCATTTTAAAGAGAGTCACTTCTTTCGTTATTCAAAGTTTTCATAGGAAAAAAAATATATTAAGTTGCGCATTTTTTCACACCCTGCACGAAAGGAACGGCAAAAAGTGTGAAAAATTACGCAAGTAAATATGGTATAACATTGCATGCTTATAAGTCATGCAATCCCAATGAACGTGATACAACAGTAAATTCACCCTGTTAAGTTTGACACATTGTGTATGACACTTTCATATCTGGTTTCATATTTAGGTCTTCCTTGGCGTTAGTTCAATTTTTATCGCGATAAGCAGCCTTTGGTATAAGTGTCTTTTACCAGAATAGTGTCACTTATTCTTGTATCAGGACATTTTTCTCAGTTAAAGATCCATTACTTTATCGAAGGAAAAAAGGCATCTACTTTTTACCAAAAATAAACGCGCATCATATTAACTAAATAGATTTTTACACTTTTCTTTCAAAAATTAAAAACCTTGATAAAGAAAATACTTCGGACGATAATTGTAATCAAAGACAATCATGTTATATTACATTTTTTTGTCTTAAATCAACCAGAAGAAAGTATATTTAAACATTGATCACAAAATACTGCTTAAACTGAATTTTGGGCTCAGTTGTTCGCACTTTGCGAAGTTAAATTTATTTTAATCACGTGACTTATACTATTCTTGTTGTGTTTATTTTCTTATCAGTGAGACGTTACATTTCAATTAGTTGTAGAAATTAGTAAAGTGTTATAGTAATCAATAAAATTATGTTGTTCAGCGTTGAACATAATAGTGCAGCCAATCATCTACTTTTCGTTGTTACTTAACCCTCTCTATCCCTTCTACGTCTTGATTTTTAAGGATTTTACGATTTTATGTATACGCTTTTACAGCTGCATGCAGAGCTAAATGCTATAGTTTTATGTTACACCGAAAACACGCAAATCTTCTTTCGCCTTTTTCTGGAATGAAGGTTTGCTTTTCGTGAGCACATACACTGTGGCCAAAAGTCACCGGACATTTTGATTTTACAGGTTTTGTTGAATATCTAGATAAAAACGACAAATTCTTTTAAAACTTCAGGAATTTAAAAGAACATGTTCGACCTCATAGTTTTCAGCGAAGGTTTGGTCACGACAGCAATTAGGGGACAGACAACAAATTGAATAAAAAAATATTTGCTATCACCTGGTAAAATAAAATACTCGAAAGGATATGCAGCTGTAGCATATGATTATGTGGGTCTTGCACAATATTTGTGTAAGAATAGAACTTATTTTCATGGAAATATGAAGGTTTCTTTAAAAAATTCAATAAATGTCGATATGTTTTTTGTTTATAGCATGCAGGGTTTTCAACTAAATATAACGCCATTTTCAGAAAACTTGGGAGAGTACAGTAGAAATAATATACTGCAATTAGAAAATATTTACGTTAAGTATTTGGTGAAATATGATCATTTGAATAAAACATTTTTAACTGCGCATGTGCGAACGTTAACAATAAAGTTTTTACATAATTTAGTGCCCCACCAGTGACCGGGAGGTTCTGCTCTCAAAGCTGGTAGACGGGAGGTGCTGGGTTCGAACCCAAACACGCCCGTCGGCCTAATCGTTTGAAGTTTTCGTGGGTTTGTTTGAATCTTGGATATCCTTGCGTAAATTCGGGTTAGGTTTCCTTAGAAAGACCCCCCCTCGACTCTATATCCCTCGTGCAGATCATCAATCGTCAAAATTACACCAATTACACCATAATTTAGAAGTCAACTACATAGAACAATTTATATAAAAAGGCCAGTAGAATTTGTGAAAATTCAGAAAGATATTGGCGATATAGAATGCTGAATTTCAGTCGCTTTGTAAAAGTAGCTGGAGGATAAGGGATTTTCCTCAAATTGTCACTTTTTATTAACTGACTTCCAACAAAGGAGTATGTATTTATAGCGAATGTGTATGCGTAGCTTTTGAACGGATGCTTCGATTTTGATAATTCTGTTTTGTCGGAATGGATTGATTCTGATGGTTCTTTCACTGAAAACTAAAACATCAATAAAAATGACAGTGAAAAATAAATCAAAAATAATCAAAAATGACAATTTGTGGAAAATCCCTTACTATCCAGATACTTTCAAAAAGCAACTGAAATTCAGCTCACTATATTGCCAATATCTATTTTGAATTTTCATGATATTCGGCTGGCCTTTTTATATGAATTGCCCTATACAGTTGACAACGAATTAACCAAAAAAAATTAATAAATGAATGTTATCTGCGCAGTTAAAAAAGATTTCATACAAATGTTCATATTTCATCAAATAATTAAGATATTTATATTCTAATTGGAGTATGTTGTTTCCTTATTGGAGTATGTTGTTTCCTTATTGGAGTATGTTGTTACCTTGTCAAGTTTCCTGAAAGTGTAGTTAAATTTCCTTGAAAACCCTGCAAGCTATAAATAAAAAAATCCCTGACGGCTCGGCCTACAGGCACGGGTAGATTTCGAAGACGCAGACCGTGGAGCGTCTGTTTGTCTGGAATTGCGGAAGAAATGACCTTTTTACAATGATGCGGCAGTTGGAACCTTGGAACCGCCTACTTCGAAACCTAACTTGTTTGCAGCCAGAGCCGGCAGGATTTTTTTTTTTTTTTTTTTTTTTTTTTTTTTTTTGCTATAACGGTTGGTCCTATAAAAAACTTGTCAATATAAAAGTTTTAGATAATATTAAGAGGATTTATAATAAATTTAAGCGGATTTGAAATCTTAGGCATTGACGAAGTTATGAATTTTTTTCTTCTAAACCTCCCTTTCCCCCCCCCCCCCTCTTAAGGCAATTTTTAATTATATCAAAAATCTGTCATACATAAATTTTCGGCCCTTCTCCTAGAAGTAATAATAACTTTAAACGGATTCGATACGTATCATAATTAAGAAATTATGGGTTTTTTTCTGTTTTCACAAAAAGCCCCTCATTCGCCCCCCCCCCCCCTTGGTTCGATTTTGCCCATTAACGAACTTGGCCGAGATTTTATGTATCAGTTTCGAAAAGATGCGGGAGTTGGAACCGCCTACTTCGAAAAATAACTTCTTTGCAGGCGGAGCCGGCAGGGATTTTTTTGTTTTTAATTTTTTTTTGCTATAACGGTTGGTCCTATAAGAAACTTGTCAATATAAAAGTTTTAGATAATATTAAGAGGATTTATAATAAATTTAAGCGGATTTGAAATCTGGGGAATTTACGAAGTTCTGAATTTTTTTCTTCTAAAACCCCCCTTCCCCCCCCCCTCCTTAAGGCAATTTTCAATTATATCAAAAATCTGTCATACATAAATTTTCGGCCCTTCTCCTAGAAGTAATAATAACTTCAAACGGATTCGATACGTATCACAATTAAGAAATTATGGGTTTTTTTCTGTTTTCACAACAAGCCCCCCCCCCCTCCATCCCACCCCCCTTGGTTCGATTTTGCCCATTAACGAACTTGACCGAGATTTTATGCCCCTTGATTTTATGTATCAGTTTCGAAAAGATGCGGGAGTTGGAACCGCCTACTTCGAAAAATAACTTGTTTGCAGGCGGAGCCGGCAGGGATTTTTTTTGTTTTTAATTTTTTTTTTTTTTTGCTATAACGGTTGGTCCTATAAAAAACTTGTCAATATAAAAGTTTTAGATAATATTAAGAGGATTAATAATAAATTTACGCGGATTTGATATCTTGTGAATTGACGAAGCTATGATTTTTTTCTTCTAAACCCCCCTTGGGGCCATTTTTAATTATATCAAAAATCTGTCATACATAAATTTTCGGCCCTTTTTCTAGAAGTAATAATAACTTTAAACGGATTCGATACATATAATAATTAAGAAATTATGGGGGTTTTTCTGTTTTCACAAAAAGCCCTCCCATTTCCCCCCCAGCCCTTGGTTCGATTTTGCCCATTAACGAACTTGGCCGAGATTTTATGCCCCTTGATTTTATGTATCAGTTTGGAAGAGATTTATGCAGAATTTTTCCAGTTATCATGTTCATAAAAAAGTGACATAGATAGATAGATAGATAGATAGATAGATAGATAGATAGATAGATAGATAGATATAGTTTTGAACTTAGGTGAGAATGTAATAGGTAGTATTTCTTACGAAATCTACCTAAAACATGCAGAAATTTCTTGATTTTTAAAAAAAATTTTACATTGCCATAAATATACGTGCTTTTTCATGCACAAATGAACAGGAATGGTGCATGGGACTCACCATAGTCATGTGCTACAGCTCATTTAGAGCACTTTTTTTACAGGAGGGTGGCAAATATTATTTTTTTTTATTCAATTTGTTGTTGGTCCCCTAATTGCATGTGACAAAATGTTCACTCTAAAATAAGAGGTCAAACATGTTATTTACATCTCTGAAGTTCCAGAATAATTCGTCAAGTATTTCTTTATATATTAAAAAAAATGCCCTAAAACTAAAAGTGTCCATTGACTTCTGGCCTTATTGTGTATGAAGAAAAGGAAAATAATGAAGAAATCTTGCGAAAAATTAAATTTTGAAAATTTTTAAGTTTATTGTTTCCAGCAATAGAATATTTGATTTTCGAAGGTACCTTAACAAGCGTTTAAGAAATTATACACTAGGAGTACATTGTTTACAAAACAGGTCGTCTATAGTTTTACATGTCGGAGCAATTCCTTCTTTAAAGATAAATATAATCTAGGAAAATAAACCAAAAATAACATTTTACTTGATTGTGACATTGTGAGCCCTGCAATTACTTTGCTATCATCACTACGGTAATTCTACGATCATCTGTGAATAAACGAATGCTTCAAATCAGATGAGCTTTTCGAAAGATTTCGGTAATGGGCATTTCTGTTATCACCGAGTAAACCATCGGGTTTCAGTGATAAACAAGAGGGAGTAGAAGATAAAAAAAAAAAAAGAGGAGGATGCGGTAAGGATGAATTTGGTAACCCTGTTTAAAACGGATGTTATAAATCTTACGATGCCCATACTTTTGGAGAGATCTGGCGATTATAGTGTTTTATATTTTAATCGTTATTATTATTTTTTTTTTTTCAAACTCAGTACATTTTTTCTCAATTTAGTTGATATTTCCTGACTTTCATTCTCGATACGTTGATTTCGACAAAACAGTAATAATTTTTCAAACATTCTATTACTGAACTGATAATTGGTGGTGGTTTATATTTTAAAATCATCTTGTTTGTCAAACCATGTAGTTTTCTAACTTAGCCAATATTTCCTGAACTCCTCCATGTAGGATTGATTTATTAAAAAGTAAAAATAAAAATAATAATAATAATAATATTCCAATTTGGTGTGTAAAATCATTATGCACTTACAAATTTAGAAGCCAAGGGTGATCTTAAATATTCTGCTGCATATACAATATAAGAATCACCTCCCTTAAATTCCTCTTTTTAAGATTCTACTTTAAAGCAGCTGCCTCGTAAAACTAGTTTTAAATTAACAGTTACAAAAATGTGACGTCACAACAAGAGAGAGGGTATCCACTGGAAAGGGAGAGCCTTCTGACATAGGGGGAGGGGGGGGTTAGAAAACCACGAAATTTCATTAAAGTAGTTAATGGATGATCCCTAAGCGTTTACGTAAATTTTATCTAACGAATCGTCATCAGACAACCCTGTTGCAGAATTTTGAAGTGCTTGCTCATATTTTTTTTTTTTTTACTTTTAGTTGAAAAATGTAGCCAATAACAAATATACCACAAGACGGTGGCGACATGTGCGCAACATCCTACAACTCTTGCTTTTTTTATTAGAGTGTCGACATATGTCCAAGACACATGTTCATTTTTACAGTCTCCCCCCCCCCTCCCAATATCTATAGCAGCCCGCGTTAAGAATAAATTGGTAACATAGTCGCCGTCGTTGTTATTATTTTTTTATTTATAATTATTGTGAATAACTGGATTTTTCACAAAATTTCAAGTCAGTTTTGAAATAAAAATATATTCTCCAGTATGAAATTTAAGTCCTCCAAGTTCCCTGTGAGTTACACCTCTGGGGGTGCCAAGTCAGGTGAAGGTCTCGTCACCAGGTCAAGGTTCTAAATTACGAGGCCAATTCGAGTAGCGATGGCATGACGTATGGGTGAGTGATGCAGCATGGAATTAGTAAATATCCCAGCATCTCACATTCATCCGGTATGACTTTGCTACACTGTGCAGTGCTGATCCGTCTCATCCAAAATCAATTAGCAACTGGCCAACTAAGAAAAAGCATTTAAGGCAACAAGACGAACTAAAGCCACGTCGGCCTATAGATTTATTTATCAAACACATCTTCGCCAAGCGGAGATCAGGCGAATCCTCACCCCGTTACCTGGCATCAACCCGTTAAGCTGGGCAAAAGCCTGGCAGGTAGGGGTCTGGTCAGCGGTCTAAAAAAAAAAAAAATACATATTCTACAGCTTCCAAATTCTCGCTCAATCTTCAGCGACACAACTCATAAGATCCAAACTAGCGTTGCTTTTAAATCAAAATAAACTTTGAATTTTCCTTGAAATTTCTAGATTGTTGAAATACAAAAAAAATACTTATGACGTTGTCGGAAATAGAGGTATATTGAAAATCTTTACCATAACTTCAAATTCTCCAATTATATCATATGTATATGATATAATTTCAATAAAATACCTCAATTTAATGCTTAATTTATTAATATGCAAACACAACACAGTTAAAATTTTAAAAAAGGCGTGAAAAAACTTTTTATTCCCTTATCTATGTTTTCAAACGAGAAAAATAAAAATGAAGAAAATATATTAAAATGAAATTATATGTATTTGTCTTAAAATAATTACTACTAAGAACTAATAATTTCTTTTTTCGTAAATTTAAAAATCCAGAATGACACTCAATTAAAAACTATCAACTTTAAAGATTGTAATTGACCAAAATTTGATTCCCAGAACGTATATAACTTCCGTTCAGAAGTGTTAAATGCACTGAAACAATAAAAATCCTTAAGAAAAAAAAAGCAAATAACAACGCAATGAAAAAAATAGAAACATATATTTCAACATATCAAGTGCAATATTCCGCGATATAAGAAAGTGGCAATGATTTCTGTGCAAGATAGACCGCGTTTATGCATAATTGCCCATCTTACATTGACCGATCGACTGCCTCAAACCATCTTAAAATAAAAGAAATAGAGTTTTCATAAATCATCAATTCCACATAATGAAAAAATTTAAAAGGATTATAATGTGAGAAAAAAAAAAAAAAAAAAAAAAAAACTTCACATACCCACATGTTGCAACCGAACTGGAATAATGAGTGTTGCAATCACATGGAAAAATTACATGTTAACAGTTAATACGCCTAAACCATGAAATAACTATAAAAATAAATAAATTACCTAAATATAAAGTAATAATAATTTTGTAATGAGTACAAAATGAACAGAATAATTTTGAAATAATTAAGTATTTATAAAATTGTTAAAATTTGTCTATTTTACCAACCCACAAAATAAATAAATAAATTAATTAATTAAAAATAAATAAAATAAAATAAAATAAAATAAGCAATCATCATCCGAGGAAGAAAAATACTCTCCATGATTTACAATTTAAGGTATAATAAAGCAGAATTGCTGTCAACTGTTGACTGACACGATGTACTTAAATAAGTAAACAAAAATAAATATTTAAATAAATTACCTAAAGATAAAATATTAAGAAACTTGTAATGAATAAGATAAAAAGAATAAATATTAAATAATTATGTAATTATAAAATTAGTAATAATTGCCTATTTTAACTAATCACAAAAAAGGCACAGCGACAAATATTCTTTGCAATTTATAATTTAAGTTTTAAAAAATGCATTGCGCAGACGTCTGTATATTGAAATGTGTACTTTAATAAATAGAAAAAATAAATATATATAACTGATAAATTTAAAAATAGAATAAAGAAAAAAAAAGTAAAATTACTTTACATTAAATTATATTTAAAAATTAAATTATAATAAAAAATAAAATACATTATTTTTTAATTGCAAACAAATAAAAATAATTAGTACCAATTAAAATTTAAAATAAAACGAAAAGTCATGCGTCCAGCATAGATTATGAAACACTTTCCAACACATACAGAAAACTGTAACGAAAATTCACCGTTAAATAAGGTAAAAGAAGATATGTAAGTAAACAGTTTAGAAAACATATACCATCCGATACAGTTTTCCAAATTACCTTCCATTGCAAAAGAAGTAGTCGAATTATTTTGTTCAGCCCTATATCTGATCTGTAGATTTGGATATATAATACATAGCATGATAAAATTTAGTTCAGTTTGAAAATTCACATCTAACAATTTTCGCCAATCGATGGAAATGTTCTCAAAATCTTTTGTACAGCCCTGTATATTATCTAAACACTTTTATTCACTTCACGTGTTAAGCTAAAATTTAATTCATGTAAAAAACGCATAAGGAAACTTACAACTCACTTCCAGCAATTATCAACCATGAACGACAATGTATTTTGTTCTTTGCGTAGCCCTGTATATGAATTTGTTTATATTCCACAAACTCTTATATTAGTCTATTAAATATAGTTCAGCTAGAAAATACGCAATACAATTGAAAACTACCCTTAAGCAATTCAATCCGATAATGCTTAATACTTATGAATTCCCTTATGTAGCCCTGTATATGATCAACCGAATTTATACACACCACGTAGTATGAAAAAAATTAGTTAAACTTAAAAACGCAAACCAAACTTGAAACGCACAAATAGACTGCAATTATCGCACGTATACTGTACCCAAATTCTTTTGTGCGTCCCTGTAAGTGAACGATAAACGCAATGCACACCATACTTTTAAGCGAGCAATTTATAGTGCACCTCAGTAATGCGTATAATTTTCTTTGAAATAGTGAAACATCATATGTCACTGCAGACGATTTTTCCCCGTCGAACAACGTGTAAAAGAATTCTTTCGTTTGACCCTGTAAATGAATAATAAATGTTTTGTACCCCATATTCTACAAAAAGCATGTTTTAAAGCGCTTCATAAATATATATCAAATTCTTCATGTTTCAAATGGCGTAGCATCATCAAAATGCACTTGCAACGATTATTTCCCATTGACTGTAATGTAACGGGATACTTTTGACTGTCCCTGTAAAAAAACTACAAGTGCTACACCCTTCATTTGAAATAGGGAACATGCTGTAATAGACGACAATAACATACGAAAATTTCAGGGCAATCCAAGCATTTACGCAAGTTAGAGCACGGCCAGACGGCCAGACGGCAGACAAACCGAAGTCATAAACACTTTTCAACTAGGTTGGAAAGTGTTAAAAATGAAAGGTAAATTAATAAAATATATATTTTTTAAGGTTTTAAAACAATGAATACTTAGTGAGAATGCAGAAAAAAAAGTAAAAAATATTGAAAATTAAATATATTCGAGGGAAAGTCATTAAGTAAGTCACAAAAGATAATTAAATAATAACTTACAATGATATTCACTTCAAAACTATTTTTATTTCTCAGCATATTCTCCACCAATATTTATGCACTTATATCACCGTTTTATCAGTGCCCCAACACCAGCTGCATAAGATTCTTTGGGTTGCTGTCTCAGCCACATTAGGACTTCAGACACAGAACGTGGGGCGCCTGTTTATTGGGAATTGCAGGAGAAATTATCTTTTTGCCATGATCCGGCAGTTGGGACCGCCGACTTCAAAATCTACCTGTGTCTGTGGGCGGAGACGGCAGGGATTTATTTATTTTTATTTATTATTATTATTTATTTATTTATTTTTTTTTTTTTTTATTTTTTTTATTTTTTTTTTTTTTTGCTGTGAGGATTGGTCCTATAAAAAACTTGTCAATATAAAAGTTGTAGATAATATTAAGAGGATTTATAATAAATTTAAGCGGATTTGATATCTTGTGAATTGACAAAGTTATGAATTTTTTTTTCTTCTTAAACCTTTATTTTGTTTCCCCTTGAGGCCATTTTTAATGATATCTAAAATTTGTCGTACATTTTATCATTCTGAAGTAATAACAACCTTAGTGTAACCCCACCCCGTCCCCTACATACGCATATTAGGTAGATTTCGTAAGAAATACTACCTATTACATCATGCTATTTTCGGCCCTTTTCCTAGAAGCAATAATAACTTTAAACGGATTGCGATGCGTATCATAATTAAGAAGTTATAGTTATTTTTCTGTTTTCACAACCCCCCCCCCCCCCCATTTCCCCCACCCTTGGTTCGATTTTTCCCATTAATGAACTTGACCGAGATTTTATGTATCAGTTTGGAAGACATTTGTGCAGAATTATTCAAGTTTTCGTGTCCATAAAAAGGTGATATAGATAGATAGATAAAGTTTTGAACTGGGTGTGGTTTTGGGTTCTGGGAGTCATGATCGGCGTAGATCTGCAAAAATTTTCCAGAAATTCGAACATAGAGGAGAATGTAATAGGTAGTATTTCTTACGAAATCTACCTAATATGCGTATGTAGGGGACGGGGTGGGGTTACACTAAGGTTGTTATTACTTCAGAATATTAGAGCTCCGTTATTTTTTTCTGTTAGAAATTAAACTTAATTTTATAACACAGACTGCTTTAGTAGGCTAAATTACTCTATGACTGACGATATAACGCATGGAATGGAAGTAGAAGACGAAGCTTATAAGAGTGAAAAATCGTTGAATAAGAAAATCATATGAAAACATATGTAAAATTAAAAGAAACATACAACAACAGTAAAAAAAAAAAAAAAAAAAAAAAAGATTGTACTCACAGCCTTTGAACCATCTGAGAACCACTATAGATGAATCCAACAACTATACTACAGTTATAGAGACGAATTGAACAGACAAATTTTTAATTACTACTGTTATATGGTTAAGATATAATACGAAAAGCTTAAGTTATTTATTAATTTAAAATTAATCATCAGCAAATTATTACTAATCAAGACTATTGTCCTATTATAAAAGTTATATATTAAAGATTTAAAGCTGTTGAACAGTTTCAAAAATATTCTTATGTTAAACAATATAAGAGCTGTCATGTATTATCGTTTCACACACATATATATATATATATTATTTAATAATTATGTATTACATTAAATATAATTTTTAAAGATAAATAATAAATTTTAATTTCTAATATTCAAACTCAATATTATACCAATTTAATCAACTAGTTTATTTTCAATTGTTAATAATAATAATAATTGCCATGTGTGATTTATACATACATGAAAAGTGATGAAGTAAGCTCAATTCTTTCCCCAGTGCTGTCTATTATAATAAATGTAATTTGTGCAGTTTCATTAATGAAAATTATATAATCAGGAGTGTTTGTGGCTCTTATAAAATCCTGGAGTTACAGTGAAAGAAAGAAAGAAAATGGAAAAGGAACAGGGAGTGTATGATTACAGTTTTTAACACTTTCCAACATAGTTGAAAAGTGTTTATGAATTCGGTTTCTCTGTCTGTCTGTCTGTCAGTGCTCTAACTCGCGTAAATATATCCGGATTGTCCTGCAATTGATATATGTTATTGAGGTTTACTATAGCATGTTCGGTATTGAAAATGAAGTGTGTAGCACTTATGCTTTTTTTTACAGGGGCACTCAAAAGAATTCCGTTGCATTACGGTCTATGGGGAAAAATCATTTGCAGTGCAATTTAATGATGTGACACTATTTCAAATATATTTAAATTGATATACATCACTGAAATACACTACAAGATGCTTACTATCGAACATGGTACATCTAGCACTTATAATTAGTTTACAGGGAAGCTGAAAAGTATTCCATTACATTATGGTTTAATGTGAAAAATCGTTTGCGGCGCATTTTAATAATGTTACACTATTACAAGCATAATGAAATTGATATCAATTTCTGAGATGCACTAAGACATGCTTTCGGTAGAATATGTAGTGTAAAGCTTTTCTCTTTCATTTACAGTGCCACACAAAAGTATTCTTTTACATAATGGTCTACGGGGGGGGGAACTGTTTGAAGCGTATTTTAATTATGTTACGCCATTTCCAATATAATGAGATTGATTTTACTATCTACAAGATATTTGTTATGTGCATAGCATTTATCGTTCATTTACAGGTACACATAAAATATTTCGGGTACAGTACTATGTCCGAAGTATTGTTTATAAGCCATAATTGGAAGTGGGATTTTAGTAAGGTATGCGTTTAACTAAGTTTTTGAATACTATGGGGTATGTATAAATGCTATAGATCATATACAGGGCTATACAAAGAAAAAAAATCGTAGGCATTACGGTGCATCAGCGAAAATTGATTAAAAGGGGTTTTTAATCGAGTTATGCATTTGAACGTGAAATATATTTAGTATACCAAGAAAGGTTTGCAGAATATAAATAAAATCATGTACAGGGCCACGCAAAGAACTGATTACATGGCTGCCTATGTATTATAGTTTCTGGAAGTGTGATTTCAGCATGTATTTGACTGAATTAAACTATAGCTTAATATGTGGCGTGTATAAAAAGCTTAAGGTAATATACAGGGCTGTACAAAATAATTCAAGTATGTTTCCGTCTATTGGTATAGAAACTGCTGAAGATGAATTTCCAACTGTGTTATGTCATTTATTAATAAACTAAATTGTAGCATACTATAGAGTATATACAAATATATAAATTATATACAGGGCTGCAGAAAAGAATTGGAGTACTTTTCCGGCTGTTAACGGTAATTGCTGAAATCTGGTTTTCAAATGCGTTTTGTGTTTTTCTGAAATGTCTACTTAGACACCTTATTTACCTTATTAAACAACGATGGTTTGTTAAAGTATTCTGTTAGTGTTGGAAAGTGCTTCATAATCTATGCTTGGTGCATGATTTTTCTTTCTTGTTAATGTTGACTTTGATTGCAACTAATAAAATACACTAATAATATTAAAAATACGTCTAATATGCTAAAGTTAATTTATAAATTTCTATTATACAGTAGTTTTCACGTAACTGTTATGGTAAAGCATTTTTAAAACTTCCTCAAATCTGATAAAAACTCCAAAAATCGGGAGAAAATCTTACGAGCAATCACTCCTGAACATTATAAATTATTTAGACTATCTTCTGTGTAAGAAGACTTTCCATTCTGTGTATCTCCTTGGATTTTATCCTCATTTTGTAAAATTACAAAAAAAAAAAAAAAAAAAAAAAAAAAAAAAAAACTATTGGATTGAGTTAAAAGCTCTGTACTTTTATTAAACTCAGTGGTATCAAACAACATTAGAAGAACCTAAAACAGTGCTAATAAAAATAAAATAATAAAGTATTATTTAGCAGACGTGTGCAATTTGATATTTCTGAAATCAGCATACCATTATGATTATCTGGCACGATTTGAAGTCATAACAATTTATCTGCTTGTGATTTTACAGGCATATTTGTATACCTTCAGAAGTTATGCTTAAAAGTTGAACACTGTATTTTTTTGTCTTTTATTAAAGTTCAACGATGCATTTTTTTGTCTTTTATTAAAGTTGAACGCTGCATTTTTTGTCTTTTATTAATTAAATATCAGATGCATTATCATATTTTTAATTTAAGGGCGTTATAGGAATGGGGATTACATTGGACCTTGATCTTAATGATCAAGCGGAAGAAAATAATTAATCTATATTTCAGAAAAAGCTCGTAGCGGAAACATGATTTATACTTTTTTTTAGAAGTATGCAATTAAACCCTCAAGATTTTATTTTCAGTCGCCATCAAAATTAGTGTTGTGCGGTGTAGCAAATAGCAGGACAGGAAAGGAAGGGTGTACACAAAAGTGGAACGACCACTCTTCAATCGGAAGAGTATAACACAAATTAAAATAATAATGTAAGGTTATAATAATAAGGTTTAAAATAATAATATTGTTTTCTTTCCCCTTATTAAATACATGGGAGTTAAATAACCTGCAAGGGACACAGTTTGAGGTTAAATTAAGTGTTGGTATCCTTTAAGTCATTAACGTTATTTGTATGTCAATCAATAGTCACTAATGAAACCTAGCTGTAATACAATTAAAACTCCGACCTTTTTACTTAAACATCGGCACAACGTTTTAGTAATAATTAGTAATTAATAACAGTATAATAAATGAAATCGAACAGTTCTATGTGAGTGAGGAACAATATAACGTGATGTGAATAATTAAGATAACTTGATGAGATAAATCATACTGACATCTTTATAAAATGTCGTTATAATCAACAGTTTCTGTAAAACATGTCACACTTAAGCTTAAGAAATCTAATTTTTATAAACGAAAGTTGAGTTGCTTATTAATATTTCTTAGAATTTACAATAGTTTTTTGGAACTAGAGTGCAGTATAATTTACAGTACGTACGCATGAAATTTCAAAGGATTTGTGCATTATGAAAAATCGGAAATTACAGTGTCCTATGCAGTGGTTCAAAGAAACCCCTGAATATCGGGAAAACTTGTAACGTTGCCTGATATCCGCAACTCTACAAAACTGGAACAAATCACTCTGTACAGTAGCTCTAAAAATTGAGCATAGACCATTTACTCTCTTCTTTAAAAGTCTAACAGGATAATAACAAACACTAATTTAAGTTTAATGTTTAACATTAAAATTCATATTAAAAAATGTATTAGACTAAAAATAAATATGTGAAAATAAATGATATTTCAATCAGCAAAATTCTGATCAATTTATCTGTCGCATTTTTCTTTAAAGGAATCAGTGTCATAGTTTCGTTGCTTTATAATATCCATTCTTAATTTCGAATAAAAATAAAATTTGGGTTATCAAAGTATGTTCCAGAACTGAATCATTTGTGAAAAGTCATAAATGCGCGATTCAAATATCTAAAAAATGTAATTTTTAAAGTAATTGCAAAGAAACTTCAACGATATCACGAATGTGTTAAAAAATCATCCAAAAGTATAAACAGTTTTGAAAAATTGCAAATAAAATTGGAAGAGGAAAAAAGAAAAAAAGAAAAAATTGCAGAGGAGAAAAAAAAAGAATCCTCAATTCCACACGTAAGAGAAGAAGAATCATTTGAAAATTAACAACAAATATACGAAGACGATTGCTACAAGAATTTTTACATCAACTTGTTCAGGAATAAAAAGATATGTTTATGTTGCAGAAACAATACGAAGAAAAGGAAATTACTGTGATAGTATAGCCAGAAGAAAACCTTATACCTCTAAAGTAAATTGAGATAAACATTTTTTGCTGAAAATCCTATTTCAAAATCACAAGATGGTTGGAATCGAATATTATTCATTCAGTAACAAAAATGAATTCTACATTTTTAGAAGCGATGGTCAGAGTTATGTATGGCAGAAGCTTAATTGGAAATTTCTTTCTCTGAACACCGTCGTTCTCACTAAAGGACTGCATTAATACTGTTAGGTGTTAGGTCTACTATCGCAAGCAGCGGGACAGAGATTTCTTTCCGGACCTAAAAATATAAAGTTTTCTGCCATTATACTAAATTCATGAATACTAAACAGTTTCTTAGGAACAATTCAATAATACCAGTATTTGAATTAATTAACATTACTTGTAAGACTGTACAACCACTGCTCAAAAATAAAATTTAAACAGTATTACATTTGGGAAAATATTACCTTATTAATACCGCAAAAACTCTAATTTTCTACGTATACACTAACAAACCTTTAATTAATTAAAGTTATAATAAATGAAAATAATCTTTTATGAATTTGAAACAATTAAAAGTTTTCTGAT
This sequence comes from Maratus michaelseni, assembly GCA_963931845.1. Taxonomy (NCBI): domain Eukaryota; kingdom Metazoa; phylum Arthropoda; class Arachnida; order Araneae; family Salticidae; genus Maratus; species Maratus michaelseni. The sequence goes on along the minus strand of OZ007586.1, from coordinate 240,554,370 downwards.
ATGTCTCAGTTTCATTTATGATTGTCACAAATTTCATATACGTCTCTTTGGAAAATATAGTTTTAATTAACATTTAACAATATTAAAATAAATGAAATTCAACAAGCTTATGAAAAACATTTAACACGAACGTACGTCTTGATAATTTCAGATTTATTTAACAGTAAATCAAACATGTCTAGGGAGCACGTTTTTAATCAACCGTAAATCGTAAAAATCAAACAAACGTAAAATTTCAAGCATAGTGCACATCACTACCGTATTTTTCGGCCTATAATCTGCGGCTCAAAAAATTCATTTCAGACCCAGAAATTGTATTTAATAAAATGCTATGTTCTTGAACTCGGAATATACTTCGCTTCAATTACTAAATAAAATTTCTGGGTCTAAACTAAATTATTTGAGACGCGGATTATACGCAAATACGGTATTTTGCTTTTTGAAAATTTATTTTTTCAAAAACTTTTTAAGAATGTGTACGTACAGTTATTTATTACTTCTTCTTATTATATTTTGTATAAAGTTCCAACTGACGCAGATTAAACTGTAAATGAATGGTATGAGAAAAAATGTACTACATTTTGAGCATCGAGAAAAATTGGGACTTTTAGTGTTCCGCGGAACAGATCTTAGAACCTCTAAAATCGGGACATCTGGTAATAGAGGTAATACAATGGTTCAGTTACAGTACTATTACCATGTTATCGATTCGTAGTAGAATAAATATTGAAAAGTGGCCCAGATAGAAAATACTATAGTCAGGCCGCCCACTATGACGAAGTGGCTTTTTACTGACATTGATGGCATATGATGTGCAAAAGAGCAAACTTAGGTTTCTATATGCCTTGTTACGTATTTGTTTACGTAAAATCTATTGATGCCATTGAAAATATTGAAAATTTCCACCTTCAATGCTTTTTTTAGTTTTATTTTATTTATTTTAGGTTGGTGCGTTTTTTTACGTGGACTGTCATTCAATTAAACACCGCTAACTGCCAAAGTCGCACTGTAAGGATGAGGTGCGTGCCGGGCCAAAGGCATTGGCTGGTATTTGAACCAGGGACCTCAGCGAGCACGTAAGCGTCGAGCAAAAAGCCAAGCCAGTAACTCTAAGCTAGTAACTTGCTATATACTGTCCCTTACTTGATGGCGTCGCTACACCACTCCGCCCCAGTGAGGAATACGTCTTTTTGAAATTTGGACGAGCGATGTGGCACTCGTAAGCAGGTGCTGTCTTTGTCGTGCGCATCGCAACGTATGCGGGCGTGTTGTTGTGCTGCAGTGTTGCGGGGCGCATGTGTGATACGGGCGCGACAGGCTTATGTGTTATGAAAGATACCATAGACTTAGGACGATATGAGTGGTGCTGTCATCTGTCGGTCTTCAGGGAAGATGGTTGTGGTTGCATGTTCTTTCCGGGTCACCAATGTAAGGAGGAAGTGCGTGCCTGGCCAAAATTCTTGGCTGGGATGTCAACCAAAAACCTCATGGACAGTAGGCGAGCACATTAGCGTCGAGCAAAAGCCCAATCCAGTTACTCTAAGCTAGTAACCCGCTATATACTGTCCCTTTACTTGATGGCGTCGCTACACATACCTTAGCGCGGGCAATCACAACGTATCTCACTTCTAAAATGCCTGCAGAAGAGGAATGTACAAAGGATTGTGTGGGATATAGCGGATCTTGACTTTACAAGACGAAAACGTTGAAAGTTATAAAGATTAAAAAAAACCATAGATAGGTATCAAACCCTCATGCTCGGAATGGTATACTCACATGTCGAGCAAAAAAAATGATAAGAATAGAAAAAATTTGACTTACATAACAATTATTTTCATCAGTTACTCATTTTTTATTTTCACCAATTTTTTTCTACTTTTCCTATACATTTCCTTCTAAAAACGGGGCTAAAGGGTACACAAGGGAGAAAACTTATATTGTTTCTCATTCTGTGGGACTTATAGAACAACACTATATAGTTGACAAACCTTGGGAAAATACATACAATTTTCACCTATGCCATGGAAATTCCAGGCGATTTGAGTGCAGAATATGCAAGTGATAAGGATTATCATGCATAAGCCCTCACAAACGAATCAATTATTAACTACTAAAGTCACTGACAATTTAAAGAAATTGGGTATATGAAGGTCCCGGGTAAACAAGGTAACTAATAAAATGCAAGTTTCGAGTTACTCGAGATTCAAGTTTTCTAAAAAAGCTACAAACAAAACTATTGTGATTCCTTCCTGTAAAACTGCTGATTTCTTAAGATTGGACTTTCACTTATCTTTTGCACAGCTTTTTTTAAAGGTTTTATTTTATTGGACTTCTGTGCAAAGAATTTCCGTTATTAAAATTCTTATCTAAAATTTATCTCTGATTATTATAGCATATATTGAATAAAAAAATAAACGATGTAGTTTTAAAATGTTGTCTGGATGGTAACAATTTTACATGAACATTATACTGAATTGAAACATGTTAGTTACCATGTTTACGCCCGAACTCTTCATATCACGTCTTTCCTATTGGTACGCAGTTATGAAATATGTAACTGAAAAATATGTAAAATTGAATTGTATCATCGTTTATACGCTCGTTTTCTTGCAAAATCCGAAATCGTGATCATTGGAACTGTTAAAAATTATTCTTATCAATGAAAGTATCTTTCAATGATCTCGCTCCACATATGGAGATGACAGACTTACGTGCACACAATTATCACTCCGTTATGAAAACATAGATTCATTGACTCACATCTTATCAAAACAGTTGATAGAAAACTGCCATCAAACACCCGAAAACACGTGTAGATAAGATATACACACGAATATCTGAACTAGTTATTCTTTAAAGAAATACAATGTATAAAACTGAGCGTATTAGAAGTGTGCCAGTAGCACTTTTGAACTTGAAGGATCAGAAGTCGATTGCTGGGCCAATAAACTCATAAAGAGATATTTTCGCAAATCCTGATGCCAAGCACTGTTTTATACTTTTAAATCAGTCGAGTTTAACAACCATAAAGGTTTAATTAACCACAAAGGGTTCATTTTCCATAATTTCAATTTAAAACACTTCACTAAAAACACAGTAGGCTATAAGTGATTCAGAAGTCGGTCATATTTGGATACTTGATTATTCAGAAAAGCAATGAATGATTATGATATCGCATTTGTTTGTTTAATTTTAGTCGTGGGGCGTATTTATTGCAACCTCTACATTTGAAAGATTGTTTTGTAAAAAAATAGAACATTTCACAAAGTTTTCGCATGAAGAATATGGAATAAATTAAATTACACTGTTAAGAATTGGTACTTAAAAAAAAGTAAATTTCGCTCATTTATGAGTATATTCTTGGCTTATAATACTATTACAGTACTATCTATATTAGTAAGAGAAAGTTTCGCTCTGTGTGTGACTGTCTGTCTGCGACACCTACAGCACCTAGAAATCTGAAATTTTTGGTGAGGATAGTCCAAGGCAGGTCCTGATGCACCTGAGGCTCATATTTTTAACCTTTTAAGACTCAGGCCCCCTGGGCCCCTTTAAGTTTATGTGCCCTAAATTGTTAATAACTTGCCCCCTTTTTATCCCATCTTCTTCGTTTTTGGAGCCCCTTGAACTTTTGTGCGCCCTGCACTTTTTACCCCTCTAATTGTATCACCCTCTCAATGCATAACTTTAAAGTTAAGTTTTGGACTCCTCTACCCGGGCTATCACCCTCATATTTTTATTGAGGCCCTAGGGCCCTTTTTTAAGAATTTCTTTAAAATTTTATTCTAATGATGAATTCATACCCTATGCTTATTTTGGGCTAATTGAAGATCTAAATCGCTAAGCACTAGGGCCTTTTAAGATGTTTCCTCTTAGGACCCTACACAAAACTGTCAGTTGGCCCCTTTTGGGCCCCCTAGTTTAGCTCCTTTAAAAATCGTTCAATTCGCTAGCTTTTTTTTTTTTTTAAACAACTTCTTAGAACTTCCAGTTACTACTTGAACGACGAAAAAATTTCTCGAATTTCAGCTACCACCCATTTTGAATATTAGTCTTCTTCTTGGGGCCCTTAAGGCAGCTTCTAAAAAAAATCATACAAAATTGAGTTCTGTTTAAGGTTATTATCACGGGTCCGCGAAACGCCAAGCGGGTCAGTTAGTAATGCTATAAATAGCTCCAAATATTAGGATCAATTTTGAAAAATACTAGTATTCATTTTTTCAATGTATCACAAAAGATATATAAATAAAACAGAATATAGTCCTACGTGGTTGGTTACTTTAGGGTAGAGTCCTGCATCGGGTCGGGTTACCCGCTTTTACCCGCACCCGACCCGAACCGCGGGTCGGGTCGGGTCGGGTTGACGCATTATTTTTTCGTTGCGGGTCGGGTTCGGGTCGGGTTGACTTTTACTTTTTTGCTGCGGGTTGGGTTCGGGTCGGGTTGACTTTCATTTTTTGCGGGTTCGGGTCGGGTTCGGGTTGACTTTTAACTCTTGCGGGTCGGGTTCGGGTTGGCCCGCTTTTTTTAAAGTATATCCAAAATATTTTTTCAGTTGAAAAATATATCTACAATAAAATATTTATAACGAACAACTCTATTTAGCGATCACTTCTTCATTTTTTAACACATATATTTTGTACGTTTTTATCACTGAATAGTAGATATTTCCGAATAACAAACTGCTTCGACAGTAGATTCCTTTTTCGCTCAGTTGTATCTGACCCGAAACAGAAAAAGCTATTTGAAATCAATCTGCAATCCGATCCGAACATGAAAAATATTTATCGTCGAGTCGCAACCTGAGACCAGACCCAAACCCGGCACATTTCAATCGGAACACGAAATAATTTAACTCGAACTCGACCCGCAACCCGCAACGAAATAAAACAAATAGTTCATTTAAATATCATTAAGGAAAACCCTTTTTAGCTTACAGGCTATCAAAGTCTAAGAGCTACTGTGCCCACCCGATCTGTATGTATGTACGTATGTATGTACGTACATAACGCGATAATTCTGGATAGAATTATCAGATTTGGTTCAAATGTTGTATATAGGTTCATTCTGATAAGGCGCTTCCCTGATCAATTTTGGGGGTTCATTGGTTAAGTATAAAGAGAGGAAAGGGGGGAAATCCCCCTTTAATGGGTTTTTCATTCAGAATTATCCGATTTGCTTCAATTTTTATACATAGGTTCATACTGATAAGACCTCAGTAGTTTTGGGGGTTTTATTGGTTAAGTGTAACGGGGGGAACGGGGGCCTAATTCCCCTTAATAGGTATTTTATGCAGAACTATCCGATTTGCTTCAAATTTTGAAAATATTTCTTTGAAATAAGAGTATAATATTTAAAAAAATTTTCATTATACGATTAGTGTGAATAGCCTGTGAGCTCAATGCCATCAGTTTAACTGGGCACTTTTCTTTATTTAATTGAATGAATTAGTAGCATTACATTAATGCTCAGGAATTCCACTTAATCTATCTTTTTAATATTGTAAAAAAATAATAATAATTAAAAAGCATCTACTGATAAATACGACAAAATTAAAACTTTAATTATAGAAAATGTTTAAAACTCGATTTAAAAAAAAAAAAAAAAAAAAAAAACACTGACTAACCATCTTAAAAGCAGAACGCATGTCGAAAAAATCTAGTTAGTCATTCTTCACTAATCCGTGGTTTGAGGGCAAGAGCAAAACATTTATATATTTATTGTTAATATGTTACTGTTTCTTGTTTACATTTAGTATAATTTTGCCTGTGTTTAATATATCTTTGTTCATATCTTTTACTTAAATTTAATTCCTTCGTATAACATTAATGGTTAATTCAAAAGTTTTTTTTTAAACTGTATTTTAATAGCGACCGCATCTAACAAAAGCTTTAATACTGTCTAAAAATATAAATGCCATATATTTATACATGTAAATAATAAATAGAATATTTCCATTCCTTGCAACTGCAACCAATATACCCCCCCCCCCCTTCCTCCAAGCTTTAAAACAATTAAAGCAAGTATGTGTGTAGGGGAGAAGGGAATTTTTTTTCATATCATACATAAGCAATAAATGCCATAACTTTTTGAGTGATATACACGCATATATATATTTTTTCATTCAGTTGGCAAAACTTCTCAAATGGATTAAAATATTTTTATAATTAATATTTAATTAATATTTTTAATTATTTTTATAAATTCATCTAATGTAAACTTGTATATTCATATTCATATTGAGCCGGTGAAACGAGCTCGAGAAATTAGTAAAACGTGTGAGCAGATAATACATTTTCCGCTCTACATCTATTTTATAATCATAAGTAACTCGTAATTAATTACGCATTCCCCTTCTTTAGAATGTCTTAAATATAACTACTCCATTTAATAGATAATATATCCTATCAGTCTGCGAATATATCAGTTTATGTCCCGAGTTGTAAATAAACAGAAATGGTAGAAAACTGAAACTCGTTTTCAGCTGGCGTCTTATAATTGAAGTTCAAGATCGTTTTACTCTTTTTATTTATTCTTGGTAACGTCCAGGGATGAAAGTGTTTTAGTTTTCTGGATGTAAATAAAGCATAAGCAACTTAATGGTGTTTATTTCACTAGAGAGTTCTAAGTGGGTACCACCAATTAAACGTTGCCTGGTACTTGGATATTACTTATACTGACAGATTCTTGTTTACATGGGTTTTTGGATGCAACATATTATATGAATTGGTGCGAGAAGTTTCTCACTGTTTTACTCATTTGAAATCTAGTAGTTGAAGAGGATAAGTCGATCGAGAATGTCTAACGACGATATAAAGAAAAAGATAGACGAAGAAGAATATTTCTTAAAACCAAAAGTTGGAAAATCAGAAATATGGAAAAGATTTAAACAAGTTTTTGATAAAGACGATGTTTTAGTACCGGATGTTATAGCTTGTGATAACTGTCACAAAGTGTTTCGTTTTGACAGCCATAAAACAGGAACATCTACTCTTTTAAAGCATAAATGTATGCCTTCAAGTAAAGGAGCTCAAGGAAAATCTATTGACAGCTTCTTCAAAGAAAAAGAAACGGTACCTTCTGTACAAAAACCATCTCAAGAAGATAAGAAAATTATCATTGAAAAAATAACAAAATTTGTATGTCGGGACCTGAGATCATTTAACATCATTAAAGGAAAAGGTTTTCAGGAGTTAGCCCAATCTTTAATTTCGCTGGGAAGTAGATGTGGCGATATGGATGTGAAAGATGTACTTCCAGATCCAACAACAGTATCAAGGAACATTCATCAAATAGCACAGAATATTAGAGACGAGGTTAAAGAAGAACTAGGTAACACAATTGAAAAATGGGGTGGAGCAGTTACGCTAGACTTGTGGACAGATGATTACAAAAAAAACTCTTATCTCTGCATGACAATTCATTATATAAACGATAAGTGGGATTTAATAGACCGAGTATTACATACTACCTTATGGGACAGTAACCAGAAGAAAACGGGTGACAATATAAAGCCCATAGTTATACAGAATCTAGAAAAGTTTGGTATTAGTGAACAATTTGAAAATTTAATCTATGTAACAGATAGAGGATCAAATTTGATTGCTGCTCTTAGAAACAATGTTAGATTATCTTGTACTGCTCACATATTAAATAACATTCCGGAAAAAACTGTGGATAGGAATACTCAATTTTCAGATATGATAAATGCTTCAAAATCCCTTGTGAAGTTTTTTAAGCAAAGTGGCTTGCAAAATAAACTGTCGAAGTCTTTAAAGGCTAGTGTAGATACCAGATGGAACAGTTCATTTTTTATGCTGAAATCAATTGCAGATGTTTACTGTGAAGTGAAAGAGCTTCTTTCGCAGAGAAAAGAAGAGAGCAAGCTCATTGAAATCCGACAGCCTTGCCTTGAAAAACTTATATCATTCCTGGAAAAATTTAAAATTGCATCTGACGAAATTGAAGCAACAAAACGACCAACACTTTTTTTGGTAATAATTTGGTACAACCGACTGTTAAAGCATCTTGAAGTTACCGATGATGACGATGGAAATTTTCGTGATTTAAAATCATCATGCCACGCCATTTTCAAAGAAACTTTTGAAATTAATAAATATCATAAGATGGCTATTTTCTTACATCCAAAGATGAAGTCGCTGAAGATATTGAACGATCGAACAGAAATTGATTCTGTGCATGCAGAAATAAACAATTTAATTTCTGCCTATAGCAAGAAGATTAAAGATGAAAATACAAATGTTACTGACAGGAAATCTATTCCAAGTTATGAATCAATGGAAATAATATGTAAAAAAAAACCGGCCAAAAAGCAAAAAATAAAATGTAACATTTCAGATTTTGAAGACACAGATGAAAGTGACAACGAAATTAGTGAATTGGAACGCTATATAGCTCTAAAACCTGGCAAATTTAGGGACAGTGATGGCAATCAAACAGATGTTCTGAAATGGTGGCATACAAATGAAGCAAATTTTCCTTTGCTATCCAGAATAGCAAAATTCATTTTAAGTATTCCTGCAAGTAGTGCAGCTAGTGAAAGAGATTTTTCCTCAGCGGGTTTAACTCTTAGTGATAGAAGAACAAATTTATGTCCAAAGAGATTGGATGATATTCTTTTCCTACACAGCAATTTAAAATATCATGATGCATAAAAAGAAAAAAAGAAACTAAAACATTTTCTATATAAGCTTAAAATATAATTATACTTTATGTCATAAAATATTTTGATCAACAAGTTTCATCAAAAAGTAAGATACTTCTTTATATATTTTTTATTCAGTACTGCAAATTAAATAATCATGATTCATAACTGAGTATATTAACTACTGTATATTTTTCAACTTATATCTATCTTTTAATTATTTATTATTATTATTATTATTATTATTATTATTATTATTATGTGTTCTTTTTAAATTATCATTTTTTATATATTTATCTATTTATTTTTTTGTCAGATAAATTGTTTTAATCAGCAAGTTTCATAAAAGAATAAAAAAAAGTCATTTCTGCAAAATTTTGTTTTACATGGCAAATTTAAAGTATCATGATTCACTAAGAGAAGTTAACGTAAAATAATTACAGTATAACTTTTGAAATATGATTATTTTTAAGTACTAAATTTTCAGGATGCATAACCGTGCATTTTTTACTACCACTATTTCCGAATAGTATTCTAGCTTAATTTAATAGCAGAAATCTGAAATTTAATAAGTCTTACTATTCTGGTATTCAGATTAAAACACTTCTACGCACCCTCTCTCTCTCTCTCTATATATATATATATATATTAAATTTCCAAATTAAACTTAAAATACTATAAAATTTAAACGATATATATATGTATATATATATATATATATATGTATATATATATATATATATATATATATATATATATATTTGCTTTCAAATTATCATCCTTCCTTGTCCTTGCTGTTGTGTAAACTTTTCAGCCTGAAATCTTGATACAGCTTGGTGATATCTGCATATTCTTGTTCTATATTGAAAATTAAAGTAGTTTAAAATGAATAATATAACATAAAATAATTGCAGGAATATTTTTTAAATATGTTTATCATTGTCAACTTTTTATGGATGTTTGATTTTAAATTATCATTTTTCGTACTGTGTAAATTTTAATGTCAATGTTTCAATCTGCAATTTTTTGGGAAAAAAAATAGATTTTATGTATATATATATATATATTTATATCAAAAATCCATGAAAGAAAATAGTTGGAAATGCTTTCTGTATAATATTTAAATATATATATAACAACATTTATATTTGAATATGCTTAATTGTAAATTCTTTGTGGATATATATATTTTTTAATTTTCACCTTAGTTACTGATAGTTTCTTTATTTTTATAAATACTTAATTCTGTCGTTTGAAGTTTCTCACTATTGTATTTGAGGACCATAGAGGCCAAGGGGTATAAGTGACAAAATTGAAAAAACTGAGTTAACTGCACAGGCGATCTCGAAATAAGGCTATTTATTAGTACGTAAAAAAATATAAGTGATTGTTTAATTATTTGTTGCGTTCTGGAGGTCATTTACTGAAGCATTCGAAATTTCTACCACTTTTTATCAATACAGATTAACTATAAATTTGAAAAAACAAAACAATGTACTCCACCTTCTTTACATAGTTATTGAAATAATAGTTCAAAAACCACAATGAAATAAGCAACAGTTTCATAATTATTTCAGTCGATTAATATTGACTCAAAACTTTGAACTCAATTTACTCGAAATCGAAATTTTGTAACTTGTACCCCTTGGCCTTTAAGGTCGTCATTTATTTTTAATGTTATAGCACTGTATATCAAGTATTTATAGTAGAAAAAAAAATCTGTTTTTAATAATACTTCAGTAATTTTTTATTGTAAATAAAGCCATGTCATTAAAAATTAGAAAATTAGATTTTTGTCTAAATTGCAAGATTAAATAACTTTTTATAACAAAATTGTGAGTCTCAAATAAGTATATTTAACCGGATGCAAATGCAAACAAATATAAAATGAAAGTTATGAAGTTATGACAGGAAATCAAATTCAGTAATTAAATCTTAATATATTTGAGTAACTTATTAATTTTACAAAATAGGAAGAAAAATATTATTAAATTTATAACACATATTAATTTTAAAATACTGAGTTGTATCTCAAGAAGTTTGAAATTATTAAATTTGTTATTATTTTTATTCATTTGGTGGTCTAGGTTTTAATTTATCAATGGCCTTACAATAATTTTCAGAACAGTTTATTAGTTCAACACCCTTTAATATATCAATTTTATGTGTGTATTTATATTTATCTAAATCTCTGACTATTATTTCATCAAATATTATGTTTCTATTAAGGATGTTCTCAAATGCAAAAGAGTTACTTTCTGACATATATTGGAATAAAAGGATGGAACTAGCAGGTTTTTTTTATTCAGAAACTATGTAATTGATTGGCGTTTTTTTTTTTTTTTTTTTTTTTTTTTTGTGAAGGCAGAAGATTTTTCAGAAAATACTGTCAAAGTTGGCATTTTAAAGCGAATTCCGGACGTGACAGCGTGGTAAAGTGGAAAACTAGTCGTCACGTGACACGAATTGCTTATAACTCGATTATTTATCAAACTTTTATTTATCAAAAAATGGAAAACGGTATTCGATTCCAAATTGTTTCAATTGACATGGCTGCCAGTTTTATGACTTTACATTTAAAAATGTGTTAGAAAGCTTCACGTTGTTGCGAGAAGGGAATTTAAGAACCACCTTAAAACAGCACTTATTATTATTATTATTATTATTATTATTATTATTATTAATTTTGTTTCCCCTCCACCACCTAGAACCTGTGCGCCGGGGCTACAATTGGTGCTTTTTCTCCTTATCAAACTTGGTTACTTGCTGTCACTTTCTAATTCACTCTACATTACGTAATATATATATATATATATATATATATATATATATATATATATATATATATATATATATATATATATATATATATATATATTTATATTTATATATATATATATATATATATATATATATATATATATATATATATATTTATATTTATATATATATATATATATATCTTCATCTTATTCAAAAATTAGAACCTCAATTTATTGGATATTTCGTTATATTGTATTGTATTTGTCGGTTAATATTATAGTATGTTTTTTTTTTTTATTATTTAATGGTTATTATTAACAAAAGTTTATATATATATATAAAGAGCTAAATACCCACTACCGCCTGGATGACTGATTGTATCAGTTTTGTTCTAGAATAATAATACATAATTTGGAAAAATGGGGAAGAATGCAGATAGGGAGTTTAATTCGAATAATTCTCCTCAAGGTACTGCTTCGTCAAGTGTAATATATGTGTATATGTAGGAACTATCACAAATACAAAAATACGATACGTGTATTTTTATGTGTATCAAAAATAAAATGTTGGTAATATTTTTCATATTCCAGTGTTCTTAACTGTACCATAGAGAATAATTTATGATTAAATTTCTTATATATAATTTAATTATTTTGCAGTAAATTGAATATATACTCATTCATATTCAAATATGTATTTATTTTCTTCTAAAACGTAGTTCTGTTCAAAATTTTATGAAAATTCAAAGAACTCTAATTTGATTAAAAAATCCAAATGACTCGCAAGTAGGTCCACACCAAGAGTAGTGCGGACGGTGCCCCGGCACCAGGCACCAAGCACTTTAAAATGCCGACAGGCGTTTTCAGTTACCACTTTAATGTTCCCAGGGAGCGATAGAAATATGTACAAAATGTAAATTCTTATTTTTATGACAAATGAAAATTGCCACTTACAAACTAGTATTTCTTTTCCATAAACACTTACACTATTTAGATTTATTTCACTCTAAACCATTTTATTTTAGCATTTTTTCGTAAATTATAGAAATTGTATAATCTTATTAAGATCTTTGAGCGGCTCTGTTATGTAAATTGCGCACTAATTTTCGTTTAACGCTTTTAAGGGCAAAGTATTCTATTGTTAGGATGCTGAAAGGATTGAATGACACCAGAATTTGTGAACAAACTTTCTGAAAATAACTGAAAGCTTTTCTTTACGTGCATTAGAAAAGCAAAATTTTATTCAAAAATTCTGGTGCCATAGTGGCATATGGGTATTTGATATATGGTAAGATGTTTATATAATATGCCACCGCCCTTTAAGGGAATTATGTGCAATAGACACATGTGCAGAAGCCACAAATTAAAATAACATTCAAATTTTTAGACCTTGACTCGTGGTTATTTGATCATTAAAGTTATTTTTTACAGCTTTTGAGTTTTGGGAATTAAAAAAATTATATGTCTTATTAATTTTTAAATATTCTTAAATAATATCTCTCCTTCTCCCTAAATCTAAAGATGCAGTGGAGGTAAAAAATAAAATTTAATGGGCAGTAAGATTCTACAATTAAATTTAACTCATTTATACAGGATGTTGTCAGTGCAAACTTTCTTAAAATTGAAAACATCACATGATAATTTTCTCCGACTGCAGTGAGAAGCTGATTCAGTGAAAACTTTTAACTAAAAAAAGTGCTAAACACAGCACTGATGGGCAGAATAGCTGATTATTGGATTTTGTATGAAATACCATAATGTCGGCGCAAATTTCTGTCAATTAGCTTTATAGTGTTTGTTCAATAAGCTACATTACTTTGTTTTTGTTTCTAGTTTGCGGAGATAGTTTTATTGAGTATAAATTAAATTGCATTGAAAATCGCACAAAATATCAATGTCGCAGTTAACTATATCCCTTTAAAATTTTGTGATTTTATTTAAAATTTAGATTAAAACCAGCCAAGTTTCGATCTTTTTTTTTCTTCGTTTAAATCAGAAAATGGGAAAAGAAACAGAAATTAAAGTAACAAGCATTTAATTCTAGAAAAAAAAAAAACTATTGAGAATAATTTTAACCAATATAGTTGTCGTTTCGTATCTGCCAAACCTTCTAATGTTTTTCCAGATATATAAACATATTTTCAAACAGAAAATTTATAGAATAAGGCATCTTAATCTTTCTTTTATTTGGTGCTTATTTGATTATATCTATATAGGAAGGTTTGGCAGCTATGTCATTTAATAATAAGCTTTAAAAATGTTTCCTATTGGATTGGGAATGCCAAATCAACGAGTGGTTCAACCTGTGCATTTTAGATTTTAATGAAAGTTACAGGAACTCCCTGATGATATAAATGAGAATATGCTTTTATAATTTTTCTTTATCTCAGTAAATTTTCATACAATTCATTTTTAAATTTCAAAAATTCATCATCTTTTGGTTTGTTTTCAATTTTGAATTTCTCAAGCTCTATCAGGCGTAGAGAGTTGTTTGACCCCCCATTTTACAGAGAATATCATAAGATTTAATTTGATATGAATGTTGGCTATACTTGGCTAAAAAAAATAATAAAATTTTATAATTTTTTTTTTTTTTTTTTTTTTTTTTGGAAAAATTATATGTTTTTGTAATATTATAAACTTTAAATCCTAAAAGTTTTAGAGTGGGATCTCAATGAGATCAGCAGTTATGTAAAAAAAGAAAAAATGTTAAACACCAGTTAGGGCTGGTATTTAAAAAGTTAAGCACCTTGCCAACTTTAGGATTGTACTAAAGACAATATTGTCTTATTAACTTTAAACAGTAATTTTTTTTTCCATAAATCTGATACCATTCATATTCCATTCTAAAACTTTCAGGATTTAAAATTTAAAATATTAAATTTAAAAAAAAATAATTTTAAAAAAACAACACTATTTTATTTTTATTTTTTTTAATTTAATTTATTATTTTTTTAACCAAGCATAGTCAAACTTGTATATCAAATTTAATCTTATGAAATTCTCTTTAAAATGAGGGGTCAAGTACACGACCTGATGCAGGATTCTGCTCAACGATCTTGAGGTGTCCGCTATTTAGAGATTTCACTGTATTTGAATATGAAATAACATACATTTGTCCATTTTAAGGGGCGTTCGTAATTATGTAAATACGTAGCACCTATTGTCGTCGTTCAATCCGTCCGTCCGTCCGTCTGTCCGCATATGACAACGCAAAATCTACCCAACCGAATGATTTGAAGTGTAATATATATATTCTTTGAAGAATTTTGACGAGTCATTTCAAATTTTATGTCAATCGGATAAAAACTTAAAACGATATTCATAAAAATATTTATTAATAATTTGAATTTTTGTTTTAAATCGGCGGTACTTCTTTCTTATAGGAGCTTCCGAGGTTTAATCGTCAAGCAACCGAGATACTTATTTTATTACGGAAATTAATCCGCAGACGATATAATTAATTTCACAGAATTAAAGATCACCAAGATCTGAATATTTATATAACTAGTTATAGTACATTTGTCACGTTTGACGTACAATTTCAAACTTGTTCTGTATAAAATTGGTATTAGACAAATAATTGTACATATACTTTTCATAATAGCATTAAAACATGGTTTATTGTCCTTTCACTGCGGGTTCGGGTCGGGTTGCGGGTTGAAGTATTGCGGGTTCGGGTCGGGTGCGGGTTGAAGTATGTCGGGTTCGGGTCGGGTTGCGGGTAGTCGAAAATTATTTTTGCGGGTTCGGGTCGGGTTGCGGGTCAACGAAAATTATTTTTGCGGGTTCGGGTCGGGTTGCGGGTTGACTTCAAATTGAATTTGCGGGTTCGGGTCGGGTTCAACCCGACCCGTGCAGGACTCTACTTTAGGGTGTATTTTACACATGAGGGCATTTAATGTAGGGATTGTAAAATCTCTTGAAATATTAGAAAAACAGTTAGAAAACTTAGCCACTGGGAAGAAAACAGCTCCGTTTAATTAAAAGAAAAATAAATTTAATTAAATTTTACACAAAGTGCATAAAAATGGAATTTACATTCACTTTATACAGTCTGTTTGAAAAATTTAGGAACAACTAGAAAATGCCAATTATTAAATATCAATACAAAATTAAACAAAAACATGTTATTTACTTATTAGATTCTGTAAAATAATTCAAATAAATCATTTCAAAATGAATGAACTGATATATTATCATAACTTTGATAAAAAAAATCATAAAATTCTGTATTTATACAGCAGTGGTCATGAAATGGCGGACAGCGACAAAATTGTGAATAAAAACTCTTGGAAGTGATAAATTTTTGATTAAAAATATCTATGAAAAAATATCCAGAATTAAAAGCTTTACCCATAAAATTGTGTACCATAATTGCTCAACTTATGTGTATGACAGAATTCTCAAAAATGAACTTTATTAAGAACTGGTACAGATCTCGACTCTCAGATGACCACCTAAACTGCTTGATGAGAATCATCTGCACTAACTTCAGCCCAAATGTCAGACAGGTTGTGCGAAATAAAACGTGTCATTTATCGCATTGAACATTAAATAAAATGCGCTTTAATGAGTACTCTTTTCGAATTTATGTGTACGTTGTATTGTTTTTCATGTATTTTAAAAATCCCAATAAAAACTACTTATTTGGTATTGATGCACTACATTTTACTGGTATACATAGTGTTCTGCACGTAAGACAACAACTGATTTCAAAGGAAAGTTTTATTAAGCAAAGCAGGCTGGTGCAGTAGCTTGCAGAGTGCAGAAGGAGGGGGGGGGGGGCGGCGGTGTAAGGAGTGGAGGTGGGGAGGCTTAAGTTTTCTGGACCGCGGAAGTTAATGTTTTGAAACGGACCTACAGGAAAAATAATTGGTGACCACTGCTATACAGTGTCTCAAAAGTTTAGGCACAATGGAAAAACACATCACCATAATACTTTTACATTACGCTATTTATTAATAGTATTTTCCTGGTTTCGTATAACTTCAAATAATCGCGTTACCTTTATGTTAATTAGTTTTTGAAATATTATTGGAGGTAGAGGATATCATGCTTTTCAATGCCTACTTTTAGTTCTTTAGTAGAGTCGTATTGCTTTCCATTCTTGTATACTTCACGAGTTAAAATACCCCAAATGTTCTCAATTGGGTTAAATTTTAGCTTGCTGGATTATGTAAAACGTTAATATTACGTGCAGAAAGCCACTGTTTTCTGTCATATGAGTTGTGGATTGAAGTATTGTCGTGCTGAAATCTAAACTCAGGACCCCCTAAGATGTCACCAAATGGAAGAATGCCAAGGAAGTTTGGCCATTAAAGCCAATCACCCCCAAACCATCAGAGACTCACCGTCTTGTCGTCTACTGGGGAAAGTAAGTGGCTGTTTTCTGAAGTCATGTCAGTAACAATTCCAGCCAAAATAGGACCATTCAAATTCCACTTCGTTTCGTCGTCGAATAATACGGCGAAGCACTTGTTCCCATACGACATGACATGTACTTTCGAGCCCAATCCATTCTGGCCTGTTTATGGTGTGATTTTAGGCGCGCTTTGCAAGCTATTTTTTGAAAACTATGTTCTTGCAGTGTCTTATGCATAAATTATTTTTAATATGCCTTGTGGACATATTTTGTTTTAACACTAATCATCCAATTTTTTTTATCAGTCTGAACATTTGTTACACGTCACGTGGCCTCCCGCACCTTAGTTTTTGGTCGCAATTGTTATTTCCACCGTAATTTGCTTACAGCAAGTGATAATCAAGATGTTCTAACAGAGCGAATAAGCCTTACAGCACTTCATATGAAAAGAGCTGCAAAATCGTTGATGAAGAAAATCAGTTTTCATTATTTAAAATGTAAAGTTACTTATGTGCTTTTTTTCTCCTCGCTTTGAACGATTTTAAATTATAGAAATTTGAATATCAGGCTTATTTTTCGATTTCAACTTAAAAATCTTTAAAATTTCCTCTGTTGTGAGTTCCGAAGCTTTCGGCATATTAAATAACCAATGAAAATTGAATATTTGCTGTTATACTGCTCAGGGGAAAAAAGATGGTTATTTGGTTGAAACCAATTCAGCATTTGTAAACATTTTCAGAATGCACCTGAACTTTTGAGACAGGCTTATTATTAACAGACATTGAGACACGCTTATTATTAACAAAAATATAAAAGGCACATTTTTTTAAATAAATAGTACTGATGTAACCATTCTAATATCTCTACTATGTTTAATTTTAATTACGTTTTGAGTATTTATTGTGAAATTATTCCATATATATCTCCTTCCAATTTTATTATTGTATTTTAGTGTGTGTCTAAACTTTTGAGACAGATTGTACATTAAACTTATGGCCATTCATATACCTATTAAATAAAAATGAAATTTCAATTTAGGTTTATTAAATCGTGTAAACTCTTTGTTTCTAAGATTCATATGAGAAAATTTCCGCTTTGCACTTTTTTAAGCTGTTTTAATATTTTAGGTGATTTCTCATAAATATATACAGTTGTTTTAGTATGTCCACTTTTGAAAGTTATATTGTACCTTAGATCAGCTTAATACAGTCAAATTCAATTCTATGAGCATTACAATGATTCGGAATCAATTATTCCATACCTGTTATAGGGCCTATATTTATTACGAACCCATTTTCTTTTTCTATCTTTTCTACTAATTTACAATGTAATAAATTGTTTATTAAAAAAGTGGAGATTACTTTAAACTTAGCAGAAAAACAGTTGTCTGAAGTCGCCAGCTCTGAATTTTTAGTCTTTATGGCGACCTAGCGACTGGGATATTTTATATTAGTATATCCGACACTCTTCAATTATCTAAGAATGAAATTGGATTCTAAGCCGTTATCTGTTGTCTTTGTAGCTAGTGACAATGACTGGAATTATCCATCATAAGTTAAGTTGAAAGTTCGCAACTTACATTCTGTAAACTATTCGTACGAAATATTTCCCAATGGCACACATTTATTAAATGATTTCTCTTGAAATCTATATTATATAAAATGGAGTAATACGAGGTTATATTTTAATCGGTGCTTGTTGAAAGGAACTAAGTCCTAGTTTTGAAATTTGCCAAGTTATGGACATAGTGCCTTTCAACACTCAACTTTTAAATTCCTCCTCCCAAACATGCATAAGTAGTACACGGACTGATTTCCTTTCTCCACGAAACCGTCAGTAAATATGAAAAAATATTGATACCATCTTAAATGAGAAATGTCAAAATATGGACATAGTTCCTTTCAACAAACACTGATTCATTTATATTCATCGACAAAGTTATATTAAAATTCGTATGATTGCTTATATTTGAGCATCATGCACTCGTTTATGATACAATTGTATTTAAAAGAAAACGAGTAGGTTCAAGTTTTTTTATTTTTGAGTAATTCTAATTTTTATCTATTTTTATTATTGAATTTTTAACAGTAAAGTATTATGGAATGAGATTAAGCGATACATCTACGAATGACCTGTCAATTTCTAGCTGTTTATCTTTTTCTTTTTTTTTTTAATCTTTTAAAATATCGATGAATAAGCGATGTATCTTTAGATACAAAAAAGTTGCATTGGGCAGTTTCATTTACTAACTATTTAATATTTACACTGTATGAGAATTCTGAGCCGTGTCGCCGTGTGACATGCAACTTTTTTGAGGCAGTTAATGTTATTATAGAACGAATAACGAAAGGATAGTATGCATATAAATCAGAATTTGCACATTTTTTCTATTTGTGGTATACATTTCTAAAAGATCAAACATTAAAATACATTTACATTTTTACTTAATATATGCTCGTAGGGCGTTATTGTTAAAATATATACTTTGACAACGAAACACAATTTCATGATACTTTACATATCACGATTCAGCTGCGATATCAATTTAATTTACTTCATAGGAATCTGAGAATTTTTTTTCAATTAGGATAATTTATCTATGCTTGTGATTATGAATAAATCTCTTCTCAATAATCAGACCAAATAAGTAAAATAATACAGGTTAAACTTCCTGTAATTTGAGATGGCAATAACAATTGAAAAAAAAAAAAAAAAAAAAAAAAGAAGAAGAGTTTACTTTTTTTGGAGGAATTTTCATTAAAACTATTTTCCCTTTTTAAAATATTATTATACTTTACAATACAGAATCGAACTCGTTTAGAGCGATCTCGGATGTAACAAGAATTAGGTTCCAACGAGAAAAATGAAAATAGTTCGTGTAATATGAAAAAATATTGCAGAGATATGGGATACAACGAACAAATATATTTGAATCTCACAAAAATTGTCTGACTTTCCCCACTTAATCAAAATATGTTTTATTATTTTGATGAAATAAGGTTTTAATTTTTTAATGATACACCCCGAAGAGAATATTCTATCTGAAATGCCTCTCAAATTACTAAAGTAACTTACGGCTATGGGTCATCCATAAATTACATCACACCTCAAAGCGTGATACAGTGTGATAGGAGAAGGGGGTGAGTTAACACATCTATAATACAAGGTGCATTGCGTACACTCCTTGACATTTCCAAGAACTATAGCACCAGTATTTCAGATTAGAGATTTTCCATTTAACATGTAAATCATAGAATTTGTATAATCACCCTATCTATTCATAGAATTTGTGATTATTTTCTCCGTTTAAGTAAGGCGAAATATTGTATTAAAAATTGTTATAGACGGCACCCTGTAAATATGAAAATAATTAGGTAGGTATTGTTTGAAAGCAGTATAACAAAGTTCATAAAAAAGTATTTTTACTCAAGCAATAACTTTTAAAAACGGAATCATGCGTTAAGCGGACAATTTTCTCAGTTTCAACGGAAGTAATATCATGCAATTACACCTGCTAAGACCAAAGCAACTAAAGAGATTTTTTTCGGTTCCTGGTGGTTCCGTTTTCACAGGTTTTACTGCATTAGGTATATTTCCCCCTATCTTTTGAATTATAAGTACGAACATGCAATTTTGTTGATTTTATGGTTGTGATAAACAATATCAAAGAATGGTATGAAAATTCATGGATTCAAAGTGATTAATATGTTACAAATAATGAAAAAGAACATCATTTTAAGGCTATTAATCAGAAAGACCACAGATCCCCCCAACCTTTCTTCAATATTAATCCTATGGGCTTGGAATACATTCGTATTTTGCAAATTTATCACTCAGAAATATTAATTAATTTATTTTGTCTGAATACTCTTTCTTTTCTTAAAGAATATTTTTTTCTTTTTTGTTTGGCAAAATATTTAAAAAATATATACTACATTTTATATTTGAAGCGTAAAAATCTTACTTTTCAATCCCCCTCTAGACTTCATAATCTTTTAACGATGATTAGATTAAATTTTTTTGAAAATTGTAATTAGAAATTTTATGTCAATGGGGACTTGCCCTCTATACCTATCTATATTTATTTATCATTAAAGTAGGGGGGGGGGGGGATCAGGTGTGAATTAACCCCGTCAAACATTTCAAAGCTCCTCTGATTTTGCCAGCTTGTTACAGCCCTGAATAAAGTACCTCTTATTTTTCAAAATATCTCATAAAATATAGTTTTTAGATTTTTGTTTTCTTGTGCGATTTCTTAAACAAAACGCTGTTACAAATTTCATTTTCATTCGTTTTAGCGTTTAAAGTTTAGCATATGATGAAGGAATCCATTTAGTAGTCTGTAAATAAGCTTTTACGTAGTGCTGTTTCATACTTTCGAAAATTTAAAATTAATAACTTATACACATTGTTTCTTACCTATTCATAGATATAAAAATATTTTAATCAGGTTTATAATAAATACTGATATTTTAATAAAAAGACAGATTTTTTAATCGCATTTCTTTCCCCCATAATCATAATAAATCTCTCCCCAGCAATCTACCCCTGGCTCTGAACCTTTTCTACTCCAAGCTAGGATTTCTTTCAACAGGGATGTGTTTATGGTCTCTCATTACATTAGCAGCATTTCCAGTTCTTCAGAAAACTTGGAGAAGAAATGGCATCCAGCGAATTATATATGGTCGCTCGTTGAAGATTTTTTTATAAATTTACTCGTGCTTTATTCGCTGTTTACATGTTTTATTTTTTTCTGTTTTACTATACATATTGTCTATGAAATCTGTTTCACGTATGAATAAAAATGGGCAGTTAGTCAGCTTCACGCAGGAAAATAAATACATTGTTATTTTTATTATTACAATTATTACTTGCTGCTTTTATGGATTGTGTTATTTCCAATCATCTTTAACCAAGATCTTTAACCATCGTATTTCATTATACATTCATGACATAATAGACTAATCATAAGTCAGATTAATTATATGAACGAGAACAGATTCAAGAAGAAAAGTCATTGAGATTACCCAGCAAAATTTTGAATTCACTTTCTGAAGAATTTGTTTTTGATTTTTTTAATTGTATTATTTAAATTTTATGACACATTTAATATATTTTACTTTGTGTGATGAAAATACACCCTGAACATTTCAATACTAGTTAAGTAATAAATATAATTTAAGTTATTTATGCAGAGTGAATCTTGCGATAAACTAAGTGCGTGGGTTGGGGAAATATTTATGTAATATTTTAAAGGTAAATTTGATTTACAAAGTAGTAAATAACATTAAGGAAAAATATGTGTCACGCTTAAATTGCGACAAATTCCAACGTTACGTGCATAAGCATGGCAGCAAGTTTTACATGCACAGTTTAGATCTTTTTATAAATATACTTCTAGAACACGTAGAAATTTGTGATTTTAAGTTAAATGTGAAACAAAATGTACGTAGAATTTGAAAGAAACAAGAGTCAATAATTAATACTGCATTCCTTTGAGATTCCGTTGAAATTGCAGTATTCGCTATCAATATATACTGTGTGAAATTACATAAAACACATACACATATCAATACGAAATTGCAGTAAATAACTAACTTTACTGTTATAAAAAGTCTAAAAAAACTAGTATACAAAAGGCTATTCATACTACAACCTCACGTACAAAGAAACCAATGTTATTACAAATTCAAAGAACAAAAAATCAGCCTGAACGACATACTGGGCATAATATTCAAATTGAAAATTGTGATACCATTAAAAATAATAATTAAAAAAAATTGCTTTTAAATCATCGCTTATTCCAATTATTATTGCAGCACTAAACAGATTTATATTTATATTAACAATTTTTAATAGGATATATAAAATACTCGATGCTAACATAAGCTCATATTACATACTAATAAACTAAAGCCAAAATTCAAACTTCTTTAAATTTTGTTGATTTCTTAAATGTGCAAGTTCATTAAAATGATTTTTTTAAAGCAGTCCGTAAAAGACAATATAATAAAATACGTTTATTAGTTCTGACTATTTTTATGTTGTAATTTTCATGAGCACATTCCAATTCTAATATTTTTAAAAAGACACTACGGTGCACGGGCGCTAACAGATCGAAATCCAAAGAGGGGTAAAAATTTTGAAACCGGTAATTTTGGAATATGCCTACGGTCAACAGTCTGGGTCGCGTTTTTAAAATTGAAAAAATTGACAGAAATAAGCTAATTTAGGAATTTTTTTGGTGGAATACACGTGGAAAACAAATTTTGCCATACAGGAATTTTAACAATTAAGAAATGTAAAAGAAACAAATAACAACAACAAAAAAAAACTATCGGCATTTTCCAACATAAACAGGAAATAGTCGAAAATAGTCTTTTATAGTCAGGTTTTTGCCTCTTCTCCCGCCCCTCTTACGCAATTTGGTATGTTTAACCATACATACAAAAAAGGCAATGCACAAATGTAACAAATAAATATTACAAATCCAAAAGTAAGCTTCTACTGACTTTTTTCAATAGAAATAATTGAAGAAGTTTTTTTTGTGTGTGTGTGTGAGGGGGTGTATAAAGAATTAAAAAAAAATAATTATTAATATAATTTTAAAGCACATAAATGTTAAATAAACAAACAAACAATTGTCGTCTGATATAATATGTACATAGTAAGAAGGAGAGGTTCCCCTCTGCCAAAAAAAATTTAGTTTCTTTTCTCCTAATGTTAAAATTATTTTAAATTGCTTTGAAAAAAATAATTTCCTTACTTTTTTCAAAATCATTAAAGGTAAAGAATATTTAATTTTTTTAATTTCAAAATCCAAGGAAGAGCAATGTCTTTCCACCCTCCTCTTGCCGTGGTCCAGATAGTCAGGTGAAATGAATTCATATGCGCTTTTAAAATATGCTAAAATTCGTCAGAAAATGGTAAAACAAAATAATTGACACAAATATAATTTTTCGATTTCATTTTGTTGTTAGGTCTCTGATCTGAAGACCAAACTTATCTCATTTATAAATTTTAATATTTCTATTTATTCGCAAGAAAACGAAAACAGAGTTTTTAAAAAAATGGATGATAATATGCCTGTTTCTCAGGCACGAGGGAATTAGTACACTGTATTTTGTTATGACAACAGTCTTTCAATTTAAATCTGTAAAAAATAGTAATATTGAGTATGCTTTAGTATCTAATGAATATTAATAATAATTAATATATTATAGTAATAAATAGTAGCTTTATGATACTAATAATTTATAAACGGCTGCTCTCTTGATTCCTTTAACACTTTTTTTTCATCCCGGAAGAAACTGTAAAATATTTAATTTAATATGAAACTGTAAAGTATAATACAAGCTATATAATACGATCTTCTCTTTTTAGCGCTGTTTTTGCTGTTTATATTTTAAAGTTTCCACGTAATTTGAATAATTTTGTTTAAACAAAATCAGAAAAAATAAACAACTAAAACAATTCTTATAAATATGTGTCTATGTTAAAACGTGAGATAGTGCATCAATTAAAGTGAAAATATAAATACAAAATTCATAAATGTTGAAAAACACTCGCTTACACGATTTTATTCCAATAAGAGGAAATGCATATATTTTTTTAATTGCATTACACATGGTTTTCTTTAAAATTACTGTTACTGAGATACAAAATTTTACATTCAAACCACTTGAGTCAAAGACGAAACAAATACAACTCTCTCGTTCAACTCAATTTGTTGCAACTAAGTGCCCTGAATCATATGGATGATAAATAAAAATAGCCGCGTCAGGCCATAAATCATCGCACGGATCTCAAAATAATTGCCCGTAAAAAGATAGTAGCCTTAATGAATTCGTTAAATATCAGTTACCCAAAGTTTCTCATATTCATGAAAAGGAAAAAAAAAATCACGAGGAAAACAAACCTGTTAGTGAAACGGTTTAATGACAAACGTTGCCTTTAAATGAAAATATTCTATACTATTTTTAGAATAGTATTTTTCATTTCAATTTTCTTGCCATAAAAGAGCTATTAATAGTTCTTTTAAATGCAATAAAACACAAAAGTATTAAATAGTACAGAAAATTTATTGTAACATTAAGAATATTATACTGAAAATATAAACCTCTGAAAAATGTTCTTTAAAAAAAACTGAATCTACTTGGGGTTTTTTTATTTATCATAAACGTGTGTAATTCTTATCAGCACTAATAAAAACAAGAAAGAAAAATCCTATGTCTAGCTTGGATTATGAAACATTTTCCAACACATTCAGAGTACTGCAACAAAACTTCACAGTATAAAATGCTGAAAGATTATGTCTAAGTAAACAATTTGAAAAAATCTACATTTGAAAACCCAATGTCAGAAAATACCGTCAATAGTCAGAAAATATCGGAAATCTTTTGTGCAGCCCTGTATAAGATCTATAGATCATAGTGTTGGCAGGTTCACTTTTACAAAAAGCGGGACAAGGAGACAAAAAAAAAAAAAAAAAAAAAAAAAAAAAAAAGAGGGATAGCGGCTTTTAAATCGGGTCATAAAAATACAGTAAATCCTGTGAAAACGGAACCTGTCTACAACGGAGTCCTGTGTTAAACATAAAAAACTCATGGTCACTACAGAAAGAATACACCACTTATACCCGTTACAGCAAAAATCTGCCTAAAACGGAATCTTTTTCTTTGCACTTCATTTTCCGACTTAGACGTTTTACTGTACTAAATAAAAACCCTTATCTTAAACAGTAAAATCTGTTAAAGCGAAATCGCTAAGGAGCGAAACAATATTCTCTTTTGGAGAGGTTAACGATTGAGCAATAATAATTTAATGGTGTTCTTTACATATTCTCTATGAAATGTTTATGTTTAAGCAGGATTCCGTTATAAACAGGTTCTGTTTTTGCTGGTTTTACCAAACAAAGTACATTAAAACCTGTAAAAACAGAAATCGAAATGTTGGCAGCTATGAAGGTGAGCCACTCTAAGCTGAGCCCCGATTTTCGTTCATATCTGTTACAAAAATAAAGATAATATTAATGATATTATTGATAAAGGATTTTCTATTTTAACAATAAACCTTTAATAAAATAACTTTGCTTTCTTTCAAATGCCATGATAGCAAGGAATGCGCTGGAATTGCATTGCAATTCGGCCCATGTTTCCGCATACGCTCTGTCAACTACCTTCCGAATTTTGAGTATCTAGCTCAGTTTTGTTTGCACGTGCATAGTGAAGCAGGTATGAAGCAGCTATTTCATAGCTGCTTCATTTTTTTTCAAGTCAAATGTGCTTTGAATTAGAAAAATTTGTTAATAAGATTTTTCTTGACCATTTGAGGTACTTCTTTGACTTTATTTATTAAGAAAATTTTCTCGTTCAGAATATATTTATTTGAGAAGAAAAAAATTTGAAGATTTGCAGCTATATAAGCTATAATTGCGAAGCTGGTTTATTAGACAAAAAAAGTTTCTCTTGACATGTATTATCACTCCTTACAGTTCAGATCATTAGGTCATATACACTCTGTATATACATATACATCTGTATATACATATACATCTGTATATAATGTAATCAATTTAGCCCCTCCTGTCGGACAACTTCTGGTGCCACCCCTGAATATAAATATGATCTCGTATTACTCTATTTTACATATTATAGTTACATTTCTTGTAGAACGGTCATTTATCATAGACGTATTTGTGTAAGCGATGTTTTACAGAAACCAAGTTATATAAAAGTAAAACATGTATTCAAAAATGTGAGTGAGAATGTTTTTCAAAATTGAGATTTAAGTAATACTTAAGCCGAGAAAATACTTAAATATTTTTTACATTTTGCTGCTTTGTTAGTATCCATTTTTAACAATGTACATATGATTTTTGATAAAAATCTAAAAGAAAGTATTGCAGTCCAAAATTTTAAAATGGTACCTGAATTTAGTTAAAATTTTTGGGGTTTTGTTTTTTAATCTTCCCACCTTAAACTTAATTTATGTTTTTAAATTAAGAGTTTCAACAAAAGAATGGAACAGCCACTTTTATCAACCTAACGTTTTATATCAAAAACCACCACATGCTCATGAAGTGAATAAAATTCTCCCATAATGGCTGATAATATCACTTAATTTTTCTCTGAAATATTCCGACGGATGTGTACATTTCTGCGTCGAAAAATTAAATGGCATCCCTTTACCACGAATAAAGTTACGCTAAAAATTCACTAAAGATGTATCTGTTTACTACTATTATGCCTAATCTTCGAAACTATCAAATATTCTGTTTGAGAGTAAAAAAGTGTTCAAAGTTACCTATTTCACAATTTTTTGTTTAATATTAAAATATTGTTTTTCCTTACGTAAATTAAATGTCATTTTTTCTCTTAATTATAGTTTAATTAAAATAAGGAGGGAGGACTGATGTATATTGTAAATGAATAAAAATAATTTACCATATGAATTCCCTGTAACATGGTGTTACCATGTGTCACGGTTTACGCAGGACGTCTTGATTTTCAGAGGCTCCAAGACCCGTGCCTCGGAGCCACTACGCAGAATGCCAAAAATCCCGATTTTACATAATACACAAATTATTTTTAAATTTCGCTCGTAATATGCTATTCTTTTTTTTCTGCATTTACATTTACTTATAATTTTTAGAATTTACATTCCTAAAAGAGTGTAAATTCTAAAAATTATAAGTAAGAATCTTTAATTTTCAGCCCTAAGTTTTTAGTATGGAATTTTTATGACAGATTATTGTTTTTTTGTTTTCTAAACAGACATAAGTATGACTTATTTTAAGTTAAACAGAAACAACAACGATCAAAATTTTTCAGTTTTATTTATTATAATAGTTGTTAATATTAATTAATTAAAAGTCCTGCCAACCTGAAAAAGATATGAAATTAAAATAAAGAGCTTATTATATTGAAATACCGGAATTATATAAGAGTATAATTTAAAATAATGTGGCTTAAGTTTCAGTACTAGATTGGCTTGCAAAATTGTTAATCATTCCAAATGATAGCAATTTTTAGCTTACTTCTACTTCAAATCATGATTGGCTTGCATTGATTGGCTTGCAAAATTGTTAATCATTCCAAATGATAGCAATTTTTAGTTTACTTCTACTTCAAATTATGCCCCAGAGATCGATCTAATTCATAAGAATGTCATTCTGTGAGAGAAAACTGAGTTTTAATTTTTTGTGTTTATGTATATTATTCCGATTGACAAACATTCGTTCAACTTTTTTAAGCTTTCTGTCTCGTGTTACTACGCCTGGCAACACTATTAAAACAGTTCTTTAACATAATTCTCAGCTTCAGTAAATACATATCAGAAGCTAAATAAAACTTTCAGTGCTTTTGATTTATAAAAATCCAGCATCTACTTGAAGTAGACAAAAATGTTTTAAGAAGGACTTTTGTTACAAGTACTTGTTTTAGCCGAAACACTTTTAGATGCATTCAACCTATCTATCTATACACTATCAGTAAAAGTATTATCATCCCTTTAAACATTTTCCCTAAAGTGATCCAAATTTAGTACAGCGTATTATGAAAAAAAATTCTTAGCAAGCCAATAAGTAAATTAGAAAAAAACAAAAATGTTTTATTTATTTTTTTATTTTTTGTTCAACGATTACCTAATAAATTATAAAAGAGAGAGAGAGAGAAAGAATATGGAGTTCTCTCTTTTCGCTTTCTCTCTTTTTCTTTTTATATTAGAAGTATTAAAGGAAGAAAGAAAATCCAATCAAGTTTTACCTGGTAACATAGCACACTAAAATCACATACGCGTATCAGAGTTCTATACACGCTGGTTTCAGAAACTAATAAAAGTTAGGCCCGGCCCGGCAAAAGTAACTAAAATCGGGCCCGACTTGATTTCTACAAAAAATGCTAATATTTCTTAACGAATATTATCCTACAATTAGCGTTCTTTTAAAAGAATATTGCATGCTTATTTATGCAAAAAAATTAAAATACAACAGTTTTCAGATTATGTGTTCGTAAACTAAAGAATATGGAGTTACGACATTAATGATCACCAAGATAATTACATTAAAATGAAGACTGATTTAAAAAAATCTAATTTCTAAAGAAAGAAAAGAATAGTTTAAAAAAAAATCACAATTTTGAAGCTGTATATAGAAAAAAAGGTAAAATTTTAAAACTATTTCACTTAAATTTATGAAAGTGGAATCATTTTTTAAAGATTCTGTTAAAAAATGTAGAATATTACTATTATTTTTACAAAAAAAAAAAATTGCCGGCCCGAAATGGCCCGGAAAGAGCGAAGTGCGGGTTCGGCTCAGCCCTGAAGGAAAATTGGCCCGAGCCTGTGCATATTTCTAACGCGTACGTTGAAAAATCCCGCTAAAAGAAATAAAGACGCCATTAAAAGAATAAAAATAATGATAATGATAATAATGGACAATGCACAGTAGGGGAGAAGGAGGCTAGTGTGGACAACTTAAATAATTCCGTTATCTATCAGCCAAAATTTCTCTGTAAAATTTTGAAAATTGGCAAAACTGATATGATATACAATTTTTATGTGTAGTTGCATGACAGCATATTTTTTAGTTTAGTAGCAATTTAGAAAACAAGGATTTATACTGGAAAAGTAAGTTCATGATTTGTTTTTTAATTACTAGATTAGATTATTTTAATTCATTATTTTGAATAAAATTAGATAGCATGTTATTAATGAATATATTCAATACATATTTTGCAATTCACTTATGCTCCACATTGTTTAAATTAACCAGTATTAAGCCAAAATATACAAATGGCTACATAGAGCTAGTGCGGACACAGGGTAGCGGGGCTCCTGTGGACATGTCCACACTATCCTCATTAAGCTTTCAGTGGTAAAAACAATTACAAATATATCACATTTTAGGCTATATATTTACTAAATTACATTGATTTTGTAAGGTAATAAATTCATTTACAAATGATTCTGTTTTTTTTTCCATATTTTAGGATTTTATTAATTAAATTAGATTGATTTTTGTAAAGTGATAAATTAATTTACAAAGACTTCTATTGTGTTTAAGCATAAAACATTTTTTTATTAAAATTATTAATGCCAGCTTATAGAACTTATTTTTTTATAGCAATTGTAGTTGCTGATAGCACAATTTGCATTGCCATCTCAGTTGAGATTTAATGTTGACATGTCAAACTACATTGTAAAATAGAAACGAAAATCCACTTCTACATTAATCTACACTACATGAATTTTTCTTTTGGAAGTATGTTTTTTATACTCATATTTAGGGTTAGAGACCACAATTTTTACAGCATAAGATTCTTCGCCTTATTTATCAACATACTTTTTGATTACATAAGGCGATTATTTTTATTTAAATATAGTGGTACGTTGGAACTGAATTTAGTTATTAAAAGTTAAATTTCTAATTGATTCGTACATGCATCACGGCGCGGTATAGGATTAAAATAATCATTTTCCAACTAAATAAAATTTTAAAAATAGCTTTCTAACGTTTTCATTTGTCTTTGAAATAGATTCTATAATATATTGTAGTTCTAAATTACCTGTTGATTTATTTGATTTACTTTTCATTTAAATATGCACTATAAAGGTTAAAATTTATTAAATAATATACTGTTTAGGTTAACATTGATTTCATTATGGTTTTACATCCACTTTTATGAGTTGTATTACCTTATTTAATCAGTATTGTAACCTGTCCTCACTAGTCCCATGACATGCAGCTAGTATGGACGAAAACAACTTTTAAAAAATGATTATTAAAAAACTATACTATCAACTAATTTAACATATCAACCAAAATAAGTGTAAAAGTACAAATTATTGAAAATAAAATTCTTGATGTGTTAAAAATGGTATTTAGTGTACTTTTTTTTTTACCAAATTTATATATTTAAAAAAAAAAACGAATTGTTCATACTATCTCCCTTCTTCCCTAAATAAAAAAAAAAATCTGAACGTCGGTCTTTAGTTCTATTAAATGCAATAAAAAAATGAAACGCGTCGTTTTGATCGGTATAAAGTTCTTTTTAATTATATGTGGTTTATTTTGTCATAAGGAGTCATCTACATTTTAAAACTGAAACTAACTTTTAAAAGTTCAATAATGACATCATAATTTTATTGCATATTTAATTTCCCCAAGCAAAAACATACAAGAAATATAAATTCATCATGGCATCAATTTTTAACGATAAGTTAGTGAGATATAAATTATTGAAAAATGAACCAATCAATATTAACGATAATTGTCCGTTATTTAGGTATAACTCTAAAAATAATTTAACCATTTCATTAGTTTTCGTTTTATACGATACGTTGTAAAAGCCCAACCGTCGGTCGTGCGCATGCGTGTTTCGAAAAAGTATGTTTTTGTAACATTAATTGTTAATTAATGATGCGATTATTAAAAAAATATGCGTTTCCTTTCATAACTGGAAACACATTTTTTTTCACCACCATTTGAATCCCCACGGTCAACCTTCCCCCCCCCCCCCCCAATGTAAATCTTCTTTTATTTCTGACCAATAGTTGTCAAGTTATCAGTAACATGTAAACTTAATGACACCTTTAAGGAGCCATATATAAGTTCAGAGTTGGAAATCTCTTTTTTTTTTTTTTTTTTTTTTTTTTCATACAGTGTCGCAGCAATTAAAAAAAAATATGGGAGGTGCTCAAGTAGTCATTTTCAATTAAACTGAACAGTTATGATTGTCAATAATTAATAAAATATTTATGAGTATAATTAATCATTCAAACTAATTATTAATGCAATTATCACAAACTGAACATTTTAATGATCTTAGATAGAATATTTAAGATACCAAATGCTAGAGTGTTACTGTTATAACTTACTAAGATAATGGGGAGTTGGGTGGGGGGGGGGGGCTTTCCCCCCTCAATCCTAATGTAATAAAAAGGTTTTACAGAAAGTAAACATACCTAGAGTACCAGCACAGTACACATATAATAAAATTTCCCACTAAAATTCTTAATAGTTAAATCTCACGAAACTATTTGAAATCTTACCTGCAGTAATAATTATTTGATAGAAATGAAGCTGAAATTTGATAATTTCCAAAATATTAAATTCAATTAATTCAAAATAAAATTCGACTTGCAGACCTTTGATCTGCAGATTTACTAGTTAGAAGTGCAATTGATATTTATAGTGCTCCTGATATTTTTATTTATATATAGTCTAGAGATTTTATTTATAGTGCTCCTTTATGTGCAGAGTTGTTTTTTCAAAGGTGAATTATCAAACATTGAAGACAGAAAATAATGATTTTTGGAACGTCTAAAGTGACTAAAAAATAGTCTTCATTTGAATAAGGAGGGCTTGAGACGAGCTCCCTGAGCCGTATCATTTTCGAAGCCCCTGATTTCATGCACGCTAAATATAACAGAGCTGACAAGTCTCCGCAACCAGTATTTCCCTTTAGAAAATTTTGCTCTATTTAATCTCAGAATTCTCCAATTAAATATAGCAAAATTTTATACACAGATATAGTGATACTAAAAAATCCGGAGCCTTGGAGTCTCTGATACACACAGCTGTGGACTTTAACGCTTTTATAATACCACTAAATTTTAACAGACTTTTTGGCCTTGTTTAATTACTACAGATTTTGGAGATTAACTAAGGCAAAATTTACTATTAAATTTTAGTGGTAAGAAAAAAGCTTAAAAGTTGGCAACCGTGCTGATATAGTTATGGATTTCCTGACGATTATTGTTACTCTCGTTAACAGATTACACTGTACAACATGAAAATGTCCTTAAGATGAAAATATTTTATCATATCAGTTTCTTGCACTGATTCCGAATATACTTTCCGTTTTTCTCTAGGTTCTCCAGTTTTTGAGAAATTTGCATATTTATGTGTATGCAAATTTAAGCTTTTTGTGCCATTTCATGCAAATTTTAAGTACAATAAATGTCATATTGAATTACGTTTTCTGGATTATGACAACTGGACCTTTTGCTTCAGATAAATGTCGCAGTCTGTATATTCTTAACATCTACCTGTTAGTTATTAAACCTAATTTTCATATTATTCAATGGTGTAATGTTTACATTACTATTAACTTTAAAGTAGTTGCCACAGAATTGACATAATTTTTCCCTAGACTAGATTTTTATGTTGATTTCTAATCTGTAATCCGTTTCCTTCTATCACGTCTAGTTTTTGAGTAAACTGCATATCTACGTTTGTATGGTATTGGCACACGTTTGATATAAAATGCTTTTTAGGGGAGTGTACCATCTTGTCAAAAGGGTTAACAGTGTGAGATTCATATCAGGGACATAATCACCAATGAGTATAATCGAAAAACAATTGAAAAAAAAAAGTAGTATAATATATCCTAAATAGCTGAAGTAGATCACAAAGTATAGCATAAAAAGCGTTTTCCGGATTTTTTGTCCAAAAAATAAAATTTCCGTCTTTTTAAAATATAGACGTGATAGAGAAAAATGGACACCAGATTTGAAATTGGCGTAAAAAACTTATTTAGAAACATGTTAGCGTACTCATATGGCAGAAATATTTGGACGTCAAGAAATGTTATTAGAAAAACATGAAAAATATGCAAGTTAGGCACAATATTTCACAGTCAAATGTCAGTATAATCTCGGCCACAACATTTTTGTAAAGTAAACTGGGTCAGTAATCATAACATACAACAAAAAAGCCAGTCTGATAATGCTTTATGCGTTAAATTCCCATGTAATTGTACACAAACTCCAAAATTTGCATAAATCGAAATATGCAAATAATACCTGAAAATATGGATGTGCTGGAAAAATATAAAACTGTATTCACTGATCAGTGCAAAAAACTGAATAAGAAATAACTGATTTCGATTTTGGGACAGAGCAAAAGTTCAAATTTGTTGTCCAGTGTTATTTTACATTATTATTTTAACACCTTTGTCGGTAATATGACGCAACTGTCAAAATGCATTCCTTAATATTGCTACAGTTTCCGAAGATACTTTAATTAACATTGCTACAGTTTCCGAAGACACTTTAACTCATATTTTGCGCGTTCTTGAAGATAGAGCAATGCGAATTAATATTCAGGGTAGGTGAGGCACGACAAATCGAATGAAATAAAGAAATATATATTGAGATTTCCAACGTTCATATAGAAATAAATGTGTCTCCCCAAGAAAATTTCACCTTAACAGAATTGTAGACAATCATAAATAAGGAACTTTGATGCAAACAGCTTCATTCTGAGACTTTTACAATTCAAGTTATGATTTTCCTTCGGATTTTTGGCTTTCTTTAACCCCTTCGCGACGAGCGTCCCTTAACAGAATTTTTAATCTTTTACCACCGATTTTTCAACACAGAAATTTTTGCCTATCTGAATCGCAAACATGCTATGATTAAACAAGTTGGAAATTGTACGTCAAACGTTACAAACGAGGTGCGTTCGTACGCACGTTTTAGAATTAAATTCATGATATCCCGTGCGTAGAACGGGTTAAACAGCTAGTTAAGTATATATTTTATGACACTGTTCATACAAATATCTTAACTAGTTATATAAATATTCATATATATATGTATCAGCTAGTTATATAAATATTCAGATCTTGATGATTTTTATTTCTGTGAAATGAATTATATCGTCTGCAGATTAATTTCTGTCATAAAATAAGTATTTTAGTCGTTTGACGATTAAACTTCGGAAGCTCCTATAACAAAAAAGCACCGATTTAAAAAAAAAAATTCAAATTTCTTAATAAATATTTTTATTAATATCTCCTAAAGTTTTGATTCGATTTTAATAAAATTTGAAATGTCTCGACAAAATTCTGCAAAGATAATATATTTTAAATTGCAAACCATTTGGTTGGGTAGTTTTTGCGTTGTTATATGCGGACAGACAGACAGACGGACGGACAGACGGACGGACAGACAGACGGACAGACAGACAGACAGACGGACGGACAGACGGACGGACCAAACGACGACTATAGGTGCTACGTATTTATATAATTACGAACGCACCTAATAAGGCAAAGCTTACAATAAAAAATAACTTTGGTGGGAATAATCGAGGATTCTGAGCATCTTATGCGTCACGTATACGTGTCGCTCGTCCCCAAGGGGTTAATGGCGAACAAAACGTCAAAAATTACACTTTATCAGGGGCAATCATCAGTCGCTAGAGCGATCGTTACTTCACGATGGAAAAAAGGTACGGCTGCTTATTAGAGATGAGACGAGTTCATCCCAAGCCCGAGCACCGGTCAAAACGGGCTCTGGCTCGGTTTTTACACCAGTAGTTTTTACGCCAGTCTTCGGACTCGGGCAGGCTCAAAGTGAAAATCTTATTTATTCACAAACTGAAAAAAATCCCTGAAGGCTAGGCCTACAGGCACAGGTAGATTTCGAAGACGCAGACCGTGGGCCACCTGTTTTTTGGGAATTGCAGAATAAATTAACTTTTTGCTATGATGCGGCAGTTGGGACCGCCCACTTCGAAATTTACCTTGTCTGTAGGCGGAGCCGGCAGGGTTTTTTTTTCATTTTTAAATTTTTATTATTATTATTATTATTATTATTTATTTATTTATTTATTTATTTATTTTGCTATAAGGGTTGGTCCTATAAAAAACTTGTCAATATAAAATTTTTAGATTATATTAAGAGGATTTAAAATAAATTTAAGCGGATTTGATATCTTGTGAATTGACGAAGTATGAATTTTTTTCTTCTTAAACCCCTCTCCCTCCCCCTTGGGGCCATTTTAATGATATCAAAAATCTGTCAGACATAAATTTTCGGCCCTTTTCCAAGAAGTAATAACTTTAAATGGATTCGATACGTATCATAGTTAAGAAGTTATGGTTTTTTTCTGTTTTCACAAAAAGCCCCCCATTTCCCCTCCCTTCCTTGGTTCGATTTTGCCCATTAACGAACTTTTATGCCCCTTGATTTTATGTATCAATTTGGAAGAGATTTGTGCAGAATTATTGAAGTTATTGTGTCCATAAAAAAGTGACATAGATAGATAGTTAGATAAAGTTTTTAACTGGGTTTTTTTTTTTTTTACAGAGACACTCAAAAGAATTCCGTTACATTACAATCTATGGGGAAAAATCATTTGCGGTTTATTTTAATGATGTTACACAATTTCAAACATATTTAATTGATATATATCACTAAGGTGCATTACAAGAAGCGTAATATGGAATAGGGTGTGCATAGCACTTATAGTTACTTTACAGGGACAGTCAAAATAATTCCGTTACATTACGTCTATGGAGAAAAATCGTCTGCGGTTTATTTAAATAATGTTTCACTATTTTAAACGCATTGAAATTTATATATATCACTAAGGTGCATTACAAGAGGCTTACTACTGACTATTGTGTGTATAGCAGTCATCGTTCATTTACAGGGACACACAAAAGAATTCTCTACTGTCTGTTAACAATAATTCCTGGAAGTGCGTTTTAAGTTGCTGAACGCGATTTTAAATTTAACTCACCTTTTGTCTATTACTTGGTGTGTATAAATTCTGTAGATCATATACACAGGGCAGTACAAAAGTTCGTGAATACATTTCCGTTTATTGACAGAAACTCCGGAAGGAGAATTTTAAACTGTGCTACGCGTTTCCTAACTAAACTAAAATTTAGCGTCCTATGTAGTATACATACAAATCTATAGATCATATACAGGGCTGAATAAAAGTATTCGGATATTTTTTCGAATATTGTATATGTTGGAAATTCCTGAAATTACGTTTTTAAATATGTTATGCGTTTTCCAAATTGTTTACTTAGATGTTATCTTTCAGCTTATTAAACCGTAATGATTTGTAAAATTATTTTGGAAGCGTTGGAAAGTGTTACATAATCTATGCTTGACGCATGATTTTTTGTCCTTGTTTTATATTTTAAATCAATTAATTTTGCAACAAAAAGTCTTTTAGCAAAAAACTAAAATGCAGCTAATTTTGTTTCATGTTATTTTAATTTTCAGTATTGATAATTTTTAAAGTTATGCTAAAGTTATATTTTTTTATTAAGTTATAATTTAAAGTTATATATAAAAATTAGAGAAAGATCATTCCATGTCAAATCAACGTGGGGTTTGGACCTCAACATCTAAGATTTCCATAATTTTTGGTTTATAGTTTGCATCTATGGAGTATATGAAAAATCTAATTTTCTTTAAAAAAAAAATCGTAGCGGTTCTTTTTTTTTTTTTTTTACGGAATTTTAAAAATGGCCAAATGTACCAAATTTAACCAAGTATTCAATCAGACGATCCTCTGCAATTCTGTAACAAATTGCACTACAGAGCTCAGTTATATCTTATTTGAAAGCTCTTTTTATGGGCTTTAATATGATATGCAAGACTAACTATTTTGAGTAAAATAAATGTTTTGACAAATTTTCAAATTTTTTTAATTTATTTTTTTTTAAACACCATTTTTAAATTTTTTTTTCAAAAAAATATATGTTAATCTTTGACTTTTTGGCTACAAGTATACGAAATTTCAAGATGGAGAAATGATGATATTTTGAGATATTAATTTTTTTAATAAGAATGGTTTATTGAAAACTTTTCAGGTATCTGGATCCTTATATCTTAAAAATTAATAGTTCAAAATCCCATCATTTCACCATCTTGAAATTTTGCATACTTGTAGCCAAAAAATAAAAGATTAACATATATTTTTTGAAAAAAATTAAAAATGGTGTTTTTGAAAATCTTTAATTCAAAATTCTTGAAAATTTGTTAAAAACTTTATTTTACTCAAAATAGTTAGTGTTGCATACCATATTAAAGCCCATAAAAAGAGTTTTCAAATAAGATATAATTGAGCTCTCTAGCCCAATTGTTTACAGAATTGCAGAGGATCTTGTGATTGAAAACTTGATTAAATTTCGTACTTTTGGCCATTTTAAATTCCTTAAAAAAAGCCACTAAGAAAAAAAATTAGATTTTTCATATACTCCATGGATACAAACTATAAACAAAAAGTTATAGAAATAGAAATCTGAGATATCAAGGTTCAAAATTTTTTTCGTTTATTTTGTCATTCCATGTCAAATCAATGTGGGGTTTGGACCTCAACGTTTTAGATTTGCATAATTTTTAAAAATTGCCCAAAGTACCAAATTTAACCATGTTTTCAATCACAAGATCCTCTATAATTCTGTAACAAATTGGGCTAGAGAGCTCAGTTATATCTTATTTGAAAGCTCTTTTTATAGGCTTTAATATTATATGCAACACTAACTATTTTGAGTAAAATAAAGATTTTGACAAATTTTCAAATGTTTTAAAAACACCATTTTTAATTATTTTCAAAAAATATTATGTTAATCTTTGATTTTTTTGGCTACAAGTATGCAATATTTCAAGATGGTGAAATGATGGGATTTTGAACTATTAATTTTTTAAGGTATAAGGAACCAGTTACCTAAAAAGTTTCAATAAACCATTCATATTACAAAATTAATAGCTCAAAATCCCATCATTTCTTCATCTTGAAATTTTACATACTTGTAATCAAAAAATTAAAGATTAACATATGTTTTTTTTGAAAAAATAATTAAAATGGTGTTTTTGAAAATTTTTAATTTAAAATTTTTGAACATTTGTCAAAAAAATTATTTTACTCAAAATAGTGTTGCACTAAAGCCCATAAAAAGAGCTTTCAATTAAAATTAACTGAGCTCTCTAGCCCAATCTGTTACAGAATTGTAGAAGATCGTGTGGTTGAAAACTTGGTTAAATTTGGTATTGGCCATTTTTAAAAAAATCCTTTAATTCCTTTAAAATTCATTAAAAAACAAAAACAACAACAAAAAAAAAAAACACGCTAAGGAAAGAAAATATATAAATAATTGGATTTTTCTTATATTGCATGGATACAAACTAAACAAAAAATTATAGAAATCTGAGATGTCAAGGTCCAAAAATTGCATTTTTTTCGTTGATTTGACATGGAATGACCCAGAAGTAAAATTTTCGGAAATTTTGAAGTGGTCGAAAAAAAAAAAACGTTTTCTCTTGTTTGTTTTTGTTTTCTGGAAAAATTTATTTTTACAAATTAAGTTTTTTTTCGCAGTTATATTTTCTTAGAAGATATAAAATATTTTATTTTATTAAAAAAAAAATAATTAATGCACACTAAATTTTTTTTTCGCTTTACATAAATGTATTACAAAGAGAAATAAATGCATTTATTCATAAAGTCTTTCATTCTTAGAATTTCCACAGTATCTTACATTTTTTTTAATTTAACACCATTGTATGTAATATATTATTGAACTGTTTAAACGGCCATTTTAATTGCCCTTTTCTAAATTTTAAATTGTCATTAAATTTAATTTTAAATATAACGACAACCTAAGAAAGTTTAATAAGTTTCACCCAATATTTTCTGGAATTTGGTTTATTTAACTAAGAACCCAGTATTCCAACACAGCTTCCAGCAGTGTAAAAACAACTAGTCGTTGGGGGCCACCGTAATACTTACCCATCATGTATATGTATAATGTAAAATATTAAAATAAAAATGTGTAAACTACTTATAAAATGCATTGCAATTCAAATAAAATCGTGGCTTGATGACGTCATAAAAAGGCTCGATTACTGAATTGCTTGAAAGAGGTTTTTCCTTATAACTCCAAAAATAATACTCCTATTAACTAGCGGTTTATTGCATCTGATTAAGCGTCAAATTTCCAATTAAAATATCTCTTTGAAGTGAAATTTGGATGAAATACAGGGTCATGAAAAATCGAAGAGTGTGGAAAATAGGATTCCAAATATCTCGGCAACTCATTATCCGACCGACTTCATGCTTTATGTAAAATTTATGTTTTTTTATTGTCTTTTATATTCATTTCTTAAAATAAACAATTTCGAAAATTTTTATATACCTTTTATCAGAACGAATATTTCGAGGGTCCGAATAAAATAGTTCCGGTTAATCGAGGTTAATGAAATGAAATAGGCTTCTTCCCATTATTACATACTAAGTACATACCAAATTGCAAGTCTCTATCTCAATTTTTTCGGGAGATAGAGCGTTTACAGACA
Source organism: Maratus michaelseni (assembly GCA_963931845.1). Taxonomy (NCBI): domain Eukaryota; kingdom Metazoa; phylum Arthropoda; class Arachnida; order Araneae; family Salticidae; genus Maratus; species Maratus michaelseni. Next base: position 240,514,469 of record OZ007586.1, on the reverse strand, counting down.
CACACACACACAGACACACAGACGGACGGCAAAATTTTTTTTCTAAAAATATGTTTTTCGGAATCTCCAGTGTCTGAAACGTGTAAATCCGTCAAAAAAAATTTTTCGATTTTCAAAACGATTACAAGACTTACCCTATACTACGTATGATGGGTAAGTAATAAATTCAGATTCTGATTCAGAATGAACGGCTGACAGTCGTAAAGATAAAATATAAATTTTTGTTCAAAGTTAATTGAAAAACTTGAGAAATTAAAAACTAAAAAAAGATATTTGTTGATTTTTTTTAAATATAAGATTAATTAAAGTATTGGTTATTATTAATATATTTTTGAATATGACTTTTCATTTTTAATGGGAGAAGTAACACTTAATTGTCCATTTTCCCAGTTGATGTTTTCATGCGGGATACTGAACATGAAAAAATAAAGAAAGAAAAAGCATCTGAATACAGTTATTATAAAATTTTGAATATGTTATTTTATAAATGAAATTCCAATTTTTCCAAATGAAAAAAAAGGAGGGGGACGATGTATTAAATATCATATTATGCATTATGCCCTATTGGAAGGGGGGGGGACTTTTCTTTCAAAATTTTCTTTTTTTCATAAAACTGTAATAACTGGGTGGTTGAAATTGAACAAGATTTTTAACGATCCCGGAAAAATATCTTAACTATAGAATTTTTTTTAACATTTCTCGGAGTATTTATAAAGTTAATAAAGGTTAATTTATATATTTTTTTAAAAGCATAATTTATGATTACGCATTTTCAAGTTTATGTATACCTGTAAATGCAAGCTTTAGAAAGTTTTCTGAAAGAATTACAAGAAGTGAAATTAGCATTGTATAAAATATCAAGCATAAAAAAATAAAAAAAAATGTTTCCACAGATGTTTCTTTAGAAGAATAGACAGCTTTAGATAATGTGTCCGGTCCGGTCTATTTAAAGATTATTATTTTTTTTTTTTTTTTTGAAAAATAAAACTATGTATTAAATATCTGTAGTACTATGCATTAATATATAAGGAAATAATTTAGTATAGCGTATTAATCAGTTGTATTACATTATCATGCATTAAATATCCGTCTAAATTTTATAGCGTATTTTATCGAAAATTATATTGTAAGTGTAAAAAAATATTATGATATTGTAAAAGAATATTAACTTTAAAAAAATAGAAAATTCGAATACTGATCAGATTAATAATAATGACAGGGTCACAATAATTTGTTTCATTAAACTGTTATTTATATTGTTTAAAAGAAAATACTGTATAAATGGGATTTTGATATAATGCACAATTTAAAAAATATATGAATTTTTTTTTTTCAAAATTAGTTTTATTGGCAATTTATTATGCAATTTAAATAATCATTTCACAACTGAATGACTTGTATTTCATACTTATGAAAAATCATTTTCTTCCAAAATTTCTTATTTTTACAAGTGGCGAGGGACGATCACTTTTAAATTTACGAAAATATTACATACCTAGTCAAAAATGCAATTCCTGCTTTAATATCAAATTTTAAAGCAAAACTACATGTCTAACAACTTATAATTAAATTACATAGACGTTACTGAAATTAAGAAGAATAATTACTATATAGAAGAAAGAAACGAATGCGCATTTATTGCTAAGATAGTATTAACGTTTACTTTTAATTTCATTGTCAGTGAATGTCTCAAATAATTTAAAAAAACTTAAACATACAAGACATTCTATAAACAACTAAGTGCAAAAGAAAAAATCCCGATTTTTAAGGAAAGAAATATCAATTTTGAATCTTACCGCGCTCTGCTGCTCCGTTTCTCTGCTCACTTCAGTGTTGAAAGGGGGAGGATTTTTGGCCTCATCATCTAATAGTGCCATGAGATAGGCTATGTAACTTGTTGCCAGTTTTAGAGTTTTGATTTTCGAAAGTTTTGTATCCGCTGGAACTTGGGGTATGCAATTCCGCAATTCGGAGAATGCCATATTAATTGATAAAGTTCTTCGCCGTTCTTTTTTGTTTGCCGTAATGCGTCTTTTTTGACACCGTCCACCCCCGGGATTAATATTATCACAGCCACTTGCACCTTGTGGCCACACACAATTTTCGGCCGGTGGACTTGAGAGGTTCGGAAGATGACCGTACGCCTGCAAGTAGCTCATGCCGCCGTCGCTCCTTCACAAACCCGAAATGAAGACCCGCTCGGACTGCGGGGGAGGCACGTGGCGCGAGACACTGAGCGGCGGAGAGATGGCAGCCAATCGAGCACGGGCATCCGATAAAAAAGGGAGAGCCGAATGGATAAACTCCGAATCCTCCCACCCCGTATATCCGATACTCATTGACACTCAATCCTTTCACGTTTTCTTCTGTTCCAGCTATTCAACTCAAGATTTTTTTTTCAGATCAAATAATTATCTCTATGGGATTAAAAAAATTTCTTCGCATCATTGAATGAAGTGAACATTTTAGTTTTTTAACTCTCTTTTGCTGATCAGCGACGTAAGTAAACGCGAAATGCAAAAGCTTCATTACGTTTTTCTGTGACTAGTACATAATCAAGCGAAGATGGCTAATACAGTTTTTAGTTATTCATTGACGGTCAATGTTATCTCTATGAATGAAACATTCAGAAGGTGGTCGGTGAAAGAATTCAACTCTCAGAAACATTTTGGGGCTTCAGTTTTTTCTTCAAAAGCTAAAAAGAGATTTTTTTAGTATTTAGTGTCGTTGAGGAAGCCCTGTAAATACATGGACCGAGGACAGAACATTTTTTAACTCGAGATTTTTTATTCAAAGATAAAAACAAAATATATTTTTGCCTCATTGAGAGGATACCATAAGCGAGGGTTCCGGGTATATAGAACAGAACCCGTTGCATTCCCACATCATTTGGCCTGTCTGCTGCGACCACCGGACAAAACTTTTCACTTATTATTCTGATACATTCATGTTTCTGAATTTTCTTTGCTCTCCTGGAAAAGTAGAAATCCGCCGCCCCCACCCCACTACCCGGCGTAAATATCTATATACACATTCACGAAATCATTTTCATCCACTATAGGAACATACATGTTCCTATTGCATCCAGATTTTATCTTCCGAGGATGATTTATACATTATCAGTAGAGAGCGGGGGTACAAGGCAGCTTTTACGAAATAAAAAGCCTGGGCTTGAAATTAAACCTTAGATATATAAATTTTCCCTTAAATATAGGTAAACTAAGTTTTGAGTAAAGACGACGGCTCTTTTAACTTTAATATATATTTTTTATTTTCCTGTAAAAGTAAAGTATCTTTCAAACAATGCTATTAAAGTGGATTCTTTAAAGCAATTTTCGAAACATTAAAGCAATTTTCGACATAGTAATTACGAAAAGTGGTCATCAAATAACAACTCGACATCGACTCTAATAAAAAATGTATCAGGTTGTTTATAGAAAAAAATATATATTGTTCAAGTTTTTTTGGCACCTGAATAAGAGTAGATGAAAATTTTCCCCTTATAGAAATGAATATTTAATGTGTCAGTCTCAGAAGGATTCGCGTCATTGAGTGACAGAAAAAAAAAGTACTGCGCATGCAAGTTAGTATATCTGAATTCTTGTAATTCCCTGTAAAAGAGCATTAAAAGTTAAATGCGCCATTTTTTGTACGGATGCTGTTATCGTGCACTTCAATATTGTATATAAATGTATACATGTTTGAAATACTATAACGTCATTTAAATGCACTTCAATAATTATCACCAATAGAGGATAATGTATTGGAATTGTTTGTGTGCTGCTCTAAAATAAGTATAAATTTTACGCATAACATATCCAATAGGGAACATATCGTAGTGCATCTCAATAACGCATATCACTTTCATTGTGTTTGAAATAAAATAACTTCATTAAAATGCACTTCAAATAATTGCATTCACATGTCCGAATTCTTTAGTGAGTTCCGGTACGTGATCGAAAAATGTTATACACTATATTCGATATAATTGAAATTGATCTTTGATTCAAGACGATTAAAAAAGCTATATTATATACATAATTAAACATATATTTATAATTCATTCTTTTTATTATCTTTATGCTTCATTTTTAGGAGCGTTCGTAATTATATAAATACGTAGCACCTATTGTCGTCGTCTGGTCCGTCCGTCTGTCTGTCCGTCCATCCGCATATAACAACGCAAAAACTACCCAGCCGAATGGTTTGAAATTTAAAATATATTATCTTTGCAGAATTTTGTCGAGACATTTCAAATTTTATGAAAGTCGAATCAAAACTTTAGAAAATATTAATAAAAACATTTATTATTATTATTATTATTATTATTATTTTAAATACAGTGCTTTTTTGTTATAGGAGCTTCCAAGGTTTAATTGTCAAGCGACCGAGATACTTATTTTATTGCAGAAATTAATCTGCAGACGATATAATTCATTTCACAGAATTAAAAATCATCAAGATCTGAATATTTATATAACTAGTTACAGTACGAACGCACCTCATTTGTTACGTTCGATGAACAATTTCCAACTTGTTTAATGTTCATCTCACCAAATAATTCAACGTATTTACAAATTTGCAGAGTAATTACAAATAAATAAGAAATAAAATATACTCTAAAAACTGAAGCAGAATCTGTCTTTGTTCTTGTATAGCAGTTCCATATGCCTTGGCCTGAAGAAGAGAACAACAACATTTGCATTATGAGAAACACGTTGATTTTCTATTCTTGAGTACATTCTTAAGTTATTTCTTTTTTTAAGTTTATTAGAGTTGCTTAGTGCACAGTCGAAAATAACGGGACAAGGGAGTATAAAAATCCGGTCAGTAACTACTAAAACGGAACTTAAAGTTATAAGCAGTTTTCTATCTTTATATACTGAATTTATGCGAACTAATCAATGTCTAAGTAGTTAATTAACTAACAATGTTTGCAGGGTAATCAATGCTCACAAATGAAACTTTAGTAATATTACATTTAGACTGAGTCTTTTTACAATAACCTTTCTATAATATTACGTTTAAACTGGGACTTTTTCATATGCGTTGATAAATATTCCATGAATTAACATTATCATAAATGAAACTCAGTAATCTTACATGAATTTAAGGCAGTATAACACGCGCCCTGAGTTGTCGGAAGTTTATTTTTTGCCAGTTTGTCATAAATTATATGTAAGCTCTTAAAAAATATAGTCTCAAAATTAACAATTTATCTGAAAAAATCCCCTCTAAAATCTATGGCGATCAAACCTTCATAAATTAAAAATTCTTATTTACCATTTCTTAAAAAATACCGCCTTTTAAGAACTGGTCAAGGATGTTTTAAATGGTTATTGATTCTTTTTTCTTTTTAGCACTTTCCAACCTAGTTGAAAAGTGCTTATGACTTCGGTTTGTCTGGCCGTCTGGCCGTCTGCCGTCTGGCCGTCTGGCCGTCTGGCCGTCTGCCGTCTGGCCGTCTGCCGTCTGCCGTCTGTCCGTGCTCTAACTCCCGTAAATATGCTCGGATTGCTCTGCAATTTTTATATGTTATTGTCGTTATCTATAGCATGTTCCCTATTTCAACGGAAGTGTGTAGCACTTATAGTTTTATTACAGGGACACTCAAAAGAATTCCGTTACATTGCGGTCTATGGGGAAAAATCATTTGCGGTTTATTTAAATAATGTTTCAGTATTTTAAACGCATTGAAATTTATATATATCACTAAGGTGCATTAGAAGAAGCTTAATATGGAATAGGGTGTGCATAGCACTTATAGTTACTTTACAGGGACAGTCAAAAGAATTCCGTTACATGACGTCTATGGAGAAAAATCGTCTGCGGTTTATTTAAATAATGTTTCACTATTTTAAACGCATTGAAATTTATATATATATCTAAGGTGCATTACAAGAGGCTTACTACAGAATAGTGTGTATATAGCAGTCATCGTTCATTTACAGGGACACAGAAAAGAATTCTCTACTGTCTGTTAACAATAATTCCTGGAAGTGCGTTTTAAGTTACTGAACGCGATTTTAATTTTAACTCGCTTTTTGTCTATTACGTGGTGTGTATAAATTCTGTAGATCCTATACAGGGCAGCACAAAAGTTCGCGAACACATTTCCGTTTATTGACAGAAACTCCAGAAAGATAATTTTAAACTGTGCTACGCGTTTCCTAACTAAACTAAAATTTAGCATCCTAACATATACAAATCTATAGATCATATACAGGGCTGAATAAAAGTATTCGGATATTTTTCCGAATATTGTATCTGTTGGAAATTCCTGAAATTATGTTTTTAAATATGTTATGCGTTTTCCAAATTGTTTACTTAGATGTTATATTTTAGCTTATTAAACGGTATGTTTTGTAAAATTATTTTGGAAGCGTTGGAAAGTGCTACATAATCTATGCTTGACGCATGATTTTTCGTTCTTGTTTTTTTTTTTAATTTGGATTACACTCCACTGAGCGCAGACTAACGAACAAAAAATTACAAGATTTTGTGCATCATGAAAAATCAAGATTTTTGCTTCTCGCGCACTGTTTCCGCGGGACGTGTATTGTATTTTGGGACGTCCCACGTAAATTGAGACACCTGGCACAATACCATCGTGATATATTGAGATAGCCCTGCCTGGCAACAGTAATTCCATATCAGTTATTTATTATTTATTATTTTATTTTATTGTTTATTTATTTATTTTTATTTGTTTATTATTTATTTATTTATTTTTATTTATTTATTTATTTATTTACTTTTACAATTTTGTTTCTCTAGTACTAAACATTTTTTAATGCATTCATATTTGTAAAATTTCGGATGCATTCGTAAATTTAATGTCGTATAGCTGTTATGATTGAATCAGTGATTTGAAAAATTAAATAAGGCAAAGATTTAATAAAAACTATGCTACACGCTACACACAAATGCTAGATATTTTCAGAACTTTTCTGTGCTCACTATATATTTTTTAAATCTTTAAATAGGTATGTCGGTTATCAGTTATTTATTTTATAGGAATTAAAATTAAAATAAATAAATAAATAAATAAACCTTTGGACTTGTGTTGTTTTTACTGTCAATGCGATTTAGCGCCCTAGAGATGATATAAAAAAAAAAAGTATGAATCATATATGTTTATTAGTTATTTGACAAAATTGACATAAACAATTTGTGTATTTTGTACGCCCTATATTTCTAAATTTCTAGGAAATTAAATTAATGTTTTATAAGATAAATTTGAAATTGAATACAATTACCATGAAGTACAATTTGGTAAAAACCCTTAATATACACATATGTGACAATATTTTCGAACAATATAAACTTGTAACATATTTATTTAAATTTCATATTGTACATCCAATGATGTACAAAAACAAAATAAACCAGCGCGAATAATTAAGGGTTAAGGATTTGTACGTGTTAAATGCATAGATGCCAAAAATTACGGATTTTGAATACTAGTATTTCCGAATAGTAATAACTGCGTAGTTAAATCGTAGAATCCTGCGATTAAATAATGCTAAGATTATTATTCCAAAATAGTGGTATTCAAAATCTGTAATAAATAGTACCTTTTTATTAAAACACATAGTAGTATTCACCCTCGTATTCCATCATATTTTCTTCGTGTGTTGTTGTTGGCCGTTGGAATATATCTGGATATTGCCATTGACTAAAGTTATTTTTGCAATAAACGAAAATTTTGAATCGCAACGGATAAATAAACCTATGTAATTTTTGTCTATACATCTGAATCTACCTTCAAGGATGCGTTTGCAACATAAAAATGCATTCGAAAAAAAATGGACTTATGTAGTTTTTGTAATCACCGGTTCAATTCTTTTTAAATCTCTTTGTTCGATCAAAAAGTAAAAACATCCTTGATCAAATTTTATTCCATTGTATTATCCGAAATCGATCGATGATCTTTTTTTAACACTTTCCAAAACAGTAGAAAGTGTTTATGAATTCGTTTGTCTGGCTGGTTGGCCATCTGGTCGTCTGTCCGGGCTCTAACTCTCGTAAATATCCTCTGATTGCCATGTAATTTTTATATGTTTTTGATGTTTACTATGGAATGTTCGGTATTGAAAATGATGTGTGTAGTATTTATAGTTCATTTACAGGGACACACAAAAGAATTCCGTTATATTATGGTCTATAAGGGAAAATCGTTTCATATGCATTTCAATGATGTTACAATGCTTCAAACATAATGAAATTGATATGCATCACTGGGATGGACTAAAACATGTTTTCTCAGTAGTATAGAATAAGTAGCATTTACAGTTCGTTTGCCGGAGCGCATAAAACAATTCTATTAGATTATGATCTATGATGAAACAAAGTTTGCAAGTCATTCTAATGATGTTATGTTACTTGAAAAATAATGAAATTAAAGAGAATCACAGAGGTACATTACAACATGTTTTCTATAGATTATGGAATGCGTAGCATTTATCGTTCATTTACAGATTCGTAGAAAAGAATTCGGTTACAGGACGGACTGTGATTGATTTCATTATATGAAAACATGAAATGTCTTAATAATGTTCCATTACTGTTGGATAGTGTTTCATAATCTATGTCTGATCTGATACATAGTTTTTGGTTCTTGTTAATATAGCAATTGTGATAACAAAGCTTAATTATGAATTCCATAATTATTTGAGAACTCTGTTGCCATCCGAAGGACAAAGAATATGATGACTATTGCTTGCTGGCAGCTGACGCAGCTGTGTTTGAGTGCGGCATCAGCAACTTATTAATAAGGTGTTTATGAAACACTGAATGTTGTGCGTCATAATTATTTCTGTTTTTCAAATGCTTTTGTAATTCCGTCTTCCGCGTCCAATATCATCGTTCTCATCACAGCCGGATTTAAAGTGGGGGAAGCGGGAAGGGGCGAGGTAGAGCATTAAAAGTTAAAGGGTGGACAATACTTGGTTAAAACTTAGAAAGTAAAACAGTCAGTAAAAACATAGAAAAACGGAACCGCAAAAGACCGAAAAAAATGCATTTTAATTAGGGTTCCGCCTTAGCAGATGTAAATGTAAGGCATTCTTTCCAGAGGGACACTGAAAATTTTCTGTTTAAGACAGGGTACCGTTATAGATAGGTCCCGTTTTCACAGGTTTTACTGTAGTTTCTTTAGAAAACATTATTTGTATGGAGCGTTGAAGAAAATCTTGTCCAGGGCGGCTTTGGCTGATAAATCCGTTTGTATGCTCCAGTATGAATTATACTTCTTCTCAGTGAAAGCTATGACATGGACTTCTGAAATTTAGGATAGAGAAATTCCGGGTGAGATGCCACGTATATTTCTTTGAATTTGTGTATAAAATCCCATGGTGCACATAAACTAAAAAAAAAAATCATGCTGCGCTATTTAATGTTAAATATACAACATGTGTACTGCGACAAAAAATATAAAAAATAATTAATATTTTTTAACAATTTTTTTCTAAAACATTACACTGCGGGGCGTCACCCGTACATTCAGGGTGAGACTCCGCACTTGTGCGGGAGTTATGCCGCGCTTGTCATAAGAACAGAATGAAATTATAAATATAAAATATTCAAACAAATATTCATATCTGGACTATAATTAACTATGTAAGGAAGAAACTAAATGAAAAGAAACTAAAACAAAAAGAAACTAAATGAGTACAATGAAAAGTACTAATAGTAGGTTCAAATCAATATTAGTCTGCCTACTTTGTTCACTACTAAAATTATCTACTTAATTTTTAAAGATTGTATTGAAACTGTTATTTCAGCAACAACGTAACATCAGTGTATTAGAGAGGGAAAAGAAAAAAAAAGTAAAATAGTGTTTACATTGTTTTATTTGTTAATAGACCTGTTTTTTCGAACGCAATCTACATAAAAAGCGTCGAAAATAGTAGTCTTCATGTAACCGCATTTCACACATGATGCAACGAAGCCAATCACACTTCCTCTTACTTTTGGAGTAGTTTTCTACACATTCCTTATACAAAGACCGTCTGCATCACATGTATGATCTAACTTTTCATTATTATCATCTCTACTTGCATCTTTCTTCGTCTACTTTTTATTTTCCCCTTTTTCTCCTCAGGTGGAGTAAACTTCATACTGTTTGAATATTCGTCAGTGTCTGCTGAACTGAATTTTATTAATTGCGGCATCCCGTACAAAAGAAACTGCAGCATGTATACCGGATCGCAGTGCGGCATGTATCCCATTTTGTACGGTACAAACGCCGCCAGAGCCCGATCAAGCTGAAGTTGGGCCCAGGGCCTGTTAAAAAGTTGCCCCCCCCCCTACCTCCCCATTCCCAGCGACACTTTCAGAAAAAAAGTAGGTTTATTTGATGAGTTGACAAAGTTGTTTGGGTGAAAGTTTCAAGTTTACAAAAAAAAATTTAACTTACAAGAATAATCAAGAAAATGAATTACCATCCACTTTCTCAAATAAGCATTTTTATAATTCACAGACATCTATGACCCACAGTTTATGTTGCAGAATAAATGAGGACGTCTTTTTCAAAACTCGCCTTATCCAAAATCATAAAAATTGTGTTTTCCCTAACAGTCTAGTAATCATTTTAAACTATAATTCTGACATTGTAAAATCCTCGTTTATATTGAAACCACTAGACACAGTATACCATTCGGGAGTTATCAAGCGTGAGTAAAGTCCATGTTCGGTTCTTGGTCATTCACTTTTTTCAAATAAAAGTGCCTAGGTTAAAAGCTTCTAAAAATTTTATTGAGTCATTCAGAATATTTAAATTTTACGTTTCATATTTTATAAAACAATATTATTTAAAAAGTATTTGATTAAGGAAAAAATAATCAGCCACATAATTGGTGGGCCCCTGAAATTGGTGGGCCCAGGGCCGAGGCCCCGCAGGCCCGTGCATTAATCAGGCTCTGAACGCCGCACATCACAGTTGTCTGCCCTCGCAAAGGACAATGGCGTACCCATACACACAGTACTCTATACATACGCTACACTTAGTTTTGACTTCGAAATTATGCATGCATTTAGTAATTTGCGTATAAAAAGTATTTAAGCATAACGTGTTTAATAGTTTGGATAGTGAAATCATCCGCTTACCTCAAAATAAGGATTGTACAGCTACAAGTAAACATCGAAATGGGATTCACGCTATACACTGGTTAAAGTAATCTCATTGCGCACCTATACGGTGCGCCTTACTGTCATCTATCAATAATTACAAGAAATACAAGGGATGCGGCGGCTCTCCCGAAGTTACTCTATGAGTGACGAACGATGTGGGGGGGAAAAAACATTAAATACAGAACACATATACAGACAGAGAGAGATAGGAAGAGGATAATATTTTTATAATTTTTCTTCAGATATATGCATGTTTAGACAATTTTACTTAGACGAAGCAAATTATACTAGGTCTATACTAATATACTATACTATTTCCAGCTATAGTTGCTGAATAAGATAATTTCTTAAACGTTGGACATAAATCTTCTGTTTACAATATACTAAATACTTCTGTTTACAAAAATGTATAAAATAAATTTATTATTAAAGATGATTAAAAAATAATTTTCATGAAATTTATGGAATTTCAAATTTTATACGATTTTGTGGTCTTTTATGTAAAGTTTAAAATTATATTTAGTTAAAAAAAAATCCTAGTTTATATTTAATTTTAAAAAATCCAACATTGAACTGGAAAAAAATCCACAATTTTCCGACAAAAATTAACCGAGTTGAAACTTTTTGTTGTTGTTGTTGTTGTTCTAATACACGGGGATCATACACGAAATTATTTCAGAAGGTACGTTTACAGTCAATAATTGATTATTAAGATTAAAATTCAAGTATCTTACAATAAAATTTCAACAAATGTGTCAGTAGACTTAGAATAATACTTTCTTAAAAAAAAAAAAAAAAAAGAATGAATGAAGGAAAAGAAATTAACAATAAAGCATTTTTGAATAAATAATCATCTACATATTAAAATTGTACCAGCACGTTTTTTCTCAAATGACGATCCGCTTTTGATTTCTGTATTTGAATTCCTTGGATGAAAATCAATCCAGAAAAGTACATAGTTCATAATATTTTGCTTAATTGTTCGCGGAATTAACAGAGGTCAAATTTTGAGAATGCGAATTCTAAATGCATTCTGCAACTTTTATATTTTTACTTGAAAGAAAAAAATGAAATAAGCCGTACAAAGAAAAAAAAATAACATAAAAGGAACTATTCAAACATAATCTAGGCAAGTTTTATATTCAAGTACAAATTTATAGCTATGAGAATTATAAATATACTAGCTGACCCGCCCGGCGTTGCCCGGCCCCAATCCAAAGATGGCACAAAACGCAAAAAAAAAAAAAAAAAAAAAAAAAAAAAAAAAAAAAAAAAAAAATCTCAATAAAAAAAAAAAAAAAAAAAAAAAAAATCTCAATAAAAAATCGCGAAAAGTATAAGAATCGCAGCATGAATTAAAAAAAACTTTATTGAAAAGGGAACTAAATTTACTATATTGGGCTAGAAGATTTAAACCAGATTCTTTAACTATTATGGAAAAATGGCAACGAATCGCAAAAAAAAAACCCGCTAAAGTATCAAAAATCCCAGAGGACAAAATTTACTATGCGCTAAAAGATTAAAACAAAATTTTTTACACGAAAGTTGAAAAATCTTAGCAAAACGTGAAAAAACCGTAAAAATCGTAAAAAAAAAATCGCTAAAAAATCGAAAAGTGCTGTACGCATTCCGAACAAACGTTATTAAAAAGCGGACAAGATTTACTATATTGATCTAAAACATTAAAACCGGGGGCATTTTAGTTAATGTGAAAAAAATCGCCTCGAATCGCAAAAACCCCGAAATAAAATTGCATAAAAAATCGCTAAAAATTAAATAAAAGCAAAGTTTACTGTACAGTGGGTTAAAACATTGTAACCGAAATTCGTTCAAGAATGTCAAAAAATCGGCGGAAAACTGGAAAACTCGAAAAACCGCTGAAAATCGCATTGAAGTTCGCGGATCACAAAATGAACTATATTAGGCAAAATGTAGGAAACCGAATTCCTTTTACGAATGTCAAAAAATCACCGCGGAACGCCAAAAAATGATACACGTTGAAGGTAGTAAAAATGTCAAAAATCACAGAAGACAAAATTTACTATACTAGGTTAAAAATTTGAAATCGAATTATTTTTTCGAATGTCAAAAAATAGCAGCGGATCAAGAAAAAAGGCTAAAGAATTACATTTAAAATCACTAAAATATCAAAAAACGCAGAGAACGCTAAAAATCGCATTAAAAATTGCATTAGAAATCGCTAAAAATCGCATTAAAAATTGCATTAGAAATCGCTAAAAATGTCAAAAATCGTGGAGGACAAAATTTTTTATAATTGGCTAAAAGTTTGAAACCAAATTCCGTATTACGAATGTCAAAAAATCGTCGCGAAAAGCGAAAGTATGCTAAAAATCGTATTGAAAATTGCATTAAAAATCGCAAAAATTAAAAATTCTTGGGGGAGAAAATTTACTATATTAGGCTAAAAGTTTGAAATCATATTACTTTTCCTAAAATCAAAAAATAGCCGCAAAACTCAAAAAATCGCTGAACGTCGTATTAAAGTTTGCTAAAACTCAAAAATCATTGAGGACAAAATTTACTATATCAGGTATAAAATTTTGAAACTGAATTGCTTTTACCAATGTCAAAAAATCGCAGCATAATGCGAAAAATCTCTAAAATTCGCATTAAAAAATTCGCAAAAATTTCAGTTATATTCCTAATATTGGTTGGTTTGTTTGTTGGTAATTTTCTGCATAGTACTCGACTTACTTTTACAAAATTACTCAATGTAATTTTAACTAGGATATAGAAGTTGCTTCATTTCTTATTCCTATATGATCCATTTTTAGATAAAGAGTAGAATTTTTCCATGAACAACTCAAATACATATTTGGTTGTTTATTGATCAAGCCTCATTTTTTTTTCTTTCAAGAAAGCCAGATGCAAAAATGGTGAAACTTTTTTCAAAGAAAAATATCCTATTAATATAAATCATTTTTATTTAGAAACTATACTTTCATCTCCAGATGGCTGCCCATAAATCTGCATCCCCTTCTCCATTTCCTCTCTTGTGCTCATTTCTGGTATAGCAGTTTCAACACATCAAAATCGGGTTCGTTTCCTTTTTAGTGTTTTCTTGAAATTCGATAACGATTGAAGAATTATTATAAAAAATTATGGATCAGGATAACTGTAACATTATTTGTTAAAAATAATTTTAAAAAAATCTAAAAAAATCATAAATTTTTGCATACTTGTACTTCAAAACCACGCTTTTGCTTTTGCATTTTTACTGATAATAAAACAAAGTAGGGTGAAACCCCCGGTTATTGACACCTATAACCAATAACTGACACTTGAGCAAAAATCTAACTCAAATACGCATTTTTTTTTTTTGTAAAATTCTGCAAAGTAATGTCATCTAGTGGTAAATGATACACTTACTTTTATTTTGGAGTCAATTTATTCACCACTAGAAAGCCAAGAACATATTCAATGAGGATAAAAACTTTTGACAATAAGAAGTGCCATTTTGAAGCAACCATCTTATTTCTAAAATTAAGGAAGTGTTTTTCTAATCTATTTGTAATGCAACCATCCTAATTTTTTTTTAAAGTTATACTTGTAGAAATTAGTGTAAAGATGCATATGATATATTTATTAGGGCCATAAATTAGGGTTTATAGTTATTTAATTCAGCTTAATGGGGGGTGCCAGTTATTGATTCCTAGAATTTCATTTCACCAGTCTCTGACAGAGGTGTTAGTATTGGTTATATTAAATAAACTTGAAATCTATTATTTGAACTGTTTAAAAATGCATAATAATAACTTAAATTTATTATGAAGTAAACACCATTAAAATTTAAGTTGTTTTACCCGTGTCTGACACCAGATGTCAGTTACTGGTTCATAAATGTCAGTTATTGGATATCTGCATTACTAATAAACCAGTACTAAATATTTTTTCTGTATACCCTTATAATACTCTGCATTACTAATAATACAGTACAACTTACTAAATCCCACTTTTTATAATAAATATTAATGTATTTTTTTATAATAAAGAATAAAGTTTTTTAAAAGCATTTTAATCTTTTAAAATAAAGTGTCAGTCATTGGTTCACTTTGTGTCAGTTATTGGTGTTTCAAAATATGGATGGTGTCAGTTACTGGAGTTTTTGACCATATTTATGAATAAAATTAATTTTTAATAATAAAATGCATAATTTTTGAAAAATTCTCCAACAATATTTTTTTAATATATCTCTACTATCCTTTCAGAAACAAAGGTAAATATAAAATAGATTTAAATTTTTGTAATAGTGATTTGAACAAAAAATAATCCTTAAAGTGTCAGTTGCTGGGGGTTTTATTTCACCCTATGCTTTATAAATAGATATCTTTACTGAGTTTAGAGCACAAAAAGTATCTTTATTTGAAAGTTAAAGGCAATTAGTAAATTTTTATCGATAAAGATGATATGGCAGCATACGTGCATAATACTCAAAATATCGTACATTTAACGGAATTTTTTTTATTTATTAAGCCTATACTTCAGATATCCTAGCACATTCTGAACCTAAATTTAAATATATTTAAGTAAAATTTCCCTTTTCAAAATAAAGTTAATTGTATTGCATATTTTTCCTAAAATAATTTAGCGTTTTTCTATGCATTATATATGTAAGCTTTCCGTACAATTAAACCATTGAAACATAAGATATTGACCAAATACTGTGAAATCTCTATACCAAATAGCAGAGTCAAATTATTAAATTATGTAGTCCTAAGAAATGAAATATGTAAAATTCAAATGAAAAACAAAAGTATAAACAGAAATGAAAGCTTATATTGTAAATCACGTTTTCAAGAGCAGAATATTTACAAATATAAGCAATAGTCGATTTCTATAGAGACACTAGCTTTATGCTAAAAATTTTGTCTCTCTCTACCCGATCAACTATAGACCAAGATTAATAAAAGAAAAAAATGAACATTGAGAAACGAGAAAAGCTTTGAAATGGAATATAATAAAACATTTTTTTTAACTTTTTACCCTATATAATTACTAAAGATTTAACACTATTACGAGTTGCACATGTTCAAATATTGTAGCTATCGAATAAGGTTAATTTAACCGTTAAGAGATTTGGTATTAAAGCATATATTATACCCATCGGTCGCAGTTATAAAACATATAAACACATAGATTATTACATTTTTTCAAAATAAAAGGGAAAATAAAAACTATAAATTAAAATACTATAAAACACTTATATGGATAATATATATTTGCGCAAAACAGTAAAAAAAATTAGGTCCAGTCTCAAAATATAGTTAAAATCTATAATCTGTGAAAAATTCATATAAAATATTAAATAGTTCAAGAGATAGCATACATAAAATTAAAAATAAAAAGCATCATTTTGAGATATATCACTTTAAAATATTTTTTCAGTCGTTGATTACACAGCACACTCGGTATATTTTTAGTAATAACTAGCCTATTTGTAGGACTTTTTATGCTCCTTTTAAGTGTTCAGAAAATATCGCTCTTTCTTATATATTTTTTCAATAAGTGAATGAGTAAATAAAATCGAATTTATTGAAGAAATAAAAGTCGTATGACCACATAACTACACTCTCAAAAGAAAAGAAAATTGTCAAAAAAGATCAAGCTGGGCGATCGCTCTGCCAAGCCAAGCTTTAAAAAAAAAAACGCCACACAAACAACGCCAAGAACTGGAATAAAGACCGCTAATGCTTATATACAGAAAGCAACTTCGCAATGTTAAATCGACAAAACATGCCAGATTAAAATATCAGATATCAAACAAACCAAGCGTCGTAGAAAAAAAAAACGAAAACTAGAAGAATCTAAGGAAGAATTTCTTCAATTTAAGACCAAACTCATCTTCATAAGTGATTTATAAACAGAGATATAGCTTTTTATAAAAATCGTCGAGTTACTTAAAATGATCACTATTTTCTTCGTCAAACTTTTTTTTTCAAACAAGCTACAGGCCTTAATATTGGGCAGAATAAAAAAAGGATTGCATTTTTGGACAAGTAATTACGTAATCTATGTGCTTTTATAAAATTCAGTGTAAAAAAAAAAAAAAAAAAATCTATCCTTAATTAGCAAAAAACTGTTAATTAACTTGGCGATTAAAAAATTATGCCAAAACAGAGATAAAACCCGCCAACGACCATGTACCATCTGTATTAAAATAGCACAAATCAGTTACAGGTTATAATATAACCACATCAAATTTCATCTGCAAGTCAGCCATTTTCTTCTGAAGGTATATTTTTTTAAATAAAACTTCACAATTATAAGAACACATATTTTATCAAATAATTAAATATGACTGCAAACTGTGGCAGATGATTGTTTCTAACAGGAATAAGTATGAGAAATTGCCGGTTACGGATATGGATCTGGGTAGCTCAGTCGCAGAGCGTCGGCATGGTACGCATAAGGTCCCAGGTTCGAGTCCAGGCCCAGGTCAATTTTTCACTCATGTTTGTTTAGTGTATTTAATTGTCTGATAAAATGCGTGTTCTTATAAATATTGTAAAATAAAGTAATCAGACGTAGTGTTTATGCTTTAAAAATATTTTAAATATATAATTTACGTTTTTAGAAAGATCTTTAAAAATAAATTAGTTTTTGATGGAAGATGTACCTTCTAAAATGTATACATTAAGAGTTATCGTCATTTAAAATTTATTTCCAAACGTAAACAAAAATTTTGAAATTAATTAAATGTGATTCATTTATTGCTAAAAATAAAAAATCACGGTAAAGGACAGGCATTTCGTTCGCAGGAATACCTTTCACGTCATCTACTATATATACGAGGCTAGCGAAAAAGAAAGGCTACCGCGGTGCTTTACGCGTATCTTTTTTTACAGACCGCGGGAATCACGTGAGGCTCGAATCCACCAATGCAGGTGTACGAAAAGAGCATCACGTCACTCTAGCGGTCTGTAAAAAAAGATAAGTGGAACGCACCGCGGTAGCCTGTCTTTTTCGTTAGCCTCGCTATATATATAAAACACAAACGAAAATTTCGTTCCGTTCCTTTATAACTCGAGATCTGCTGAATGGAATTTGATGGAACTTGCACTGTTCGAGAGATAATTTTTCAGAGAAGGTTTTAGTATGTAACACAACGTTCTACGTATAATAGCTATCGAATTATGATAGAAAGTTCTGTTATTTTGGCCGAAAAGGTTACCATTGCTAATTTTTTGGCGATCATTACTGTTGCAGAAAGAAATGAAAAGGCTATACATCTCGAAAAATAAAAGAAAAACTGTTACTAATTTTATTTAAAAAAAAAAAAGAAAGAAAGAAAGAAAGAAAAAAAAAAGAGTTTTGATGAGAGAATATTATAAAACGAAAATATTTAATTTAAACATGATTAGAAATGTTCATAATGCTTAAAACATTATTCAAGGGGCAAGATTTCTATTGAAACAAATTTGGCGATTTATCTTTTGTTTTTGGCGATTTTGATTTTACTTTTGACCCCAAACAATTTGATTTTAAGCCAAGAAGTGTCTTTTTTTGTTGCAGAAAGAATTGAAATGGCTATACATCTGGAAAAATAAAAGAAAAAACTGTTACTAATTTTATTTTTTTTAAAAAGAAAGAAAAGAAAAAAAAGAAAAACAGTTTTGATGAGAGGTTTTAGGCCAAAAGGTGTTTTTTTTTTCAAGTGTACGACTGCATTTTCGCAGTATTTTTTTTTTTTTTTGGTACTTTTTGGTTAGCCGGGCGCCAGTGATATATATATATATACACACACATATATACACATATATCTACACAAATACATGTATATACATACATATATATATATATATATGTGTGTGTGTGTGTGTGTGTGTTCATATATCACTGGTGCCCGGCTACCCGAAAAGTACCTTTTTTTATTCAAATGCAAACTATATTAATGGCAATATACTTCTATTTACTTCTACATATATGAAATTTCGTTCCGGCTGCTTATAACTCGAGTTCTGCTGAATGCATTTTCGTAGAACTTAAACTAAGATAATTTTTAAGGGAAGGTTTTAATGTATAACATATCGTTCTACGTAGCTTAGTTATATAATTATTCTGGGAAGTTCTATAATCAGATCAATCCGATTATGAAAGATTAGCCTTTTTAAAAGATTTTGCCGAATGTATTTCGATGGAACCTATACTGTTAAATAATTTTCTAGGGAACGTTTTATTATATAACGTTGCTTAGTTCTAGAATTATAGGGGGAAATTCGAAAATCGGGTGACCATTTTTTTAATCAAATATTAGCCTTTTCAATATTTGATTCCGATTTTGAAAGATTAGCCTTCTAAAAAAGTTCTACTGAACGGATTTTGATGAGAATTGTATTGTTAGTTAGATGCTATTTCAGAAATGGTGTTAATGTACTATATATTGCCCTACGTTGCTTAGTCCAACAGTTATGTGTGAAGGTTATATAGTCAAGTGAACCCGATTCCGAAATATTAGCCTTTTTGATAGTTTTTACTGGGCGTATTTTTTGCGACTTGCATTGTTAAGTGGATAATTTGTAAGGATTGTTTTAGTATATTTTATATCGTTTTGTTGTTTTAGAATTATGTGGAAAAGTTCAATAATCAGATTATCAAAGATTAGCCTTTATAAAAACTTCTTCTGAATGGATTTTGTTAGTTAATTTGTTTGCATTGTTATTTCGATAATTTTTAGTGATGGTTTTAGTATATTGCATATACAGTGGAACCCCGATTTTACGTAACCCGTTTCCTACGTTATCCCGCTTCCTACGTTATTTTTCGTCGGTCCCAGAAAATTCCTATTCCGATAATGTTAAAAGTACCTCGATTTTACGTTATTTACTCTTAATGTTTCCCGCTTGGTACGTCATTTTTGGCGAAGTATCTCAGGAAATTTTATCTTACAGACGGAACTAAGAAGCTAACACCCTTTGTGATTGGTAAATCCATCAAGCCCCGATGCTTCAAAACATTAAATGTTTGCCGAATGTACCTCCCAACAGGTGGCGCTGCTATGCTACATTTTGCAGGATTTACACGATTTCAGCAATAGTCATATCTCAAGAACTAATGCACGGAATTTAATAAAACTTTAGATTCAGTTAGACCTTGATATAAATTGGTGCTGATTCTTTTTAGTGTATGCGAAACTTGTGTGAGATAGAAGAAAGATTCGGGATTGGCTCATCCGACTAGTTTTACTTGATTCTGGAGAACTTCAAGATGCTTGGAAAACAAAGCTAAATGTTCCGGATGCTCTTCATTTCAGCTCATTGGCGTGGAATAGTATAGATGAAAAATCCATGTCAAATGCTTTTCTGAAGGGAAAATTTTCAAAATCCGAAATTAATGGTTAAGAGCCGCCGGAAGAGCTCTCTATGGAAGACTACACAAAAGAGGATGAATTTATACTTACAGACATCTATGTTGATGAGTACATTGATTGCGAGGTTGTTATCGCTGCCACATGCATTAAGACTATTTCTGATTTGATTTCGCAATATTGAAGTGAGGATGATATAGATGAAGATCCAGAGGAATCGTGCCCTCATCGGCAGAGGCTATTACGAGTTTAAAAATTTTAAAGAAATTTTAACTGGACATGAAAATTAAGAAAGAAATTTGCAAAAACTTGCATGTATTGAAAATAGTATATGTGAAATTACACTTAAAAAGAAAAATCAATAAAAAATAAGATTTTTCCCTCTGAGCGTTTTGAAAAAGGGTAAAATTGTAATGTTGTTTTCTCTGCATTTTGTTTTAAATGCTAAAAAAATATGATTCTTTCAGCATTATAAATAAAACTTAATTACAAATATGAATGTAACCCTTGAGAGTATTAATCATTTTTCAATGTTTTGAAAATTCATTAAATCTATAAAATTATATTATCTTAAACTTTGCATATATTGCAGTGAAACCTGGAGCTTAGTAAACGGAATATTACGTTCCACACGCTTAGAGGGTTAAATACTAATAAGGTATTGGTAAGTTTATTTTTGTGTAATTTGTTTTCTTGAAGTGTTTTTCTGTATTTGACCCCGATTTTACGTTTTCCCGTTTCGTACGTCTTTTTCTGCTGGTCCCGTGAAAAACGTAAAATCGGGGTTCCACTGTAGTTTTATCATTCTTTAGCAAACCCTAACTGTAAATGACCAAATAAAAGAGTTGGTCCTTAACAGCTAAAATTTTGACTGCACATTAGAAAATATAATAGCGCAATCGCGTCATTTTTCAGTAATGTGGAAGGATATTCCACGTAAATATACAGATTGCTTTCAAATACAAGGTCAAATTAAACGATATATTTCGTTTGATTCAGGGTTCATTTGTAGAAACCGACCAGCGCAGCGGGCGAAGTGGGCGTAGCTTGCTAGTTTTCTTATAAATTAATGAAATCCAGTTGTTAAATTATTTTTGTTTTAGAAGTGAAGTTTCCATTTAAATTTATTGTAACAGTACAATGTTTAATTGAATAAAATAAGGTAAATCTAAGAAATTGCTAAGAAATTCCAAACATGCACAGGGCAACGCAAAAAAAATAAATAATAATAAACAAAAAATAAAAAATAGATAAATAAATAAATAAATAAATAAAAATCAGCTTTCAGAAATTCTAAAAATTGTTCCGCTATTCATATTATGTATCTTCGGTGTCCATCCTCCCACTTTCAGCCCTCCCACCCAAAGGGGGCTCTTTTCTAAATTTTGCCGACACCTCTCATGTGATATATCGTTGGAAAAGTCTGTGAACGTTTAATCATAATATGCAGGGGGGGGGGGTATTTTCTAAATTTTGCACATACCCCTCATGTGATACATCGTTGGAAAGGTCTGTGACCGCTTAATCCTATTATGCATCTCCGGTGTTCATCCCCCCTTTTGCCCCCCAAGCGCGATTAGCTTTCACCACCAGGGGACGCTTTCCTATATCTGTTCCTATGAGTCGGATTACGACGGGGTATGGCTCATTCGACTCGACATCAATAGAGCTTTCCGATTTTAGTTCGTTTTTTCACCACCAGGGGCACTTTTCTATCTCTGGTTCTATGGGCTAGATCACGACGGGTACAGTTCATTCGACTCGACATCTATAGCCTTAACGATTTCAGTGCCCGAGGTTCATACAGAACAGATTGCGCTACCTGGTGGTGGAAGATGGAACTTGAGCGTGCGCAGCACGACTGCTATACGGTGCCGAAGGCAGCGGGGACCCGTGTCGGAAGTTAGTTTGGTTAGAGGTTTATACTATTCTATGTGCAAATTAAGGGATTATCCGGTGCCGAAGGCAGCGGACAACCAGGTCGGAGGTTCGTTCGGTTCGAGGTTTATCTTATTCGAGGTTTTACAAGATTCGAGGCCCCGATATAAATTAGGGGTCCGCTAGCGGGCGAAGCCAGCTAGTGCTAATAATAAAAGAGCGTGATATCACGTTTGATTTCAAATGCAGCGCTGACACGCTATGTACCTATTGCATTTTTATTCATTTCATCGATAAGTCAGTGATATTTTTTAACGGGGGATAACAAGTATTATAACAAGCCACATTTAGTATGTTGTTATTAGTTTAATTTAAAAATCTACTGGTATTTCTAGTTAACCTTTTAAACAATGACTGAAAGTAAAATGTAATTTTAAATTATTTCTCATGTTTATATTATTTAAATTATGTTTATTCTGTTTTAAAAAAAAGAAATGATATCTACAAAAACAACTTTTCAAAAGTAAAAAAAAAAGCCAAGCGTAAAAAAAAAAAGTTGTGGCTAAAAAATGGTGTGATATAAAATTTCCAAGCTATTGTATTACTTTTTTAACTTTTTTCCATTAAATAAGTTATCATATATATAAGTCGAGTGCCTACGTATATGTTAATAGAAATCGTTTTCTCCTGTACTAAATACATCCTAACGAGTTTCTGAAAATACAATTTTTTTCAAATTATGCATGATGGGCTTGGCGGCCATCTTTTCATATTTCTAAGCACCCAAATTTCTAAAGTAAAAGCGTAATATGTTTGCAATGTAATATGTTTATAACAATTTCGAACTTCAGATTTTAACTACGGACAGATAAATTAGATAAGACTGATATTTTGAGAAATTGATTTTTACTAGTTTGAAATTATTAATTACTGTAAAAAATAAATCATAAGATGAATCTTTAAGATAAGTCATCATTATCTTAAGACACAATTTTCAGATCATACAAATCTATAAATGAAACGCTTAAAATATTTGCTTAAATAACAATTTTGAACTTCGGATTTTAACTACGGATTTGGATGCTTAGAATTTTGTGAATAATATGCAAAGATGGCCGCCAAGCCCATCATGCATAATTTGAAAAAAATTGAATTTTCAGAAACTCGTTAGGATGTATTTAGTACAGGAGAAAACGATTTCTATTAACATATACGTAGGCACTCGACTTATATATATGAAAACTTATTTAATGGAAAAAAGTTAAAAAAGTAATATAATAGCTTGGAAATTTTATATCACACCATTTTTTAGCCACAACTTTTTTTTTTTTACGCTTGGCTTTTTTTTTACTTTTGAAAAGTTGTTTTTGTAGATAAAATGTACAGGTACCAAGTTGTCAGAACATCCGTGTGATTGGGGGAGATTTTTCAGTTATTTGAAGAAATTTCTGTCTTTTGACCGGATAATTTCAGGAATTTTTTAGCTTAGATTCGCAAATTTTGGAGGGGAAAGGAAATACGTAAAAATTCCGTTTCTAATACAAAAAAGGCAATAGAAGCAGATTTATCGGAAAAACCCCGTGCTTTCACGAAAATGCAACTTTAGATTGGAAGATTGTAGATCATTTTACTTTCTATTGGTGAATTTCCTGTGGTTTTAAAGGAAAATAGTCAAATCAAAGAGGAATTTATTTTGTGTTTTAACAAAACAATGCGATTCGACCCGAGCTTTCCCGGTTAAAGATGCTAAATATATTGTTTGGGTGTACAGAACGTAAGTGAAAACCTTTTTTAATAGAAAACTCCAATTAGATATTTTACATTTGCTAAAATTTTTGAGACTGCTCACTATTAACACCAAAAAGCATTTTATGTGAAAAATAACAATTATGTATTCAAATAAAGTTTTGAAATTTATTAACAGCTATACTTTCCTATTAGCCGCATTCCAGGGGTTAATAGCCGGATACATCTGATTTTTAATTTTGATTATTTCAGTGTATAAGCGCGTGGTCCGATTAGATATCTGTTAAATTTGTGTTTTATTTATTTATAGATGAAATATTAATTTCGTTATGGAATATTAGCCGGAAACAAATAGGAACTGTTTATATTATTTTAAGTGCAATCTTCTATAATCAGGCAGCACGCGATAGGTAGATTTAAAAATAATTAAATCTTGAAAATTAATTAAAAACTATAATTTATCAGTAAATTGAAATATAGTTTTCAAACAAACCATATTTGAAAATACGCTTTTTTTTTTCATATTCGACGGTTTAAAAATTGAAATTGTTCGATTACATATTTTAATTTGTTTTTAATTTAATATTTTAATTAAATTTGTGTTTTATTTATTTATTTATTAAGTTTTAATTTTGTTATGGAATATTATCTGGAGACTATTTATATAGTTTTCATTGCAAACGGGTTAGTATTCTTTTGTAATCGAGCTGCAAGCGATAGAAATAGATTTCATAAAAAAATCTGTTCAAAAATGTGTGTGTGAAACTATTTATATAGTTTTAAGTGCAAACGGGTTAGTATTCTTTTGTAATCGAGCTGCAAGCGATAGAAATAGATTTCATAAAAAATTGTGTTAAAAAATGCGTGTGTGAAACTATTTATATAGTTTTAAGTGCAAACGGGTTAGTATTCTTTTGTAATCGAGCTGCAAGCGATAGAAATAGATTTCATAAAAAATTGTGTTAAAAAATGTGTGTGTGAAACTATTTATATAGTTTTAAGTGCAAACGGGTTAGTATTCTTTTGTAATCGAGCTGCAAGCGATAGAAATAGATTTCATAAGAAATTGTGTTCAAAAATGTGTGTGTGAAACTATTTATATAGTTTTAAGTGCAAACGGGTTAGTATTCTTTTGTAATCGAGCTGCAAGCGATAGAAATAGATTTCATAAAAAATTCTGTTCAAAAATGTGTGTGTGAAACTATTTATATAGTTTTAAGTGCAAACGGGTTAGTATTCTTTTGTAATCGAGCTGCAAGCGATAGAAATAGATTTCATAAAAAATTGTGTTAAAAAATGTGTGTGTGAAACTATTTATATAGTTTTAAGTGCAAACGGGTTAGTATTCTTTTGTAATTGAGTTGCAAGCGATAGAAATAGATTTCATAAAAAATTGTGTTTCAAATATATATTTTAAAACATAAAAAATCCGTAAATTGCGATATATACAGTTTAAAAACAAATTGCATTTGAAAGTACATTTTTTAGACTATTCGACGGCGTAAAATTTGAAAATATGAGATGTTTAGAAGTTTTAAAACTTGCAGTAATACGGAAATTTATTAGTTAGGTGTTGCCACTCTCAATATGAAGTAAGAGTTTTTCACGGAAATGTTTTTGCTTTATAATATAGATATAATGAACGGAAAAGTGTGTATCAATTCTCGGATTGTTTGAGAGTGTATACACGTAGGATGAAGCTGGAATATTATTTTAACTTAATTTATTATAACGTAGTTAATAACACATATTTCTTTATCAGGTAAATGAAAAACTCAAATCAATTAATAGAAATCTAAAAAATAATATAAGATTATTATTTTTTTTTTTGGAAGCTTGAAAATTTCGACATGATTCTAATTTAAAACTAGTCTTTGGGGGCCACCGTAATACTTACCCATCATGGATATGCATAACATAAAATATGAAAATAAAACATGTGTAAACTATTTATAAAATGCATTGCAATTCGAATAAAATCGTGGCTTGATGACGTCATAAACTTTAAATGCTCTATTACTGAGTTGCGTAAAAGAAACGTCCTTATAGCTCCAAAATTGATAATCATATTAAATAACAGTTTACTGCGTCGGATTAAGTGTCTCATTTCCAATTAAAATATATCTTTGAATTGAAATTTGAATGAAATACAGGATCATGAAAAATCGAAGAGTGTGGAAAATAGGATTACAAATATCTCGGCAACTCTTTATTAGGGTGGATCGAAATATTTGTTTTCACAATTTCAAAACCTACCTATGCGGAAAAGATGTTCTGTTGTATGGAGATTAAGAGAAAAATAATTAAAAAAATTAATTTCAAAATTTAATACTGCCGCAATGGGGTTGAAATTTCTAAAAAAATGAAAAAAAGACATAATTTTGGTTAGATGATTTTTGAATAAAAATAATTGTTCTAATATTAATCAAAACCTACCTATGCCGAAAAGATGTTCTATTGTATGGTGATTAAGAGAAAAATAATTAAGAAAATTAATTTCAAAATTTAATACTGCCGCAAGGTGTTTGAAATTTATGTATTTGAGTCTTTTTACGGTAAAAAGTCAAAGTGATTTTTGTTAAATTAAATATACATTTTAGTAATTTTAAATATTAATTGGAATAAGAGGACACTTACTTGGTTACAAGAAAAAACGTTAGCTTCTTATTTACCAGCTTCTTTATTATTAAATAAAGAAAAACATTTAAAATCATCGAAATTACAGTGGGCGATAATCACGTTTGGTGTTGAAAATTGACATGAGGTTTCGTGATTCGATGCAATTTCTTATCAAACCGTCTCTTCTATATAATCAACAAACAGCAGAAGATGCTTTCGTGACTGTTTTGACTATCCGTTCTGTAGCTTGAGTGTGGCACGGAAACCCCTTGATAGTAGATATTATTGCCGTCGGAATAATTGCTGGATTTACTATTGCTTCTGAAATCATGTCGTCACTAAATTGTTCAGTTAGTTGAGGTTCTGTCACATTTTTCCATTTAATCAAATCAATATAATCCGTCGCACAAAGTTCAAAAGCTCGTAAATTGAAGATACGGATATTATTCTTTGAAATGTTTGGGATTGCAGTAGACCGTTTGACTTCGCTCGTTTTTAGAATTCTTCGAAGGGACAATTGCCTTATGTGAGTTCCGTCGTCAGGTGACATCGATATCAGGATATTTCCAGGATGGCAAAAAACCCATTTCTCGTAATAACAAGGTTCTATTCCACCAGTGAAGCTTCTGATCCCAGTCGTAATTCCATCTACGTACGCGAAAAGATGAGGTAGTGGAAGCTCATTGGCGTGTAACTGGCACACAAACCATTGAAGTGGACGCTTCAGAATCAGTTCTAAATTTCGAATAACACCTTCTTTAGCACCTGTGTTAATAGATGTTCCTTCGCTACCGATCGCAACCAACTTTGTTACATCTATATTGTTGTCAACGCAGGACAAAAAATTTATGATGTCTTTTCCAATGACTTGCACTCTCCCAGAATTTACAGATACCTGTCCGATGTACTCGGAACTAGGTTCTTTTACCAAGCTTACGTGTTCTTCTATTATGACTTTTCTTATGTTATCTCCTAGTGATATAGTTCTGTCTTTACGTTCATCGAAGTATAAACCAAATTGGTCATGGTCAGAATCTTTCACAATTGACTGAGACTTTAGAGTTGTTCTTGCCTTTGTTCTCTCACGTCGAATTTTATTTCTGTCAAGATCCATCGCCTTGTGAGATTCTACCCACATCTTGAAGCGCAGCTGACACGATGGCAGCGCCTGCTCGGTCGGAACTGCCAAAACGGTCCAATGTCTTTGCTACGGCATGTAATTTCGTCACGACAGATGTGACAGTGACACCGTCAGCGTTTTGGGCGTCGCTTTCAACGATAGCTGATGATGAAAAAAAGTCAGCATGCTCGCATACACGCCGCTTCAATTTACACCCGTTATTCATATTCATATTCAAATATATTGAACTGGAAGAAATATCAGGCAGTGTCTTGTTTTTCTCCACGTATCGCCCTTGCTTTAATTTTCGTTTCTCGGCCTTAGTTATTTGTAAAGTGACTTTCCAATCCAGCGACCCGATTACCATTTTTCTTACAGTTCGCATGTCTAATAGAAATTCTCTCTCGTTCATTGGTACTTTCCATTCTTTCTTACAGAAGCAACATTCAAATGATTTACAAGTACACGCCGATATATCAAAAACAGCATTTGCGTTTTTCCGGAAGACGTCAATCTGCTTGCGATAGCTTTCAATCCCTTTTCTGGCTTTGTAAGATTTAAGAAGACCGCGATATTGGTCGTGGTATAATCGAACTTTTCTCAAAATGCTATAGTGGTCAATTATTGTGATTGAAGCTCGTTTCCAGGTCTCTTCTAACTTATTAGCAACTTCTTCGCATGAGGAGGAAAATGTAGATGTAGACAATGTGTCCTTGCTTCGGTATTCTTTTGAATGCCAACATACGCACTTTATTACGTTACTGTAGGTAGGAAGCATATTCGTTGGCATATCACAACCAGACCAATATATAGGGCAAATCATGTCTTTTCTTAACATAGCCAGGGTGTACACTACTTACAAAGAAAACTTACACAATGAAATCGAAATTTGTTTCACTTTTCGAGAACAGCGCCCGATTCCGTAAGCCGCTAGCTTTGAACTGAATGAGCGAGCGGTGGGAACACGTTTATCCAATATTACTCAGAGTAAGGCTCCTTTAACTATTATAGAAGCCCTAATTCAGAGCCACGTGGGCGTATCATATGATGTAGGGAAGATACCATGACGTAGCGCTTCCAACTTATGGAGGGGTGGAAGGATAAAGCTGAAGAATGAAAAAGCTGGAAATGCCCTTTTTTCGAAAATCCAACCCCCTTGCTCCAGTATTAAATTTTGAAATTATTATTTTTTATTAATTTTATTTTAATCTCCATACAATATAACATGTTTTCCGCAAAGGTATGTTTTGATTAAAATTAAAACAATTATTTTGAATCAAAAATCACCTAACCAAAATTAGGTCTTTTTCCAATTATTTTTCGAAAAATCAAACTCTTTGCGGCAGTATTAAATTTTAAAATTAATTTTTTTAATTAGTTTTCTCTTAATCTCCATACAATAGAACATCTTTTCCGCATAGGTAGGTTTTGATTAATAATATTTATTTTTTCACCATATACCATCGATCCACCCTACTCATTATCCGATCGACTTCATTCTTTATGCAAAATTTATGTTTTTTTATTGTCTTTTATATTTACTCCTTAAAATAAACAATTTCGAAATTTTTTATATTCCTTTTATCAGAACGAATATTTCGAGAGTCCGAAAAAAATAGTTCCGTATAATCGAGGTTACTGAAATTCCATAAGCTTCTTCCCATTATTACATACTAAGTACATACCAAATTTAAAGTCTGTATCTCAATTTGTTCGGGACATAGAGCGTTTACAGACACACACACACAGACAGACAGACACACAGAAACACACACACAGACAAACGGACGGCATTTTTTTTTTTTTTTCAAAAAATATGTTTTTCGGAATCTTCAGTGTCTGAAACATGTAAATTCGTCAAAAAAAAAAAATTTCGATTTTCAAAATGATTACAAGATTTACCCTACACTACGTATGATGGGTAAGTAATAATTCGTAGCCACGAATTGATTTAAAAACAACTCTTATATTTCATTACCGCGTAGAAGTCCTCTCAAAAATAGAAAACAGGTCTGTCGCCTTTTAAGTCCCAAATAATCAGTTATGAAATACTCTACATGGGTAATTTTCTTCATTAATATTTGAAGGTAGATTAGAAATTTTTGTAATAATAATATGAAGATTAGAAAAGAATCTTTCAGTGAAATTGACTTATCAAATTAAACTTTTTCGGCAAAATACTTACTACAACACTTACTTAGATTAATTAACAAATAATATAGAAATAATATATCGAAATCTTTCGATTCTTATAAAAGATAAAAAGTAAATATTTTTCTGTAAATTATATGGGTTTTTTTAGTGTAAAAATTTCTACGAGGCAACTTCCAACAGTACAAAAGCTATTCATACACAAACGTTTGAGAAATTATCCATTAAACAATATATCAAACTGGGAAATTGACTGTGCTTTCTAGACATGGTAAAGTATTTTAATGAAATATAAAATGTCCTGATATTAATAGACTATATATACTTCTGATATTAATAGACATATTAAGGTGGTTCTCACATGACCTGCTTGACAAATGGAAACTTTCTGACACATTTTCTGACTCATTTTTAAACGCAAATGCATAAAATTGGCACGCCTGACTATGGAAGTGCTTTGGAATCGAAATGAGTTTTCCATTATTTTTTTGATAAATAAATTACTTATCGAGTTATAAGAGATTCGTGTCACGTGACGACACCTTTTACCCCTTTTTCGACCTGCAGCGTCGGTATTCGGTTCAAAACGCCGACTTTGACAGTATTTTCTGAAAGCTCTTCTGCCTTTGCCAAAAGATGGAAAATGTGTTTCGATTGCAAAGTTTCTGAATAAGAACACCTGCCCATTTCGTGCATTTCCGAACAAAAATGAATTTAAAAATATGTCATAAAGTAGCCAGTTTGGATTTGAGAACAGCCTTAAATAAATCTATATATATAAAAGCCATTCTTTGTATGATTGTATGTATGTATGTTCCTTATACAAATCTACAGTTTTTGTCCGATTTGAACGAAACTTTATGTACATACTTTTTAGAACACGAGTAAAATCACTGTCTACTTTAAAAATTTCTCAGACCATTATTTACCACTGTTTTCAACCATCGCCCATAGGTTATCATTACAAAAATCTAATTTTCTTTTCAATTTCTAATGCAATTTCTTTCCCGTTGTCATTCAAAGAAACTGCATATGGACAATATTTGTATAAACCAATTTCAGATTCACTCACTATAATTTGAAAAGCGAAACTGACGTCAATTATATCAGATGTGATTTTCTTCGCATATTACAAAGATTACTATAAGTGCTTTAAGCGGCACAATACGTTTATTTAAATGTGTTTGGAGATAAAAATAAATAACTCAGCTCCTAATTTTACAAAGGCAAATTGTTTTCACTGGTTTGTTAATATTAAAGTAATTTTTTTAAGAAATAAAAACATATTTTTGCGCATTCAAACTTCATGTTTCAATTTATTCTACATAATCAAAAATCGTCTGTCAAATATTGACATTTAGCAATCATTACATCGTAACTTTTTTCAGCTTCAACCTCAACCAAGGAGGCAAAGTAACTTGGATGCAGATGGACAATAAATGCCCACTATTAATAAAAATTGGATTTAAAGAAAACAATACAGTATTTTCCATTATTATTTTCTTCAAAAATGGGTGTTAAAACAAATGGGATTAAAAGTGAAATGGTTTATCGAGAAAAAAATTAAATACATTTTTTTTAAAAATATAAAACATTTATTTTCATTTTAAAAATTAATATATTTTTGATAAGTTCGACAACGTGGCGACATTTTCATTTCACCAGCTTCGAAATTATTACCCAGTTCTTAAAAGAACACAATATTTTTGAAAACTAATGTTTTGCATAAAAAATCACAACGCAATTTTAGCAAATTCTGTTTAAATTACATTGTAAATATAATTTCGGAGTTAAATTTAGTATTTAATAATATTGTTTAAAATTTTAATTGAGTACAGATGTATTGAATTTCTTTAATCGCTTTTATGTTTTAAATAGATAATGTGCATGTGACGTCACGCACTCAATTAAAGTCGTTTTTCTCAATTAACTTTCAGCGAAAAGTAACAATTCTTGCGGAGTTCGTAATTCCTAATGTATTATTTCCTACATATAATATAATGTATTCTAACTATTTGAAAATTACGAGAAACTTGGCGAAACTTCAAGCAATATAGCTCAACGTTGCCTGTGTTAAGTTGACAAACATGCACATGATCTATAAATTTAAATGCATATTTGTACATGATGCATGAAGTGGTAGAATTAGTTTTAACTAGACACGTATCGGTTCAGAGGAAAATCTACCCCGGTGAAAGTGTCGTCATATTTTAAATCATGTGCCGGTTTTTATTCACAAAATATTAGTATTTTATAGCAATTACACAAAGTAGCGTAATTTCCACAGAATGTATTGGTCGTCAAAGTATAAGTTTAACATCCTTTTACCGTACAATTTTACAGAATATTAAATTACTTTAAAATTACTTTAAAATACATAAAACATCAATAAATTGAGATACGTTTTTCAAACGAATAACATTGAGAGTACATTTATTTTATTCGACTGCATAAAAATTGAATGTGCTATGTTTAGAAGTAAATGTCTTTACTTTATAAAGAGTAAAAGTTACGTAAGTTAATCTTTCGTAATAGGATTGGACACAGATTTAAAAATATACATGCTTTAAAATTACTTTAAAATCTATAATAAATCAGTAAATTGAGATAAACATTTCAAACTACATTTGAAAGTGTATTTTTTTTTCTAATTGATAGTTTAAAAAATGAAATTATGCGATATTTAGTAGTTACAAATACGCAGTACAAGCAAAATTTAATGGTTTGGTCGTTGCTACCGTCAATATGATGCCGACATTACTCACGGATGTGTTTTTATTTTTTAATATAGATAGATGCCATATGAAAGCAAATTTCGCAAAATGTTACGACATTTTTTTTTTCATTGTCAGGAAAATCGTATACTTTTATATTGTATGCGCAAAGAAAACGCGCATTCTCATTTATAAAGCTGAGAAATTTTACTATGGTTGAGTTAAAATAACGCTTTTTTTCTAATTGTCATTTTTATCGATTTATGGTTGAGTATGCGCAAATCATATTGTAGTCATTGTTATTGTCGTATTATTGTATTTTAATTTATGTTAACCTGGGCAAAGCCGGGTGGTTCTGCTAGTTTTATATAAAATTGTCTGTGGGGGCTTTAAAGACCGGTTGGGGGAATAGGTGATAGGCTCTGGAGTTCTGTTCCACCTACGGTGTAGATATTACGAAATTAGTATTCAGAAAGCGTATATCAGCTAATTTCAATACTATTTGAAATCCAAAATGCAGTCGTCCAAAAAAAAAAAAAAAAAAAAAAAAAAAAGAAGAAAAAAAAAAAGAAAAAAAGAAAGGAAAGAAAACATACATTTTAATTTTCAAATTGTCACAGAAGAAAAAGAAAATAGCCATTGGCCTGGGAATTAGCCTTCTTTCAATTTCTGTTTAAAAATAAATAAATAAGGATAGGGGATGGTGTTCATCTTGAAATTGTACCAAACTCTGAAATTTGAAATACTAACACCTAATTTTGACATCAGGCCTCTACCTGCCCGGCATGAATGCTTAGCTTGACGGGTTAGTACCTGGGAGCGGGGCGGAAATCGCCTGATCACAGCATGGCTGTGATCTACCTGACTATAGATTTGTTGACATCGCTGCAGTGCTTGCTCTTTTGTGGTTTGCAACAGTTATCTTTGTTTGCCGGTTCAAGGTTTCTATTTAACTTTGTTGAATTGACAGATTTAAAAGGTCTCGTATTTTAAAACCTTGATCAGGTGACGAGACCCTCACCTGACTAGGCACCCCCAGAGGTATAATTCACAGGTGACTTGGAGGGCTTTGCACCCACGACGGATTTTTCATGCACCAGGCGCCTTTAGCGTACGTAGATTTTCATATTTGTCGTCTCTGTTGACCTGTCACGCTCATGGTGAATGATACCAATTTTTTTAGAAATTATGAAGGTTTAAAGTTTGAAACTCCTAATGTTAAATTCACTTGTATTTGTTGCAAAATAGATTGCAATGCAGTTGTTTTTTTAACATAACTACAACACTACTAGGCGGAATGAGTCGTAGTTTTGGATTCGTATATTTGAAACATTTTCAAATTGATTTCTGTTTTTAAAAAGTACAGGTTACATTTCGTATTTTTTTTTTATCGAAAATTAATTTTTTAAATATATATTTTCGAAATAAATTTTTGAAAAAAATATTAATTGTAACCTATGAAATGTTATAACATAAATCGTTTTCCAGAAACTTCAAATATGCGAATCCAAATTTACAGCTTATTCCGCTAAGTAGTTTTTGAGTTATGTTTAAAAACTACCAGCATTGCAATATGTTCTGAAAAGATTATAAATTAATTTAATATTAGGAGTTTCAAATTTTAAACCTTCATAATTTCTAAACAACTTGACTGAATGACTCCCCGTTTGATATCATAAATTTTTTTTCAACG
This sequence comes from Maratus michaelseni, assembly GCA_963931845.1. Classification (NCBI taxonomy): domain Eukaryota; kingdom Metazoa; phylum Arthropoda; class Arachnida; order Araneae; family Salticidae; genus Maratus; species Maratus michaelseni. Next base: position 240,480,090 of record OZ007586.1, on the reverse strand, counting down.
TAATATTTCAAACAATTTTAAACATTATTGTTTGTAGACATATATATATAGAGAGAGTTTCTTGTGTATATATAATAGAGCATGATTACGTATATCGTATATCACAATTACATCTGTAATTCTTTTAATTTAATTTAATTTATATTTTCATATTATCGGATAAGTGCTATTTATTTAGAATAAACAGAAAAACTAATTATTTCATATTTCATCGATAATTTTCAAAAGAAAATCATTTGGTTAATAATCCTTTATTTTAAAATTTTAAGGTATGATATACGGTTCAGATACACAGACAGACAAAAAGATGAGCACAAATATTTATAGTATGGAATATTAAACTAAGATTTTGACTCATAAAATGTATGATAGAAAATGGAAAAATTTCGTCTCTTAGGAGATTCTGAAAATGTTTTGTTGTAAGTATTAACGGCTATTATCAATCAAACCTTTATCATATGATTTTTTTGTTCACTTTAAGCGAACACAATACCCCAAAAATGATCAAAATATTGATTTTTTTCTTTAATTATCTTGAATTCTAGATCTAACATTTTTGTACATGTGTTTAAAATGCCAAAGCTGTAATCGTTAATATTACTATATCAGTAACTGTACAGGGTTGCAGTTCAAGAGGTTCATTTTCATAAATGAAAACTTGAAATGACATTTTCTCTATGTTTATTTTCTCTTTGTTTTTAGTTTTCTTAAATGCAAATTTTTTCTTTTTTCTGTTTTTTTTTCTTTTTGAGACAGAGGTTTATAATTTTTTAACACGTTCTTTATTGTGTATGAGATAAAATTGTGCATGAAATTAGCATTACGGCTTTCAGTTTTTTATTTATTTATTTATTTTTAATAAATAAAATTATACGAAGAAGCAGAGATTTCATCGTTTTTCATTTTATATGACAATAAAATTAAATCTAATATTAAAAGTACTTAAAATTCCATGTACAGTCTTGTATGGTAAATTTTAGTTTAAAAAAAAAAAAAAAAAAAAAAAAAAAAAAATCCAGAAAAAAATATTTAAAGAAATAGTAGGAATTTTTGAATTTACAGTTTATTTTAACTTTTTAAAAACTTGATTTGAAATATTTTTGGTTAGGTTTTGACTCTTTCAAAACAGATTCGGGTCAACCCGATTTTTCAAAAGATAGTCCTGAATATTTTTCAAATGAAAAAATACATATATTTTTGAACATTAATGTGTATATATGCGTTCATTTCTATTCAAAAAATATAAGATTGGTATTAAAGATATAATTGAAGACTATTTTTCCATAATTGCATTAAAATATTAATTAATTTTCTTTCACTTCGTTTCGGGTTTGAATTATCCGACCCGTGCAGGACTCTAGCCGGAACTCGGACCTCAGGAAGGAACCTTAGTAAAGACGAAGACGATCTGTCTTTAATGACAATGACGATGATACAATTTAAAACCCTAAACTAGGCGAAAATATGGAAGGACAGCAGTCGAGATTATTTACCGATAGTTTAACTGATAAAAGGACATTCAGATTTTGGGATGACGGATTGATTCTCTTTTCTTAGAGAGATTTGGGATCGCGAGAAGCAACTGAGGAAAGAAGACCGATGATGGAAGAATAGGGTATGAGATAAACGGCACGTGCTTCCTGTCAGCGCTCTCTTTCTACGGCAATCGACCTTCAACCGAGCAGAATGCGCTAATTAGACTTATTACCAGCAACTGGATATTGAACAGGAATGTTTATATTTGTACCCCAGTCCTTCGTTAGCATGCTTGGTCCATCTGCTAGAGCCTACAAATCTCTCTCAACAGCCTCACTTTCAACAACAAGAAATATCGGAAAACGGGAACCATTACATAAAAAAATCTAAACACAAAAGTACTTGGGATCGATAAAACATCCTTCAGAATGGGGAAGCAAAGAACTGTCCTCTGAAGTTAAGAGTAGCAATTATATGCCTATCAGGGGGGAGGGAGGGGGGGGGTTATAAAGATAACTATTCAAATGTAGCTCTTTAAATTTCGTTTTATCCAGTTTTTTCTTCTTCTTTTTTTTAATATTCCGTATTTTATATAATACAATTTTTCTAAACTTTAATTAGGAAGCCTAAACTTCTTAATTACCCTTTTAACCATACTGACTTTAAGTTACTTAAAATAAACGCAAAACACATATATGTACAGTACACAAAAGAAACGCATACACTGTGTGTGTCCAGTTTTAATTGATGCAAATGTATATATATATATATATATATCATCATCATCATCAACCGTTTTCAATCCACTGCTGGATGTAGGTCTCCCCCAGATTTTTCCATTGTTGCCTGTCTAGTGCTTTAGTCATCCAATTAACACCGGCCACTTTTCTGATTTCGTCACTCCATCTTACTTGAGGTCGTCTTCTTGGAAAGTGAAAAATATATATATATATATATATATATATATATATATATATATATATATATATATATGCAATTACCTTGGGTAATTAGTGCTGTTAATTGAGGACTAGCTTTTGCAGAAATAATACGGTTTTAATATCTGCAGTAAGGCATGAATTCTATTTACAGGACATATACTTCTATTTACAGGATACATACAAATTATATACAGGTTTTAAGGGAACAGAGAGGACTTCTGCCGCAATTGATCGGCCGTGAATGCATCGCCGATATCAGAGGTTGACTGGGCCGTCTGTCCACACCAACTCGAAGAAATCTGAAAAGGATTTTAACATTCCGCTCCCAGGCCAGAGATGCAAAATCACTCGGTCATCAAGTTTATTGTGTGTCGAGTTTTGCTAGCCTTGTTAATTCTTGTGAGAACGTGCTGCGCCTCTCTTGTTGCAGTCGGGCGTTGTTATGGGAAACGATAACCACATACCATTCACATATATATGAATCCACTTTAAAAATTTTCAATAGCAACACCACAATTTTATTACATATTAAAGTTCAGCATGTCTAAAAACGTGGGAATGTGTGAACTTACTTTTTAACAATTTTTAATGATTACTAAATATGCCATCGGGATCGAGAGCTATTAGCATGATACTGTCGGTCTCAAAAAAGTTCCAGCCCTTCACGGCACAAAAGGAACAAATTGACTGCGTCGACATTTGATTTTATGTGGAGAAAAAAAGAGTGTATTGGGCGTCCCTTTCCCTATATATTTTTCTTAATCATTTTTTATCCAAAACAGAGCTATGCCATATGTATCAAGTTTTATGTGTTTTTATTAAACGTTAAAATATTTTGGACCAGAAATTTTACTTAATAAATTAAATTAAATAAATGCCATATAGAAACAAGAAACATTTTTAAAAAAATAAATTTTCTGATTCAAAACAAGTTTATTTGATGCGAAAAAAAGTGTAAAAGTTGGCCGCTGTAGATTTGCCCCAAAAGGCACTTCGGAAATCTTTCGATGTCGCTGAAAACTTTTCGTTCTTAATATTCGAAATAATGGGCCACTAAAACACCCTCGGTGGATCACCCCGCGACCTACGTTATACACGGCCGGTGCATGACGTTTAAAACGTCACATGGAGTGGATCATTTTTACACGGTGATAGATGCAAAGCGGCGCTCCCACCGTTTTGCACCAATCACTGTGTAAAAATGATCCACTCCATGTGACGTTTTAAACGTCATGCATCGGCCTTGTATAACGTAGGTCGCGGTCACTCGTAGCACACAAGACACAGTTTTAAGACCCTATTTTATGTGATACTTTGTGAAAGCGCAAACGCAACGCGCATATTTTGGATTAAATTACTTTGGATTCAACCGTTTCTGAAATATTAATTAATATTTAATAAAGAGATGAGTAAAATTCGTTAATAGAAACGTTTGCGTTTTTTTTGTTTGTTTGTTTGTTTTTAGAATTCTTAAGATAGGAAATCCGTCAAAATATACTTTTGCTCCCTTCTGGTTTCGGCTATTTTTAAGAGATAATAAGTTGAAAATAAATTTCCTGTCATTTCATGTATGCTAAAAATTAGGAATTGAGCAATATTTTTATGGATTTCCAGATGAGCCTTGTTATTTTCATCAAGAAATACAGTCAAACCGCGACCTGCATTAATACATGGCCGGTGCATGACGTTTAAAACGTCACATGTAGTGGATCATTTTTACACGATGATTGGTGCAAAAAAGAGGGCACGTCGCTTTGCACCAATCACCGTGAAAAAATGATCCACTTCATGTGACGTTTTAAACGTCATGCACCGGCCGTGTATAACGCAGGTCGCGGTTAAACTCGGTTAAGACGCGTTTCAAAGGAATGGACAAAAGTTGCCAATTAAACGAGATCGCGTATTAACCGTGATTTGCATAGTGTTGCAGGAACTGAGCTTATTTGCACATATTATAATCTAAATGAACTTTATAGCTTTCGTTTATATGTTTACGGTCGAAATTGTGTCTTTTATGCATATTGAGATTAAAGTTTAACTGCATTCAGGTTTAACTCATTATTTGTTTCGCTATTATTCATTTTCGTTTTCGTTTTCGATCGAAACTCGAAAAGGACCGAAATTCATTTTCAATTCGGTTTCAGATTGAAAAACTTGTTTCGGTTGGGCACTTCTACAGGGTGATTACCAAATGGGTTTACACTCCAAAAAATAAGAATTAATTTTAATCGTTTGGTAAAACAATTTATTTCTCTATTTCAGCGTTTGGCAATTTTCTGTTAGTGCAGACGATTTTTGTATAAAGCAAATATTTTAAATTATTTTAAATATGCAAGCCAAAAGAATGATGAATAAACAGCTCTTTGATCGCAGATTTTCCGCAGGTAAAATCTTTAAGCAATTAAAATTCCTTGGTTTTAATAAAACATTTATATATAGAACTTATAAATCGATTATTGGGTACTAATAGTTGTAAAGATCGACCTAGGTCTGGTCGTCCACGCTCAGTTTGCACAAAAGAGCGCATATCAAAAGAATTCGTTGAAAGATACGAAGAAATCCATAACGTTCTGAAAATAAAATGGCTGCGAAAGAGAAATTTAGTCGAAGACTATGCAAATTATTATAAATGAAGACCTGGATTTTCGCCCTTATTGCAGAAGAAAAGTTCAAGCTTTGACTGCTGCACAAAGAATAAAAAAATTACAAAGATGCAAGAAATTGCTGAAGCGGCATAATAGGAAAAGTGTTGACAGAAATATATTTTCTGATGAGAAGCTATTTTGCACTGAACAGTGTTATAATGCTAAAAATGATGTCGTATATTCAGCAACCTTCGATGATATACGTGAAAACCTTCGAACTGTTAAACACTTTCAGAACAAAAATTCTGTTATGGTTTGGGCTGCAGTATCAAACAATGAATGCCTTTGAAATTCAACGATAAAAGGATAAAAATCAATGCGGAATATTGCAAACAGGACATATTGGCTACACATTTATTGCCACATGCTGACAGATTGTATCACTAAAAGAATTGGAAATTTCAGCAAGATTCTGCACCTTCGTACCTAACTAAATCAACACAGGCTTGCCTCCATGTCCATTGTCCGAACTTTATCATGCAAAAAGATTGGTCACCTTCTTCACCAGATCCAAATCCTTTAGATTATTGCGTCTGGTGGGTTTTAGAGAGTAAAGTAAATATTGGCGTGTTGAACTTTGCCCAACAACATAAAACTGATGATAAAAGATATACAGCATAGTTGCCAGATTATGATTTTATCAAATGGGGAATTTTGGCATGCGGAATACAAAAAAATTGGATTTAGGCACGAGAAAACGGAACAAATTCAAAATGACATTTAAATATTTTGAAGTAAAAATATTTATTTATATGAAGCTAATGATTTTGAATCATCTTGCAATTTTAAAACACAAACTAGTAAAATTTTTAACTATTAAAATAATGCTGTTAAAGAAGTAAGTTTAGCTCAAAAACATATCTACTTGTAAATTGTTAAAGATTTTACTTCTAGAAGAATTTTTCTGTTTCTAATTATATTGGTGAAATGTTTACCAGGAATATACCATGTTTAAAGAGACAACTCCGATTTAATCATCTGGTATGAACATCTGTCCCTTGTATCAGACCAATATAAACTTATTGGAGAAAATACTTGCGCGACGTAAAAATTAGGAAGCCAGTATGCTTAAAATAAATTAACCGAACTTGAAAACGTTCTTGGTAGATTTTTTTGGGGAATGGATTGAACATTAATTTCATTCTTGTGTGTGTTGCCAAATCCATAGAAATTTTCGTTATTCCATCAATAGATCGTTTTAACAAGATTCTTCGTACATGTTCATGACTATTGCTGCTTTGAAGTGTTCCTAAAGAAATCTTGTGTGATGTGCATGGAGTAAAGCAATTTATACGAAAAAATAATGATATTAGCTATTCCGCGTGTGACATTTAATTTTAGACAACATATCAAGGCGCCCCACAAAAACTGGGTCGTCAAGCCACACTAGTCTTTAAATAAATATTGGACCATAAATGAGCCTAACCCATTTTTTTAATGGAATTAAAAAATAAAGCATTTTTTAAAAGAATTGTTATTATATTTTGCATATTAACTATTTAAATATTGCCTTCATGATTTTTTTATTACTTATTTATGAAAAATCATGAAAGTAATACTGGTTAAGGAAATCTTGAATGAGAAATGAGAATTTGAATTTAAATAAACTTACTATACACTGTTCAAATATATTTAAAGGAGTCTGTATTGGTTATAAAGATTTAATTAACACAATAAATTAAACGCATGTCGTAAATACAATGCAGTCAAGGACTGATTTATGGCAGGGCAATTAGGAACACAAGGCAAGGAACCCACTCTCAAAGGACCCCCCAAAATCTAAAACAGTAAGGGAATTAAAAACATATAAAGTGTTATGTAGGGAGCCTCTGAAAAGGAGTGTTCCTTGTGACATCTGGTCATTAAATTGATCCCTGACTGCAAATTATCTTTAAAATAGAATATCTTTACAATTCAGTTAATATAAATGATAGGCAAAAAAATTCTCTTTATTACAACGTAAATCTATTTTTTTCATCTGTTACAAAATAAAAATTAAGTAGATTACATCTGCTCTTTGCTACTGAAATATTACTGAAATTTGCTACTGTATATTCAAGTCCGAACAAAAATACTAAAGAGCCCTGATCTAAGCGATCATAATGACATTATACATTAAGACTTTGTTTACACATTTTCAGCTAGATATATAAAAACAAGATACATAAAAATAAAAAACAAATATATAGGGCAGTTGCGAATGACGTCATCGTGGAGGTCAAGAAAAACAAAGAGGCAGTCCTGATTGGTGGCTGAGAGGTTCACGTGACAGACTATGGAGGTCACGAATAATGGTTTATCAGCTCATTGTAACTTCCCTTATAGCATGACAGCCCACAAACTGGAGGTGCTCTCAGTGCAGTATCTTATAGGAATAACTAATGTTGAAAAGGCATTATTTTTTTAGAAAAATACAGAAACAAACAGACTAATATTATAGGAAATTGTAAAATCTGCTATATACCGAGGGTGATCGCACATTTTTTACGACTTTCACTGTATTTACAAAATTATTTTACATAAAATATTTGTGTTTTAAATGTTCAGTTTTGTAACCCTTATTTTGAGCTACCTTTATATCCCGTAATTCCCATGACGATAATGCCTTTTGTAGTTTTGGAAGAGGTATTTTGGCCCATTCCTCTTGAGCAGATTTCCAAAGTCCATAAAGGGTTGTAGGTCGACGCGACGTTTGGATTACGCGCTTTTTAAAAGTCCAAAAGCGCAAAAAATCCATGAATGATACATCAGGAGATTTAGCAGGTATATCAGTGAAGGGCATAGCCCTGATACCCGTTTCTCGTTCCATTTTTTCCAGTAAATTAACAGTGGATTGTGATGTGTGGCTGCTTGCTTTATCCCGATGCAGTTCACCAGATTGATGTCACTGGGGGTAAAGAGATGGTATTTCTTGTTTGAATATTGGGAGTAAAATATGTTTCTGATACTATGTGGAACTGATATTAACATTTCCTCCACTCTCTTTAGTTTTAATTTGCCGTTATATTCGAAACCAGCAGTAATCATAAATCCTTTGCTAAACTTTCTTTAGATACATTGAACCATGTTTTAAGATTTTTTTTCCTCTTTGAGGATAATAAATGGATCTCTTTTTATTACAATCATTTAAATACACCGAAGCTTCATCTTTTTCTCCGTATAAATGCTTCTCATAAAGAATTCTGCATCGTGTTCTCGGCGATATGTCGTGGAGAAAGACGATGAACATTGTGGTTGTTAGCCTTTTTAAAATTCAAATCAGTGTTAATGATTTTGTTAACAGTCGACACGAGGCATTTTAACGATTCAGCAAGAAACTTTTGACTTGGGGATTTTCTTTCACCATAAAATTCTTACTTTTCAACATATGAAGAATTACTTTCTGTTCTTGATCTTGGGTAAATATTTGGAGCAATATTTTTACTTGAAGCCAGACATTCACATTTGTTTTCCTGTCTTATTGACAATATTACCTACTGTGGCTTTAGATATAGAAAAACCGTGCCTTTCACAGCGTTTTTTAATAACCGAATACGATTAATTATCTTCAGAAAGTGCAGAAAGGTAGCCTTTCATCCATCGTTTCTTTAAAAAAGCCATTTTGCATGTAAACAAAAATTTCAGTTGCCAGGCGATTTGACAAGAAAGGATCAGTTGCCAGGAATTTATACTTTCAAAAACATATTAGTTGTGAAAAATAATTTCTCTATGCAGACGATTTTTTTAAACACTAAAACAAACTCATCTAAAACAAGACTTACCCTATACTACGTATGATGGGTAAGTAAAATGTACGAACAGCCTCTGTATTTTACACGTATATAGATAGAAGTGCCATGTGGCTTTACAAAACACAGCTTTCTCATACTACGATATTTGATTTTATGGCTACGAATATTTTAAATTGTGGGTAACAAAAATTTTCAATTATACTTCTAGAATCTGTATTCTCCTAATTGAAAAACTGATCAAAATTCACACGTTTTTAATGCGATTTCTTTTCTTCCATAGGATAATAATATTATCCAAACTTTCAAAAACAGCAATAAAGAACAAACCTAACCAAAGTCCCATCTGTCCTCCTATCTGTATCTGTAAAAACATTTCTGAGCTTTGATATTCGGAATTTTGTTTATAAATGATTTTTTCAAAAGTATCGTAGTACAATTTGATACTGAGATAAGTTTCTCGGACATTGTGGCATGATGCGTGATCGTCCATTCCTTGGAGTTCTCATATGTGTAATTCCAGTGTAATTATGTGTAATAGTTGAAGATATCTTTCTATTATAAGCAATTTCGTTGTATGCAATCGGATAGTCGCAACCCTCATCGTCAATGTTGAATTCAGGCATTTTCTCCCGAAAGGATTTCTGCAGCTCCGAGGGGACATTGGATTTTAGTAATAACTAACGTAATTGTAGAAACTTTTTTATACGGTTTGGTTTAAAATGCTCAAAAAATATTGCTCTTTCATATACATGTGTTTCTCGAAAAATAATTTTTTTGAAGATTTAAGAGTAGTATGTACCCCTTAATCGAAAATAACTTTAATGAAATACTAATATTGATTAAATAGTGGCTTTACATTAGAAATATTTGAAGTAAAATGACACTTTTACAGAAATTTTGTTTTTCATTTTCAATATTTGCAACCAAATGACATTCCAGATATATTAGCTTTATACTATCGGAGCTTCGCCCGTTTCGCTGGTCATTTTTACGAAATGAATCTCGCATCAAACAAGCCTCTTTCCAATCGAACATGAGGTTGGGGCCCCACTGCATTCTGTAGAGTACACCTGGGGTTGCTATACCCTCTCCGGTCTTGAATCTAACAAACCTTGAATTATTGTGATTTTTTAACGAACATAGAACCCTACTGCCTTCGATTTTTCATCTTTTAAAAAGCGTAACTAGTCTAATCTCAAAGGCACGTGGCGATCAACCGAGATTAAAATTAAAATTTTCAGCATCGTCGTTCACGCTGCTTTAGGAAACGATTTGGCAATCTTCCAACTTGGATTTAATCACGGGAGTAGCAAAATATACAAGAAAGTTCTTCCTTCCATTTCAGAAAGAAAATTCCATTGCCTTACTTTCTTTAATAATTAATTTAAAAAATATTTCATAATTTTTAATTTTTTTTTTACTTAAAGTCCTCATTTTCTACGATAAGAGGACGTAAAAAAATCGCTCTGTTGAGTAAATTTGAATGCAAAGAGAACAAAATTTGCTACCTTTGGCTAAAAGTTTGAAACCGGATTTCTTTTACGAACGTCAAAAAAGCCCAACAAAACTCGAAAAAACGCTAAAAAATGCTTAAAAAAATAATGAAAAAGTTCACGAAAAATTCCAAAAATCGCTGTACGAATTCCAAATAAGCTTTATTGAAAAGGATACAAAATTTCTATATTCGGCTAAAAGATTTAAACCAGATTCGTTTTATTAAAGTGAAAAAAATCGTCACGAAACGTGAAATAATTCTAAAAATCGCATAAAAGTTTAAATTAAAATATCTAATACAAAATAAAACAAGAACTAAAAATCATGCGTCAAGCATAGATTATGTAACACTTTCCAACGCTTCCAAAATAATTTTACAAATCATTACAGTTTAATAAGCTGAAAGATAACATCTAAGTAAACAATTTGGAAAACGCATAACATATTTAAAAACGTAATTTCAGAAATTCCCAACATATACAATATTCGGAAAAATATCCGAATACTTTTATTCAGCCCTGTATAGGATCTATAGATTTGTATATATACTACATAGGATGATAAATTTTAGTTTAGTTAGGAAACGCGTAGCACAGTTTAAAATTCTCCTTCTGGAGTTTCTGTCAATAAACGGAAATGTGTTCGCGAACTTTTGTGCTGCCCTGTATATGAAATACAGAATTTATACACACCCAGTAATAGACAAAATGTGAGTTCAATTTAAAATCGCGTTCAGCAACTTAAAACGCACTTCCAGGAATTATTGTTAACAGACAGTAGAGAATTCTTTTGTGTGTCCCTGTAAATGAACGATGACTGCTATACACACACTATTCCGTAGTAAGCCTTTTGTAATGCACCTTAGTGATATATATAAATTTCAATGCGTTTAAAATAGTGAAACATTATTTAAATAAACCGCAGACGATTTTTCTCCATAGACGTAATGTAACGGAATTCTTTTGACTGTCCCTGTAAAGTAACTATAAGTGCTATGCACACCCTACTCCATATTAAGCTTCTTCTAATGCACTTTAGTGATATATATAAATTTCAATGCGTTTCAAATAGTGAAACATTATTTAAATAAACCGCAAATGATTTTTCCTCATAGACCGCAATGTAACGGAATTCTTTTGAGTGTCCCTGTAAAAAAACTATAAGTGCAACACACTTCCGTTGAAATAGGGAACATGCTATAGATAACGAAAATAACATATAAAAATTGCAGAGCAATCCGAGCATATTTACGGGAGTTAGAGCACGGACAGACGGCCAGACGGCTGACGGCCATTACGGCAGACAAACCGAAGTCATAAACACTTTTCAACTAGGTTGGAACGTGTTAAAAACTGCTTTCGAGGTGCATAACTTTAGACATATAGGTACATCGTACATTCCTGTTAAATTGTGTAGTTATACGTGCAGCGGTCTCTTCAGAAAATCGTATGTTTCCAAAAATATTTATATGCCGGAAGTATTTGGACAGATATGAAAAGAACAGAAAATCCCTATCATAGAAATCGAAAAACTCGATTACTATCAATCATTGAGAATAGTCGTCATATTTAATATCTAAATAAAAGTTTGAACAAAATCGTTTCATAATAGCTAATCTAATTAAAAACTTATACGGGGACTTGTAAGAGTTGTTACTTTTGTGAGCATTTTGAATATAATATACCACTGTGCAACCGATATTTGCAGCAATGCCTCCGCGTGCCAATCAAGGGCGTCGCTAGAGGAGGAGGGGGGGGGGGGGGTGTCCGGCGTCCGGGAGCATATGCCCCCACCCTCCATCGGGCATACCTGCCCCCCCCCCCCCCTCCGTCGGGGTCAAATTTCAATTGTCGTCGGGGAAAATATTTTGACTTTTGGATTTCGACCCGAATCGGGTCGGATCGGGTCGGGTTGGCACTCTTATGATACAAAATCATATATTAATAAATTAAAATACTCAAAATAACTTATTTTCTCCTTTATTTCGGCTATAATATCTTATATCAAATATATATTTTATGTCTAATCAAAAAGCAATCTATTTTCCTAGTTTTAATATATTTATTCGGGTACATGTAATATAATCGTTTCCTTTCGTAGTGATTAATTTTACCAGGCCTTCAATTGTCTGTGGTTTATAAAAATAAAAAGAAAGAAAAAAATTATGTCAGTTTATCTGTTAGGTGACCGAGTTTCCCATATCGATGCATTTCGTTTAACTTAAACAAAGTCATCATAATGTTCTTATTTTTGTTTCGGCAGGCCATTTGCTCCTGTCCGACGCGACGCCTTTAATTTTGCTGTTTAAAAGTTATAATTTAATATTTGATTTCGGGTCGGCTTGGGTTGAAGTACTTCGGGTTCGGGTCGGAATGCGAAGGACGAAACTTTTTTTTTTATCGGCCTCGAGTTGGGGGTAGAGACCTGCATCGTGTGGGGCAAACTAAACCCGACCCGGGTCGGGGTTTGGATCGTATCGGACTGACGCTAGTCTTTTTGTTGCGGGTCGGACTTTAACTGTGGGTCGGTTCGTGTCGAGCTAACTTTAACTGTTTCGGATTCAGGTCGATTTCGGGTTGTGTTTTGACACTTCCGGGTATGGTTCGGGTTGTCCCGATTTCTCAAAAGAATCCCCAAAATACAGCTTAAAATGAAAAACTATATATTTTTTTTAATATTAATTGTTTCGAGTCGTCGGTATAGGATCTCCATCACTTATTATAATATAGATAATAACGAAAAGCATAATCAATAGCATATCAGAAGTGGTCCATTTCTGGTTAAACATGCATGAAAAGATCATTATTTTCACATCTCTACGTAAAGATTGTTTTCTTCTGGTTTGGATTAAATTTAGACCATTGTGCAGAAAAATTTAAATGGCTTTAAAAATCCCTTTCTTTGCTGTATGTTATTTTGTACGATTAACTGAGAGTTTTTTTTAGAATACTCGTTTAATCCAAATTACATTAGTTTACTGAAGCAGTCAACAGTACTTTTAATTTTGGTAAAATTAGCACTATTTTCAAGAAGTGCAGTTGTAACTGACTATCAAAATAAGTCTGATCAATTGTGATAATTAATACCGTTTATATCTTGTGGATATTTGAATCAGGAACGTCAATATGCCCTATAAGCGAACTGTGTGCTATTTGTGATGGCTTCCTTTTCTCTAAAGTAAAATAAAGTAAAAACGTCAAGGTTATCCCTTCTATAACTTTTCTAGAAAATACGCCAAAAATTGGAATTCGATTCTTCATCCTTTTATTTCCTTTTACTTTGCAGCATTTGTAACATTTTTGGCTTAATCCAAACAAAGCTTCAGATCTTCCGCCGTTTTTCCCGCTTCTCTGTTTATTCCAGAGCGTTGTATTATATACACTTATTTTTTTTTCAAAAGCTGACAGGATAATAAAGCTTTAAGATATACAATGAAAGAAGTCCATGTTACTTATTTCTTAAGATACAGTTTCTATTTTGAACCGTTACTTCGTTTTTTATTTATGTCATTGCATTCGGATAGCTTTACTTTAAAAACACAAAAATGTGCATCGCAGACAGCTTGATGAATTCAGCAGTTAAAATCTTAATCTCGAAATATCAATTTCAGAAGATATTTCACCTTAAAAGTAGAACCATTCACTTATGAAAAACTGAACTCTAAAGCTCTCAAAATATTACTTAAAAAGAAAGACAATCATCTGTCACACATAAAAAATGGCATGCATTCAAGAACTACGAATTTACAAAATGCCCTCTCCCCTTTTTTTAAATTTTGGAATCAAGCGAGGTATTCGAAGTGTCCATGATCAACACCCAAGTAACTAAGACGATGCCAAATTGCAGCAAACTGCACTTTGTGTCATGTGTCCACTGTGATAAGTTGCACATGACGATTTGTTGTTTTCTCGAAGCAGAACCATATATTATTAGCTTGTCTCCGATAGACATACTATTTTTAAATGCCCCATAAGCTGAAAGTTGTTAATTCCGAAGACTATGGGGGGGGGGGGGGGGAATACAAAGTATATAAAATTTCTGGTCATTTTGTGCACTTTTAGACGTCTTTCGTTTCATAAATTTATTTCTAAAATCTATTTCCTTTTTTTCTAAAATTTATTAATACTCCTTTTAAATATGCAGATTCCGTCAAAACCAAAAATATTCTTACCGAATTTATTGCTCAGACAAACAGGCATGAATTCAAATAGAAAGCAGACTAAAAAACTAAACTCATAAGCACATTTCACACAACATACTAAAGCTTTGCAGAAAATGAAAACGTTTCGCGTCATTAAAATACATTTCAAAGAATAATGGTAAAGAACTCGAAATTTTTAGAGGAGTTATAAGTTCAAGCATTTCTTTTAGGTAGATTTCGTAAGAAATACTACCTATTACATTCTCCCCTAAGTTGGGATTTTTGAAAAATTTTTGCAGATCTACGCCGATCGTGACTCCCAGAGCCCAAAAGTTCAAAACTTTATGTATCTATCTATGTCACTTTTTTTATGGACGCGATAACTCCAATAATTCTGCACAAATCTCTTCCAAATTGATACATAAAATCAAGGGGCATAAAATCTCGGTCAAGTTCGTTAACGGGCAAAATCGAGCCAAGGGGGGGATGGGGGGTATGGTAAAGATACCATATATATCTTTTTCAAAAATTAAGAAATCTCTGTTGTATGTATTTTTATTAAATATATTTTCCCTTTCGGCACTATCGTATTTTATATACATTCCCGGCTGTTATAACGCGCACCCTTTTTGTTATTTTCTTTCAACGATGACTTTTAGTCAAAGTCATGCATATTGTTTTTAAATTATCATTAACGAACTTTATTCGATCTCCCACATATCAATGTAAATTAAATTACACAAGGCATAAAATGTTTCCTTTCTCATGGTCAGTTTTGTCTTCATAAGGCATCCAGATGTTAATCTCGTCGTACTGGCGCCTTATAACATATTTCTAAAATATCTTTCCTGCATTTTCTCAAAACAACTAACCGTCATAATTCTATTTCACTCTCTTTTTAGCCAAAGTACACTCTTCGCCAATAAAGATCTACTTCTTACGTCAGTTATGAAGTTGATATGATGTATATATAACGGTTACAATTCCCATGCAGAAAAAAATGCGATTTCCTTGGCTTACAATGTAAATCGCTTGGCGTGTTTTTCTAACGCACGTTTTTATATCTCTAATCACTTTCCTCTCTGATCTCAGCGATACATCCCTAAAAATAATCTGGCCCCTTGGCCACCCTTATGGTATTCTCCCAAAAACACTTTCGGACTTTTCAAAATTCGGATAAATTCCTAAATCCTATTCGCCTAAATTCTCGATATTCTTACTTCGCTCACCTGTCAAAACATTTGGATTGTCACCCATGATACAAGATGTGATTTGTTATGCCTGTAAATTATTAACTGTGGAATAACTTCATAGATATGTCCTTTTTTCATCGTTTTAAAATAAAGAAAAGATGTTTGACAAATTCTTCTTGATTCTTCCTCATCCAAACAAAACTTTTCCAGTTCTCAACAGGATGTCGTCAACTTGTGTTATTACGGGAACAACCTATAAAAATCACTATACGTCACTCGGGACCTAAGTGCCTATGTCCCACCGAAAACAATTTTCCCATATTTCAGATGCTACTACAATTATTCGTCTATCCCATACTCCAAACCATTCTTAAAACTTTATCATAGGGGGGGGGGGGGTTGTGAAAACAGAAACCCCCCCATAATTTCTTAATTATGATACGTATCGAATCCGTTTAAAGTTACTATTACTTCTAGGAAAACGGCCAAAAATTTATGTATGACAGATTTTTGATATCATTAAAAATGGCCCCAAGGGGGGAAAAGGGGGGGGGGGTAGAAGAAAAAAATTCATAACTTCGTCAATTCCCAAGATATCAAATCCGGTTAAATTTGTTGTAAATCTCTTTAAAATTATCTACAACTTTTATACTGACAAGTTTTTTATAGGACCAACTCTTATGGCAAAAAAAATTAAAAACAAAAAAATCCCTGCTGGCTCCGCCTACAAGCAGACGTGAAAATAGAAAAAAGCCCATAACTTCTCGATTTTTATACATATCGAATCCGTTTAAAGTTATTATTACTTCTAGGAAAAGGGCCAAAAATTTATGTATGACAGAATTTTGATTTCGTCAAAAATGCCCCCAAGGGGGAGTGGGGGGGGTAGGTGTTTCAGAAGAAAAAAATTCATAACTTCGTCAATTCCCAAGATGTCAAATCCGCTTAAGTTTTTTGTAAATCTCCTTAAAATTATCTACATTGACAATTTTTTTATAGGACCAACTCTTACGGCGGAAAAAAAAATTAAAAACAAAAAATTCCCTGCTGGCTCCGCCTACAAGCAGACATGAAAACAGAAAAAAACCATAACTTCTTAATTTTTATACATATCGAATCCGTTTAAAGTTATTATTACTTCTAGGGAAAGGGCCAAAAATTTATGTATGACAGATTTTTTATTTCATTAAAAATGCCCCCAAAGAGGGGGGGGGGGAATAGGGGTTTCAGAAGAAAAAAAGTCATAACTTCGTCATTTCCAAAATATCAAATTCACTTAAATTTAGTATAAATCTTCTTATATACAACTAATTATATACAACTTTTATATTGACAAGTTTTTTATAGGATCAACTTTTACGGTAAAAAAAAATTAAAAACAAAAAAATCCCTGCTGGCTCCACCTACAGGCAGAGGTATATTTCGAAGTAGGTGGTCCCAACTGCCACATCATGGAAAATAGGTCTTTCTTCTGCAATTCCCAATAAACAGGTGCCCCACGGTCTGCGTTTTCGAAATCTACCTGTGCCAGTAGGCCGAGCCGTCAGGGATTTTTTTTTTACCTTGACATATTTTTCTTAAATATTTTGGCATATTTTTTCTAACAGGTGTTACCTATAACAATTATTCGTAGCTTTTATTTTTCTCTTTCAAATTCGTTATTGATATTTTGATTTTGTGTGCTGTGTTTCTCTTTTATCCTTGCAGATAATGTATTCACAAGTCGAAAAAAACACGCATGTCCGACGCATTTTTCTCTAACTGTAAACGCCACTTTCCTTCTTCACTAACGTGAAACAAAAGCAATGGGTGATGTTTCAGAAAGATGTCAGCGGGCAAGCAAAATTATAGTGACCTAGTCAATTTTGTTCTTTTGGCTGAGTACGTGTGGAATTCATACGCTTTTTGTACTCCTCCATTTGAGTTTAAGTAATCATGGCTGATTTATTAAGCTCTCAAATTTCTGTTATGTATGGTATTTGGCGATTAACTTCTTGGAAAAAAGCTACCAACTATTTTTTTGTCAAATTCTACTGCTCTGAGCGTCCCGAGCGAGAAACATCACTTAAATAAAAATTGCATAAGTGTGAACCAGCATACCATTTTGAAGTTGTTCTCTCGGAAACAGTCTTCTTGGTAGACACTCTTGGTATTTCCAGAGAAAATGATGTCGGATATACTCGTTTTTCTCGAACTAACAAGTCTCCTTCTAGCGCATTCTAAAAAAAATATGAAATAATTACTGAAAAATCTATAAAAGATCAGTCACCATCAATATATGATTTGCAACTATACCGATAGGTAAACGAAGAAAAAAAATTCAAAATTTGAGTTTTATCGCCAAACCCCAATACTGTACGAAATTTGGAGGGCTTATGTTGGTGAGTTTTGCGAGCAACAGTGAAATACTACTGAATGTAAGGCATTTTAAAGTTTGTTAAACGAGTGTTTTTGCAATTTAATTATTTATTTTTTATTAACTATTTTATTTTATTTTTTATAATTATTTTACAAGCTGGAAATACTATTTATATGATATCGTCGGCACGTTCTTCAAAATTTATGTAAAAGAAAAGTAAACAGGGATTAACAAAAGCCACAAAAGTAGAGGAAAAAGGGAGTTAAATTTCTAAGGAGCATAGAGCAGGGAGGAGCGAGAGTATAGTTAGAGAAGGATAGATGACAGGTGAGTGATTGGCAGGTAGGTGAGTGACAGATAAGTGTTAGATCAGATAAAAAACTTGTTAAGATTAATACGATTAATGATGATAAAAGCGGTGAGATCGTATAAAAAGGATACTTATTAACGGAGCGTCGCAGACATGATCTTCTCTCATGAAATCCAAGCGCAGACTAAATAAGTTGAACAGTATCACAAGGGTATATGACATTATCCTCCTAATGGGGGCTGCGATCGGCGTTCTGATGGGTCGATTTTCTGATGATGCAACTGCGTTTTTCTAGAAACTTCTGGAGGATGCAATCGACAAGTGATGCACGTGACGTCATGCATGTCTTCTAGAACAATATTTGTGCGAGAGAGGGGTATGATGCAATCGGAGAATAAAGTGTAAAAAATTAAATTAAAATAAAATTTTACGGAGAGCGGCGTGGACACGACCTTCTTTCCCAGCGCAGACTAAATGAGTTAAGCAGTGTCACGAAGGTATATGACGTCATCATTCTAGGGGGCGCTACGATTGGCGTTCTGATTGGTCGAGAGATTATCCCCTGAGGGGTGGGGGATGACAGTACGACGCTGCTGCGAGTATAATGCAAAGATTTAGCACGTGACATCGAGACTTATTGCTGCTTATTAAGATCATGAAGAAATTTTGATTATTTTTTTAATTAAGTAATTTTTTTTATCAACTATTTTGAAAATGATTTTCAAATATCGTGAAATTAAGAAACAGATTACTGTAATGATAATAATTTAAGTGAAATAAAGTAACGAAAGTGTTTAACAAGTTTTATTGAATCAAAAGTTTTGAAAATAATTAGTTTTAAAATAAAGAAAACTTTAATTTTTAATGAAATTACATTAATTTTTTTATGCACAAGTTTTTAATGAATTAAATGAAATAAAGGAAGGTTCATTTTTAAATGAAATGTTTTGCTGAAAAGGAATAATTAGTTATAAAAAAAATTTAATTATCAGATATACTAATAAATTTATAAAATCATATAAACAGGTTTTGTGAAAAATAATTATATTTTTTATAGTTGAAGTAAAACAATTGTTTTTTTTAAACTAGCTAATAATATTTTTTTAAATAACTTAATTTTTTTTAAATGAAAGTAATAGAAAATATTTCACTATTCAAATAAGTTATATATGTGTTGATACATTTTGTCTAAATTTATGTGAACTTGTCAGGACTTATGTAACAAAGTCATCACCAACCCTATATATATGTGTGATGAAAGTGTGTTCGCATTGTAACCGTTAGCTTGCACTTAATGAATTTATTAAGAGAAAGAATAAGTGTTAATATAAGACCAAAAAGTTAAAATGTCATACCCAACTGATAACATTTCTATTATATAGATTTACTTACAAAACACTTTAATTATCATCAACGGAGACTTTTAGTTAAAGCATATGCATTCTGCTCGCTTTTTTTTAAATGTAATTGTTTTTTGAAGATTGGAAGACTCGTGGTGATTATCATGATCTGAATGTCAAGACGGATGTTGTGCTACTTGCTGACGTATTTCAAAATTTCCGTTCGTTGTGTATGAAGTTTTATGATATTGATCCTGCCCACCTGTTTATTACACCTTCTCTTTCCTGGCAAGCATGCTTAAAAATGACGGAAACATCTTTACAATTGTTGAATGGCATCGACATGTTGTTGATGATCGAAAACGGTGTTCGCGGTGGTGTAAGCACGATTAGTCAACGATATGCTTGGGCAAACGTCCCCGGATTACCTGAATACAACCCAGATCAGGCACCCAGTTAGTTACATTATGTACTGGGATGCTGTTCTAATCATATGAAGGGTTTCGATCCTGCGAATTTTAAGTTAGACTTATTATTAAATGGTTGTTATGCTAACCATTCGGCTGATCGTTCTGGGTTCTGTTTTCACTTGTTTTTCAATACTATCTTTTTCAGTTACTTACTGTTTTATTTTTTATTTAATAAATCATTTTTTAAACCTAAAGTACTATACATATGTGTTACAAAATGCAAGTTAATAAAAATTTTATTATTTTTTTTTATAAGTCTGTAAGAATGTTTTTTTATTTAACCATTACCAATGGTCGTCGACCAAGTGGAAAATAATTATATTTTTATAGTTGAAGTATAACCATTGTTTTTTTAACTGGCTAATAATATTTTTGAAATAGCTTTTTTTTATGAAAGTAATAGAAAATGTTTAACCATTCAAATAAGTTATATATGTGTTGATACATTTTCTCTAAATTTATGTGAACTTGTCGGGACTTACGTAAAAAAGACATCATCAACCCTATATATATGATTGAAATTTGTTCGTATTGTAACCGTTACTTTATGAATTACCCCTTATTTCGCTTACATTCAAAGTATGGTGAAGGTTTTATTTGGGTTGAATATTTGTATGGAAATGATTTTGTTGTTGGAAGGTTCATCTGAAATAGTTAGTAGAATATTTGGGATCAGGTATTCCGTGTCATTATGACGGAGACAAGGTACTATCGTAATTAATAAGTGCGTAGAAGACAGGGAAATTGGCCGATGAATAAAAGCACATCTCACGTTGTTTTCACAATACCGTGGCGACGAAATCCTGGGGTCGAACTGAACTGAAAATAGTTTTTTAGAAGAAAATGATAGTCACTTTATGCTTAGGAAAGTACATTTAATGCAAAACAACACAAGTTATCCATAAACATCATAGCACATCTAGATTTGATACAGCACGTAGAAACAATAGCACAGGGTGACATCCTTTCTTGAAAAAAATGCAAAAATCGTGATGACACTTAGTCTGCATTTTTAGGTTGGACGACGAATTTTAATATCTCCTAAGGTGGCATAGGGGGTGAGAGCAATTTTTGGGAAGTTGATCTGCTGGTGATCAGAGGGCAAGTGTCGTATCCGATATGAAAACGGGCGCAAGGAAAACACGCTAAGTGAGTTACATTTCAAGCCAAGAGAATCGCATTTTTTTGCGTGGGAAATGTAACCGTTACTTATACACATATCAACTTCATAATTGACGTCATTGGAAGGGAAAATCTTTTGGCGAAGATTGCACTTTGGCTAAAAGAGAGTGATTAAGAATTTTACCGTTAATTATTGTTTTGGGAACAGGGTTTCAAGGAATGCTGCAAAGGCGCCATAGAATTGCTATAGACATCTGGATTCAATATGCAAGTCAAAACTGACCATGAGAAAGGAAACATTTTATGCCTTGTATAATTTCATTTACTTTGATATGTGGGAGACCGAATAAGTACGTTAATGATATTTTAAAAACAATATGCATGATTTTGACTAAAAGTCTTTCGTTGAAAGAGAAAGATAAAAAGGGTGCGCTTTTTAACAGCCGGGAATGTATATGAATTACAATAAAGCAGAAAGGGGAAAATATATTTGATAAAATACATAAAATATAGATTTCTTTAATTTTTTTAAACGAATATATATGGTATCTTTACCATGTATATATCATCCCTTCACAAGATTTTGAAAAATTTAGAATGTCACCCTGTAAATATAATACAAAATATCAAAGCAGAAAAATAATAATAAAAAAAAACAGTATGCATACAATAATGTAAATAATAATATGTAGTGCTACAGTAATATCTTCATAATAGAATAATAAATGGCCATAATTTTTTTTAAATTGCAGCAAAATATATTTTCAAAGTCTATGAAAAGTCTTTTATCCATATTACTACTATTGTTAGCTGCAAACATATTGTATGTTCATTTTATAAATATAATGGTGCACCTATATAAATGAACTTTTCGTTGTTCTTTTTACACAGTCCTTGAAAAAGAGTTCAAGAATAAAAAAATACAGCTGCATTTTTCTTTGAAGGTTTTCTCACGTGATTTTATTTATCCATAGTGCACACAATTTTTTTTTTTTTTTGTGTGTGTTTGTTTAAAAGTTCACAAGTTGCACTATATTATTAAAAATCTTAAATGAAATGTAAATACAAATATTGCAAAAATAAAGAAATACAATTACAACTATGCAATTACTATAAAATAATAATATAGAGATTACGAAGATACATATATAAAATGTACGTAAAAAAAAGTTTTCGTGTAAAGACACAGGAGATATAAAAATGATGCAAGACATGGGCATCGATAAAAAAAAAAAATCTCCCCTTAAACTTGTTGTGATAACAAGAAAGAGACCGCAGTTTAGGACATTGGTCATAATCGGGACAGGGCGTATTTAGGGAGAGGGGTTTATTTTTGGTAAACCCCCCTTGCTCCGCACATATTTGGAAACTCCGCCTATGATTGGAGCAACTCGGGTTCATCTACGGGTTTGAAAATAGTAAAATTGGGTATACCAATTTTAACAAAGTTTTGCTCTCATACACAATGGAATAAAGACCCCCACATGGGTAATAATTTTGAACGGGGCTTATTCCGCAAGGGCGAATAAAAACTAAAAAAAATGAAAAATAAATCAAAGTTTTTTGTTCAAAAATCTAAAAAAAATCCTTCAATAGCCACGTTCTAGAGTATAGAGAGCATAAAGTCATAATCGGGATATTTATACACTGCTCAAAACAATTAAAGGATATTGCAGTTTTAGGTAGATTTTGTATCTGGGAAACTTTTTAGCTGATTGATACATGGTCGACAGACATAGTAGGTTATATGAGAATAAATTACACATGTTTGGCAGAAAAAAATGTATTTTATTGCGCATTTGTGTACAAAAGGAAAAAAACACAATTTGTGCATATGAGAAAAAAAGAATAAGAAAAGGTGTTTTCTTCAAAGAAAATCATTTTCAGTAAGGGGTATTGTTTCCACGGACGGCCAGCAACGTTGAACACCTTTGAGGCATGGACTCAATGAGGCTATTAATGACAAGTTGGGGTATTCTGCCCCACTCTTCCAGAAGAGCTCTTTCCAGTTCTTGGAGAGTTTGTGGGGGTTGTTGGCGGCCAGAAACTCGTCTTCCTAGAGCGTCCCAAACGTGCTCGATTGGATTCATGTCTGGAGAACACGCTGGCCATTCCATTCGAACGATTCCTTCCTCGAAAAGGAAATCCTCCACCAGGTTTGCACGATGTGGCCTGCAGTTATCGTCCATTAAAATGAAGTTATCTCCGATTGCTGCAGCGTAAGGGACTACAATAGGTCTGAGGATCTCATCCCTATATCGGCGACCAGTCAGAGCTCCATCTCGAATGATGTAGAGGTCAGTGCGCCCGTCAATGGAGATGCCACCATACACCAACACTCCTCCACCGCCAAATCTGACACTTTCGTGCACGAACGCAGGATTATTCCTACTGCCACGGTCCCTCCAGATGAAAATACGCCTATTATCCGGATGCACAGAAAAACGGGACTCGTCAGAAAACAGAATATTGCTTCATTCATTTCTCCTACAGTTGACATGCTCGGTTGCCCACTCCCTGCGGTCGCGACGATGCCTTGATGTTAATCTAACACATACCATCGGTCGGCGAGCATACAGACCTACAGCATGGAGCCGGTTTCGGACAGTCTGAGTTGAAATCGTGGTGCCTGTAGCCGAGCGAAGGTGTTGTTGGAGAAGAGTAGCGTTCATGTTTCGGTGTCTCCGAGCTGTTAACGCTAAATACCGATCTTCATTGGGCGTTGTTGCCCGTCTAAGACCTTGCCCTGGTCTTCGGCCTGCACATCCACTCTCCAAAAAACGGTTCCAGATCCTGGAAATGACACTTTGTGACACTCCAATGGCTTGCGCTACTTCGGCTTGAGTTTGGCCCCCTTCTAACCTACCAACAATTCTCCAAGCTTCTGAATCTGTCAAATGACTTCGCTGAGACATCGTACTCATCGAAACAAAGCAATCCCTGAATGCCGATCATCCTTGTCTTCATTCTCTTTTATCCAGTTGAAAGTCAAATTTCATTCGCTGCCGCTGAAGCGACGTTTTTGACGTCGAACTCATAATTTGCATACTCCACAGTTTGAAAACCAGAAAAATTTGCATTTGTGATTCTCTTCTTCTATTTTCGGCAAAAAAAATTTCGTTTATATCTTTATTTTATATAAAACTTCAAATATCCTTTAATTGTTTTGAGCAGTGTATATTGTTTAGAAAATTAAATTCTCAAAATAACAATTCCTTTATTTTAAGTTATTTAAAAATTAAAAGTCTAGATTAGAAGAAAAAATTAATGTTAAATTCAGATGAGGTAATTAATTTGAAATTTTAACAAAATGATAAGTATCTTTAAAAATGCAGAAAGTTTTAATGGATTTGTCAAATGTTATATTCGTATGGTGAAGGTTTCATTTGGGTTGAATATTTGTATGGAAATGAATTTGTTGTTGGAAGGTTCTTCTGAAATAGTTAGTGGAATATTTGGGATCAGGTATTCCGTGTCATTATGACGGAGACAAGGTACTATCGTAATTAATAAGTGCGTAGAAGACATGGAAATTGGCCGATGAATAAAAGCACATCTCACGTTGTTTTCACAATACCGTGGCGACGAAATCCTGGGGTCGAACTGAACTGAAAGTAGTTTTTTAGAAGAAAATGATAGTCACTTTATGCTTAGGAAAGTACATTTAATGCAAAACAACACAAGTTATCCATAAACATCATAGCACATCTAGATTTGATACAGCACGTAGAAAAAATAGCACAGGGTGACATCCTTTCTTGAAAAAAATGCAAAAATCCTGATGACAATTAGTCTGCATTTTTAGGATGGACGACGAATTTTAATATCTCCTAAGGTGGCATAGGGGGTGAGAGCAATTTTTGGGAAGTTGATCTGCTGGTGATCAGAGGACAAGTGTCGTATCCGATATGAAAACGGGCGCAAGGAAAACACGCCAAGTGAGTTACATTTCAAGCCAAGAGAATCGCATTTTTTTGCGTGGGAAATGTAACCGTTACTTATACACATACCATCTTCATAATTGACGTCATTGGAAGGGAAAAATCTTTTGGCGAAGATTGCACTTTGGCTAAAAGAGAGTGATTAAGAATTTTACCGTTAATTATTGTTTTGGGAACAGAGTTTCAAGGAATGCTGCAAAGGCGCCATTGAAATGCTATAGACATCTGGATTCAATACGCAAGTCAAAACTGACCATGAGAAAGGAAACATTTTATGCCTTGTATAATTTCATTTACTTTGATATGTGGGAGACCGAATAAGTACGTTAATGATAATTTAAAAACAATATGCATGATTTTGACTAAAAGTCTTTCGTTGAAAGAGAAAGATAAAAAGGGTGAGCTTTTTAACAGCCGGGAATGTATATGAATTACAATAAAGCAGAAAGGGGAAAATATATTTGATAAAATACATAAAATATAGATTTCTTTAATTTTTTGAAACGAATATATATGGTATCTTTACCATACAAAGCTATAGGTAGAAAGATTAAACTAGTGAATTTAGTCTCAACTTTAAAAGAAAATAATATTATATAAGTGAGTATTTTAAGAAAAAAACTTTGAGAAATAACTTAATGTTTTTTTTTAAAGACACTTACTTAAAATGTATTACAGACTGACTAACTTGTTACTTTAAAACATTTGTGTAACTAATTCATAAAATAAGTTTTTAGAACAAAAACATTTTAACAAATGAATAGATTAAATTTTAGCAAATAAAAAGTTTATGAAGTTAATTAATTATTTTTAACAAATTAATTTGTAAACGAATTTATTTTTTTACATGAATTTTAACAAATAAAAAGTTTATAAAGAAATTTTTAATAAGATAAGTTCTGATTAAAAGAATGAAAAAGATTATTTTTTAATGTGTTTCATCCAAAAACAGAAGTTAAAGTCTTTAAAAAAAATTTCAGAGCTCCATTCTCATTTACCATAGACACTGACTGAAGGGGAAGAGGTCCAAAGGCGTCCAAAATCCAACAACTTTGAAAATTTTGAGTTGGCTGTTTGAAAAAATATAATAAATAGTGGCAGATCTCCATCTTCATCTTTTCGATTGACTTCTGCGACCACTATAATCGACCGACGTCCCCGAAAATTTAAAAAGTCTACATCGCTGTCGTTGACTCCTCATTATCCATATTTGTTTAAACTTTTCCTCGGTGGCTGGAAAATTAACCCTTAATTGTATAGTGATGTAAATTTCCATCGCTTTTTATTTAACTTTTAATAAATAAATCAACTTCTTCGCCACCACTATATTTATATAGAAATATTAATCCAGTAAATTTCACGTGAACTATGTTGCTGAACAAAGTTAAAAATCTATCTTAAAATTTCTGGTGTCTAATATTTAATATATGTATAAAAAAAAACACAATTGTAAAAGAAAAACTCATGCAAAGAAGGGTTAAATTCTTCCGATATCTCAGCGTTATTATATAAAAAGAAAACAATGATTTTTGATTATTTTCATAGGAAATTGTTTAAATATACTAAATTTTTCGGAGATTTTTTTCTTTTTATTGGTTAAATAAATATAATCAGTATTACATTTTTAAAAATTACAATTTTAATTCATTTCCTATTTTATACAGATCAATTATTTTAATTACAATCAAGCAAAGAATATTTTGATATTAAAATCATCTTATTTTTGAAAACTTGCTTTATAACAACCTCTTATTATAATGACCATATTCCATGGAAAGAAAGGGTTATTATAACGTGCGTTGAATGTATTACGATTTATTTCAGTTTTAATTTTAATGTAATAAAATACGATATAAATATTGCATTTGTATATAATTTGTATTAATAAGGAAAGCGGTTAACTTCAGATTACTGTCAACATGTAACATGTAACTGATAAGACCTGGCGACAGATACTAGAGCCTAGATAATCCCTTTAATATAAATGCCACGAAAAGAGCAGACAACTCGCGGACGCTACCATGTCGTTTCGTTGCAGCGAGATGGGTGGTCTGACAGAAAAGAAAGGGGAACGAAAATATCGTAACTTTTCTATAGCATAAACAGTTTACAAATTGCAGAGAATGACGGTAGGAATTTCATCGCTACGCGCTACTTCCTCCATCGAATACTCATGAACAACTAATGGATTTATGGTTCGTTTTTTGAAGTACGAGTTGAAAAACGTTACCAAAAATACCCCTAGGGGAAAAAAAATTACAACCAGACGTGACAAGTGAACCCGCCACTTAATAATTGTATTGAGTAGAATTCGTCGATTTCAAACACTCCTGAAATATGAATAATTTGTTAAATATCAATTTTAATATCTGCTTAATAAGACGTAATTCCAGAAAACTAAAATCAGGAATGCTATTACGATTCGTGTACTAGTGTAGGGGGATCAAGAAGTTTCTCGGCTCCCATATGGTTACGTTCCTCACTTTAATGCCATTGGTTTATCATGGGAAAAGGAAATACGACATCTTAATGGTCTACCACCTTAAAGATCCTCATCAGTCAGACTGCAAATTCCCCTATGTAATGTTAAACCAATGGGCTTGGAATGCATCCGTATTTTTCAAATTTCTCATCAGAAAATTAAAAAAATTGACATGTTTTTCAATGTATACGTTTTTAAATAATGTTTCTTTCTTTTTCGATTAACAAAATATTTCTAAAACATATATTTAATTTTATTTTTATTGTTAAAACTTTATTCAGAGCTCGACAGCTTTGCTAAGATTTTTAAAATATTTTGTCAGATAAAAAAGAGAAACATCCTTCAAGCAGAGCATACAGAAAGAAAAAAAAGATAAAAATTTTAATTTTGAGAGGAGAAATTTAAAAAATACTGATAGATTACGAGCTCATAGGTTCAATATTACAGAGGTGAATTCGCAGTCTGACTGATGACTACTCTAGTGACGCGAAGAAACTCGCAAGCCAATGTCAACTTTATGGAAGCTTTCTTTTCAAATTTCACGTTTGTATTTTCATTTTGCTTTCCATAGAATAGCTGAGGTTGATCTCTAACCGGGTTAGTTTTAACTTTTTCAATTTCGGCTGCAGATTTTTAAAAATGTGACTACTTACTTTTACTTTCGGAACCAGTTCCGAAAGTGAAAGTAGCCTCATTTAAAAAAAAAACTGCAACCAAAATCGAAAAAGTGCAAACTACCAACGTTAGAAATCGACCTCAACTATCCTATGCATATATATATATATATATATATATATATATATTTAAATATTAAAATGCAAGAGAGAAATTTGAAAAGAACGTTTCCATAGGTTTAACATTCGCTTGTGAATGTTTTCGCATGACTAGTACTAGCTCTTATGTTCAATGCTACTGACGTGAGATCGGTCAGCAATTTTAGATTTCCTGGTAGTCTAAACGTTGTTATATATATTGCTGTATATTCAGCGCTAAGTTTCATCTCGTTTTCATATAGCACTTTAATTTTAAGAAAGGTATTTGAAGAAAGTTTTTTTAATTATTTGTATTATTATCATTGTATTTATATTCTGAATCATCTAAAGTATTTGTATAATGATTTATGATTGCGTATTAAAAAAAATTAATCTATTTAGAGATTATTTTCCTGTAGGTTAATGAATAAGTGATTATATAGGTTAGTTTGTAAGTCAAAAATTAATCGGGTCCAGGCCCTCAAATGCATTAAGACGGCCCTGTTAAAAAAAAAATTGTCATTTTCAAAGATATTTAAAAATCACATTAGGATCACAATGTGACTTCACATCCTGGTGGTTTTGTGGTAACATTTGTGACATGACGTACGTGATTTTCAGTGACGTCACGAAATTAAAAAAAAATCATAAAACAATTTTTAACAATGAATAATAAGTTTTAAAGTGTTCTTATCACCTTAAGTTTTTGAAAAAGTTCACATTTTAATCACAATATGTGACGTATCTGACTGGTGGCATTTTGGTCACAGATGTGACGGGATCACTGTGACTTTCAGTGACGCCACTGCGTCACCATGTTTGCTATACAAGCTATAATTCGTAAACTAGTTAACCGAAAGTAGGGGAGAAATGGAGACCCAACCCCAGGAGGTGCAATGTGCCGAGAGGTGGTGCACCTCTCGGCCGGATGTAGGGTGAGTCAAATAAGAGTGCGAGAAAGATTTTTCGGGTTGGAGGTGTATCAATAACAGGATATTTTTCTAGAGGTTAAATTTAAGTTGTGTTATAAGATGAGGTTCAATTTAACGGAAGTTTGGGAATTAGATGAAATAACGGAAGTTAAAGGATTAAATGAAAAAAAGGAGACTTTGACAATAACAGGATATATTTCTAGAGGTTAAATTTAAATCATACTATAAGATAAGATTCATTTTTTAAACTAGAAACTTTTTTTATGAATGATAATTTAAATCATGCTATCAGAGAAAATTAATGTTTAAAAAGGGAAAAATAATGTCGCCCTCTATCAGTGGATTATATTATTTACTGCAGTTGAAAATTATTCTTTGGAAATTTTAGTCTGGAATACGGATTTTTTTTTTTTTTTTTTTTTTTTTTTTTTTGAGTGTATTACGAGAAGTGAATTTTTATACTATTAAGATATATAATATACTATAAGATTTTATACTTTTGAAAAAAGGGATTTGTTTTAATCGAAGTAAGGGAATTGATGAATTTAGTTTTAAAAGAGAAAGTGAATATATTATAAAGTGTTGAAAACAATTTTACTATTTACAGTCTATAACATAAGAAATAGCAAAAGGATTAAAATGATTACTTTTCTTGAGAGTATAAAAGAAAATTTAGATTGTACTATAATACGCTTACGTTATAAAAAAATAGTTAATTAAAATAATGAAATTAATTAAAGAATGCATCCCACACGTTATGGAAAAAAAAAAAAAAAAAAAAAAAAAAAAAACGCTGCAATTCATATTGAAAATTAGAAAGAAACTTACAAAAGTGCTTCTTTATGAAATATCAACGGAGGTTCGAAACCTCCGTTGATATTTCCAACCGAATTATTTCCAACCTAAGCACACCGATATTTCCAACCAACCGTTGGATTTCCAACCGAAACATGTGCAACTGTAGTATGTCTGAAAATTCATACGTATTGTTTAAAAAGCATGTCTAACAGAATGAAAGGTCGAGAGTTTAAGCCTTTGGAGATGTTGACAGTAGAAGTTTTAAATGTCGTCTCAAATAGTGCAATATTGATGTTTCAAACATATGTTGAGTAGTTAATAAAAAGGTTAATTTTTAAAATAATGTTTTAAAGATCAGCATAATCTTGGTTCTAGGCAACATTTCAAGTTGTTAAAAATATATATGTTAACATTAAAAAAAAAAAAAAAGACTTGCTAAAAATTAATTTCAGCTATAAAAATTTTAAATGGTTGTTATGGTAACTATCATTAAAGAGAATATAAATGAATAAATACTTTACATAATATGTATGTACATTGTACACGGTTAAAAAAAAAATACATGTATATTCTCAAGAGTATATCATTGCAAATTTTATACATATAAACTGAAAATATCTTTATATTAATCTAGCATATTAAAAGTATTTACTAAAAAATTAAAAGATAAAAACAGAAACACTTGTGAAAAATGACATTTTAATAAAAAAAAAAAAAAAGTAGAATGATTGCTATATAAACTATTACGACATATATATGAATGCACACTTTACAAAATAAATATAAATATCTCATGCGAAATTTAAAAATTATATTAAAACAAGAATTACTTTTTGTTATTAAAAAAGAGTATAACTGCCAATATTTTTAAACTGCTGTTAATATTTTTAAACTGCTGCCAATATTTTTAAACTGCTGTCATTTTTATGCTTCTGCTGCCAATTTTCTGTTGCTGACATTTTTCTGCTGCCGACATTTTTCAAGTGCTGCCATTTTTCTGCTGCTGCCAATTTTCTGCTGCTGACATTTTTCTGCTGCTGACATTTTTCTGCTGCTGTCAATTTTCTGCTGCTGACATTTTTCTGCTGCTGCCAATTTTCTGCTGCTGACATTTTTCAAATGCTGCCAATTTTCTGCCAATTCTCTGCTGAGTTCCTGAAATCTAGTGCCTGCCTGCACATACTAGAGTTCCAGAGTCCATAAAAAACTTATGCCTGCTAGCCTGAGTGAATTCTTCAAGCTATATAAATCTGTACATTCCTGAGTTCCTGACTGCAAGTTCCTGAGTACCTATATGCCTGCCTGATACCTTCTTCAAGCTTCTACGAGTTCCTGAGTTCCAGCACCTATATGCCTGTTCCTGAAATCCAATGCCTACCTGATACTTTCTTCAAGCTTCTGCGAGATCCCGAGTTCCAGTACCTATATGCCTGTTCCTGAAATCCAATGCCTGCCTAATATCTTCTTCAAGCTTCTGCGTGATCCCGAGTTCCTATCTGCAAGTTCCTGACTGGAAGTTCCCGAATTCCTGACTGCAAGTTCCCGAATTCCTGACTTCAAGATTCCTATTCCTGACTCCAAGTGTCCTGTTCCTGAGTGTCAGATTCCTAAATGCAAGTGTGCTGTTCCTGACTTCAAGTGTGCTGTTCCTGACTTCAAGTGTGCTGTTCCTGACTTCAAGTGTGCTGTTCCTGACTTCAAGTGTGCTGTCCCTGACTTCAAGTGTGCTGTTCCTGACTTCAAGTGTGCTGTTCCTGACTTCAAGTGTGCTGTTCCTGACTTCAAGTGTGCTGTTCCTGACTTCAAGTTTGCTATTCCTGACTCCAAGTGTGTTGTTCCTAAATCCCACTTTTCATAGCAGCTAGAACTAACATTTTATGGGTTTGCTGCTTCAAACAAAGAACAGTTTATGTGATGGTGTAGTTTCTTCAAACCAAGAACATTATTTGTGGTGGTGCGATACTACAGATTCTTCAAAAGCCAAAGAACATTTGATTTAGTGGTGGTGCTATACTACAGATTCTTCAAAAGCCAAAGAACATTTGATTTAGTGGTGGTGCGATACTACAGATTGTTTAAAAGAACAAGAACAATTGATTTAGTGGTGGTGCTATACTACAGATTCTTCAAAAGGCCAAGAACATTTGCGGTGGTGCTAAAATGCAGGTTCTTCAGAAAACCAAGAACATTTGTTGTGGTGGTGCGAAAATGCAGTTTCTTAAAAAATAAAGAATACTTTAAATTCTGAACTGAGAAAAGTTAAACATTCAGAAAAAACTTTGAATGCATATGCAGTCCTTAGAGACTAAAGTAAATCCTGCTTCCATGAAAATACTTCAGCACATTAATATTATAAAGATTTTTTATATGAGTGCACTCACTTAGAGAAAAAAGCTTACTGCAAAATTTTTCTCAAATACTGGAGCGCTATAAATATATATATATATATATAGCGAGCGGTGGAGGGCTCAGTTTAAAAAAATAATTATACTTCATAAGTTGCATTTCTCTCCGAATTTTTCATATGAGAATAATAGTGTTTTCATGCATGATACATCAAATTAAATAAGAGCTTGCTGTGAAATTCTTCTTAAAAACTGGGCGCTATAAGAAATATAGCGGGCGGTGGAGGGTCCAGTTAAAAAAATAATAATTTTTTTCTTCATAAGTTGCATTTCTCTCCGAATTTTTCGTATGAAAATAATAGTTTCCACTTCGCCTTTTGTTGTGGTGCCCGGGGCACATGCCCCCTCTGCCCTCCTTAGTTTTGACTCTGGTGGAGCCCCCCCCCCCCTCGTATAATAAAAAGATTTCTCACAATCTTGAACATTAATGCATAACATTGTATTTCGTTTCACAATTCATATCCAATCTGAAATCTTACTTACAGTAACTATTAATTTTAAAAAAAGGAAAATGAGAATTTTTCTTCTCTTTAAAAGAAAAAAATGCTAGACTTCAAAACGTGATGTTAAAATTTTTCAAGGTTCCAAAGAAAAAAGGTTAACTTGATTAAAACTTCAGAATTTTTTACAGAATATTTGTTTGCCATAGTAAAAGAAATAAAAACCATTCCTTTTATAACCGGGCTTGGGACTGATCAGGCAACAGAACATTTGCCAGAGAACATTTGAGAAATCAGTTTTCAGATAATGAGATAAAATGTTTTTGCTTAAACATTTTACAAATAAAGAAATTTTTAAAGTTGATATTTCATTAGTTTTTCTCAAATATAAACATTTAACTGTATTACAATACCAATAGATGACACCACAGTTTTTTATAGTTTTTTCTTTTTTTTTTCCTTTTTTTTTATGGCAAATATTTACTTATTTTTCTTAGTATATACATGCTTTAACGATGAATTGTAATAATTAATACCAAATATTGTAGATCATTTCAATTTATTTAATTGATAATTGCATGCCAAAACTTTTATTTTAAAATTTTAAATACAAAATCATTAATTAAAAAAGGTATTGGGGCTTGTAAGTCTTACTTAATAATATAGTGAAATAAAAACACATTCTATAACTTCTCTTCTTGAAATAAAATATAATTTACATTACTGAACTGATTTATCAGAATATTAAGTTTAAATTTCGTCGAGTGTTGTGTTACTTGATCGCCTCAGTATGCGGCCTGCCTCTGACCACTCTGCCATCTTGACTTCACCGAATGTTCCTCTGTAATGAAGCCAAGTCAAAATTGGTTTCCGCTACGTTTAACCATACAAAAGCATCTTAAAATGCTCAATGTGCAAGCTCATAGCAGCAGAAAGCAGTCTTCAACGTTCACCTTCGTATTTTAAATATATTGATAATGTTTGCAAGAATGCATCATTTAAAATAATAATATTAATGAAACTTACTGAAGAATTTCTTCTTCTATATTTGATACTATGCTATCATTGGCATTCATAGTATGGGATGAATCTAGATAGGAAAGAATTTTTGTAATGCTAGCTAATAATAATAAATATGAAATTAATATAGCTAATAATGAACAATGATATATTTAAAAAATAAAGACAACAAAAGATACATTACAGAATGTTATTAAAAAAAGAACAATTGCTTAAATTAATAAATTTTAAATTATTAACTGGACTTTCATAAAAAAAAGGGCCAAAATGTCAAAAATCACCACTGAAAATCGTATTATTTATGTATGATTTTCAAATCGTAATCCAAAAATAATCTTTAAACTAAATATTTAGGTATAAAATTATATTGAGCCTCATTAACTTGACATTCTGGATGTGTTTACGTTTTTTTTAGCCTTATGAATAGGGGTGTAGGAAGGGGCCTCCGTGGCCGAGTGGTTAAGGCACCACTCCGCTAATCGCTTCATAGCGTAGGAAGCAAGGCCGGCAGTGTTCGACTCATGCCTGCTCCATTGCACACACTTTGTGGAGCTCCCGGATATAACTCTTCGTGTTGTAAATTTCCTTGTACTTTCTCGTCAAGATTTATGTAAAATGTTGAAATCATGTATGTGTTTCTGTGAATTTAAAAAAAAAATGTATATGGATCATTCGAGACGACAGCCTTGTAGCTATAGGTCTCAAAGCCCACCCCCCTTCAAAAGTTCAAAAAGTAGGGGTGGAGGAATTTTAGTAAAATATTAACAGCCAACGATTTATTTTACCAGCCTGCAAGATGCAACATAACAGTTAAAAATCGTTAGGACAAAATGTACACAACTATTAATTACTATTACTACAATGCTTTTTCATATTTTTTTCTATAAAATTAAAAAATTATATACAACAGACAAAAGCTTACAATAGGATAGAACTTACAAGGAGACCGTCAAACATGATGCGCACAGATTTTGATGATTTTAAAGTATGTTGTAGGGATCATACCCCTAACTATTCAGGTCAAAGGTTTCCTTCAAATGGGCTTTAGTTTTCGGGAAATTTCGGGTTAAAGTTCAGCATGCATTTCAAATGCCATTACTTCGCGATCCTGGACATGGTCTCCGTGGTGCCGTGGTAGCGTTCGCGATTTGAGATCCGCAGATGGGTGTTCTGTCCTCTTCCGTGACTTTTACCTTTTTTTAAACAAATTTTATATATTTGTCGCGTTATAAGTTGTATATCTTTGAACTTTTTGATATTTTTCTAATAAATTCCATTTGCATTTTCGAATATTGCGTGAACATTTATAGTTTTTGCGCAATTTTTATTAGAATATTTCTGCTGACGAAAATCCAAACTAATTTATGTCTTGATATCTCGTCTTTTTACAATGATTATTGTTTACATTTATGTATATTTACTTATTTATTTATTGTATTTATGAAATAATGCATTTTTTTTTAATTTACATTTTCTATTTAAAAAGAAATTAAATGATTAAGAAAAAAATTAACAAAATAATATATCCTTTTAATATTTGATTTGTTCTAAATATATTGAAATATGTTAACTGCTGAAATACTAAAATATTTATCATCACCGACATCGACATTTTTAGTTTATTAAATATGGAACTAATTGTGTTATACCTATCGCAAAAATATTCTAAACAAATTTCGCATTAAAAATCGCCTTTAAATAATTGTTTTAACAATATTGGAAGAATATATAAATTAGCATATTATATATTCTTTAAAGACTTAAATTGTGATAAATATATTTAAAAATGCATTAAATTTGAAATAGAAATTATTTCAAACGTGATATTTTTCTGCAAAGGAAGCGAAACGAAATTGATAAAAAGAAAATTTTATTTATTCTGATATTACCGTAAAAGTCGTTGCAGACGATTTTTTTTTTCAGATATTTTTTATATGTATTGTAATTTACAAACGATTTTTCATTTCTAGTTGAATTTTTCTGTATGGCATCGACTTGTTAGACTGAAAAAAAAATTAATTGTAATACATTATTTTTTATTTGTGCAAATCAAAAATGACGGTGAGTTTGAACTTTACAGTTAAATGTATTTAAATAACATAAATATATATATATAACTGGCTAAAACTTGGATATAATCGTTATTGCTTTAATAATTTATTATTCCTTTCAAGATATGTTTTTGGAATTAGTTAGTTTGGAATTTCGTCAATAGAAATATTAATTTCAAAACTGCACCAAAAAAAAAAAAAAAAAAAAAAAAAAAAAAAAACGTAAATTTTTACGAAATATTCGAAAATGTAAATGGAATTTATTAGGAAAATATCAAAAAGTTCAAAGATGTAGAATTCATAATTCTGCATACAACTTTTAACGCGACAAATATATAAAATTTGTTAAAAAAGGTAAAAGTCGCAGGAGAGGACAGAACACCCATCTGCGGCCCTCAAATCGCGAACGCTACCACGGAACCACTGACACCGTGTCCAGGATCGCGAAGTAATGGCATTTGAAATGCATGCTTAACTTTAAAACGAAATTTCTCGAAAACTAAAGCCCATTTGAAGGAAACCTTTGACCTGAATAGTTAGGGGTATGATCCCTACAACATACTTTAAAACCATCAAAATCTGTGCGCATCATGTTTGGCGGTCTCTTTGTTAGAACAATGCTTACATCACAGTAATTTGGAAAGTTGCAACACACAGCTAATTAGTTTAAAAAAACACAGTTTTTGACATATCTTCTACAGCCTGCGGTTTTTTTTAATTCACTCGCCCCATCATAAAATCCACTTGCCAGCGGCAAGTAAAATAAATGAATTTCCTCCTCCCTGCTTATGAAGTGTTGAATTTGGACAAGGGCTGATTTAACACGCAGTAAGAAACTAAATTGAATCCCAGTTGGAATGGAGCTGCCAAAATATTTTTTTTTAATTTATAATTCTAATGAATATACACATAAAATTTATATAGGAATATCAATAATGTTTGAAATTGTTGATTTTATATCATTTGTATGCTGCTTGTATGATAGTTAATAATTTGAATTTCAGATGTTTTTCTCCATGTATGAAAATAAATACAATCAAACTCATTTGAGAACTACTTTAAGCAATTCACACTTCTTAAAAAAAATAGCTCACATTTAACTTTAACAAAATAAAATTCTTCAATTCCATTTTATATTGCAAAGTATTTTTTTTAAATACATATTTTAGTTAATGATCTTAGAAGATAAGCTGCACATTTTCTAATATGCGAGGAGCACTTGCGTAACATGTACACACACAACAGAAGCAGATATTTAATACCCCTATTTTATGCTTTTTATAGAGAAAATTATTCTTAAAAACAATCATGAAATTATACAAATTTTAATGACTTAAAATATTTATTATTATTATCAAGGCCGGCACAAACTTTGGTCAAACGAGATGGCCGCTCAGGGAAGCGCATTAGTCATGGGTGTTATTAGAGGCCCCTAAATCTTTCTATAGCATTCAAAATAAAGGTTCCTGTGTATAAAATATGCTTGACCTAGATTTGTTTTTAAATGTATCTTGGTGAAAAAAAAGTGAGTATTAACTTTATTTCTTACAGGCAATCTACATGTTCTCGGGAATTATATTGAATTGATGAAAATAATTATGAAAAAAAAAAAATAAGACTTAAAACATTGTAAAAGATAGATTTTGTGAAATTGAAATTAATTATGCATATTAAATGTGAAAGTACTGGCACTTTTCATGCATTTTATTATCTATATTATACATATATTATTCTATGATATATACAATTAAAAATATGTTTTATTAGTCTAGTGTTGCAGTAAACATTGAGCTCCGTTAACTGCTTTGCTAGGGCCCTGGGTGACATTGCGCCTGCCCTGATTATTATTGACAAATATTTAATTATTCTATAAAAATGCACTCCCGTTCCCTGAGTGCATGCATATGTGACCAAACTGCACTATTTAGCTTCATTTTGATACACTGCCCCCAATGAATAATTTTGCTCTATGCTTCCAAGTTGGTCCCTGGTTTCTGAGATTTCAGCTTTTTGAAAAATGAAACATTCATTACTGAAAAAAGAAAAAAAAAATGTATGCATACCAAATAGGAATTTCTAGTGTATAAGAAAAAGTCTATAACACATGTTTATGGTGGTGCAGCAATATAGCAGATAATATTTAAACTGACATGTATATTTTGTTATCTAAAATAATAATATAAATTATAAACATCAGCAATCAATCTTTACATTTAGTTCTGGTATTTAATGAAATGCAACATGTCTTTGTAAAGTCTGGGTCATTAAACTTTTAATTATTGCAAATCGTATACGGTAAAGGAAAGTAACTCTAAAAATTGATGCAGTTGTGCAGTAAATCCTTTATAAGAAATAATCTACCCTATATATATAAAATCCTAATGAAACGAATTTGTGAAACGATTTTATGAAACGAATTTATGAAACGATTTTATGAAACGACTGATTAAACGACTGATTATGTTTCAGGGCTATTTTTAATAAAATATTAAACGCTTGATGGTGAAATTAATATCAATTGTCCATAAAAATCCGCGGATGTCAAAACTGGTAATAGAATTTTGAAATTGGAATTAGTTTTCGAGATATTAACTTTTTTCTAATTTTAATGACATTTCTGTAATGATGGCAACTAATTACTCAGTTTTTTTGTGACAAAAAAGGGAAAAAAATTGAAAAGGATCCCGATAGGGATTATTGATTTCTTTTTATTCGTCATTTTCAAATTGAAATTGAATTTATCTTTTATTTCAATCGATAATGAAGACAAGATTGTGATTAAATTATGTTTTTCAGGAAAATTTGAAAAAAAAAGAATCACATTTCTATCGTTGTCAGGATTCAATCCTCTGTCAGCATTTAATTTAATTTATAAACTGAAAATGTTTTGAATAAATTCGTCCAAATGACGTCATTTATGTAAACGCAAAAGAAAGGAGCAAAAAAATATTTATACAATTTGTTTAGCGTAAAATGTCATTTATCCTATTTTATATATAATCAGAAGTAATTTGTATAGAAAAAACAATAAGAATATACGAATAATTAAAATACGCATATCAACAAAAAAAATCGTCGAATTTGTTTCCATGGCTGTTAATGTCATTTGGCACCAAATCTCACTTTCTGATGCCCGAATTGCGCCAAGCTTTTTTAAAAAAAGCGTCAAGACCCCTATAATAGAAAAGCACCAAAAGCTCATTGGGTTTGTTTTCATAACTTTTGGCAACAAATCTATGTATATTAACGAATCTATCCCTTTTCGAAGCTCGAATTACGACAAACCTAAAAGCAAAGGATCCTATACTGGAAAAGGTCCCGATTTTCTTATGGACAATATTCAAGTGACATAACAAGGTGTAAAATTATCGCGGATAGCAAATTTGTTTAAATATGTCATCAATTGATGCCGAATAAATGCAGGCATGCATGCACAAAATGTTTAATTAATTTTGTATGATAAATAATTATTAGAAATTCGTATATACATATTAATTAAAATAAATAATTTACATAATTAAAATAACATGGAAATATGCATGATGGCTATGGGGAAGTTGTCGTGTTCATTTATGCATATAGAAGAGTTATCGTGGGAAGTAAGTTCAGGGGGTGATTATTGAGAAGATGTCAAAGTTGGCGAATCCTTTGAAAAGACCTAAAGGATTTACTTTTACGGAGTGAAACAATTTGTTAAAACAAGAAGGTATAGTGGCACTTGGTTGTTTTGGCAATCCGCAGAGTGCGTTTCCTGGGTACTGAAGTACTAAACTCGAGTGTAATTTTCCCTTTTATTTTGTATGGTGAAGCAAGGAAGACGAAAATCACATCACTAGAGTTAATGTTCTTTAATTGGAGAAAGATGTCACACTTCACAATCTTCCACAATAGTGATATTTTGATCAATCAAAGTTTCGGATTTTTTTTTAAATGAATCTGATGAATATTGGTGAGGTGACATTTTAAATTTAAAGCCAGAGGTGAAGAACACAAACGCGATCCAAAGAATAATCCAGAAATGCTGTTGAACAGGTCCGATCAAGTTCACGTAATCCAAAGAGTTTTTAAGCCATCAAGAGGATTTTTCATTATAAAACCAAAGGGTGGCCAAAGGAGCCAAGACATTTTTAGATGTTTATGAGATGAAGATCAGAGGGCAAGTGTTCTATCCGATATGAAAGTGGGCGCAAGGAAAAACACGCCAAGCGAGATACATTTCAAGCCAAGAGAATCGCATTTTTTTGCGTGGGAAATGTAACCGTTACTTATATACATATCAACTTCATAATTGACGTCATTGGAAGGGAAAAATCTTTTGGCGAAGATTGCACTTTGGCTAAAAAGAGAGATTAAGAATTTTACCGTTAATTATTGTTTTGGGAATAGGTCTTTCGAGGAATGCAGCAAAGGCGCCGTTTAAATGCTATAGACATCTGGAACAATATGCGAGACAAAGCTGACCATGAAAAGGAAAACATTTTATGCCTTGTATAATTTCATTTCTTTTGATATGTGGGAGACCGAATAAGTACGTTAATGATAATTTAAAAACAATATGCATGATTTTGACTAAAAGTCTTTCGTTGAAAGAGAAAGATAAAAAGGGTGCGCTTTTTAACAGCCGGGAATGTATATGAATTACGATTATGCAGAAAGGGGAAAATATATTTGATAAAATACATAAAATATAGATTGCTTTAATTTTTTGAAAGGAATATATATGGTATCTTTACCATATATATATCACCCCTTCACAAGATTTTGAAAAATTTAGAATGTCACCCTGTAAATATAATACAAAATATCAAAGCAGAAAAATAATAATAAAAATAAAATAAGTATGCATACAATAATGTAAATAATAATATGTAGTACTACAATAATATCTTCATATTAGTATAATAAATGGCCATACATTTTTCAAATTGCAGCAAAATATACTTTTAAAGTCTTTGAAAAGTCTTTTATCCATATTAGAACTAATGTTAGCTGCAAACATATTTTTTTTTGTTTGTTTTCTTGCAAGTTTATTAATTTTACAATATGATGGTGCACCTATATAAATAAACTCTTAATTGTTCATTTTTTTTTTTTTTTAACACAGTCTTTAAAAAGAGTTCAAGAATGAAAAATTACAGCTGCATTTTTCTTTGAAGGTTTTCTCACGTGATTTTATTTATCAACAAACATGAGCATGCTAAATGAGTCTTTAGTGCACAAAATTTTTTGTATTTGCTTAAAAAGTTCACAAGTTTGCACTATATTATTAAAAATCTTAAATGAAATGTAAATACAAAAATTTCAAAATAAAGAAACACAATTACAATTATACAATAATAATATAGAGATTATAAAGATTATAAAGATACATATATAAAATATTAAACGTAAAAAAAGTTTTCGTGTAAAGACACAGGAGAGATAATAATGATGCAAGACATGGGCATCGAAAAAAATATCTCCCCTTAAACTTGTTGTAATAACAAGGAAGAGACCGCAGTTTAGGACATTGGTCATATTCGGGACAGGGAGTATTTAGGGAGAGGGGTTTATTTTTGGTAAACCCCCCTTGCTCCGCACATATTTGGAAACTCCGCCTATGATTGGAGCGACTAGGGTTCATCTACGGGTTTGAAAAAATAGTAAAATTGGGTATACCAATTTTAACAAAGTTTTGCTCTCATACACAATGGAATAAAGACCCCCACATGGGTAATAATTTTGAACGGGGCTTATTCCGCAAGGGCGAATAAAAACTAAAAAAAAATGCAAAATAAATCAAAGTTTTTTTTGTTCAAAAACCTAAAAATCCTTCCATAGACACGTTCTAGAGTGAAGAGAGCATAAAGTGACATTCGGGATAAATATATATTGTTTCTAAAATTAAATTCTCAAAATAATTCATTTATTTTAAGTTATTTAAAAATTCAAAGATTAAATTAAAAGGAAAATGAGTATTAAATTCAAATGAGATAATTAATTTGATTTTTTTTTTTTTTTTTTTTTTTTTTTTTTTTTTTTTTTTTTACAAAATGCTAAGTATACTTACAAATGCAGAGAGTGTTAATAGAATTATCAAATGTTTAAATTTATAACAATACCTATTATTCTTAATTTATATTATCTATATATTTTATTTATTTATTTATTTATCCATTTATTTATTTATTTTTATTTTTATTTTATTTTTTTAACAGGATTTTAAATTATACGAACTTGCTAAACAAGAATATGGGTGGAAAAAATCTTTTGCCAAATAAACAAGTTCTGCAGTACTGCTACATAACACATAAACAATAGACCAGCCATATCACAATAAAAACAAATAATACAATACTACATAACATGCATGCATAAATACACCTGTTACCATGGATAAGGAGCATTTATGAATCTGGCAACAGAAAATTTTATATTCATATTAATATTTTATCACCTTTCGAGGACGTAAATTATAGGAATGAGCACTTTGTTCAATATTGTTATTACTAGGAGTATTGTTATGAACATTATGATAATTTAAGTCAAATAAATGGTTATTTCTAGGAGGTGCAAGTAAAAGTCTGTCTATATGAACTCTGAAAATTGAATTGTTAATATGAGAATTCAGTTGTTGAATTGAAAAAGAAACAGGTGAGTGTTTCTTTACAACTACATAAGGTCCTGTATACCTTGGCTTAAATTTATCTGATGATTTTAGGTATACAATGTCTTTCTCAGTAATTGGCCTGAGTTTTGCCTTTTTTTTATGATATTCGTTTCTTTTAATTTGAGATGCTTTTATGTTGTCATAAGCTTTGTTGTAAATACCATTTAAATCATGAAGGAGATTGTAAAAGTCTACATTTTGGTCTAGAAAGGGTTGATTAGCATTTAAATCATATGTATCAAATATTAGAGATAATTCGCGTCCAAAATGTAAAAGATTCGGAGAGAAAGAAGTAGAAGAATGTTTAGAACCATTATAGAGATTTTTGTGACTAGCAATGGCATTTTCAAAGGAATGTCCTTCTTTCATTAAAGTATTGATTGAGTATTTAAGAGATGTGTTTATCCTCTCGCTTATAGAATTGCTAGCTGGGTGTGAGACAGAAGAGTGATTTATTTTAATACCTAGAGTATTATTTAAAGTATTATACACATACGAACGAAATTGGGGTCCAAGGTCTGATAATACGCAGGCAGGGCGCCCGAAAGTTGTCATATAGGCAAATAAACACTTTACAATTTTAGGTGCAGTTGTATTGTAGAGAGGGTACAGTTCAATATGTCGAGAAAAATGATCCGTAACTGTGAGAATAGTTTGACCGTTTTTAAAAGGACCAACAAGATCAATTGAAATGGTATTTCCTGGTTGTTTAGGGGTATATGTTGGTTGAAGTGGGGCATTAGGTATACGATGATGTTTAGCCTGAAGACATAATAAACAAGAAGATACATAATTTAAAGTATCGGTGTACATACCTTTCCAACAATACCGTGAAGAGAGGAATTCATATGTTTTAGCTAAACCAAAATGAGATAGATGGGATATTGTTAAAACTTTAGGTTTTAAAGAATTGGGAACCATAATTACATACACGAAAGTATTATCCGCAACATTACTTTTTTTTAACATTAAAACTTTAGAATCAGGATGAATGAAATAAGATGGAAATTTTTTTGAAGAATCTGATTTTAAAATCTCTTCATATATTGGAGCTAATTGTGAATCTTTTAATTGTTCTTGGACAAAAGTTTCATTAGAAATTTCAAGCAAAGCATCTTTTTTATTTTTACTATTAATGACTAAGCAATTCACAATTTTGTTGTTGTTATTTTCCTCAAAATCATTTTCAACAATAGGTAATGCCTGTTTATCTTCAGAAATGAGATTAGGATTAGAATTCAAAGTTTCAATATTTTCTTCAGTAAATTCGCATCGGGATAAATAATCTGCTAGAACATTAGAAACACCTGGAATATGTTTAAAAGTAAAAGTGAATTTTGATAGCTGCATGAGCCAGCGAGTGGTGATATCTGCCGGATTAGTGGTTTTTTTGTATTTATCAAGAGGTTTACTGTCCGATAAAATTATGAAAGGACGATTATAGATATAGTAATTGAAAGCATTTACAGATTTTACAATGGCCATAAGTTCTAACTTTAAAGCTGGATATTTCTTTTCGGAAGGTTTGAGAGATTTTGAGAAGTATGAGACAGGAAGCAACTGATTATTATGCTCTTGTAATAATACACCAGAAATAGCGATACCCGAAGCGTCCGTGTTCACGTAAAATTCTTTGTCCCAATCTGGTAGACGTACCATTGGTGGTTGAAAAAAGATTTTTTGAATATTATGAAACACATTTTGATGCACATCAGTCCATTTAAAGGTCGAGGATGGTTTTGATAAGTCTATGAGAGGCTGAATAAGTTTAGAAAATTCTGGAATTTAAACTCTTATAAAAAGTAGCTAGTCCTACAAAACTTCTTACCTGCTTTTTTGTTTTTGGAACAGGAAATGATTTTATTTTTAGAATATTAGCTTGAATTGGAGAAATAGTGTGGTTATGAATATGAAAACCAAGATAATCAATATTATTCTTGTGAAAAGAACATTTAGAAGGTGACAAAGTTAAGTTGTATTTACCTAAGATTTCAAGAATTTTTGT
Source organism: Maratus michaelseni (assembly GCA_963931845.1). Lineage (NCBI taxonomy): Eukaryota > Metazoa > Arthropoda > Arachnida > Araneae > Salticidae > Maratus > Maratus michaelseni. The sequence goes on along the minus strand of OZ007586.1, from coordinate 240,435,393 downwards.
TAGTTTATCGTACGTTTCCTGAAATGAGTTAGAGCCAAAAATTAAATCATCTTGATAGGCATAAATTCCTTCTAACTGCATTTCATCCAATAAACTATCCATAAGGGCTTGAAAATATGCACTTGCATTTTTTAATCCAAAACAGAGTCTTTTATATTTAAATGAACCGAACATAGACGTGAAAGTGACCTTATCCTGATATTCTGAAGGAAGGTCAATTTGATGGTAGGCCTGTTGGAAATCAAGGGACGTGAAAAATTTATATTTAGATAAGTTGGAAATAATATTTTGTATTTTAGGGAGAGGGCATGAAGGAGATTGTACAACTGTGTTTAACATCCGTAAATCCAAGGCAAGACGAAATTTTTGTGTACCTGATCCATCAGGTTTTTTTCTGACAAGAAGGATTGGACAAGACCATTCCGAACATGAGCGTTCAATGATACCTGCATCAACTAATTGGTTTATTTGTGTTAATGCTTCTTTTTGAAGTGCTTGAGGAATTGGAAAAGGAAGTGTTTTAATTGGGAAATCGTTAATAAATTTAATGTTTGGTTTAAATTTATCAGTATGACCTAACGTTTTCATAGATTTTGAGAAAACAGCAGAATTATTCAATAATAACTCTTTCAATAGTTTAGCTTCAGTATTCGGTAATGGTTGTAAATTAAAGTCATCTTGTGAGAGATCACGTTTTCGTTGATTCAAAATATCAGTAGAAGCCTGAATGAAATTTACATATTGTTTGGTTTCTTCTTTGAAATTACTTTTAACAGCCTCTAGCTGTTGGGCATCTTCCACAATCTGGTCAATTGGCGTTAAGAAACCAATATTTGCTCTTTTATTTACATGAACATTTTTAGTTGTCATATTTTTTACATAAATTTTAAATTCATGTGGGTTTGATTTATCAGTCTGAATAATCGAATCAAAAGCAAGAATATCTTTTACAAGCATGTCATTCTGAAATAAATATGGGGTATCATGAGAAATTTGTTTTGCGCGTACAGAAATACATTTTACCTCATTTGGAGAAATAACCAGTTTGTTTACTAGACAAACATTATGAGAGATATCAGTTTGTACATTTACGTTATGACATTCCGCTGATTCTGAGTTATCATCTATGTAGATAAAGGGAATTCTCAGATTATCAAGTTGCATTATTTTGTTACCTAGATCTAATGTGATGTTAAATTTCTCAAGAAAATTTAATCCCAAAATACCATCAAATTTATACTCTTTAGGAATGTCAACAATGTAGAAGTAATGCGAAAAGTGTTTTTGTTCAATTTTGAATGAAATTCGAATACATGCTGTAAAATCTATCTTAGAATTAACTGTAGTTAAAGTCACATTAGTCCCTAAACGTTTATACTTAAGCACATGTTTAAGTTTATCAAATAACTGTACAGATAAGAGGCTAGTTGTACTTCCAGTATCCACAAGTAAAAAGGTATCTTGTTTTGCGATGGAGGCCTTTATAAGGGGAAGTGTGGGAGAGTACTTATTGACATTCAAAAGAATTTCATGAAAGGAATTACCGGTCGGTGCTGTATCAGTGACACTGTGAGAATCAATAGAATTTTGGGGAAAATCAGTTTGTACAGCTGTTGTATTTGCAATGGAAATATGCTCAGAAGTTTGAGAACCTGTTGAATTAACCAGTCTCTCAGCCGACAATTTTGGAAGAGAATCATCAATGTAAAAACATTTATCACTGTGTGCTGACTCATTTTCACATGCAGACATACACTGGTCAGCCTTAGCATACGTCTCTAGGGGTTTAAATTTTTGTTTTGTGGAAACCTGTCATTTCTATCACTGTTATATTTACTAAATTTTTGACAATAACGCGCGTTCGCTCTTTGCCATCTGAAACCTTTCTGCGCTATATGCCCAAAACGAAAACATAACTGGCAACAATCATTATTTCTGGCCCAATTATTTTGTCTAGTTTGTGGCGCTCTATGAAATTTTGACTTATAACGAGCCTGAAAGTTTTGTCTGTTGACATGTTTACATTGTTTTGGAGACTCCGATTTTCTTGATGTTTGAGCAAAATTTAAGTTATTAATTTTCTCCGTTAATTCCTTAATTTTACTTTCTAATTGATTGCATTCTACATGCGCCGAACTGCTAGCAGACAAAACATTGTTATTTATGAAAATCTCTTGTAGAGATTGTCCCCTGTCAATTGCTTTATCATATGTGTTGATGCCTTCTTCTTGCAATTTAATTTTAATGTCCGAAGGTAAACAATGCATTAATTTAACGTATTTTATTTTATTTAATGCATCCCTGTCATGAATGTCGGCATATACCTTTGATACGAGGACATTGAGTCTATGAGCAAAATTTTTTACTGTCTCCTGTGGTAATATTGTTAAACAATTTAAATCATTTAAAGTTGTAGCCGAAGAATTCTGTGAAAAGAATTTTTGAATGCGATCGCGAATGAACTCAAAATCTTGTGCGTTATAAAGTACAGGGTCCTCCAAATAATATTTTTTTGCGGGACCTTTCAGTTTAGTTTTAAGATAATCGACAGTTTGTTTATTAGTTATTTCCTTAATTTTCTGATAAGTTAAAATTTGGTTAAAGAAATGGTTAAGTAATTCGGGGTCGCCGTAAAAATCATCAACAACGTACTCAAAATTCTTAGAATTAGCCATGATGATATCAGCTTAAAAGTTTAACTTTTTTTTTTTTTTTTTTTTTTTTTTTTAGACACAGGTAAAATATCATAAAATAAGCAAAATAAAAAAAGCAACAATTTTAAACAAACCACACTTGATAATTTATTTAAAAATCATTAAATATTTAATCTTAGAAGTATTAAAGAAAAATTAACTATAAATCATAAATAGTGGTTTCAACTACAAAAATAAATATAATATACCAAAATATAACACGGAGAAAAATATACTTTTCCGTCATGAAAAATTTTAGCTATAAAATGCAATGTTTATAAATAACAAAATTTGAAAGTCTATGAATATTAAAAAGCCATTCTGTCTTACCTGAACACAATTATACCTTTTAAAACATTATTATTATTTTTTAAACATCTACAGCAAAAAAAATTTTTTATTAAATAAATAAAATTCAATGAGTGCTTTTTAATCGTTTAAACATATATTGCTCATATTATATATCTAGATCCTTTTAAAAATATAAAAACATTACTTGAAACTATACGGAAATAATATTTCATCAATGTAAAAGTTCTAGCAAAATTGAAAATTTCCTTTTTTTATCAACCTTTTACAAAATAAAGACTTACCTCTATAAAAATATCCATAGCGCTTTTTTTTTGCAAAACATATTAATAGAAAAAGAAAGCACAAAATACTATACAGGGTGATTCATAAAAGATGGGCAGAACTTTAAGGGGTTATAGTACACTTAAAGACAAATAATATTAAATAGGAGACTAAGGGTCCCAGACGTATTCCCAAGGAGATAGGGGGCATTAAAGTTTAGGGTCCGAAATTTCAAATGATTATAAAACATGGAAAAATTGGTCGATTCGTTTGCGGTTTTTGCAAAAAATTTTCTTTATGCCAGTATTTTCTTGAAATAAAATTTTAAAGTTCAATTTCAAAAAATGCCGATAGAGGGCGCTTTAGACTTTGGAGTAACAAACAACTATTTTTTAACGTTATTTTTTGTATTTCTTTAAATGATTTCGAAAGCTTAGACTTAAACTTAAATTTTGATCTAAAAATCTGAGTCCTAACGAGTAGTTAAGTAGCGTAAACTGAAATTTGAAATTTGAAACCCTTCTCCCCCCAGAACAAAAATCAGTTATTCCCGATCTTTGTGTCGTAGATTAGGCTCTAACTACTGCCGCGTTTTGCTAAAATTATTCTTTATGTCAGTATTTTCTTGAAAATAAATTTTAAAGAAAATTTTCAAAAAATTCCGATAGAGGGCGCTTTAGACTTTGGAGTAACGAACAACTATTTTATACCGTTATTTTTTGTGTCTCATTAAATGCTTTCTAAAGCTTAGACTTAAACTTAAATTTTCAGCTCAAAATCTGAATCGCTGAGCGTGGTTCAGTAGCGAGGGGAGGGGGTTCAAATTTCAACTTCTGAACATAGTTCAGTTTGCACTACTTAACCATGCCCAACGATTCTGTGCTGTGATACGAGGCAAAAATACAACTTTCGTCAAGGACTGCATAGTCGGAATTCACTCATAAAGGCACTGGCACAGTTGGAAACGTCGCTCATGCAAACGTTAAAGCTCCATTCCTGACGCTAGTCACCGGGTGAAGAAGGAAACAGAAAGTATGCAAATGTCAAATGGGGAAGAAGAAGAACATGTATGCAAAATTTCGACACGATTCAGGCATAAAAACCACTGAACGGTGAGTCAAGTGTAAGTCGCTGTAGTAATGAATCGGAAGATGGTGCCCTTCACGAATAAGGAAAAGGCTGAGATGCATTTAATTTACGGAGCGGCAGATGGAAATGGTGCAGAGGCACAACGAATGTACGGAGAGCGATTTCCTAACAGGCGGTTGCCTAACCGCAAAACTTTCGAGCGCTTGCACAGACAGTTGTGTGAGACGGGATCATTTCTCGCTTCCCGGTCGAATGCAGGTCGTGCAAAAAAGGACGAATCAGTAGTTGTTGCAGAAGCCATTCTGGATGTAGTAGCGGCGCAGCCAAGTACAAGTACACGAACAGTGGCTAGCCAGGTGGATACCTCACAGTCCACGACTTGGAGGGTACTGAAGGATGAACATTTGCTCCCGTTTCATGTGCAACGAGTCCAGAAACTGTCTCCAGGGGATTATCCAAATCGTATTGAATTCGCCCGCTGGTTTCTGCAGCAGAACGCGCTAAATCCACATTTTGGACGAACTGTGCTTTTCACCGATGAATGTACCTTCACACGTGAAGGTACATTTAACACACACAATGCACATGTATGGGCGGATGTCAATCCACATGCTACGTATCCACATGCTCATCAGAGACGCTTTTCCATCAATGTTTGGGCAGGAATCCTCGGAGACCACCTAATCGGACCGTACCTTCTTCCTGAACGCCTCAACGGTAAAACATACCTCACATTTCTGCAACATGTGCTGCCAGACCTGTTAAACGTTGTTCCTCCACGCATCCGGCGGGTCATGTGGTTCCAGCACGATGGAGCGCCAGCCCATTACGTACGAGACGTCCGCAACTATCTGGACATCACATTTCCGAACAGATGGATTGGTCGAGGTGGTCCTGTTGCTTGGCCTGCTCGCTCGCCAGATCTTTCACCCCTCGATTTCTTTTTTTGGGGACGATTGAAGGCTCTTATGTATGAGACACCCATTGAATCCCCCGAGGAACTGGTCGCCAGACTTTCCGCCGCTGTAGGGGAAGTGCTCGAAAAGCCTGATGTTTTCGCGAATGTTCGCCGTTCCATTCGTCGCCGTTGTTCTGCGTGCATAACCTCTGGTGGTCACAATTTTGAACATTTATTGTGATTACATGTTAATAAATATGCTTTGGTAACATAATCCTAATTTGTGTCTTTTTACCTCGTATCACAGCACACAATGTGTGGACATGGTAAACTGAACTGTGCTCAGGAGTAGAAATTTCAAACCCCTCTCCCCAGAAACTTAACCACGTCTAACGATTCAGATTTTGGGCTGAAAATTTAAGTCTAAGCTTTAGAAAGCATTTAATGAGACACAAAAAATAACGGTATAAAATAGTTGTTCGTTACTCCAAAGTCTAAAGCGCCCTCTATCGGAATTTTTTGAAAATTTTCTTTAAAATTTATTTTCAAGAAAATACTGACATAAAGAATAATTTTAGCAAAACGCGGCAGTAGTTAGAGCCTAATCTACGACACAAAGATCGGGAATAACTGATTTTTGTTCTGGGGGGGGAAGGGTTTCAAATTTCAAATTTCAGTTTACGCTACTTAACTACTCGTTAGGACTCAGATTTTTAGATCAAAATTTAAGTTTAAGTCTAAGCTTTCGAAATCATTTAAAGAAATACAAAAAATAACGTTAAAAAATAGTTGTTTGTTACTCCAAAGTCTAAAGCGCCCTCTATCGGCATTTTTTGAAATTGAACTTTAAAATTTTATTTCAAGAAAATACTGGCATAAAGAAAATTTTTTGCAAAAACCGCAAACGAATCGACCAATTTTTCCATGTTTTATAATCATTTGAAATTTCGGACCCTAAACTTTAATGCCCCCTATCTCCTTGGGAATACGTCTGGGACCCTTAGTCTCCTATTTAATATTATTTGTCTTTAAGTGTACTATAACCCCTTAAAGTTCTGCCCATCTTTTATGAATCACCCTGTATTTAAATTGCTATTCCGGATCGTAATCGCTAAACTTTAAATCACTGGATGAATTAAAAAAAACGGAAACAAAAGTTTTCTTTGTGGTTATTCATTGAGAAAGATATTTCTTTCGTAACGTGAATTTTATCTTGTAGCTGAATAAATTTGGATTGTCTGAAAACAAAGTTCACAAGAGTTCGCTAAATTGTGGTACTCAGCTAAATACTAAAGGTCAGAATGCAGCGTTGAATTAGATGCAGATAATATTCATTTCTTGTGTTTTAATTGTTGCACGGCGATGAAAATCAATTTTTCGATGACTGAGAAGAGAAACAGAACACAATAAGAAGTTCACGAAGTTCAAGACAAAATAGCATATTCACTTTAGGTGCGGGCGAAGGTTTTATGAATGAAACATCACTCATTGAAGAAAACCACATGTTGAAAATCACTGATTCCATCAGGGATTGATTATCATTTTTCACAGAACAATTATGCAGCATAAAACACTAAGATGAAATAATTCGATGATGCTCCGACGCTGAATAATTTGCGACGAATAATTAAATTAATTTACTTCGATGAAAATCACATCGCATATCTCACACAAAAAGGATTAAGTTTGAAGTTAGCAACTTTCGATGATAGGTAAAAACCACAGTCACAGGCAGGCCCCAACAAAGCATTCTCAGAATGAAAAAATATAGTCAGAAAAGTTGCAAATTAATAGGAATTTTTTTTTCGTTTCGTGGCCCCAATGACACACCCTTTAGAAATTGTCATGCGAAAAAGATCACATCCAGTTTAAAAGTCAGGCACCATTATTTAATATGGGGAAGTTGTCGTGTTCATTTATGCATATAGAAGAGTTATCGTGGGAAGTAAGTTCAGGGGGTGATTATTGAGAAGATGTCAAAGTTGGCGAATCCTTTGAAAAGACCTAAAGGATTTACTTTTACGGAGTGAAACAATTTGTTAAAACAAGAAGGTATAGTGGCACTTGGTTGTTTTGGCAATCCGCAGAGTGCGTTTCCTGGGTACTGAAGTACTAAACTGGAGTGTAGTTTTCCCTTTTATTTTGTATGGTGAAGCAAGGAAGACGAAAATCACATCACTAGAGTTAATGTTCTTTAATTGGAGAAAGATGTCACACTTCACAATCTTCCACAATAGTGATATTTTGATCAATCAAAGTTTCGGATTTTTTTTTAAATGAATCTGATGAATATTGGTGAGGTGACATTTTAAATTTAAAGCCAGAGGTGAAGAACACAAACGCGATCCAAAGAATAATCCAGAAATGCTGTTGAACAGGTTCGATCAAGTTCACGTAATCCAAAGAGTTTTTAAGCCATCAAGAGGATTTTTCATTATAAAACCAAAGGGTGGCCAAAGGGGCCAAGACATTTTTAGATGTTTATGAGATGAAGATCAGAGGGCAAGTGTTCTATCCGATATGAAAGTGGGCGCAAGGAAAAACACGCCTAGCGAGATACATTTCAAGCCAAGAGAATCGCATTTTTTTGCGTGGGAAATGTAACCGTTACTTATATACATATCAACTTCATAATTGACGTCATTGGAAGGGAAAAATCTTTTGGCGAAGATTGCACTTTGGCTAAAAAGAGAGATTAAGAATTTTACCGTTAATTATTGTTTTGGGAATAGGGCTTTCGAGGAATGCAGCAAAGGCGCCGTTTAAATGCTATAGACATCTGGAACAATATGCGAGACAAAGCTGACCATGAAAAGGAAAACATTTTATGCCTTGTATAATTTCATTTCTTTTGATATGTGGGAGACCGAATAAGTACGTTAATGATAATTTAAAAACAATATGCATGATTTTGACTAAAAGTCTTTCGTTGAAAGAGAAAGATAAAAAGGGTGCGCTTTTTAACAGCCGGGAATGTATATGAATTACGATTATGCAGAAAGGGGAAAATATATTTGATAAAATACATAAAATATAGATTGCTTTAATTTTTTGAAAGGAATATATATGGTATCTTTACCATAATGGCGCACTAAAATAGAGAGAAAATTGAAACCTGTTACTGAAAATGTCTATATCAGTATTTTTCAATACCGTGGTTCTTAATGTTATTCACAAGCAGATGGAATTTTTCTCATCCTTAAACGCAAAGAAAGAATAGAATACAGATCGTTGTTATAAAAGTCCGAGAGGTAGCCACAATTTAAACCTAACCATTTTATACAAGCTGGTTTTCAAGTTGTAATTTATTTTACTTATCAATCCCGAAAACAGTCGTCAGTTGTCGCAACAGCTGTGTATGAGGCCATGGTAATAAAAAAATGCCCCATTAAAACGTTAAAAGCATGACAACCCAATTACAGATTTACCAATATTTTTAAAACAAAGCACGCTGTCATGTTTTTAGAGGCTTCGAAGTCTAAGCGGGGGTTGGCGAGCGTAGCTCGCAGGGGGTAGGTCCCCTAGTATAATTATAATAATATAAGAAAATTAAACATATTTAAAAAGCATTTATGGTGAAGATTGATGTTGGGCTGAAATATTTTAATGCATATCGCATGAATTGAGATAGTTTTTGGGCCGTTCTTTCGTAAAATTTGCGTTGTAAACAAATACCCCATAGTTCGAATCCAGGAAGGCAGAAATCAGAATATCCAATGAACGAAGACATCTCAGCTGAAGTATTTTTTATTGATATATAGCACGTATAAGATGGTAAGAATGGGGTGGTCCCGGATATTAGAGGCTTAGAACAGTTGTTGACAGACCAAGAGCTAAGAGTAATCTGCCGTTTGGGCAGTAGATTGTCTCGCCAAGATGCGATATTACATTGAGCCAACAAACCGCAGAAGCGCAGAAGAATTTATATGTACGTTAAGCATAATTAATATAAATGTTTTGGGAGGATATAATGAATAGGCTACCACATTTGGCGAACCCGTAATTTTTGTGAATTTTAGAGGACACATGCGGGCAACCCGGTGGGAAAGGAATTTTAGTCAAAGGAAAGAGATAAACTTTGTATCTGGGAAAATACATTACTTGCACAATTTGTTTATGAACAGAAAAAGGTTGGGCGCCCAAGCAGCTGTCAATGAATATCCGGAACACAAAACATTACATCTGTTATAACCGCATTGGAATTAAAATAGATTTTTAACGTACATGCTGCATTTAATAAAGATAGTCTTTCATATGAGAAAAGGAAGTAACATTTGAGGTTTTAGAATAAGAGATATTTGAGCGAAGAGAATATTAATTAATATATTAAAAATTAAGTTACGAAGATTAATAATTTAGAATAAAGATATGTATAAATGATTCTATATCATAGCATTTGTGTATATGTGTATTTTTATTTTTATTCAAAACCTGTACTCATGACTGCAAGTAATTAGAAAATATACATTGAATAAACAATATACACATTACAGTGATTTCATTCAATTACTACAATCAAAAATAAGTTACCAGAGATGTCAAATATACATGTACATGTATCCATGACCTCAGTAATTAAGTAAAAATACAAATTTAATTCCTGTTATTAATGAAAATGTAATCTTAATGTTGTAATTCATTTGATATTTTACATCTCTGAGCAAGTATAAAGAATTAAACTTACCACTATTATTGTCCAGGCCTGGTATCGTTGTTTCTAAAATACCAGTAGGCTGTGTTCCTTGCCTATACCCTAATCCTAATACGCTGTCCATTTGGTCAAAATACTGAAAAACTTTATTGAAAAGAGGACAAAAGATACTATGTTGGACTAAAATATTAAAACCGAATTCCTTTTACAAATGAAAAATCGCATAAAAAATCGCTAAAAATTCAAAACTCGCAGAGGACGAAATTTACTATAGCGGGTTAAAACATTGTAAGCAGAATTCTTTTACAAATATAAAAAATTACACAAATGTCAAAATCACTAAAAATCGTTAAAAATTCAAAAATCGCGGAGGGCAAAATTTCTTATATTACGCAAAATGTTTGAAAGCAGATTCCTTTTACCAATGCCAAAAAATCGTCCCGGAACGCGTTAAATTGTTAAAAATCGCATTAAAAATCACTAAAAATTAAAAAAATCGTGGCGGACACAATTTACAACATTAGGCTAAAAGTTTGAAACCGAATTCATTTTACGAATGTGAAAAACTCGCCACGGGTCCTAAGAAAACGCTAAATATCGCATTGAAAATCGCATTAAATGTCGCTAAAAATTCAAAATGCGCGGAGGACAAAATTTATTGTATTGGGTTAAAAGTTTGAAATAGATGAATGTGTAATGAATGTTACAAAATCGCCGCGGAACGTGAAAAAGCGCTATAAAACTGATTGAAAATCGCATTAAAAATTGCTAAAAATTCAAAAGTCGTAGAGGACAAAATTTACTATATTGGTATAAAACATTGTAACCTTAATTCTTTCACTAAAGTCAAAAAATCACATGAAAAATCGCTAAAAATTCAAAAATCGCGGAGAACAAAATGTACTATGTTAGGTTGAAAGTTTGAAATCGAATTCCTTTTACTAATGAAAAAGTCGCTGCTAAACACAAAAAAGCTCTAGAACTCACATAAAAAATTCCCGAAAAATTCAAAAATCCCTGTACGAATTCAGCAAAACTATTGAAAAGAAAACAATGTTTAAAATTTACTATATTGAATTTACTATATGGAATTTACTATATTGATTATTGAATAAATTTACTATATTGGGCTAAAAGATTAAAACTGGATTCATTTTACCAATGTCGAAAAATTGCCGCAAAATGAGAAAAAAATAAATCAAAAATCTAATCCAAAATCCAAAATCGGTCTGCGAGGTGCATAACTACAGATAAAGATGTACCTTCCTGCCAAATTTTGTAGCTGTGTGTGCAGTGGTCTCTAGATATATTATTTTAAGGCATTAAATTGTAAACAAATATATAGTATTTCTTTAAGTATTTATTCAGCATGTTTTTTTTTTCTAATAAAATAACCGAATACTGCTTTACACGGAAATTTATGATGTCTCCGAATAGAATACCATGCAATTATAGCTCCTAAAACGAAAACAGACTGTTTAAGACGGAATTTCTCTGTAATTCCTTATATATTTATCTTAGATTTTACTGTATCTTATAGTTTGGATTAAGAACGGGGGAGGGATACAAATTACTACCGAATCCCATTGTTTTTCTCTGCGGCCCTTGGAGGAGGAGAGACGGAGCACTAGATTATTGTTTTGCCCTGGACGCTACTCTTGCTTTGCACGGCCCTGGAGCCCGATAATTTGCACCAGCTCTGTCTCCCTCTCTGCTGCCCTGCTGTCTTCTAACTTACGGCCTGGTAGGTAAATTAATGCTACTAAATTCCAAAATCCCATTTCAAAAAATTTCAGGCAAGGAATAAATAAGTATGTGTTCAATTGTTTTTTGCGAGTTATTTGACGATCTTCATGTTAAAAGACTAATTGAAATTTAATTTGATACAAATTTTTTAAAACTTTTATTTTTTTTAAAGGGGAGATACGAAATCTAGTTTGTTCCGGATGACACAATTTATCTGTAGGAGTGTCAGACAGCGTCCGCTCACTTTAGCCCCCCCCCCCCCCCCCCCAGAACTGCACCACTGAACATAAGGTGTAAATATTGAAATGTTAATTAAAATTTTTAAAAAATGCTAGTAAAAATTAAAGATTTTCCCAATTTTGGTTTAATTTTTCTGTTGCAATCACATGGAAAATAGAGAATACTTCGTAAAGCTGCATTTTAGGTATGAAGTAAACTTGAAATGGCGCCATCTTTTGTCCTGTATATGCATTAAATGTACATAGCATTTGTTGCGAATTTGGAAACTAAAAAGTAGAGACCGACCGATTGTTCGATTTCGTTTTCGGCATGTTTCGGTCAAAAGCTGAGTTTCGGCGAACATTCGGTTTCAGTTAAAAAACAGCTGAATTTTCGGAAACTTGCCTATCAAAGATCTCATTCATAGTCCATGGTGCTTTCGGGTATTTTTCATTTATGCCATCATTGTTGGACGATTCGAACAGCATTAAAGCACTTAGTAAAAACAATAACTTTCCATTCATTGTAATAATAAAGAATAAAACAAGATGCATATCACTAAAATTCATTGATATAAGTTGATTGCTCCAGGATTTGAATGCGAAACGATCTGTAATATATTTTTTTTCTTTTCTTTATAAACGTTTTGATACTTTCTTTTGTTTCTTCAAGACGAAAGAATACTTTTAAAAAAAATGTTTATAGAACTTTATAAAACTTTTGTATCGTGATCAAGCCAAACATATTCATAATATAGTTTTCGTTAAAAGAGAGCCCTTTTTTTCTATTTGGTAATTTACTTGATTACTGTTTATAATCAACCACTTATTTAAAACTTTATAATTTAAGAGCTTTTTGTTTTATTTTGGTTATGAGTATATTCATAAACAAAAAAGAAAACGGTTATACTATTAATTAAGACATGTATATTACGACATGTATAGTATTAAATAAGACAATGTATATATGGATCGACTTTTCAGGATACGTATATAATATATACTATATGAGTATACTTTTGAGTATGAATAATTACTTACATGTTTATTTTTCAACATTAGGGACAAAATTGATATTAGAAATATGATTAAAGGCTTTTTTTCCATATTAAGTTTTGGATCAATTTTCTTCGATTGGGGCTTTAGGATCGTGTTGAATTGAAATATTTCAGGTTCAAGTTGAAGTATTTCGGATTCAGGTGGAAGTATTTTGTTTTCAGATCGGGTGGCGAGTTCACCAATTATTTTTGTTAGCCTCGGGTCAGGGTTCGGGTTGTTTTTAAATAAAATTTGCATTCCGCAAATTTTACTTATTTCACGAGCAGGGCTCTAGTTGGGTGTATGGCGGCTTGATATGCTAGCCTCTCATATTTGCAGATGTCATCATGTCATCTTATCAAAAGGGCACGGACGAGGTGTGTGAAGGTTTTAGGATAATTAGAAACCACAAGTTTAACTTTAAACAAACATTATATTATTATTATTCAAGCAAAAATAAGTAAAAGATGAGATCGTACTGTCGCGACCAGATAGTCAACAAAAACTCCGCAAGCGGCAAAAAACAGACTGCCTGTTCCGTTGCGGCTACAGTTAAAAGTAAACTCATGCACACTGAGTTGAGTTGTATGAAAAATGTAATACCATAAAGTAAAAGTTAAAATTGCAGTTAACATAGTTCATGTTCAAAATGGAGTTAAAGTTCAGGAGCTAAAGTTGATAAACAGTTCAGGGTTACAGTTAACCCGCTACAGTATTCCCCCCCAAGTACTCAAGGTACTGACAACTTTACAAGTAGCGAGGGTTAAACCGCACAGTTCTACCAGAACGGGTAGTTGTTTTAGGAGGCTGAGCTGGTGCCACCGTCACAGGTTCATCTTGACTGACAGTCTGAGCTGGCGGGTTGTTATGACTAATTACCACTGGAGATGCAGGAGTTAAATCCTCTTGAATAAGGAATGCAGGTTTGAGACGGTCGATACCAATCACTGCGTCTTTTCCCTTTATAACAACAGTAAAATGTTTAGCTGTGCGTTTTGTCACTCGAAAGGGTCCATTGTATGGTTGTGTTAGTGGTGCTTTGACAGTGTCATTACGCACCAAAACATGGGTGCATGTCTCCAGTGAAGGATGCACAAAAGGAGTTCTCTTGGCATGTGCTGATGTTGGCACTGGAGTTAACTGATGCATGGTGTCACACAAATGCTGGAGGAAAGTTGCAGGATCAACGCGAGACAGTTCTGAGGGGTTGGAAGGCTGCAAAAAATCAGCAGGTAAGGAGAGTGTTGTGCCATACAACATCTCAGCACAAGTACCCTTAAGGTCTTCTTTGTAAGAGGTGCGAATGCCTAGAAGAACAATGGGTAAGGACTCTGTCCATCTTGCATGGTTGTGACACTTCAGGGCTTGCTTCAGCGTACGGTGAAATCGTTCTACTAGGCCGTTACTGGCTGGGTGGTACGGAGAAGTCCTGATGCGGTGGATGCCTAAGATTTTCCTTAAAGAAGAAAACAGAAAGGACTCGAATTGTCGTCCTTGGTCTGTAGTCACAAATTTGGGGACACCAAACCTTGCAATCCAATGGTTTACAAAAGTTCTGGCAATGGTGTCAGCAGTAATGTCCTGCACTGGAATCGCCTCTGGCCAACGAGAAAAACGGTCTACAAATGTGACCAGATAAGTATATCCTTCTGAAGGAGGTAACTGTCCCACGATGTCAATATGGACATGCTCGAATCTTTCTGATGAGACAGGAAATTTTTGTAGAGGGCTATGAGTATGCCGTTGGATTTTGGATTTCTGGCAACTCATGCATGATCGTGCCCAATTGGAAATGTCTTTTGCCATCCCCTGCCACACAAATTTCTGCTGGATCAGTCTCTGAGAAGCTCGGATGCCAGGATGGGATAAATTGTGTAGGCTTTTAAAGACAATGTGGCGGTACTTTTCTGGTACGTATGGCCGTATCTTGCCAGTACTAACATCACAGTAGAGCATTGTTTCTGGGGAAATATGCAGCTTTTGGAAACGGAGAGATGTGTCAGGATTTGACAATAAGTCAGTCAATTCCTTGTCACTGGCCTGTTCTTCAGCCATGGATGACAAATCAACATTGGACAAAACTATCTCATTTATGCGAGATAAGGTGTCAGCCACAATGTTTTCAGAACCAGGAACATGTCGAATGTCTGTGCTGAACTGCGAAATAAAATCTAGGTGTCTGAGCTGACGCGGGGAACTGGAATCTGACATTTTTGAAAAAGCATAAGTTAATGGACGATGGAGGTTAGCTGCTGGTGCGGAGCATGATATGCGAGAGTTGCACAATTTATAAGGTCTTGTTTACAAGCCTCGAAAGCCTGTATCAAAACAGTATCCCACGGTACCAGACGTTTGTCATTCTTTTTTGAATCTTTGAGTAGCTCATGTAAAGGGGCTTGAGTATGGGCCGCATGAGGAATGAAACGTCGGTAAAAATTTACCATTGCTAAAAATCGTCTCAAGTCAACAATTGTTTGGGGTTTTGGGAAATCGGCGATAGCTTGAGTTTTCTGGGGGAGCGGTTGTACACCAGAAGGTGTTATAAGACAACCTAGGAAAGAGACAGAAGTTTTTCCCAAAATGCATTTCGCGGGATTTAATTTTAACCCATGCTGCTGCAGGCGATCAAGGACTTGCCGAAGATGTCATCATGTCATCTTATCAAAAGGGCACGGACGAGGTGTGTGAAGGTTTTAGGATAATTAGAAACCACAAGTTTAACTTTAAACAAACATTATATTATTATTATTCAAGCAAAAATAAGTAAAAGATGAGATCGTACTGTCGCGACCAGATAGTCAACAAAAACTCCGCAAGCGGCAAAAAACAGACTGCCTGTTCCGTTGCGGCTACAGTTAAAAGTAAACTCATGCACACTGAGTTGAGTTGTATGAAAAATGTAATACCATAAAGTAAAAGTTAAAATTGCAGTTAACATAGTTCATGTTCAAAATGGAGTTAAAGTTCAGGAGCTAAAGTTGATAAACAGTTCAGGGTCTGCTGCAGGCGATCAAGGACTTGCCGAAGATGGCATTCATGTCCTTCTTCATTTTCTGATGCAATGAGGATATCATCCAAATATGATGCAAAAATCTAATCCTTTTAAGACTTCGTGAATATAACGTTGGAAAGTCTGTCCTGCATTTCTTAAGCCGAAAGGAGTATATACAAATTCGAAAAGGCCAAAAGGGGTAGTTACTGCGGTTTTTGGGATATCCTCGGGATTTACTGGAATTTGGTGGTAGGCACAAGCCAAATCTAGGGTAGTAAAAAATTGTTTCCCATGAAACAGCTGCGTACAATCCTGGATGTGGGGTAATGGGTATCTATCAGGTATAGTCGAAGCGTTTAAACGACGGTAATCTCCACATGGCCGCCAGCTGCCATTGGCCTTGCGAACCATATGGAGCGGACTGGCCCATGGGCTTTTTGAAGGCCTAACGATGCCCTGTGCCATGAGGAATTCAAATTCTTGACGGGCTGCTTTTAAGAGCTCTGGCGAAAGACGACGCGGTCTAGAAAAAACAGGAGGGCCTTTGGTCTCTATATAGTGATAGATGTGTTGAGTTTTACTCTCCTTGCTTACGCTTGAAGGGTTAGTTAATTCGGGAAATTCCGTCAAAATTTTGTCAAATTTGGTAGGACCGACAAGTACACTTAGGCTACTGCTTCCAGGTAGAACTCGAGCAACTTTTCCCTGAGACGACAATAAGGTTTCTGCGTCTATTATGCAGTTGTTTTTCGCGTCAACAAGTAAGTTGAATTTTTTTAGGAAATCAACGCCAATAATAGGTTGGCTCACTTTCGCAATAACAAAAGACCAGGTGAAATTTCTTCGTAAATTTAAATCGAGGGTCAAACGTTTTGTGCCAAATGTTTGAATTTTTGTGCCATTTGCTGCATAAAGGACTAAACCCTCGTCTGCAGTGCTTTTTTTAAAGCAACTTGTTGGCAAAACAGAAATATCGGCCCCGGTAACTATTAAAAAATTGAATTTTGATCTAGGGTCGGCCAAAAGAATGCGATGAACCTGGCGGTCGCGATTATGGCCATGATGCGATCGCCGGTCTAGTTTTCCGTGCG
This sequence comes from Maratus michaelseni, assembly GCA_963931845.1. Taxonomy (NCBI): domain Eukaryota; kingdom Metazoa; phylum Arthropoda; class Arachnida; order Araneae; family Salticidae; genus Maratus; species Maratus michaelseni. The sequence continues at coordinate 240,418,404 of OZ007586.1, read as the reverse complement.
AAAAGAACAAGGGGATGTGCACTTTCTAGCCTTGGAGCCAAAATTTGTATGGTAAAAGCAAAGATTATTTGCAGGCTCTTTATAGCGCCCCCTAGAACGACTGCGCCGGAAATTACCTTCGCGGGGACGATGCTCTCTTGAGCGACTCCGCTGATTAACTTTCATGGTTAACTCACTAACTTGTTGAGTTAACTGTGCAATTTGAAATTCAAGGGATGAAGCATGGGCGGTTGGGGTGGGTGGAACATTAGCTGTTGCATTTATTTGAGGAAATACTTCTAAGTCGTGGATTTTGTCGGCAACAGAAGCAAGTTTTGGCAATTCATCGCTCAATGCGCCAACAATGCTGCGCGTAGTTGTGGGCAGACGTGACAGCCAAAGAGATTTCAACAATGCCTCTCCTACTGTAGTACCAGCCAGGGTTCTCATTTGAGCAAGTAACTGAGATGGGCGTAAGTCACCGATCTCCACACCCTGCAATAACGTGCGAATTCGTGATTCTTCACTTTCAGAATGTGAATCAATTAGTCGTTTTTTTAGAGCCTCATATGGTTTATCGCCCGGAGGATTTGTGATAATGTCGCTGACCGAGATGAGAATATCGGCGTCAACTGCCGCTACCACGTGATTAAATTTGGTCGTCTCGCTTTTTATTTGGGCCAAAGCAAATTGGGCTTCCAGGCGAAAAAACCATAATGACGGATTTGTCTTCCAAAACGGTGGGGGTTTCACGCCTACATGAGAAACCTGACTAGTGCCAGCACTTTCGTTTGGGGGATCGTTCGGCGGCATGATTAGGAAATTATATGCATAAATACAATTTACAGTACAAAATAAATACACAAAATTATATACAATACATTATAACAAAAAAATACTCTTGCATGCTAGGATTGGTGAAAATGAGCCGAATTATAGCACCCGTGACAGAGCGAGAAAATTTAACATGTCAATAAACGTGATTGGCGTAAAAAATTACTGATATAAAATATGGGGACAAAATATTAGGAAAAAATGGACTTACCGACCACCAGAACGCTCAAACACATTTAATCGCGCACACGGCCCCGCACACCGCGTGTTTTTTTTTTATTTTTAAGAAATATCGCTGCAGATGGATGTAAAAACATCTTTTACGATGATGGAAGCAACAATCTTGAATAATCAAAGCATCCTCGTCCAGATGGCATCGGATCTTGTTTATAGCGTGTTCAGCTGCTAATAAGGGTCACCACTATGGCGGCTTGATATGCTAGCCTCTCATATTTGCAGATGTCATCATGTCATCTTATCAAAAGGGCACGGACGAGGTGTGTGAAGGTTTTAGGATAATTAGAAACCACAAGTTTAACTTTAAACAAACATTATATTATTATTATTCAAGCAAAAATAAGTAAAAGATGAGATCGTACTGTCGCGACCAGATAGTCAACAAAAACTCCGCAAGCGGCAAAAAACAGACTGCCTGTTCCGTTGCGGCTACAGTTAAAAGTAAACTCATGCACACTGAGTTGAGTTGTATGAAAAATGTAATACCATAAAGTAAAAGTTAAAATTGCAGTTAACATAGTTCATGTTCAAAATGGAGTTAAAGTTCAGGAGCTAAAGTTGATAAACAGTTCAGGGTTACAGTTAACCCGCTACAGGTGTAACCAGGGGTCGGAAGTAGCACGCTACAAGCTGCGAAACTACAGCAGTCGTTATTTTTTCTGTTAGTTTGTATTGTAGCGTGATATATTTAAAAAAATGGTATACGGTGCCAAAGGCAGCAGGGACCCGAGGCGGAAGTTCGAGGTTTATTATATTCGAAGTCAAGGGGGCGCTAGAGGGAGATCCGGGGTCCAAATTCAACTGTCGTCGGGGAAAATATTTTGACTTTGGAGTAGAATCCTCCGGGTCAGAGAACTGCCCACGACCCGACCCGAGTCGGGGCAGATTATTTTTTTTAAATGACCTGGGGTTAGTTTATAAAAAACCCGACTCGTGGGTCAGGTAGGGGCTGACTTATTTCTTTGTAAGTCGGGTTGAGTACAATTGTTTCGGTTTCGGGTTGAGCTTTGATTCTTGCGTGTCCGGCTTGTGTTATCCTGATTTTTTTTTTAAACTGTCCAGAATATTGTTTGAGATTAGAATCCTGTATCGGGTCGGGTAAACCGATTTTACCTAAACCCGACCAGACCCGTGATTCGGGTTGGAGCTAATTTTTTTGTTCTTGTGGGATTCGGGTCGGGTTGAATTTTGCTACTTTCGCGTCGTATTAACCTGATTCTACAACTAGTAAATCTGCAGATCAGGAGCCTCAACGTCAGCTCTAAAAGTCATTGTTTTTAAATCTCACGTTTCATATTATTTAGCACCTTAGAATAGATTTCATTATTTTATATTACATACATATTTATAGGCATATAACATACTTCGGAGGTTTCAGAAATTACAAGCGTTAAATTAAACATGGTTTACGCAATGATATTCTGAAAATCTTATGAACTTCTTATTCATGTAACTTTTTAGATAAAAAAAAAACTTGTATCAAAATAAATTCTCATTTATGTCAATGGAATATCAAAATCTCCCAAAAATAATTTATTTTGCTAATAAAATATTACAGCAAGTGAGAGTTACTTGAATTCTATTATTTTGATATTCTTTGAAATAGGGTTGCTAAGCAACTGATAAATTAAAGAACAAAGTAAAAAGAAATCCATTTTAAAATTTGTAAAAAATATGAAAATAATTTGTTTTACATTTCCCGAACAGATACAAAAAATGTTCTAATAATTTAAACAATTAATTTCTAAATTCTAATAAATTTATCTGCAAATTTTCAAAGCTATTGAATATATTTAAAACCTCCATATAAAAAAATTAGCATTAGTAATTTTACGTTTAAATCCATTATTCAAATATAGGATTTTCATTTCAGTTAAAAATGAAATTTGAAAATCGTTTGCATTCCCATAGGAAAGCATTATGATCTAAAACGAAATGTTCTATATTTTTCGAACGAATGAACCAAATATAACTAAAAACTATACAGCTTATTTGGAGTACCTCACCAACATACCCACCAAAAATCAGCGTAATCGGGCGCTTTTTACGGCAGTTATCGCGAAACAGACAGACAGACAGACAGACAGACAGACAGACAGACGGAAACTAAAAACTTTTCGCGTCTCCAAAGTGAGCCTCAACTGACGTTTCGGCAATAAACTCTACGTTGTTGTTTCAGATGAAAAAACAGATATTTAAATAAGAATGAGTCTTTTTACATATTTATTTGTCTACATAAAAGGTAGAATTGATATTAAAAAAATGATTGTAGATTATTTTTTCATAATTGTATTAAACTATAGATCATTTTTTTTTTTTTTTCGGGTCGGATTAGGATAGAAGTATTTTGAATTTCGGGTAGACAAAAAAAATTGTCGTTAAAATTTAATTGCTGTAGGGGAAAATATTTTGATTTCAGAGTAGAGTCGAGTAGGGTAACCCAATTTTCCCGCACACCACCCGACAGTCGGGTGGTGGTTAGTTTTTAAAAAATGTCTCGAGATTAGTGTTTTTAAAATAAAGGAAGCGTGGGTTAGGTTGGCGCTGATTTTTTTCTTTGCAAGACGGGTTGACTGCAGTTGTTTCGGTTTCGAGTTGAATTTTGATTCTTCCACGTCGTGTTTGAGCTACCTGATTTTTTCAAAAAAGTGTCCAGAATATTGTTTCAGATTAGAGTCATGTAACCCGATTTTACCCAAATCCGACCAACCCGCTGTTCGCATCGGGTCGAGTTGAAGTTAATTTTATTCGTTGCCGGTTGAGTCAACTTTAAACGTTTTGGTTTCGGTCTGTTTTGGGTTGAGTTTTGACTTTTCAGATTGGATTAGGGTAGACGCGATTTTCAAAAGAAAGGCGTGAATATTTTGCAAATGAAAAAAACTATATATTTGAATGAATGTAAATGTGTTAATTTTTATACAAGAAAAAAAAATTATTTTAGAGATATAATTGTAGACTACATTTCAATAATCGTATTTCAGTATTTGTATTTCAGTAATTGTATCAAATGATCTGCTGAACAACGAAAAACTTTGACACAATTTCGGGCTCATTTTTAAACCCAAATGCATAAAATTGACAAGCCTGACTATTGAAACGATTTGGAATCAAAATGAGTTTTCCAATTTTTGATAAATAAATTACTTATCGAGTTATATAAGCGATTCGTGTCTCGTGACAACACGTTTTTCTCCTTTCTGGCACTGAAGCATCAGGAATTCGGTTGAAAACGTCGACTTTGACAGTGTTTTCTGAAAGATATTCTGTCTTTACCTGAAAATGGAAAACGTGTTTGGATTACAAAGTTTTTGAATAACAATGCCTGCCCGTTTCATGCGTTTCTGAATAAAAATGAATTAAAATGTGTGTGTGAAAGTAGCCCCTTTGTATTTGAGAACAGCTTTAAGATATTTATTAATTTCTTTCGCTTTAGGTTCAGGTTTGAATATTTCGGGTTGGGGTTAAATGTTAAATTATTTCGAGTTTCGGGTTGACACGCAGAGTTACTTTGTATAAAGGTACGGTACCTAAGATACGGTAGGATCCTAAGATCGGTAAGCCCTAAGATACGGTACCCGAAAGCGATTTTTTAAAAAGTCGGCCGGAAATTATTTTAATTTCATGTTTTCATTTTTTTTTTTGTTTTGTCTTGTTTTCTCCTCTGGGTATGCTCTGATTTTCTGAAAACAAAACAATTTTCACTGTTAGAAAGAGAAGAATATTATTATAGTAACAAAGTTTGTTTTAAATCACAAGAACATTTTTCTGATATTGTGATAATTTTTAAAAACTCGTTCTGTTTGTAAATCTTGAATTTATATTTGTCAATTATGTGTTAAAAAAAGGGAGAAAAAAAACCCTTGACTTTTTTTTTTTTTTTTTAATTTTAGACAATTTAAAATAAAAGAAATGGTAAAAAATACTAATTAGATCAATTTTTAAACAACATCCTTATAACATTAATAATAAAAAAAACTGAGTTTGGCTTTGTTTTTGTTTCTGATATGAGGAATTGGAGATCACATGATCAGTATTCTTGGTTATGGTGACTCATAGACTCGTAGTACATAAATTTAGCAAACTCAGCAATTAAATGAATCATTTCGAAACGTCATGCACTCTCTTGGACATACGGGGATATTTTGTCAGGCAAAAAGCTTGATTTGATTTCCAAGAAAAAAAATATTTTGTATACCTTTTAAATGTTCTCTAAACAAAAGAGTGGTAAGTGTAATAGGTATAAAGTCCAGTGCAGCATCTACAATGAAATTTTTAACAATGATTAAGTGAAGAAACATACGAATTGAAAGCATCATGCTCTTTCCAAGCAAAATCGCTTAGCTCCGGATGTTTAAGCCTGGAGAACTCAAAAGGAAGGATCTGTGGTCAGCAGCTCAAGCATCGAAAAAAAATTAGTGACAGAAACAGATAACATTTAATTATCGTGTATAATACGACCCGAGCAGGATTCTAATCCGCATATATACGCACATATACATATATATTACCAATTTGGCCCCACTGTCGGGAAGACCATGCCCCTCCCCCCCTTGGGCAAATATTAGCGCCGCCCTTGCAAAGAGAGGGGGGGGGGGTCATGAACCGTACTCCTGCGTATGTACCAAATACTTGACAGTTTGGCGCTTTAAGTTCCAAAAACAGTCCAGTTTTTATTAAAAAGCAGAAGAATACACATAGCAAAGATGACGGCGTCAGACAATCGGCGCGGTGAGATTTAAGCAATTAATTCTCAAGTAATTCATATTCTAATAAATATCAAGCTTTTTAGTTCTTTATTATTGCTGCAGTTTTTGCTATCCAAGTGACTCGGTGGTTAGATACTCCTTTTTCATTCAATTTGAACATAAGTTAACTAAAGAATCCATACGTAAGAAAAGGACAAATATTGCTATGCAGGAAACAAAACTTTCTGGTATATTTGAATTAGTCAAATTCCTTTAAAATGTCATAAGTCAGTGAATGTTTAAAGATTGTTAAATAAAAATATTGGACCCACTTAAACGAAACGTTAAAGGAATATTTTTAATATTTATTACTTTTAAATCATAAATAGTTTTAAAATACATGTAAATATTAGAGTCATAAATCAAAAATCTTGCAGTGCGTGCTGGATAACACTCACGTAACTGAAAGTAGCCCAGAAAATGTTAAATGACGAAAATTTTAATCCAATTCAAACCAGAAACTTTTAATTAAATTTTACTTTTTTAACTTTGACGAGAAAAAGTTGAAAAATTGCTTATTCTTATTTTGAACTAAATTCATTCCTAAATTCCGGTGGGAATTCAAAGTTACAGGAGGACAAGTGCTTGCTCCTGAAAGGGTTAAATGACGAAAATGGACTGAAGTTTGATGTGAATTTGGAACCCTGTAATTAATTTTGACTATTTGCATTTATTTATTTATGTGTTATAGAAATAAAAAATATTTGTTAAATTGTAAAAAAAAAAAATAATAATAACACAAGTTTATTAGTGTACGAGAAATTGTTCTTCAGAAATTAATTTTGCCACGATTTTGAAGTCCAGATTTTATTGTTTTGAGTCGTCATTTTTTTTATATATATATACTTCTTATTACATTATCCCTCTATTATACCCAAAAAATAAACAAAAATTTGTGTAAAATTAAAAATTTTATAATAAAAAAGTTCAAAATCCATAAAAATGAATCCTATTTTATGTCAATAACTAGAAAATCAAATAGTTTGTTTTTCAGATATAGTTTGCAGATAATTTAATTTCCTTTATTAAAAAAGAAAACCTGTAAATCCGTTAACTTGTTCAAAAGTTATCGTGGCAAAACCGCTGAAAAACAGTTTTTGAAAGTAAATGCGTTTAACCCTTAATTGCATAGTGATGTAAATTTCCATCACTTTTTATTTAACTTTTAATAAATAAATCAACTTCTTCGCCACCACTATATTTATATATAAATATTAATCCAGTAAATTTCCCGTGAACTATGTTGCTGAACAAAGTTAAAAATCTATCTTAAAATTTCTGGTGTCTAATATTTAATATATGTGTAAAAAAACACAATTGTAAAAGAAAAACTCATGCAAAGAAGGGTTAAAGTTTTGATTTCCAGGTAACGCTGGTCTGCACACGGCTGAACATACGACCATCATTTTAAGAATTTTGTTATCGAAACATTAAAAATAACAATTACATTTTTTCGTCATTTCAAACCTTTCTAGTCCCATTAATAGCATGAGTTATTATTATTACTTTTTATATACTTACAGAAATACTGTTTCATTAAAATGACCTGTTATTGAAAAAAAAATTCGTATTCTTTCAATAACAAAAAATAAATGTTTTTTTTAATTCGGACATTTTAAAAACTTGAAACAAATATAATTTTATGGCTATTAGCAGAACGATTGAAATATTATGTTATTTTTGTATACATACATTTACTATACAGTTAAAATTTTACAAAAATCTGGTTAGCCATTTTCACGAAATTGTACGCGCAATCTGCAAAATAACTGTTTTGAATAAAATAACTTTAAAAAGGAATATTCTCCATACTGTATAAACTAAAGATTGTTTTACCAACTTTTATTCTTACACAAAGTTCTGAATACGGCTTTGATTAAAATATTTCAAATCAAATAAATGTTTAATAAAAGAAATGGTAACAAATACTAATTAGATCAATTTTTAAACACCATCCCTAAAATAATAATCTATACTAATAAAAGAAAGGTTCGTTCTGTGTGTCTGTTGGCGATGGCTAGGAAAATTTAGCGCACCTAGAAGTCTGTAAATTTAGATTTAGGTAGTCCAAACCCTCTCCTAGTATACCTGAGTCTCAGAATTTTAATATTTCAATTATTTCCTGAAATATTAATTAATATTCACAAAGAACTCTCATCAAAAATACGTTTTTTCTCTTGGGTTGGTTGGTTGCATCGATTCTTCACAGAAGTAATTAAATAAACCAGAGTAGCGATGCATAGATAAGGATTTCTAACTAAATAGTGTCAATATGGATTGAAGTTATCCGCGTAGAGCCATGCGAATGTCACGCCACCTGCACATGACAAATTACACATACGTCCCCCTGATTGAAATATTTTCCAGGCACATTTTTCTACATGAAAATTAGTCGGGTTTAAGTTTTTTTTTTTTTTTTTTTTTTTTTTTTTTTTTTTTTTTTTTTTTTTACATGACATATATTATTATGATAGAGATTGTTAATACAGAAAACTTTATTTAACAGATTCTTTTTTATATTTGTGGGAATTTGGAGGGGCAAGGGTCCAATTACATTTAAGCTTCAAGGTGTATTTCTAGAAAGCAGTTACCCGAATTTCCGAATAATAGTCTAAGCCAAATTTCAAATTAAGTTCCTAGCTTAACCAAATGAATCAATCTTTAAAGATGTATTCTGATCCTCCTAATTAGTTATTTTCTGAAGGCCACTTGAACAACCCCCCCCCCTTCTCCCGGCCCCTCCAAGGTTTTTTCTCTAACTCTGCTCCGTTTCCATATCTCAGCAACTATCTTTCCGATTTCAACGCAAGTGATTTCAAACGTCATGATTAACTTAATAGTCACTCTTTATAACATTAAACTAAATTTATGAGTAGCGGTTACCACTATTTCCGAATAATTGTGTAAGCCAAATTTGTAATTAAGTTCAAAGCTTAAGCAAACGAACGAATTTCGAGTCATTTGCTGAAGAGCACTTGAACATCCCCTCCACCCCGGGACCTCCTTCAAGGTTTTTTCTCTAACTATGCCCCGTTTCCATATTTCAGCAACTATTTTTCCGATTTCAACGCAAGTGATTCCAAACATTATAATTAAATTAATAGTCACTCTTTATAACCTTAAACTAAATTTATGAGTAGCGGTTACCACTATTTCCGAATAATAGTTTAAGCCAAATTTGTAATTAAGTTCTTAGCTTAAGTAAACGAACGAATTTCGAAAGATGCATAGTGCTCCTCTTAATTATTAATTTTCTGAAGGGTACTTGACCAACCCTCTCCCCTCCCGGCCCCTCCTTCAAGGTTTTTCTCTAACTATGCCCCGTTTCTATATATCAGCAACTATCTTTCCGATTTCAACGCAAGTGATTCCAAACGTTATGATTAACTTAATAGTCACTCTTTATAACATTAAACTAAATTTATGAGTAGCGGTTACCACTATTTCCGAATAATTGTGTAAGCCAAATTTGTAATTAAGTTCAAAGCTTAAGCAAACGAACGAATTTTGAGTCATTTGCTGAAGAGCACTTGAACATCCCTTCCACCCCTGGACCTCCTTCAAGGTTTTTTCTCTAACTATGCCCCGTTTCCATATTTCAGCAACTATTTTTCCGATTTGAACGCAAGTGATTCCAAACATTATAATTAAATTAATAGTCACTCTTTATAACCTTAAACTAAATTTATGAGTAGCGGTTACCACTATTTCCGAATAATAGTTTAAGCCAAATTTGTAATTAAGTTCTTAGCTTAAGTAAACGAACGAATTTCGAAAGATGCATAGTGCTCCTCTTAATTATTAATTTTCTGAAAGGTACTTGAACAACCCTCTCCCCTCCCGGCCCCTCCTTCAAGGTTTTTCTCTAACTATGCCCCGTTTCTATATATCAGCAACTATCTTTCCGATTTCAACGCAAGTGATTCCAAACATTATATTTAACTTAATAGTCACCCTTTATAACATTAAATTAAATTTATGAGTAGCGGTTACCAGTATTTCCGAATAAGAGTTTAATCCAAATCTGTAATTAAGTTCCTAGCTTAACAAAACGAACGAATTTTTAAAAATGCATAGTGGGCCTCCTAATTAGTCATTTTTTAAAGGACACTCGAACACCCCCTCCCCTCGGCACCTCACTCAAGGTTATTTTCTCTAACTGTGCCTTATTTCAATAACTGGGCTAATAATGTTCCAATCTTATCAAAACCAGCTCAATTTTGTAGCGCGCCTACTATACAGTAACGTAGGCAGCGGGAACCTGTCTCAGAAGTTCGTTCGGAAAGAGGTTTGTTAAGAACAGGATGCTCCCCTGGCGGTGGTAGGGGGAAATAAATGATTTTGCCAGAGTTCCGTTTTTTAAGAGATAATAAAACTGAGTTTGACTTTGTTTTTTTTTCTGATATGAGGAATTGGAGATCACATGATCAGTATTCTTGGTTATGGTGACTCATAGACTCGTAGCACTTAAATTTAGCAAACTCAGCAATTAAATGAATCATTTCGAAATGTCATGCGCTCTCTTGGACATACGAGGATATATTGTCTGGCAAAAAGCTTGATTTGATTTCCAAGAAAAAAAATTATTTTGCATACCTTTTAAATGTTTTCTAAGCAAAAGACTGGTAAGTGTAATAGGTATAGGCAGCATCTACAATGACATTTTTAACACAATGATTACGTAAAGAAACATACGAATTGAAAGCACCATGCTCTTTCCAAGCAAAATCGCTTAGCTCCGGGTGTTTAAGCTTGGAGAGCAAAAGGAAGGATGCGTGGTCTGCAGCTCTAGCATCGAAAAAAAAAATTGTGACAGAAACAGATAACAGATAATTATCGTGTATGTATAATACGACCCGAGCAGGACTCTAATACATACATATACATATATATATATATATATATATATACACGAACATACATATATATCACCAATTTGGCCCCCCTGTCGGAAACACCATGCCCCCGCCCCCGCCCGTCGGGCAAATATTGGCGCCGCCCTTGCAAGGAGGGGGGGTGGAGCAGCTCACGGTCCGTACTCCTGTTGACAGTTTGTCGTTTTACGTTCCAAAAACAGTGCAGTTTTTATTAAAAAGCAGAAGAATGCACATAGCAAAGATGCAGGCGTCAGACAATCGGCGCGGTGAGATTTAAGCAATTAATTCTCAAGTAATTCATATTCTAATAAATATCAAGCTTTTTATTTCTTCATTATTGCTGCAGCTTTTGCTATCCAAATGACTCGTTGGTTAGATGCTCCTTTTACATTCAATTTGAACATAAGTTAACTAAGGAATCCATACGTAAGAAAAGGACAAATATAGCTATGCAGGGAAACAAAACTTTCTGGTATATTTGAATTAATTAGTCAAATTCCTTTAAAATGTCATAAGTCAGTGAATGTTTAAAGATTGTTAAATAAAAATATTAGACCCACTTAAACGAAACGTTAAAGAAATAATTTTAATATTTATTACTTTTAAGTCATAAATAGTTTTAAAATACATATAAATATTAGAGTCATAAATCAAAAATCTTGCAGTGCGCGCAGGATAATACTCACGTAACTGAAAGAAGTCCAGAATATGTTAAATGACGAAAATGGACAGAAGTTTGATGTGAATTTGGAACCCTGTAATTAACTTTGACTATTTGCATTTATTTATTTATGTGTTATAGAAATAAAAAATATTTGTTAAATTAAAAAAAAATAAATAACACAAGTTTTATTAGTGTACGACAAATTATTCTTCAGAAATTAATTTTGCCACGATTTTGAAGTCCAGGTTTTATTGTTTTGAGTCGTCATTTTTTTTATAGCTCTTATTACGTTATCCCTCTTTTATCTAAAAAATAAACAAAAATTTGTGAAAAATTAAACATTTTATAATAAAAAAGTTCAAAATCCATAAAAATGAATCCTATTTTATGTTAATAACTTGAAAATCAAATTGTTTGTTTTTCAGATATAGTTTGGAGAGAATTTAATTCCCTTTATTAAAAAAAAAGAAACCTGTAAATCCGTTAACTTGTTCAAAAGTTATCGTGGCAAAATCACTGAAAAACAGTTTTTGGAAGTAAATGCGTTTAAAGTTTTGCTTTCCAGGTATCGCAGGTCTTATTATTTGTTAGCGCTAGAGCAGCATTAGAAAGCCTTATTTTAAGTCAAAATGTTATCTGGAATGTGCTTAAAGGCGTTTTTAGATATTAACCCTCTGAGCGTCTTGAGGGCTTTCCTGCATTTTCATAAAAATATTTGTAAAACTTAAAATAATTTAAATTTTCTTTCCCCGTTTGTTTCTAAAATTATGTTTCATATCTCTTTATTTTACATATATCTTAAAATAAAATTTAAAAAAATATATTTGTATCTAGAGCCGATTTAAGTTGATTTTGGGAAACGGAAAAATACGGGCAAAACGCTTAGAGGGTTAAATGAAATTTACAATGAATATATTTTTTTATATTGACACTCCTTGGTACCATTTATATTATATTGATTAAGTAATCTACCATTAATATTAAAAGTTTGAAAATGAAACATACTTTTAATGCATGGACGCCATTTGGAAGAGGAGAATAATGGGAGAGGCTAGGGGGGGAGCAATTACCCCCTCAAGGAATTTTATATTTTGAAGTGTATCACTTGTCACAGATCAGATTTTTTTTTTAATCTGAAAATGCACAAAAAATAAAATAGTTTGTAATATTTGATTAAAATAGAAACATTAGTATTATATAAACACTTTAAGCGCAGAAATGAATAAACATCAATGTTTTAATGACGTGTGTGATTTCAGACGTGCAAATAGGAATTAGGTTTAAAATTTATTAATATTTTAAATTTCATTTAAAATCTTTAGATGGAAAATTATTACAAATGCATCATAAACTGTAATACTCTAACAGAAAAATAATAAAATTGTAAGCATTAAGCAAATACTATATAGATTTTCTAAAAAAAGTACTATCGAGCAAGTTTATTTTCTAATACAGTAAGGCCTGTTTATAACGGAAGCTAGCAATAAACGGAAAAAAAAATCACGGTCCAACAAAAAAAAAAAAGAAAGAAAGAAACATGCAATTATACCTTCTAAAGCGTCGTTTGCGTTTTCGTCTACGCAGGTTTAATTGTATCATACTTATTGTGGGGGGGAGGCGCATTTGGAATGTTACCAGGGCCCGCGGTCCCTCTGTGTGGCCCTGCCACCAGGCACCACAAGGAAGTGGAGTCCGTATGCGTACCCCCGTCGTGTCGACGCTGTTGCGCGTAGTGCCTTGCTCCCGGTCATCTTCCGCACTTAAGCGGCCGAAACGGAACTACGTTCCACCTACGTGCACCTTGGAGGGGCTCCCGGCTTCTTCATCGGTAATCATAACATGTTTAAATTTGCGTATATGCGCAAAATATTGACTTGGTGTACGGCGGGTGTAAAGCTTGGTGTACAGCTTTAAGCGTAAATAGAAACAGTCACAAAGTTCTTTATGAAAAACATTCATATTTCAAGGTTTTTCACTTTTAATGACATTTGCATGTGGGGTGCTGCTTGTATGCAACTCGCTAGTCAGTAAAAGATTGTTTGGTGAGTCTTATAATGGTCCATCGAACGAAATCAAACTCGTTAAGATGCAAGATTCCAATTTTTTTTTTATTCATGTCGTTGAACAATATATTCAAATAGTCTTTAGCAGAAGTCGACTCATAGCAGAAATCGCGGAAAGATGTAGTGTCATCACCCCAACTAGTCAACATAGGGGTTGTAGAATCCATCTTAGGTTCTGAAGCAGATAAGTGCTTGACAGGAGGTACATCACATGATAGTGTTGTGCAATCCTTGTCTATATTAGAAAATTCAAAATTTGGTATATTTAACTCGTTCGAATAACAAACTGAATTTTCTTCAGGTGATTCTAAACGCTGATACTTTGCAGAAGAAATCGCATCGTTATAAAATATTTTAAACATATTTACTTCTCTATTCATTATTATACTACGTAATCAGCAAACAGTAAGAGGTGTAGAAACAACAAAAGTCGCTAGTGAACTGAATGTGAGACCTTAAAACAATTACTAACATAGGTTTAAAAACAGTGACGGTTACAGTTATAGTTTAAAGCTATCACATCATTTAAAATAAAAATGACGTTATTAGTTAAAAATCGAGGCTAACGAAAAAGAAAGGCTACCGCGGTGCTTTACGCGTATCTTTTTTTACAGACCGCGCGAGTCACGTGATGCTTGAATGCACCAATGCAGATGTACGAAATGGGCAACACGTCACTCTAGCGGTCTGTAAAAAACGATAAGTGGAATGTACCGCGGTGGCCTGTCTTTTTCGTTAGCCTCGTTAAAAATTCAAATTGATGACACATCAAAAAAGGTAAGTGCTATATTATTTGTCTTCATCTTCACATACACTGTTAAAATTTTCAGCTTTTGCTGCATAGTCACTTCACCGCTTTTATAGAATATCTCTATTTTGACCAATGAAAATGCTCCATAATATAGTAAAGTAACCGTTTTCTCTAAAAGCGGTGGAGTGTGTCTGCAGTAAAAGCTGAAGATTATTAACAGTGTATTTAAACCATTGGATAAGTTGTAGTATTTTTCAAACAAGGGTATGACAACACAAGTCGCTCAATAAAAGTGGAATTAGTTAATCCCATAAAATCAACTTTTTAATAAATTCTATACAACACTGGTATGTTATAAAAATTTTAATTTATAGAACATAATGAATATTGTTAAATAAAACTAATAAAAACTTTATTTTTTATTAACTGAAATTTTCTATTGGTTACAAAGTAAATAAAGTGAAATTACACATAAATGCATAATTAGTAAAATCTTTCGTTTGTATAACAACTATAAAAGGTTAAAGTAAGACCATATATTGTTTTAATAAAAAATTGTGTTGGCAAGATGTATAAAAATAAAACATATTATTTTGAAAAATTTAATTTTAAAAGAAAAATATTTTAGATAGAGTCAACAAAATTCATAAATTGTTATGACATAAATAAAACTCTAGATTTTTACTTACATAGTATTTATTCATCATTTTCACTAGTTACAGGGGCGACATATAAATTTTAAAGATGTGTAGATATTTCGAATCAAGTTATATAATTAAACAAAGTTTAGATTCTTCACTTATGCATTTTGTTCGAGGCTAACAAAAAAAAAGGCTACCGCGGTGCTTTACACGTATCTTTTTTTTACAGACCGGCGGAGTCACGTGGTGCTCGAATGCACCAATGAAGGTGTACGAAAAGAGCATCACGTCATTCTAACGGTCTGTAAAAAAAAGGTAAGTGGAATGCACCGCGGTAGCATGTCTTTTTCGTTAGCCTCGATTTTGTTCATATGACGTAATAACTTAGACTTAAGATAAAATACAATGTTACAATGCTTAAATTTATATTCCTTGGGATGAATTTTTTTATGTTTAGTTAAATCAGACTTTGGTGAAAATGTATTGGAACATCGATGTTTTTTTACATGCATCGCAAGCGAAGGGTTTTCTCCAAGTGGATTTCTTATGTCTTGTTAACCCATATTTTCTGGAATAGGTATTCTCACACTGGTCACATTGAAACCTACCAGGTAATGAAACCTACCAGGTCACAATGAGTGAACATATGCTACAGTAAGGCACTCCTTGTATTGAATAAATTTGCACAAACATCATATTTGAAGGGGTATTTCTCTAAATGAGAGTTCATATCATATATTCTAATACGAGCAAATCTTGTGGGTGGTTATATATATATATATATATATATATATGCAAAAATTATCTTAAAAACGGCTCTAACGATTTTGACGAAATTTCGTATCCTACCGTTTTGGGGCACCAGAAAACCATTGGGCTAGGTCACATGCTCGAGAAAATTCGATTAGTGGGTCATTTTGGGTCATTTTGGGTCATGGTCTAGCTAATTGTATCTAAAAAACGGTTCAAACGATTTTGACGAAATTTTGTATCCGACCATTTTCGGGCATTAGAAGTCAATTGGGCTGGGTTACACGTTCGAGAACTTTCGATTAGTGGGTCATTTTTGGGTCAACGCGGGTCAAATTAATTTTATCTAAAAAACGGCTCTAACGATTTTGATTAAATTTTGTGTCCTACGAGTTCCGAGCCCGATAAAAGCATTGGGCTAGGTCGCATGTCCGAGAAAATTCGATTAGTGGGTCATTTCTGGGTCAAGATCTAAAAAACGGCTCAATTTACACTAAATTTTGCATCCAATGGTTTTCGGGCACGAGAAGACTGTTGGGCTAAGTCACATGTTCGAGAAAATTCAATTAGTGCGTCATTTTGGGTCATGGTCAAGCTAATTGTATCTAAAAAACGGTCCAAACGATTTTGTCGAAATTTTGTATCCGACTATTTTCGGGCACGAGAAGACTATTGGGCTGGGTCACATGTTCGAGAACTTTCGATTAGGGGGTCATTTTTGGGTCAAAGCGGGTCAAATTAATTTTATCTAAAAAACTGCTCTAACGATTTTGATTAAATTTTGTATTTTACGAGTTTCGGGCACGCGAAAATCATTAGACTAGGTCACATGTTCGAGAAAATTCGATTAGTGGGTCATTTCTGGGTCAATGTGGGTCAATATCTAAAAAGCGGCTCAATTTACACTAAATTTTGCATCCCATGGTTTTCCGGCACGAGAAGACTGTTGGGCTAAGTCACATGTTCGAGAAAATTCAATTAGTGGGTCATTTTGGTCATGGGTCATGATATTTGAACTCAAATTTAATTTTGACCGAGCATTGCTCGGTCTTCCCTGCTCGTGTCTTATTAATGCATACTTTCGTGGAAAAGCTTTTTACAAGTTCTGCAAAATAAGGTGGATTCGACTGGTCATTTCAATAACCGAAACTTGTTCTTTAGTTATAAGTATAGATTTCATATTGTTCAACTGAGGTCGACTTGCATCCTTCTTTGATAAGGAGGTTACTCGAACACTACTCATTTTACTTTAAATGAGAATATTAACATAAACAGAAAAAAATACAGAACAGCCCATTAACTTAAAATTAGAACACCAACCAGCAAAAGTCTTTACACCACTGTGACAGCAAACAGTATAATCAATTTGGTTTTTTTAATTCTTTATTGAACATATGTACATCAGACTTGTGTGCTTGATACAAACATCCGTTTATATGTCTTCGTCAAGGTGAGGACTGTATAGACACAAGGAAATAAAACCACTGAAGAATTACAGCCGAGAGCTTCACAAAGAGTGTGCAACGGAGTTGACGGGAGCCGAACCCGCAGCCTTTTCCTACGCTCTCAAGTGATTAGCGGATCCTTAACCAATCGGCCACGGAAGGCCCATCAATGTGTCTCATTTCACCATAGATATCTGATATAAATCCCTCCTCTATGAGTTTCACCCAAAGCTAAAGAATTATAGGGGGCGCTTGTTTAAGAATACTTAAATATGATCGGATCACGTGTCAGTTCAGTCAACCAACCAATCAAAAAGCAGTAGAAAGGCATGTGACAACCAGTTTTGATTTATGTGATCATTCATTTCACGTGGTGAAATTGGTTAAAATAGATGTGTTGTTAAAATTGGCTGATTTGTAAGAAAAAATCAACATTATTCTCTTTTGTTTTTATGTTTATATTTAATATATTACATATTATTTCACATGTGTAAAAAAATAATGTTATATGAATTATAATAATGTTGGTATTTGAGTATAGAAATTAAATTTAAGGGAAATAAAATTTGTTTAAGGAGCTGTTTAGTTTTAAACTACGGAGCAGGGTCAGTTACCCTACCTGTAATTTTAATAAAATAAATTTTTGATTTTACACTTGAATCCTTATTATGGATGACACACAGGTTGGTGTTTGTTACAGCCGATTATCTGCGCGAAAGATATAGATCGAGTATAAGGAAAGGGGGGGGGGGGTATGCCCACTGTAGGAGTCTTTCTAAGGGATCCTAACCTTTATTTATAGTAAGGACGCAAGTCAAAAACACCGAACGGTTGAGCCGACGAGCGCGACATGGAATTCGAACACAGCACCTCCCGCGGCTGGCACGCAGGAGAATGCTAGAAAATATTAGTTATTTTTCTTGAAGGTGTCAACTCTTGCTTTCCCGCGCAAAAGTCAAAGGTCTAATAGATTTTTTAATTTTATGGTGACATATTTAAAATTCAATTTCTTGACACCTTTTAAAGTTCAATAAAAAATCAAATAACGGGCATATAAGATTGCCGTATTAGCGAAAATATTTTAAGTAACATTTATTAGACGGGGAGGGGTGCCATGCGTACAATGCATGCGTCCCAAGTCATTTTATAACATTTAAATAAAAAATTACAATAACAAGAATAAAAAAGAATAAGTTCACTCAGAAAATAATTCTGAGTCCAAAAAAGTTTCAAGTACCAAGGCACTATTTAAAGAAAACAAATTCGTCTTGTTCATTATAGATATTTGAAGTCACAAATCATAAAATCAAATCAAATAATATTTTCTTATCTTCAAATTTAACACAAATTAATTTTTTATAAGAGGTAAATGTGTTACTGCAATTTTATCTGTCGGTCGCATGTAGATTTTACACAAATAAAATCCTAGAGTAGTTAACAGCGCGACAGCTTGTAGTTTTACTTTCACTTCTATTTTTACGTTTATTTTATTGAGAGAATGAAATCAGTAAGTTGCCAAGTAAGCTATTTCCGCCAAAACAGACAACCTTTACAGCTCCAAAAAGAACCTGTTGTTTGTTTCAACTCTTCCCACCAAACAACAATAGGATCCTTGCTCTACTACTATCTTTCCTCTGAGATAGCCCTTGGCTATAAAATCAGATACCAAATTTTGAATCGTCAAAGAGAATAATGATAATAATAAAAGAAAAACACATATCACGTGACTATTATATTGGTTTCACTTTAGGGTTACTAAAGCTCTCTCCAGGGCCGGACGAACATTCCGTCAATCCGTGCCCTGGCACGGAGTATTAAAAATCGAAGGGCGCAAAATTGCCAAAACAAAAGGAGAAAAAATATTCCGGAAAATACCCTCAATAGCTAGCTTTCAGATGAAAGAAAATTTATTCAAATCCAACAAGAATTTCGTTTTTTATTTATTTTATCTCCAAAGCCAAAAGTTTTAAGCATTAAGCATTTTTCTTGACCCGAATGCATCCTAGGAAAATATATTTCTCTGTTTCTCTGTTTGTCGTATCGCAATTGGCTGACGCATGTCACGTGGTTAGAGCGGGACGGCGAAGGGAAGGTTCTATTTGGCGCTATTTATATTTTAGGAGAGAGAAAAAGTTGTTATTCTCAGAACCATTGATCATTGCATTGGGGAATTATTTTGATTTGTTCTGCTGCATAAAATCTATGAAAAAACAGACAAAGAATCAAAAGGTATGTTTTGCCGTAAAATAATATTATAAGAAGATTTTAGGAAGTGTTTTAGCTTCACTTTTCCTTTATCTTTAATGTTTTTATTTAATAAGTTCAGAAAAGAGTTTATCTAAATGAGAAAAGTGTTTATCCTTGTCCTTAAGTATGAGTAAATTTAACTTGAAAAAAACCATTGATATTACTGTATGTTTTTAAGTGGCTTGAAAGAAAGAAAGAGAAAAAAAAAGTTTGAACAATATTACACCTCTCATGTTAGTTTGATTGTTTGTGAAATATTTTTTATCGTCATCTTTTTATGATAGTAATTAAAGTTAGTTGGTTTATTATGAATTTCATTATTTAGATAGCTTTACACACATTCTTATTTTATTAAATTTTACATATTCGTGTATATATATTTTTCTTTTGTGCAATTTACTAAAAATCAATACGTATGGGTTAAATTGTTTAATATACTCACATTAATTTATCAGATTCACATTAATTTATGAAATCAGGATGAACCCATAATCGATGCACAGTAAAAATGCAAAATTGAATTCTTTTACCGCCTTGTTGACACTGCAATCAATTCTTTAGAACAAAGATTTTCACTGCAGCAACATCACAACAGTTACTTCTGCTTTTTATATCATATATATGAACTAAAAGATGTTTGTTCTAGTTCTACTGTAATTTTGGCCGAATGCAAAGATTTGGAAACCATTTTAACAGATGGAGAATCATCGGATATAAACAGCCTGAAACTTTGTGATGAAATATCAGCGGTGTGTTCTCTATTGGAAAAAGATTTACCACCTTTAGAAGTTTTGAAATTCATAACAAAAATGAATTTTGCTCCAAACTTGAGCATTGCTCTTAGAATTTTACTTACACTTCCAATAACTGTTGCAACCGGAGAACGTAGTTTTTCCAAACTAAAAATAGTGGCTGAGAGGTTCTGCTCTCAAAGCTGGTAGACGGGAGGTGCTGGGTTCAAACCCCTGTCGCGCTCGTCGACCTAACCGTTCGGAGTTTTCCGTGGTTTTCTTCGAACATTACCGTAAATACGGGTTAGGATCCCTTAGAAAGACCCCCACGGAGGGCACCTCCCCAGGGCCTATATCCCTCGTGTTGATAATTGGCCGTCATAAAATCAACCAACCAAACTAAAAATAATCAAGAACTATTTGCGAACAACAACATCTCAAACAAGATTGTCAGACCTCGCTATTTTACGAATTGAGTATGAACTCAGTAACAGTTTTGATGTTTCTGAATTAATTAAAGAATTCTGTAAATTAAAAGTTCGTAATAAGTATTTGTGTCAGTTACTAAGTGTGAGTTTTCCTGTTGTTTTTGGATGTTCACTAAAAAATGTAAAAAAGACCATGTAATTTTTTTTTATGCTTACTATGTATACTTATTATGTTGGGGCGCAATTTTTTACTTTTGCACGGAGTGGTTTAAAGGCTAAATCCGGCCCTGCTCTCTCCAACCCTATCTTTTCTCTGTATGATTTCACATAAAAGTCATTTTCTCCCTCCATTTTAAAATTTCACACACAGGATTTTAAAGTGAATGCGCACGCAACCACAACAAACCTGACTACGACCTCTGATTGGCTAAATGTTTCTCCTGCTGGAGAACTTACTTAGGCACAACTAAGGCGCTTCGGCACAGCAATACCCACTTAAGTTCAAAATGTTACTACTCTTTTATATAGGTACTCTACTGTGAGATAAACATGAAAGTCCCGCCTACCCACCAATCAGAGACAATTTGCGTAATATGGAAAGTCAAAGTTTAGTTTTAAAGCTGCTGTAGCCGACTGTGGGCGTGTTCAGCTTACACGACCACATCGACCATGGTTGAAGGAGACTGAAAAATGGAGTGGACTTTAAACATACAGTTACAGTGAACTTGAGAACCAAATTTTCAGATCACGTACAACAAACCGGTTCCTCACTAGTCAAATCCTCTTGTGGTAGGCAAAACGTTCCCCGCTCAATGCACTGTTTCCTATGAGAAAGCGAAATTTTTGCATTTAATTATGGACCATATCTATTCTAAAACAAATTTTGTTTTAACAGATTATGCGCAGAACTTAGATTCTGTTGCTAATCAAGATTATTTAACAAGAAAATTTTAGCAGCCAGCCAACTGAAAATTGGTATGACAAAATGTATGCAACTGGAAAAATAGTTAATTGCTATTACTACAATGAATTTTCATTCGCCCCCCCCCTATAAAATTAAGAATTAGAAAGTTTAGTATAAGATAAAACAACATGTTTATATCGTTCTAAATTGAAAAGTTGCAAAATATAGCTAACTACTATCGTCTGCAATTTTTCAAAGATTGTCTAAAAATCCACTCGCTAGCGGTAACTAAAATGATGTATTTCCATACTTCTGAGTATATAGACTAATGGTTTTGCATAAAAACAATTAAAAATTTATGTATACAATTTTAACATGTTGTATTATGACAAGGAAATCTATGAAACTGAAGCATGTGTTTTGTCAGAATTCGGTTTTATTAACTGAATAATTTTTATATTAAATAAACACTCCTTAGGTTTTTAAAAAATATTTTTAGTATTCTAATAATATGTATAAAAACAGGACAAAACAAAAAATTGACTTATATAAAACATTTAATGAAGTACTAGGGCGATATTTTTTTAAGAAACATTTTACTCTTTTTTTTTTTGTAGAAGAGAATTATATAATTTAATCTTAAAAAAAAATTGACGCCATGTTTTAAAAAAAAACCTTACCATTTACAAAGGATTTAATCAGGTGTCGATGCAGATTATTATTATTATTATTATTATTAGTGTTATTATTATTTGTCTCGAGGGGGGGGGGGCATTTTGTGAAAAATAAAATTTATTTTTCTGAAATTTGTTATATTTTTGTGAAAAATAACATTTTGTAACAAAAGATGAAATCCAGTTACTCAAAATCGAATCAGACATTTATTAATAACTAGCTGACCAGCGCCCGTGATAATAAATAAAAACTCAAGTTTTCGATATAGAGTCGAATGAACCAAACCCTGTTGAAATCGAGCCCTTAGAACCCAATAAAAGAATGAGCCCCCAGGCGGTGGAATATGACCCCCTTTAAATTTAACGAATTCCCTTTAACATTAACGCGATATTTAATTTACGGATGAAATCCCCCCCCTCTTTCTAAAATTAACCCCTTATCTTTAACAGTAACGTGATTTCTAATTTACGGCTGTGGCGAGTAAACGTAAGTTGATGCCGAAAAAGAAGATTAATATTAAAAAAAATCCTTGACAGCTCGGCCTACAGGCACAGGTAAATTTAGAAGACGCAGACCGTGGGCAGCCTATTTATTGGGAATACAGAAGAAATGACCTTTTTGCCATAATGCGGCAGTTGGGACCGCTCACTTCGAAATCTACCTGTGTCTGTAGGCGGAGCACGCAAAGAATTATTTTTTCTGTAAGGGTTGGTTCTATAAAAAAAAATTATTAATATAAAAGTTGTAGATAATCTTAAGAGGATTTGTAATAAATTAGCGGATTTGATATCTTGTGAATTGACAAAGTTATGAATTTTTTTCTTCGTAAACTCCTATTCTCCCCCCCCCCACCCACCCACCACTTGAGGCCATTTTTAATGATATCAAAAATCTGTCATACATAAATTTTCGGCCCTTTTCCTAGAAGTAATAATAACTTTAAACGGATTCGATACGTATCATAATAAAGAAGTTATGCGTAACGTAAGACGCCCAGCGGCCGGATCTTGTCCGAGAAATTTTTCGGTCATTCATATAGTAGCAGGAAATCCTAAGAAATTATTAGAAAAAGAAAAGCTAGCGAATCGGACGATTTTTAACAGAGCTATAGTAGGGGGCCCAAAAGGGGCCGCTGATAGTTTTGAGAAGGGCCCTAAGATGAACGGTCCTAACTGGAATGTAGAAATAGGGAAATACCTAAATGGAGAAAACGCCCCCAAAAACGAAGATCGGATTAAAAGGGGACAAGGTATTAATAATTTAGGGAACAAAAACTTCAATAACGCATTCGCGACCATAAACCATCAAAATGACAATTAGAAAGAAACTTAAACTATTTTGTCGCAATCATACTAAATTCCTCAGCTTTCTAAATGATTTTTTTTTCCTTTTAAAAATGTCTTATGCAAAATATCTAATAAAAAATCAGCAGTAGTTGTCTCATTCGTCTAATCTTCCATAATCGGGTTCATACCCGATGTTTGACCCTCTTAGTGAGTGAATTTCTAAAATCGCTGCAACACGTGTTTCTATTTTTTTTTTTACTAGATTTGTTATCCTTAATTTCATGCTCCTACCTAAAACTGCTGCTGAGATATGGGAAAATGACCTAAAACCATTTCTAAAACCTTCTCCAATTTTCTTTTTTTTTTTTTTTTTCATGTAGTAGCTGGAAGTTCTAAGTTGTTAGGAAAAAAAGCTAGTGAATCGGACGATTTTTAGGGGAGCTACAGTAGGGGGCCCAAAAGGGGCCGCTGGTTGTTTTGAGTAGGGCCCTAAGATGAACGGTCCTAACTGGAATGTAGAAATGGGGGAAAAGTTAAATGGAGAAAAGGTCCCAAAAACGAAAATCGGATTAAAAGGGGACAAGGTATTAACAATTTAGAGAACAAAAACTTCAAGGGGCCCAGGGGGCCCGGATCTTCACCGAATTTTTTTTGTCGTTCATGTAATAGCTGGAAGTTCTAAGTTGTTAGAAAAAAAAAGTTAGTGAATCGGAAGATTTTTAGGGGAACTATAGTAGGGGGCCCAAAAAGGGGTCAGCCGGTAGTTTTGAGCAGGGCCCTGAGATGAAGGGTCTTAATTAGAAAGTAGCAATTGGGGAATAACTAAATGGAGAAAAGACCCCAGTAACTAAGAAAATCGGATTAAAAGGGGGCAAGTTATTAACAGTTTAGTAAACAAAAACTTCAACGGGGCCCGTACCAGGCCCTAGGGGGCCAGGGTCATAACTAGAACGTAGAAATAGGGGTGAAAGCTAAATGTAAAAAAGGCCACAAAAGCGATGAGGATCGGATAAAAATCGGGCAAATTATTAACACTTTAGGGCAAAAATCTTAAAGGGGCCCCACGGGGCCGGGGTCTAAAAAAATTAAAAATCCGAGCCTCAAGTGCATCAGGACCTACCTTGGACTATCCGCTGCAATTAAGAAAGGCAAAATTATATGAATAATTAATTACAAAAAATATGAATAATAAGCAAATAACACAGCTAACTATAAAGTAGGCATGCATATGTTTTGCCTACCCGTTCGTTCTTTACGGCTTCGTGACGTCACAGGCACATTCTCTATATTTTGTTGCATGTTGTTTGTGTGCTTGGTGGGTGAATGGTTAGAGTATTGACTTTCTATCTAGATGGTTTGAGTTCAAATTCTACGCTGTCTTCAAGTTTTTTTTCTGCTTTTTTATTTTAAAATGTTTTGTCAGTTGCTATATATTTTTCATGCTAAATGGTAAATTTTGACATTAATAACAATTCCAGATTAATATTTATTATTATTAAAATAAAATACTTATTTAAATATTGTATTTCAGATTTTTTTTTTTTTTTTTTAAGTGTTTATTGGTTGTTTTATATTTTTCATGATGGAATATTTTTAATAAAAGTAAATTTTGATATTAATAACAATTACAGATTTATTTCTAATGTTATTATAAAATACTCATTTAAATACAATAAATGGGCAATCTCCCGATTAAAATTTTCTTTTACAGCGCTTTATAATATTTAAAGTTTCATTCCAATTCGTTAATATTTTTTTAGCAAATAAGAATTGTGCGAAAATATATCTGTGCTCATACGATGGGTGTGGGTTTTTTATGGAGTACCTTATTGGTTTATTATTACTAAAACTAAAATGCAAAGCATATTTTACAATATAAAATTCAATGTGTAAAATACTATAAAATAAAATTATACGTATAACGTTAAAAATTTTTTTAATCAAATTAAAAAATGAATTTTGATAATTGAATATTTAAGTTTCAAACAATTTGTTATCGAAATAAATGTTTTAATAAAAATATTAGAAACTCTTTTTCTCAAATTTTAACAAATATTTTAATTTACTAATACAAATGAATCTCATAACATGCTGATATCACAGTTTTGTTATATTAACAGTATTCCATTTTAATGAAAATATAAAGCAACTGATGAAGCATTTTTATATATTAATAAAATTGAAAAGAAAAATCTAAAATAAAAGGAGAGGCTTATGATCCAGGTACAAAACATCGTAAGTATATGTAATATTTTTTATTTAATTTTTATTTTTGAGAGCTTGTGTCTAATTATTTTTAGGCTTTCTGTGTTAGACGTGTTGGGAGACGACTTTCATATACGATCCTTAATTATTTTAATATGTGTATTTCCAAATGAAAACGACTGACATCTCTAAATCAGTTTTAACTTTTCAGATAAATTATTTGCATAGAACAAACTTTTTAAAGTAGTAAACCTTGTAGTAAACAAAAGCTAAAACTTTAGAGTGTTGCCAAATTTGAAAAGCAAAATTACATAAAATTGTGAATTAGATAAATATAATACAGCGAGCTAAACATAATATGATGCCCGTATAAAGGCTATAAATTATGCTACAGACCCACTGAGTTATATAGAATTACATATTAGAGATCAGTGGTTAGGCCAAAGCTGACACAAATCGGTGATCGAACATCTGGCCTGTCATCAACTTATAGGCAAATAGGCAGTTCTGATTGGTGGAATTACCCTTACCTCCAAGTGAATACAATGGTTGATCAGCTGATTGCAACTGCTCTATATGTCACTTAAAACTAATATATTAATCGTACACCGGTATTGTTATATTTTTTATACTGTTAGTTTCGTTAAGAAATATGAAGGTTTAAAAAATCAGTTTAGAAAGTTGAAAATTGTTAGATTTCCGATCGAACTGTTATAAAGGTGCCCAATCAACCTTCCAAACGAAAAGCCCAATCACGTGATCCAATTCGCCCACAAAATTTTTTGGGTCAAGAGATCGAAAGTCTGCGCAGGCTCATCGGGCTAAATCAGATCACGTGATGCTTTGTTGTGTCACGTGATGTGTTGTGTTAATGATCCCTATTATGATATTCCTATTACAAAGCCACTTTTTTGGAAGGATAAGGACGTATAGTCACTGACTTCACCTATTATAAGGCACAGAAACAGAATATAATTCAATTATGGCTTATTTCTATGGGCGCGTCCAATATGTAACCTGGTTAGTGACCGGTGAGATCGGTTACTTACCAAAGCGTTCAGTACTGCTAACCGATCAGCAACCAGTGTCGTTCAGCGAAAGTGACCAAAGTCACCGGTGAGGAACCGAACTAACCGGGAAATTTTCTTGGTTAGAAGGGTCACGTGATCGGTTACATGAAAATTTATTTAAATCGAATTGGCAACGCTGGATTGAGAGAAACAAACAGTTCTCGCCAAGGTAGTAATTCATAATAATATATTATTTTCTACACATAATACGGTGTAATATAACTACGTGCAAATTAACATTTTATTATCTGCTTGTGATCAGAAGTAAATTATGTATTCTTGAATGATTTTTTTTATGATTTAGTCTGCCACGCTTAAAAATATGATTTTCATATGTATATCATTAAACGACTTTTGGCTATATATTACTATGGCTGATAGACATCAGGTGATAGGAATTAAAAATTTACAGGAGCCCGTAGCAGGTAAGATTCATAATTTTATTTTTTACAATGATTGCTAAATTTTCAGTATTTGTTTTTTCCTTTTATTTTGGAAATGTTTACAACTTTCGAATTATTCTAATGAAATGCTCGCTTATAATTATATGTACATGGATAGAATATATTTAATATGCGTACATTCGTTAATTATTAATACTGTTTGGTATTTGTTCGCTTTTGAAAACTAATGTAATGCATTGACATTTTCTTGAGTACACTATCAAACTGTTTGCTGTTTTAAACAGGTGTATGACTGAACAGTGATGATGTTTAATGTCAGCTTTATAGGATTAAAATAAATAGAAATCTTCTGTAAATTATTAGTTTTCTGTTACATTAGTATAATACACTGCATCAGATTGTATGTTATTAAATGCTTTTGATTCAAACTATATAATGTATAAACCCATCTGTGCTGCTTTTTTTAAAAATGTATCTTGAGAATTTATTTAACCCAATGGTTTGTCCGGATGCTTTTCTTATTTATAAGTAGCTATATGAGGATAATTTTACATTTATTTTCAGTCTGACTATGTAAAGTTTTAAGTCCCCCCCTCCCCCCCAAACTATGATAGTTCATGCAATTTTTTCTCAGTCAGCCTGTAAAGGAATTTCTACCTTGCACATAATTTTGACTATAGTGAAGATGCTATCTTTGGATGATGGAAGGGGCAGTTTAATTTTCTGCATGATTTAGCAGAGACTCCTAGATGTATAGTTTTGTTAATAACAAAGTAGCTATCATTTAGGGTTCTCTGCTGGAAAATAATTGTGGAAGATTTTGATGGAACTGTATAGAGCCATGCAACATTGTGAGAAAGAAAAGACGTGGAATATTCCAGAAGAAAATGGATCGTGTAAATGGATGAATTATTTTTTAAAGCTTATGAAGAAGAACAAGAAAGTTAAATGAATTTTGGATGTATATTGCCATGTTATGTTGTAAAATCTTATCAAATGGTTTGCAATCCGATAGAAATAACACGTGTTTGATATCATAAAATTGCTTTTTTGTTGATGTTCCAGAACATTTTTCATGTTTTTTTTTTTTTAATTGCCTGTATTTATTTTTATAAATATGGAAATAATCTTTGATTTACCTAGTATTGAGATGATGCAATCTCATTTTTTTTTCAAAAGCAAGGGCCCCAACAAATAACTATGTGGAAATAGCTATGATATGAAAGGTAGATTGTGATCCTTAAAATGTTACAGGAGGGTTGATATATTTTTTTAAATACATGCATACGGAAAGATACATGTTAAAAGTATCAATTTTAATTACTCCAGAGGAAGGGCAATATCCCCCCCCCCCCCCCCCCCCCCTGGGATGCTACAGTGTCTCCTTCCTTCTCCTGTAACTGTAGGAATCTCTCCCAGGGGAAAATGTCTGAATTCAAGACTTATTTTATATATATTTCAGGTTATTATTATAGTACTTGGGATGTGCTCCCAGGCGGGTCAACTACACTAGCGAATTAATATTCTTTCATCTTTTTAGAATATGTATTTATAAATATTTTTTTTCTGCTTGAAAAATATGCATTTCTAACTTACCACTTTTTTACCGTTTATAAAATATCTTGCACTTGTACTTTTTTTTCTTGCAGTTCAAAAATCATGTACCTCGCAAATCAAAAAATAAGTGGAGGCATGCAGCTGAAAAAGAAGTATAATCCCTATGGAGTACTTACCCAGACAAGAAACTTATTACCAGAGGAGAGTTGCTGCAAAAGGAAGACTTATTGACGGAAAAACTATTTTATGACATATTAATTGAGGACGGTGTGAGACACAGGAAGAAGCAAGACCATCAAGAGCCTATGTAGATTTTAAAATAAAGGCAATAGCTAAGTGGGACAGTCTGGTGCACAGTACCGTATCGGTCGTGCATTAGATTGCACTTCTAAGCTAAAAAAATATTGCCTAAAAAACTTTTTATAAGTTTACGATTCTGTACATGATGCACGGTTTTTCAGTGTCTTCTTTTTCAGCTATTTCTTATGATCTTGAATTGTTTTTTTTTTTTTTAGTTATTAAACTTTTTAAGGATTTTTGCATCTTCTCTCCCTTTCTTCTTTTTCTCTTATTTTCTATCTGCTTTGCTCATTTAAATACTATGTTCAACCCTACAAGTTCTAATTGGAAACACAAGTGATTTTTAATAAATTAAATGTACTTAAAGATAAGGATGCACAGAATATTTGGTCATATTACCGAATATTCGCTTCGGCCAAATACCAAACTATTCGGTTTGCTGAATATCAAATTATTCGGTTTGGCTAAACATCAAGATATTCGGCCAAACCGAATACTTAAAGAAAACATTTTTTAAAATAATTTTTAAAACCATTGGTAACTTTTATTTTTAACAAGTCAATAAATATATTCAGGAAAATTAAGAAATAGAATTATTGAAAAATACAGTGTATCTCATTCAACGTCAAACTTGCAGTTTGATTTAACTTTAATAATAATTAAGATATTGTAACAATATTTTAAAACATCAGACTTACTTTGCTTTCTGTGAAATATGAAAAGTGCTAGAAATTGCCACCATTGCAGTGCAAACAACACTAAGCTAGATATTCCATAATTTAAAATGCAACTGACAGTACATGTACTGTATCACTGGCTAAAATTCCATCACTTCCCACTGATTTCTTCACATTCCATACAAAGCAAAGTTAATATGATCAAAATCTAACTAAAATATGTTCATTATTGTTAAAGTTGTAAATGAAAATTTGAGTTCACCTTGTAGTGAAACACCCTGTATTTTTGATTGAATAAATGGATTGTGATGCTGGTTTCCTATGCAAAAATTTTTTGTCTTGACTGCATTATCTTCCTTGAAAGATTTTAATGAATTTTAGGATTACCCTGTACATTTCCAACATCTGAAAAAAATCGTTCACTTTAGACATCATTTGACTTTAGGCTCTCTGGTATTTACATTCAGAACCATTCTTGTTAAGTTGCCACGATTTGAATACATATACATATATATATATTTCCTGCCAAATAAACATTATATGACTAATAGAATTCCTTCAAAATTTCTTTTTGATTTTAAAATATTTGTTTTAGAATATAAGAATTTTTTTTCATTTGTTTTAGTTACAAAAGAAGTCTTGGAGTTACATTAAAAAAAAAAAATTAAGATTATCCTTCTTAAAATATAGTTCGAAGAATGTATATATATATATATATATTTTTTTTTTTGTAAAGTTTAATTGTGAAAAGGTTTTATTCATCAAAATTTGTTTGTGTTAAATATGATGTAAAATTATTTTAAACTCTGAAATATTTATTTTTACTATAATTATTATTATTAAATAAGTATTCGGCTGAATAGTTACTACTCAGCCAGCTGAATATTCGGTATTCAGCCAAATGGTTACTATTCGACTGGTTGAATATTTAGTATTCGGTTCACCTGTGGGCTGAATATTCGCTATTCGGTCAAAATCACTATTAGGTGCATCCCTACTTAGAGAGATCCTTTTTTCCCTTCATGTTTCTGTGGCAATCCTGTATTATCTCCTGGCCCAAATTGCAGATTGGGTTGAATTTCTGGAATTTAATCCATGCTCGTATTAAATCTCATTGTTGACAATATCTATTATTTTCACTTAAGCAGACAATGATTTGGGATGTCACCGTAAAAAAAATACACACAATATAACTATTTTAAGAATGTCAAGTAGTGTGCAGTGTACCTTAACACCATATTAAAATTTTGAAATAATTACAAAATTTTTACAAATGTAATTACGCATAAAGTTAAAAGATTACTCGAAAACAGATTGAAAATACTGTTCTGAAAAAAAAAAAAAAAAAAAAAAAAAAAAACATTGCATTTAAATAAAGTTTTCATTACTGTTTACTGGATGTGGTACACTCAAACTTCTATAGCTCCAAAATTACACTTTCAATTTCTAACCAAAAAAATATGATGGTACTTTTCCGTTATACCAACACCAGGTCAAAATGTATGTTAATGCATCATTTATTTTAAAACTGACAGATTGCTGACAGTTAACTGCAGATTTTTATTGCAAACTATGCCAAATGTTGCGATTTGTTA
This sequence comes from Maratus michaelseni, assembly GCA_963931845.1. Lineage (NCBI taxonomy): Eukaryota > Metazoa > Arthropoda > Arachnida > Araneae > Salticidae > Maratus > Maratus michaelseni. Next base: position 240,387,339 of record OZ007586.1, on the reverse strand, counting down.
TTTTTTGACCATGAATAATTTTTTAATTACTATTTAATCATAGCAGGGTTGTGAAAGACCTGGGTTCTTTTTTTAAACCCAGCCCGGGTGGGTACCCCGCCAGCTACCCACTACAACCCTGAATCATAACTTTGCAAAATATCTTAATTTGCTATTTTTTTAAATGAAAATATTTATTAAGTTAACTTACAATTATTGTCAACACTGAAATGGATTTTACTATTCGGCAGTTACCTTGATGATGAAGAAGCTACAATAAAATTGTTCTGTGACTTTGGAATTATACATAATTTTTTTTTATTATTATTAAACCACTAGCTAACCTGCCTGGTGTTGCCCGGGCCCGAGATAATTACAATCTCCGAGAAAGGCGTTAACCTCCTCCTTGCCCGTACCCGCAAATATAACGAATAATTTGTTCAAGAAAACCACCGTCACCTACATTAATGCAATCATTAAAAAAAGAATTACATTTTTCTGATAATTAGAACATACGAAGACGCTACGCTAAAATAGCCGTCAGATAGCCCTTCCCGACCCCAATTTCAAATCTATATCTTAATTATTAACCTAAATTTTTGTTTATTAGTAAAAATTGGCAATTATTTCCTTTCATTTTTGCAAACTAAATGGAGGGATCGGCCAGAGAAACAGAATCTCTTTGTAGTTCAATTTTTAATGAAAGCAGATCCCTGTCTGAAACTTTCTCGGATTGTTTTCACTGGCGCCGGTAGACTTTTGCATAAATTAAGAAAAATTATCGACTGAATTTTTCAAAAATCACATAGTCAGATGCAGATTTTTTTTTTTATTTTACATATGCATTTTTTTACATATCAATTTTCAAATTGATATCTCAATTAGTTTTCATAAAATTCGCTAATTAGTAAAATAATTTTGAATTTGTTCATTTCTGCTTGCAAATCCAATGCGCCTGTTCTTTTCTTTAGCCATTTCGATTTAAAAGGTATCATTTTAAAAACAATGTTTAGTGAGAATCTAATTAATATCTTGGATAATTATCAAACTATTAAAATTCTGAGACTCAGGTGCACATGGCCAGACCTTGGACTATCGACACCTAAATTTTCAGACTTCTAGGTGGGCTAGATTTTGCTATCCATCGCAGACAAACACACACACACAGAGTGAAACTTTCTTTTATTAATATAGATGAAATGAATTTATGGGTGAATTCAAAATTTTATTTGTAATAGAGATGCAACTTAAGATTATGCCGAGAAAAGCATAGGAATGTGAAATTAAACATAGTTTGAAGCATTGCAGTTGCTTTTTCTTAATGCTTTGTGATTTATATATTTGTGATGCGCAATAGCTGACTTCGATTGAGTTTTGTGAGCTTCACCACAACACAACAATAACCAAAATTATGTATTTCAAAAGAATAAAATTTCAATATTGATTTTAATCAAGGATTTTTTTAAATGGCAGAGCTACTTAAATCTTGATTTTAATCAATTTAATTTAAATTGGCATACCCTGATAATTACCTTTAAATAGATACAGATTAGCTGATTCCCCACCTCCCTTTTTTTCCAAATTGTAAACAAGGTCTTGAGCTGTAATATTTCATAAGCTGTTGGACTTTATAAGAAATTGTTTATTGAACAAGAAAAAACATTTTTGTAACTTCCTGTATCTCAACAGTAAATTCTGAGTTATGAAACATTTTTCTGTTTCCTAGTTTCTTTTTAATCAAGTTTATTTATTTCTATTTCTTACAATGTTGGCCAGCTGTGGTGGTGTATCTTATCTTTCTGCATTTTTCTACCCTGTTTCTGAGTCACCGTTTTATTTTATTTTTTTTTGTATATTAATGATCTACAATTCCCTAATTTCTGCTGTTATAATCAATTTTAAAATTTTCAGCCTTAAGTAAATAAGTTTCTATTATGTACACAAATATTTGTTAGAATGAACCCTGAACTTATATTTAAAATTTCATAAAACAAAGTACCAATAAGTACAGTAGACACTTGTTAACTTTAACTAATGTGTGAATTATCCAAAATTTGAATTTTAAAAACAATGCATTTAGGAAATATTACGAAAATAAATCAATGTGAACAATTAGATTTTAAAGATCTATTGGTTCTTTACATGCATACTAATACAAGGGTGAAAAATAACAAACAAAACTACATATGTGTAAGATACTATTAATTACATCCTCTTGATTGTAATTTTTTTTATAATTTCTTATATTTCTGATGGCTTACGTGCCTCAGAAGATACGAAGCAAACATAAACAATGCTAACTACGACAGCGTTCCTACAGATGGCGCTGCGGAGGCTGGTTAGTTCCGTTCAGTGTGTCAGTGGACTGGTTAGACACCGGTTACATACCGTGACGTAAGAGAGCGGTTACATTGGTCACTTTGGTTAGTTGCGACTGGACGCGCCCTATGCTTCTAATCTGACACCTCCATGTATATTTTCTCCTTCGACCATGGTCGATGTGGTCGTGTAAGCTGAACACGCCCAGTGATAAACATAGGTTGGGTCTTGTGTTTTGTTTATATAAGAATAATAAGAGCCACGGAAAATTATTTTTGCAGACGTCTCAATTTCCATTTTATTTCTCTGAAAATTAAAAAGTAAGATTGCTTTTTCAGCTCTCAAAAACGCTTACATGTGTCAGCGATTACTTACATTTTGATGGAATTTGTGTCTCGAACTAAAACGAATTATGTTTTTGTGCAGCACTTTAATTTGGATTTTTTAAAGTATTTGTTTTCTACATTAAATTAACAATTGATATTCAGGTTTTTATTTCCCAAGTATGATTAATTCATTTGAAAAGAAACATGTCATCCTGTTTTTCTTTTAGAATTATTTACGCATTATACTATGTGAAAGTAAAACTTTTAATCCTTTCGAAACTTACATCTTTTTCAGTTCGTCAAAAGTTACTTACCATTTTGGGTTGCATTTAATGTTAAAAATGTTAAAAAAACATTCACTAACTAAAATAAAGTCTGTCATCTACATAATTTTAAACATTTTTGCAGAAAGGTACATTTAAAATAAAAAAAAAATTCTGTAATACTTTATTGCTCAAAATGAAACTTATACGTTTGAAATGAAACGAACTCGCATTATAAATTCGAAATGTGTTAAATGTTTTTCCATACCATTGATTCTTTTTATGTGTTTAAGCCAGTTTTGAAATTATTTTATGAAAATTTTGTGGTCAACTTAGGATTATTTTGCCCCATTCTTCTATAAAATGTCCAAGTAATGGATTACAGTTGCAATTAAAAATTGCACTCAGCTTACGAGTCATTGGGAAAAGATCTAGTATTCTATTCATCAATGTTTTGTATTATATTTGTACTTCAACTTCTTTTTAACTTATTTAAACAAACAAACAAAAAAAGCTGATAATAGTGTTGTAAACAAATAAAAAATAGCATCAAAAGAAAAAATGTCACATTTCTATACAATTCTATGAAAATAATTAAAATATTGAGAAAATCGCTTTGTGTGATGCATTTTGTTTCTAAAGGTGTCACAATTTTTGGCATGAATTGCGACATACTGCACTGAATTTTAGCCTCTGATAAAAACAAAAATTTAAATAATTTGCCTCAGTGTCAGGCAATCCAGGATTTTTTGAAGATTGAGTGAAAAAGTTTATAAAAGTAATTGGAAAGCAAAAAATATTTAACAACATAAAAGGATACAGAAATATTTGAATATATTTTTTTCAAATGTACAAACAAAGAAAAAAAAAAACAAAGTGCCCAAAGAGTTTTTTGCATCAGTAACAACAAAATGACAGGCATATATTACACACAATAGAAATGTTTTAGAAAAAATAAACCAATCTTCAATATCAATTTGCATTTATACTGTTTCTTTCATAGTGTAGGGGTGCACAACCTTTTAAGCGAAGGGCTGCTTACAAAAATGACTGGGTTGTCGAGGGCCACCATCAGTAGCACAGAGAGAATTTTGTTTTGAAGAGGTGTGTGTGTGTGTGGGGTAATCTAAGCCTAAAATCGGATAAAAAAACATCGAATTTGGAAGGGTAGTTTTGGCCCCCTCAGTTTCCTCCTTCCTAGTCAACATATTCAATTCTGTTGGCAAGGATTTATCAACAGTTTACGTTTGTATTTATAAAAGAGATATAGCTAGGATTATTTTCTAGAAGTGAAAATATTCCTTGTCTTTATTTGCTTTATTAAAAGTACTAAAAAACAAAGATAGGCATGAAGGTTGCCAGCACCGAAAAAAAATTATACTTTCATGAATGAAGGTGGGAAGAGGAGAAATATGTATTATTCTAAATTATACTTAACATTATCAGTCATAAAATGTGGATATCAAGTAGGGGTGCACAATCTTTATAAGAGAAGGGCTAGTCATAAAAATGACTGGATTGTCGAGAGCCAACATCTGTAGCAAGGACAAAATTTTGTTTCGGGAAGGAGGGGGAGGATCGGTGGTCTATAAGTTCATAAAAATGCTAATATTGAAAAGAGGGTCACACTCAACTACCTCCCTAGTCAGCATAACCCAATTCAGTTGGCAAGGATGGAAAAAATTTGTATTTTTTTCAATGTGGAATTGACGATATTCGCAGTTTTCTCAGTGATTGACAAAATCATGAATTTTTTCCTTGAGTGATTGACAAAATTAACAACTCCGGAATTTCCAATTTTGGCATCTATGGTCTCTGTCGGCAGATTAATGAAATTAGTGCTTTTCTTTCTTGCGACAATAAGATGAAATATGTGATTTTTTCTGTACGTCCGTTCAACAAAATACACGATTTTCACACACCCGACCGTTGAAATTCGCAAGTTTTATGCTTCCAATTACCAAAATTTGCGCTTCTTGCGCTCCCAATTGGCAAATTTAGGGGAGACCGGTACACAGTGGACCACCCCCTAATATTTTATTTATTTAAAAAATTTTTAAGCTTATCTTCTATCCTAATAGACAATAGAACTGTACTGATTATTTATAGCCTTAAAAAAATATGTTTAGCTCAGATTGAACTATTTTATACTGATTGGTTGTTTTGAGCTTCTAAAAGTAAAAATTTTCATCATCATATTTTTATTTTTTTAGTAAATAAAGGTTGTAGATAAATAAGATAAAACAGCTTTTTAGCAAAGCTAAGACACTTGTTTTTATTTAACTGTAAAGTAATACGTTTAAAAGAAAGCTATAAACAATATTAGTATGATTATTTATTGAACTTCAACATGGGGCAGAGTGGACCACCCACTCCTGAGGCACAGTGGTCCACAATCCACTCTGCTCCTGTAATGCAGAATGTTCAAAATATTTAATAATTGCTTATTTTCTATAAAGAAATATTGTTTTAAAGTAGTTATTTAGGCTAAGCTTCAGCATTAGCCCGCTGTTTCTTATTGGTCGAAAATCATCGTTATTTGGCGGTTTTTTTGGCGAGTTTCGCCTTTGATACTTGCGATGGCAACCCCGACTTTTATGGCAGCTCTAGCATTCTAGCCCTTTCCCGTACCCTGTCGACCCCACGGACAATTGGACACTACGGACACTACCTGATCACTTTGCCATTTGCATAGCAGCCTGCCGCATTACAACGAGTGTCGCCGTTTTTTTTTGTTTTTAGGTTTCATTTTCCCGATTTATTTCTTATAAATGTAATAATTATTTGAATTTAGGGATAAATTTGTTATTTTTTTAAAGCAGATAATTTCTTTTGACCACTCTTTAATATTGTGTAGCTTGCTACTTTTCTCTTCGATTCTATGACTACACGTGTTATTTATCAGGAAGCATTTTTGCAATTTATTTGTTATTTATGATAACTGGGGGGGGGGGGGGGGGGCTCAGCCCCCCTGACAAAAAATATAAGTAATCTTTATTTAAAAAACAATTTTTATGGACCTCTAAAATTTACTAAAAAAAATCACCATTTTACAATTTTTCTAGGTAAGTGAGATCGTTGGTTTTCTGTTATTTTTTATAAAATGTATGTTTTTTAAAATGTAATTTTGGCAATAATTTACTATTTTATGTTTTAAAGTATATATTTTTGCTTTTGATTCTTGCGATTTAAATTTGCGTGGTTTTTCGAATACTCAAGTAAAAACGTAATTTTGGCATTATTTTAGCGTGTTTTTTCGAATACTCATGTATGTTTTTTAAAACGTAATTTTGGCATTAATTTACTATTTTATGTTTTAAATTATATAATTTTGCTTTTATTTTGATTTTCGCGATTTAAATTTGCGTGGTTTTCGGAATACTCCGCACAAAGCAAGTAAATTTGATTATTTTGTCAATTTCCGAAAAGTAGATTTATTGTTAATATGAAAAAAACGGGGGTTGCCCCCCTGACATCAAATAAACACCTTATCATCAAGCCCATCCCAAACTCCCTTCAACAGCAAGTTATTTATGTTTTTAGGTAAGAGGTAAGTGAAATCATTTATGTTTAAAGCAAGGATTTTGTTATGTGAAAACAATAACTTTGAAAAATATTAAAAAAAATATTTATGTTTTTTTAAAAATATTTATATGTTTTGAAGCTACATTTTGGCTGTTTTAATTCTTGCTTTAAGCAATAGTATGATTACCGGTAGGTAAACAAAAGATTTAAATAATCCTTTTTTTTTTCTTTAAACATTTTTATAGCCCCTTAAAATTTACTTAAAAAATCATCATTTTAATAAATAAATCTAAGCAAGTGAAATCTTTTTTTTTTTTCCCCCATAAAAACTGTGTATTTTAAAAATATTTTGCTGTTTTAAATTTGTTTTATCTGTATGTCCCCCCCCCCCAACTCCCATTTTTTTTCTTTTTAAATGATGTTTATTAGCTTTATTTTAATATTTTAATTGCAGAATCATAAGTTTTTACCGTTTTCTCGATGCTAACTTTAAGTTTTTTATGCTTCATGTAGCAAAGTTGTCATTTATTTATTTATTATGTCTGTTTTTACCGTTTTCTCGATGTCGCCGACTTGTTATTTATAGCCACTTTAGACTTAGTTATGAAAATATTTAAAGTTGATAATAATAAAAAAAAAAAAAAAAAAAAAAAAAGCAAAGCAGTGAAAATCATGAATAATTTATGACATGTTTTAACAAATATTCATGATTTTCATTGCTTTGCTTTCCTTTTTTCTTTCTTTTTTTTTTTTTTTTTTTTTTGTTTATTATCTACTTTAAAATTTTTTTATGATTAAGCCTAAAAGGCCTAAAAATGACCACTTGGCGACATTTACTACTTGGCGAAAACGGCCTTTTCGCGGCGCAAAAAAAAATTCAAGATGGCGGACAGCGGGCTAATGCTGAAGCTGTTCCGTTATTTAACTGTAAAATAAAGTAAACAAAGAAAAATAACAATTTATTTAACATAGTAAGAATATTTTGTTCTGTATTTACTGCCTTTGATAAATATAACTGTAGTTTAATTGATGATGATTCTATTCAAGTAAGATTCATGAGACGCAAATTGAATGGAAAGCAGTTTATTTTTCCTGAAACTGTAGATGAATCTATTGTTGATGTCTATGATTTCATAATATTGCTCCCAGACCCAAAAGTATTTCAGGAAAATTCCAGGCTCAATCTTACTCATAAGTATTTTGGAATTTCATTTGCAAATTTTAATGTGCCCTGATTTTTTTGTACTTAAGTAATAACTTCATCTAAATTGCAATTGTTTCTGTATTAATCTGTTATTCTTTTCAAAATACAATTAATTTGTTTTTGTTTCAAAATGTTACTTGAAAATTTATATTACTATATTATTTATATTACTATATTATATGAGGTAAGGTAGAAATAAAAAATAATTAGATTAATGAAAAATAGATTTATATTGTATTTCAGATAATAGCATATTTTGGTCCACTGTGCCCCGATGGGTGGACCAGTGTGCCCCACTTCTGGGGCACACTGGTCCACTTTACGGGCACATTAATTTTTTTTTTTTTTTTTGAAAAGTGTATTGAAAACTATGTTCTGAGAAAATTATGGTGAATGTATAAAGATTTAAGGAATATTCAAAAATATTTTCATGCAGATCAGTTTATCCATTAAAGAGAAAAAAAAATTAACTGAAAAAGTGGTCCACTGTGTGCCAGTCTCCCCTAACTACTTTTACGTGCCTGATTGGCGAAATTCGCAATTTTTTTTGCACGCGTTCACCGAAATATGCGATTTTTACACACCCGATCGGCAAAATTTGTGATTTTTATGTGCCTGATTGGCAAAACTTGCGATTTTTACGCACCCGTTCGACAAAATACGCGATTCTTACGCGCCGAAATTTGCATGCCCGATTGGCAAAATTTGCATTTTTCTACACTCGTTCGATGAAATATGCAATTTTTACGTGCCTGATCAGCAAAATACGCATCCAATCAGCAAAATTTGCGATCTTTACACACCCGATTGGCAAAATTAGCGATTTTTGTGTCCCCAATCGGCAAAATATGCGATTTTTACGCTCCCGATCGGCAAAATTTGCAATTTTTACACACCCGATATCGACGAAATTCATGATTTTACACGTCCGATCGGCGAAACTGATATGCGGGCCACAGGTTGTGCACTCCTAGTTTTATACAGGTTGTATCATAGTATCTATTTAATCTCCTTGTGTATAACTGAGTTATATCATAAAAAAACATACTGGCAGAACCTAGAACAAGCAAGACACCAGATGTTGCTTTATTTATGACACTTACCAAATACCACCAACAATTCGGCAACCTGCAAATTCTTCCCAATCACAACACGTGCATTCCAGCAAACAACTGACTACTTACACAGTTCCAACGAGAATTTCTTTCACTTTTTTCCTCCAGATTTCTCAATTTTTACAAACTTTTCAACAAATTTTAAAAGCAATTTTGGTTATGATGTCTTACACTCATGCACCGTTTTGTTTTTTAATCAGTTATAAAAAGGAAAAAAGTCGCCAAATTTTGGGATGTTTTCCTTTAATGGTAACCTGGCTATTGTATTAAGTTATTGGTTTGGAATCGGCTTGTAAATACTGCCAATCGAAAAGTCGCCAAATATCGGTGCGTGAGTCTAACACATCTGTTCCGCAATTTTTTTCTCTGGATTTAAAATTTTTTTTTCTCTGGATTTTTCAATTTTTACAAATTTTTGGCAAAATTCTAGAACAAGCAAGACACCCGATTTGGCAATTTTTTTTTAATGTGCCAACCGAAAAATCGGCAACCTTCTAATTCTACCCAATCGAAACGCGTGCTTTTTGGCAGAAAAGCTGGTACTTACACACTTCCTACGGCAATCTCTTTCACAAAGTGAGTAAACATTGATTTTATTCTTTTTTGTGACTATTTAACAAAGTTTTAGTAAGTTTTTTTTTCAGGATTTTTCAATTTTTACAAACTTTTAGCAATTTTTTCCACTGGATTTTTACAAATTTTTAGCTATTTTTTCCTTCGGACTTTTCCATTTTTACAAATTTTCAACAATTTTTTTCCTCCAAATTTTTCTCTTTTTACAAATTTTGGCAATTTTTAGACTTAAAATATTTTTAACAACTAAAAAATTTCTAGGAAAGAATTGCTTAAACTTTTTAAATTGTCAATAAATAGAATAAAATCAATATTTACTTCGTGAAAGAAATTCCCCTAGGAACTGTGTAAGTAGTGAGTTCTCTGCCACAAAGCATACAGTTTATGATAGAGAATTTTGAGATTCCTGATTTTTTGAATGCATAAAATTCATTCAAGCAGCGGTCAGTAATTTATGCATGTACGCTATTGCTTACATTAACTGAAAAAAAAAATCACTGAACACATGAAACTTGGTGTACAGCAATCTCTAGAATGCATGAAAATCATTCAAGCACCGGTCAGTAATTTATGTATGTATGTTTCGCATACGTTAATTGAAAAAAATCCTCACTGGATGCATTAAACTCGCTGACAGCAATCTCTAGAATACATGAAATTCATTCAAGCAGCAGTTAGTAATTTATGTATGTACACTTTGCTTACATTAACCAAGTAAAAAACATCACTGTATGCATGAAACTCACTGTATAGCAATCTCTAGAATGCATGAAATTCATTCAAGAAGTGTTTAGTAATTTATGTATGTGCGCTTCACGTACATTAACCAAAATAAAACATCACTGGATGCATGAAATCTCTAGAATGCATGAAATTCATTCAAGCAGCATTTGGTAACTTATGTATGTGTGCTTCCTTCACATTAACAACAAAAAAACATTAACAATTAAAAAAAAAACATTGCTGGACAAACAAAACATCTCTAGATTTCACAAAATACACCTCATAAAAAAAAAAATCAGTAAAAATTCACTTATCTTTATTTCTCATTCGTGTTTTTTTTTTTTTTTTTTTTCATAAGGGTTTTGGTTTATTAATATCTTTATCACTGTCCTCAATCAACACTGAGGCACAAACGTTACTTGAATCTTCTACACTCTCTCTTCAAGTATGTGCATAAATAAATTTTAACTATCACCTGCCATTTCTGTATGCATCAATTCAACTAGGTGGGTGAAATTTAAATCTACCCTAAACATCCCTATTTACAAAGTTCTCATAAGCAAATTTCAAAAATAACATTCATTTACAAAAACAAAACTGAAACAATTTACGAATAAAAAAAGTAACTTCAACTATTTCACAGGAATTATCCTTCCATGACATAGGACAACATGTCAAATCATTAAACTTCACTTCACAAAACACACAAATAAAAACAACTCAACACAAAACCCATTCCACGAATGTATTTCAACAAATCTGACTATACAAAACAGACTAAATCAACCAATCAATCTAATTCCCTCAAAAACCAACCAATTTCCAGAACAAACCACGGTAGGTAAGGAAGATATGTAAGAAACAAACTGGTAGCAAGAAAAACTCATTTATCGCATCGCCAAATTCAACATCGCCAAATGTTTCGTTTGTTCTAGGATTTAACCCGTTTTTCTCCTCTGGATTTTCTGATTTTTACAAATTTGTAACAATTTTTTTCCTCCAGATTTTTCGACTTTTAAAAATTTTTAGCGATTTTTCAATTTAAAAAAATTAAAAGAAAATTTTGCATTTTAAAATGAATCTTCTAGATTCCTAAAATAATTCCATTACAATTATTTCAAACAGCTAAATATATTTTATGCAATATAATTTTCTTAATTGTACAGAATTTTTGTTTTTTCCCTTTTCAATCCCATTTTTATACAGTAAAATAACTCTGTTTTTTATCTAGTAAAACAATACATTAAAATTTTGTTATTCACAATATTAAAAATGCACAAAATTTATTCAAGCCTCGGTCAATAACTTAGTGTTTCCCCCAGAATAAAAAAAGGAAGGTGCTCCTTCAAAAAAGGGGCACTTCAGCTGAACAAAATGGGCACTTTTTATGAAAAAAGGCTTTTTAGTGCTTTTCGTAAAAATAATAGCTTAATTATTTTAAAAAAGTTTTCTTTCTAATGTAATATTCACATATACACATATTTTTCTATTGAAAAGTATTTGTAAATTTTATTATTTGGGCTTTTTAAAATCTTGCAACAGTATGTAAAAAAATCAGCTATTTCAAACTCTAAATTAAATCTTTATGCAGCTAATGAAATTTTGAATAAAAGATCCTACAAACTCCACAAAATTATTCGAATTAAAAAATTATTGGACTAAAAAGTTTTGATCCTATAAAACTTATATAACTGAAATAAATTGACCAATTTAAACATTAAATAGTGCTTAAAATAATTCTTAGATTTAAAAACTGTCTGTTTCAGTATGTCATACATATCTCTATAAAACTACCAATTTCATCTTTTTATATGCAATACGTTATTTAATATAAGTCGAGAAAGAGCACCGGTTACTTTTTTTAGAATAGAGAGAAATGTCCTTTTTAATATCAAAGTGCATCATCAGCTAAGTGTGCCTATGAAACAAAAGTAATATTTTATTTCAAATGAAATGCGAAACAACATTACAAATATGGCTTAATTGCCTTTTAGTTTAGTAATGTACAAATTTTGATATTTATATATTTTTTTTTTACTCAAAAAAATTTGTTTTAAAATATATTTATTATTCCAAAAAACACATTTCCTTGAGATCAATTTGCACGTTGAAGTTTTTTCATGCATTTCTATGCTGCCTATCCACTACCTGCCCTCCCACCAAAAAATAGCCATTTATTTCAGGAACATTTTTCTTTAAAACAATATAATTTATTAAAAAATATCTTAATATTTACTACCTCAAAAAAAAAAAAAAATTTGGAACAAGAATTAGTCATTTTTTTTCTCTCTGTTACTTTACAAATTTCAATACAGCATTCTAAGAAAAATAAACGTTCTTTCGTGACAGATATACAAATTTTTCTATGTTTTGCTGCAATCAATTGACCAATTTAGCAATTTTTCTCATGCGATCAATGGACAAATTTCGCTATTTTTTTCCCATGACTGACTGAATAGTATCGTGATTTTTCCTGCAACTGGCTGATGGATTTCAGATATTTTCCTGCTACCAATTGCCGAATTTTGCAGTTTTTTCTTACGAAGTGAAATTTGGGGGAGGGTTTTTTTCCTGACCAATTGGCAAATTTCCCAATTTTTCCGCATGTTAATGACGAAACTTATGGGGTTTTTTCATGCGATCGTGGATGAATTTCGTGATTTTTTCCCTACAACCAACTGCTGAATTTTGCGATTTTTTGCACACAATCGATTGACGAATTTTGCAATTTTTCCTTGTGATTCTATGAATTAAATGAGAAAATATAATAACAAACATAGTTTAGAATTATTAGTTACATAGTTTAGAATAATACATAATTAAAAAATATAGTAAAACTAAGTTTTCTAAGGAAACTTATCAAAATTGTATATCTCTGAAAAAAAAAAAAGGAAATATTGTAAACTCCAAATTAACTGACATGTTCAAGAAATGCTGATTGCCAAATGCTGCAAATGTCCAAATAGTCGAATGCTACAAAATCTATATCTGATGAGAGGGCATCGATAAAATAGTGAAGCCGGAAAATGATTTTTTGCCTATTTAGCCTATCGAATTCAAAAAGTCAAATAATTCTATTTTATTATTTCAAAATTTGCATTTAATAAACTCTCTTAGTTTTGGCACATTATAAATAAGAGTTTTCTTTTTTGTTTAAAATTTATTTCTTAATATTTTGTAACTTTGCAGCGTCTATAATGAGACATCTTACAAGAAATTTAATTAAACATTGTGACGTTCACAAAATAACTCCAGAGTTATTACGTAATATGCATTGCTAAAAAGAAAAGAAAAGAAAAGCATTTTCCCAATCTGGATTACATAATCGGAATCAGCAGCAGGCTAAGGTTTATTTTTATCCATCGATCTACGATAAGAATTTAAGAATAAATAAAAAATAAAATAAAAATACCTCACCCTTCTGAAGTGCAATCAATGATTTTTTATTTCCATTTACTGCAGATAATAATCCAAACGGTGTTATTATAAAATATTCTTGAATAGCAACCCAGTACCAGACACTTGTCTCGAAGACAGAGTGATGCTGAACTATTGTCGAAGGTGTGTGGGGCACACAGACGCTTAGGCATCAAACATTTTAAGCGGGGAAGAAATATTTAAAAAATACATATTTCTATTCAAATGAATTATTCTTGAAATTTTAATTAAGTTTTATAGATTTACTTCAAATGAATTACTTATAATCACTTATATGTTATTATTCTTTTAAAATGAATGTGATAGATTAATCAGTTTTAATTTTGAACACAAAAATCTGATTTGAAACTTACAGAAAAGCATAAGCCTTTTATATCACTGTATCCAATTTTTAGATGTCCCATAGGTACAATTCACAATATTTCTTATTGAAACTTCCGCCCTCTTCCCACATTCTAATCACGTGACATGCTAGCCGACTAGAGCGGAAAAGAATCACATTTTATATGCATAAAATGGAAAATGCCCTTTAAACTTGGCTTTTCCATTAAAAGTATGAGAGAAGAAAGAGATCACTGCGCTTGCTGCCTGCACGAGTAGCGAAGTTGGAGAGACAAAATATCGTGTGTGCTCATTTTCTAGATAAATTTTTGTAAAAAAAATAATAATAATAAAAAAAAAAGTCAGATTAAAAAACAGTTGCCAGATAAAAAAAGTTGCTCGCCAGTGGCAACCTGGTGACCACATTTGTCAAGCCCTGCTTGCAACTGATAGACAAATTTTGCAATATTTTCTCGCGACGGATAGACAAATTTTGTGATATTTTCTCGCGACTGATAGATGAATTTTGGGATATATTCTCACAACCTTTTGGTGAAATTCCCGACAGCAAATTTTTGCAAACCCAAAATAATCAGGGCACATTTCCAGCTATATAAAAATGGGCAGGGCGCATTTACAACTATAAAAAATGGGCAGGGCGCTGCGTCCTCTAGAAAACGCCTAGGGGAAACACTATAACCAGAGTTTCCCCCAGGTTTAAAAAAGGGCAGGGTGCTGCTGATGAGGAAAGGGCACTTTTACATTCTTCAGGGCACTTTTTTTAATTTTTAAGGGCACCTTTAATATTTAAAGGACAACACTCTTTCAACTATATAAGTACATTTAAAAAAAATATATATTTGTCTAGAATTAAGGTCTTACAATAATAAAATAGGTATGTTTATGCACTAAATAACCCACAACATGATATGCATTACACATGCACAATCTGTGGCCAGCGGGTCAAGATCTCTAGAAATTCAGGAACTGCTTATTTTGCCAATTAGTTTTGGAAAAAAAATGAAAATTTCGTCAATCGGACGCGTAAAAATTATGAATATCGTCGATCGGGCGCGTAAAAATCATGAATATCGTCGATCGGGCGCATAAAAATCATTAATATCGTCGATCGGGTGCGTAAAAATCATGAATATCCTCATTTGGAAGCGCAAAAATCATGAATTTCGTTGATAGAGCGCGTAAAAATCATGAATTTTGCCAATCAGGCGCGTAAAAATCATGAATTTCGCCGATCAGGTGCGTAAAAATCATGAATTTCTCCGATCAGGTGCATAAAAATCATGAATTTCGCCGATCAGGTGCATAAAAATCATGAATTTCTCCGATCAGGTGCATAAAAATCATGAATTTCGCCGATCAGGTGCATAAAAATCATGAATTTCGCCGATCAGGTGTGAAAAAATCATGAATTTCGTCATTCAGGAGCGCAAAAATCATAAATTTTGTCGATCGGGTGCGTAAAAATCACGAATTTCGTCGATCGGGTGCATAAAAATCATGATTTCGTCGATCGGGTGCTTAAAAATCATGAATTTTGAGATTAGGTTAGTAAAAATCACGAATTTCGTCGATCGGGTTCATAAAAATCATGAATTTCGTCAATCGGGTTCATAAAAATCATGAATTTCGTCGATCGGGTTCATAAAAATCATGTATTTCGTCGATCGGGCGCATAAAAATCATGAATTTTGAGATTAGGGTGCGTAAAAATCATGAATTTCGTCATTCAGGAGTGCAAAAATCATGAATTTCGTCGATCGGGTTCATAAAAATCATGAATTTCGTCGATCGGACGCGTAAAAATCACGATTGTCGTCAAACAGGCGCGTAAAAATAATTTATGAAATTCGCGATTTTTTAATGGATCTCTTGACGAAATTTCGTTTTTTTTCTCTGCAATCGTTTAACGATTTTTTTTCCCATGAATTGATCTTGCGGAATTCCGCCATAAATTAATAATTCACAGACGAATTACATGTCCATAATCCCGTGTCTCCCTCTAAGAATATCTCTCAATATTTCACGACCTACAAATTTAACCTGTTAACTGGGTATGACGAAATATTTCGCCATACACGAACTACTACTGCAATATTTCAAACGCATTACTTCCACCAGTAAAATAAAATAGTCTTATTAAAACAGCTTATTTATGCATCATGACAAAATTTTCAGATATAGAAAAAAAAAAAAAACAATATGTGAAAGAACAAAAAATTGGGAGACTTGGCAAGTCTGATTTTACCATTCTATTTTGATTTAATAGAATAAAAAACGAAAGTCACGCACACACACACAAAAAAAAAAAATCTATTGGAAAATGAAAAAAAAAAAAGCAGAAAATATTTAAAAAGAAATAAAAGGGAAATGACAAGAAGTTGGAAAATCGCGGATCAGCGGAAGAATCTCACGCCTGCCTGAAACTCATGATTTTTTTTGTTCTATGAGAGATAGACGAAATACATCATTTTCCCCGCAACCGATTAGCAAAATTCGCCATGTTTATCGTACTCAATTGACTAAATTCGCATTTCTTTCTTTCTTTTTTTAATGATAAACAGATATGATTTAGTATTTGGCTAGTAAATAGTTTCCTTTGCATCTATTAATTGCATTCACGATCATTTTACTACCAGTATAATTATATACCGTAATTTCGTGCGTATGCGCCGCGCCTTAGTTAAGCCTTTTTCAAACCGGGAATTTTATTGAAAATAAGAAGTTAAATAAGTGTTAAGCAGAAGTAAGTCACATTTTGTTTAAAATAAATTCTGGTAGGAAATCGGATTGTCTGAGGTGCAGCATATACGCGCGAAATTACGGTACTACATTTGGCTTTATTTGTTGTATTTAAACCCTTAGGTAATTAAATGAAGTAAGCAGAGTATAAGCACAAGTGGTGCGTTTATGCTGTAATTGACCAAGATTTTATAATGTTCAAAAGTGAAATAAAGATAACTAAAAGTTTCTAAAATATTAACGAAATAACAGACAAAAGGAATTAAACTCAACAAGATTTATTCAAATTACTAAGTTCAGAATAAAATACATATTTCCAATATTCCAGAGTAAAAACGATATCACATTACCATTCAATCTATATTTGCATTTGTCAAAACAGAATGCTTAAAAACTTACACAATATATCTTGAGACCATTAAACATACATCTCATATTCTGGATGTGAAAACTGGAGCACCGATGGAAAAATTCATTTAACAAATTTACTTTAATTAAATTAAGTTCATTACCAGATTAACTTAAATGGAAAAACAATTACTTTTAATTAAACGCTTTAACAAAGATTCAAAAGAAACATAATTTACTTTAATGATCTTTTAAATAAATAACTTTAATCTTGTAAAAAAATATTAACATTAAAATAAATTCCATTAATCTAAAACCAAAACTTTAATTAAACAAAACAATATCTTTCCTCACTTCCTGATCCAATGACTCTATCCTTCCAAATACAACCTCCATTCATCAACTTGTCAGTAACGGCCAACCGTACCTGCTCGACCACGATACAGTCATACTTTGAACCGCCGGACAAAACATGCCACTCCAGGGTACTATCTATACTTATTAAGTAACAAGCCCAATGGCAAACGGTCTACTGATATAAAGTGCTATCCCTTGAAACCCAAATCGAATAACCGTATTTGGTGTTTCAAATAGCAAAAACGGTAACAAGTAATTTCGGCTTCCGAAATTACTGATGCAAGAATAATAGACAGAACGGTGTCAACATACTTTAAATGGAATCACGTTCTGAACTATTAAAAATATCAATAGCCTTTTGATGACATGAAAGTTAATATTATGAAAGTCTAAAAACCACAACATCAGGACAAAAAAGAAAAGCTTTACTCACTTTAAATAAAAAGCTTTATATCCAATGGAAAACTAAATCAAAAGATATATGAAATGAGCTGCACGAAATAACACAAGAAAAAGCTGCCTTTTTATTTAATAACTATTTCTCAAAAGGTTTCTCTAAAAATGTGATGAAATCAAATGCTTCGTTTCCAGCAATGAAAGACGTGGCGTTCTTTAAAACATTTCCTCTCTTGCATAACTCACTTCCATTGAAAACAATCACCTCTCATTTCATTAACTATAACATCACAACATCGTTAAAAGCACTTCCTTATTAAAGTAAAACATCAACAGACAAACGACTAGACGACACACTTAAAACAAAACAACAAACTGAGACAGCTTCCAGCCAGCTAGAATATACCAATACACGACTGCCTCTCTCTTAAATACATTACCGCCTCGTGTCAAGGTCAATGACGTAACCTCCTCATCCTGCAGCAAACAGGTCACTTGCGGCCTCCCGAAGGTACGTGACGATCGATTACGGTCACAGGTAGATACTACAGGTAATGACAGATTATCAGAGCCATCTGTCACCAGCTGCCGTAATCACTTGTATCGTGACGCAATCGATCTACCGAAAACCGCGAGAAATGAGGAGACGTGACTAATGTAAACAAGCGATAACGATGTCCATAGGAAGTGAAAAACATGATGTAGATAAAAAATGAAATGAAAGTAAATAGAAGCAAATGGAAAAACCTGAAGCGTTAGAATAGATAATATGACCAAATGGTAAGTAACTAAATAAAGATATTTTTACTTTAAAACCATATGAATTACTTTAAATAAAAATATACTTTCATATTGTAAACCAAGGTTATTAAACTTAAGGATTTAATTACTGAAATATGACTGAGCTAATTATTGAATATAACTGAATAGGAGTTAAATATTAAATAAATATAATAAAGCATGAATGGATGAATTAGGTCAATTAAGATATGATTTGAATGAGTGATAAGAACTAAAAGAATTAGTAAAGGGAAAACTATCCAGTTTTTCCAACATTATTTAATCTTTGAACGGTATGAATTAAAGGCGGCCAAATACAGTACATAAAAATACTGGTAGTAAAGTGATCCTGCCCCCCTTGACGCTACGCCTCTGATTATAGTACCTTCAACAGTTCTTTATACATTCTTGCTATCATCAGGGAATTTCTAAATCTACCGCGATCGCGGACTTTGAACAGATGGGAGACGAACGTGCGATCCTATGTGTGTAAATGAGAAAACAACTTGCAGGCGCGCGCTCAGGGCAGGCACAACAAAAGGCAGTACGGGCGTCATTTTTTAAAACGAGGGGCAGAAGGGCGCTATTTTTTGGATGAGGGGCAAGAAGGGCGCTATTTGTTTAATCAAAGGGCAGGCAGGGCGCAGCACCCTCCTGAAACTGTCTGGGGGAAACTCTGCTATAACTCATGTATGAGTGCAGTGCAAATTGCATACAAGGGTGGTAGCAATGGAAAAATTGAATGAACTGAAGTACGATCTCTTGCAACATCCACCTTATTTTCCTGATTTGGCTACTTCTGGCTTCCGTCTATTCCCATAACTAAAAACTTTTTCCATGGAACAAGTAAAAGCAGCTAACGACGACTATTTTGGAGGAGGAGAATCGCACTTTTGTGATGACATAATGGCTTTGGAACATCATGCAATGAAGTTCATTGAACTTAAAAGAGATTATGTAGAAAAATAAAACATATTTCAAAAACAAATTTTCTTATTTTCCCTTTCATTTTGGGAACTTTTCAAACCACCTTCGTATTATAAAATTGTCATTGTCTGATGTATTACAGTTCTCAGTGTGTTTTTATATTTTACTATCAAGGGGACTGCCAAACATGATGCACACATATATTGATGATTTTAATGTATGTTGTAGAGGTCATACCCTGAACTATTCAGGTCAAATGTTTCCTTCAAATGTGCCTTCGTTTTCGAGAAATTTTGAGTTAAAGTTCAGCATGTTTTTCAAATACCCATTAGTTGGTCGGTCTGAACAAGGTCTCCGTGGCGGAGTGGTAGCGTTCACGCTTTGAGTCCCAGAGGTGAGGGTTCTGTCCTATCATGTGCCTTTTACCTTTTTTAATAAATTTTATATATTTGACATGTTACAAGTTTTATGCAGAATTATGAATTCTGCATCTTTGAACTTTTTGATATTTTCCTAATAAATTCCATTTACATTTTCGAATTTTTCATGAAAATTTATATTTTTTGTGCAATATTTTTAATCTACTATTTCTGGCGATGAAAATCCAAACGTCTTGATATCTCATCTTTTTAAAACGATTATTGTTTTCATTTATGTATATTATAGGTGCAGATTCACAGTCGCTAGTTGCCACTAAAAGTTTTGCTGTGGCCACTAACTTTCGATGTTTAAGTCGCCATGTGATTTTAAAAGTGATCAATTTCTGGTATTCCCAGTCCCCATCGTGAAATTTTGATATTAAAAATCTTAAAAGATTAAGACCAAAACACATAACAAAATTATTTTTCTTATAGAAAAATAACTATTTTAAGTGCGTTTTGAATTTTATAGTGTAAAATAATCTCACACATTCAGATTTTCTTTTATATGTACTTTGGTATGGCAAAATCAAAATAAGAAATATTTTTCTAATATTCCCCGCTATATCAGTGACTGCTTAGATTAAACATATATATATATATATTTTTTAAACCGTATCTTGCCCAGCGTTATCTTCTTACTGTACATGAATACATGATTTAAAATTTATTTTACACTTAATTAATATTAAAATTTTGTTGTACATGTGCGTTTATTAAATAAATTACTTTACTCTTTGAATTTCTGAGGTTTTTTTTTTATTTTTTTACCCCATATAAACAGTATTGTTTTTATGCGTTTGTTTCACAAATGTGGCCACTGGATTTCTTGATTTTAGGAGCATATGTATATGTATAATAATTTTTAAATTTTTGTGAACCCAAAATAATCGGGGCACATTTACAACTATAAAAAAACAGGCAGGGTGCTGCGCCCTCTTGAAAACACCTAGGGTAAAACACTAAACTCATGTATGAGTGCTGTGCACACTGCATACAAGGGTGGTAGCAATGATAAAATTTAATGAACTGAAGTATGATCTCTTGCAACAACATTTATTTATTTATCATATTTATGAAATAATGCATATTTTTTTTTTTTTTTTTTTTTTTGTATTTTCTATTAAAATTTTTTTAAATGATTAACAAAATAATATATCCTTTTAAAATTTGATTTCTTCTAAATATATTGCAATATGTTAACTGGTGAAATACTAAAATATTTACTGACATCAACATTTTTAGTTTATTAAATATAGAATTAATTGTGTGATACATATCGTAAAGATATTCAAAACAAAATATCGCATTAAAAAGCACTATTAAGTAATTTCTTTACATAAATCCTTTTAACAATATTGGAAGAATGGATAAATTAACATATTATATATCCTTTAAATACTTAAATTTTGATAAATGTATTAAAAAATGCATTAAAAGTTGAAAAAGAAATTACTTCAAACATATAATTGTCTGCAAAGGAAGATAAACGAAATGAATAAAAAGAAAATTTTATTTATTCTGAAATTACCGTAAAAGTCATTGCAGACGATTTTTTTTCTCCAGATATTTTTTATATGTACTGTAATTTACAGACTATTTTTCCTTTCTAGTTGAATTTTTCTGTATGACATCGATTTGTTAGAATGGAAAATTTTTTTATTGTAATATATTATTTTTTATTTGTGCAAATCAAAAATGATGTTGAGTGTGAACTTTACAGTTAAATGTATTCAGATAAAATAAAAAAATTATATAACTGGGTAAAACTTGCATATAAGCGTTACTGCTTTAATATTTTATTGCTCCTTTTAAGATATGCTATTGGTAACAGGCTGCTAGGGCAAAAACTCATATAAGCCTAGAAGCCACAACTACTTAAAGCAGAGTTTCAAGGATTAATGTCTACATACATACAGAAAGAAGTCAGAATATAACTTTAAACACAACTTTATTAAAAACATGATTTAAGAAATTAAATATGTAACAAATTAAGGCCATAACTTCAGCCAACAACTTAAACAGCTCATTAAATGAGTTTTTACTTATACCAAGCACATGTAACATAAAACGAACCATCCAAACATGAGGTCGCTCAAACATATATCCTCTTGTCAATTCAAGATCAACTCTGTAACAGTGAAACATGCAGTTATACAAACCAACCAATCGGGAATTAAAGTGGGTCATTCCATGGTAACTTACGTTACATTTAGAATAATTTTCTTCAGTAATTTTCATAACATAACATCAAAAAATATTGAAAATGTAATGTTGATATGATTTGTTAATTAAACCTATCCAAAGTGAAATTTGGATGAAAATTACCTACCTTTAGTGCTATTTTTTGGACACTGGTCATTATATTTATTATGGTAACTTACGCTCTTTTTGTCAGAAACGCAAGTTACCATACTAAATATAATTTTTAGCGTTCAAGAAATAGTACTAAATTTAAGTAATTTTTATCCAAATTTAGCTTTGTATAGGTTTAATTAACAAATCATATAAACATTACATTTTGAATATTTTTTAGTGTTATATTACTAAAATTACTGAAGTCAATTATTCTAAATGTAACGTAAGGTATCATGGAATGACCCATGTACGTCATCGGCATGATGACGTAATACTGAAACAGAGATACAGTCATTCATCTCCAGATGCGTGGAATTCATAAAAGTATGACGTCATACCATCAAAGAAAAAGAACCTCTCGTAAGCTACGGCTGAAACAATTTCGTAATATGACTAGAAAATAAACATCGATACCGAACGGTCTCAGAATTCAGCCACAAAGCATAACGACATTAAACAATGACGACGACGACACCGATTTCGATATCGGTAAGAACACTGCGATATGACATCAATTGGAATTGCCTAATCATACATATGTTTAGAAGATTTGAGATGAAAAATATTTTCTATAAATTATAAAAAATGATAAATTTTCATTTAAAATTCCATAAAGTTAAAAAAAAGTATTATTTCAGAACTGTTATTAAAATATAAAAGGTAAATAATAATAAATGTTAAACAAAATCTAGACATAAATTAGTTTGGAATTTCATCAATAGAAATATTAATTTCAAAATTCCAAAAAAAAAAAAAAAAAAAAAATTGTAAATTTTCATGAAAAATTTGAAAATGTAAATGGAATTTATGAATTTATTAGGAAAATATCAAAAAGGTCAAAGATTCATAATTCATAATTCTGCATAAAACTTGTAACCCGTCAAATATATAGAATTAATTACAAAAGATAAAAGGCACATGATAGGACAGAATCCTCACCTTCAAGACTCTAATTGCAAACGCTAGCTCTGCGCCACAGAGACCTTGCTCAGACTGTCAAACTAATGGGTTTTTGAAACACATGTGGAACTTTAACCCGAAATTCCTTGAAAACTAAGGCCCATTTGAAGGAAACCTTTGACCTGAATAGTTAGGGGTATGGCCCCTACAACATACTTTAAAATCATCAAAATCTGTGCGCATCATGTTTGGTGGTCCCCTTGTATGTATTGTTTGGAACAGGTAAATACAGAGAGTAACTTGGTGGGTGGTAACCAATTAATCATATTTTTATTATTTCTTATGTTAAAATTTTATTTGGTTTCCAAATAATTCTTTGCAAAAACTTGTGTTCAAGAACCGATGTACAACTGTATATGTATTTTGCTTGTTAATATCCTTGTTTGATTTATTTTGATATAATATGCTTGTTACCAACATTTTTTTTTTTTTTTTTTTTTTTATGTAGTCTGAAAAAGACAGGACATAATGGCAAATTTACGGAGACATTTCAACTTTAATGCTAAGACACCTCTTTCACAAGAACCCTTCAATGTCTCATCATGCAAAGATAATTTTAATAACTTAGATAAACAGACTTTGATGAATGATATATGTAATTGCTTAGATCTTTGCTGCTCTTATGTTCAGGTATGTATGAAATTCATATTATAAGGCTACTTGTACAAATCTGTTAACTTATTTATAAAATTGCTTACCTTAATCTTCATTTGTGTAAAAGTAAGTCATCTTTTTTTTTTCTTTGCACTGATATGTATACATAATTATATTTAACTTTTTCAGGATGGTTGGTTTAAATATTAGCCAGAAAACATCCCTTCTTAGACTATAATGGTCTAAAAATCTACCAAGTGCTTCTTTTCCCCACAGTTATTGTTAACATATTTTCTGAAGTGGCATGATTAACAACAACTATGAGGAAAATAAATGCTTGCTAGATTTAAAGGTACATTGTGTCTTTTAAGAAGGAATGACTCCTTGTCGTTACTTAAAACACTTCTCTTCAAATTGTTAATCATTAAGTCATCATCATCTGAATCATTAAATCTGAATCTGAATTGTCATTAAGTATTGACTCCCTGTCGATACTTAAAACATGTCCTCAAAATGTTAATATGTGATACATAGCTTAAGTACAAAAAAAAAAAAAAAAAAAAAAAAAAAAAAAGATTTTGCTTTTTTTGTATGGTCATAATATCTCAACCCTCTCCCTGTAATTCTTTAGAAAAGTTTTTATTAAGAAACAGTCTTGTATGGTTTCTTAAACAATAACAGGGCTATTCTTAATTAACTTCAATTGCAAGTTATGGGTTACAATATAAGTTGTCTGTTTTACTTCTTTGCCTCCTCCCCAGCACAAAAAGTTTAAAATCTTGAGAATCTTAAAAAAAATTCTGTCCTGTTTGTTGCTTTTTAGTAACAATAAGTTAGTAATTAATCATCTAAATTACAACCCGTCGCCCTTTGACAGTTATGCTTTCCCTCCTCAGCATACAAATTTTAAAATCTTTAAAACTGTGTATAAAAAAGTATTCTCTATTTGTTGTACTCTAGTAACAATAAATAAATAAACAACCATTTAAGTTACCCTCTGTCCCAAAAATGTCGGCCTCTCTCCTTCATCACCCACCGCCCACTCAGCAAAAAATTAAAATTTTTAACTCTATTTAAAAAACTTCTGTCCTATTTGTTGGTCTATAGAAAAACAGTAAGTAAATAATTGTCTAAATTACAAACCACTGAAAGTTATGCTTCATGATGCCCCCCCCCCCTCCCCCCCAGCATACAAAGTAAAAAAAAAAATTACTTTATTTTTAAAAAATTCTACCCAATTTGTTGCTCTCTATTTAAAAAAAAGATCTGCTGTATATGTTGATCTCTAGTAACAATAAATAATTAATCATCTATGTCAGTGGTTCTTGAACTTTTGGATCTCGCAGAACCCGTTTGATGTGATTTGCATTTCGTGGACCCCAAACAAAATTTTTCTTAAGATAAATTAAAAAGTTACTTTAATGTGCAACCTTTAATGTCTAACCTTATTTATTTTTCATTACACATGTTCTATGTTTAGTTTACAACATTGAAAAAAATCACCTACACTTATAAAGAAGAATAATTGAAGCATTGAGAACAGTGATAGAAATTGAGAAATGAAAGGTAGGCGTCAAATGATGCCTTCTGCAAATATCTTAGGCATCAAATTAAAATGTTTAGTTGCAATTTCTAAAATTAATTTTTATCATAACTAACACTATATGCTTCTTTTTAGAAAAGCATGAATATCTTGTTTTTATTTAAAATTAATGATGTTCTTAATCTACAAGAATATAATAATTGAAGCTACTGCAAAATTAATATAAAGAATTTTTAATTATTACTATATTTAAAAAATAATAGAAAAATGCACTTATTTATGTAAAATAAAATAAAATTTTGATAACTTCTTAGCAAATCAGAGATAAAATTTTATCCAATAAATTGATAATTACACTTGAATTTAGTAAAAAAAACACCATGTAATGAAATTACAGTTGAATCTTGATAACATAAAATCAAAGGGTTCACTAATTTTTTATTTATTTATTTATTTTTTGGTGTTAACTGTTAAAATAATAGAGTACTTTTCCATTAGCCGAGCGGCAGTGATATACATACATATATACATATATATATACAGAGTTTCCCCCAGACAGTTTCAGAAGGGTGCTGCACCCTGCCTGCCCTTTCATTTACAAAATAGCACCCTTCTTTCCCCTCAAAAATAATTAGCACCCTTCTTGCCCCTCAGTAAAAAAAAGTGTCCTTTCTCCTTTTTGCATTAAAAAATTTGCTTTCATAGTAAAAATTGACTCAATGTTGTCTTAAAAAGAGTGCCCTGACTTTTAAATATTAAAAGTAGCTTTAAACACCGAAAGAATACCTTTAATAATTAAAAAAAGTGCCAATAAGAATCTGAAAAGTGCCCTCAAGAATCCAAAAAGTGCTCTTAAGAATAAAAAAAGTGCCCTTTTCTCACCAGCAGCACCCTGCCATTTTTTAAACCTGTGGGAAACTCTGTATATATATATGTGCATATATATACTATATGTATGTATATATGTATCTATATACACACCGTAAAATCCCGAAAGTAAGCCTCCCTCCCACTTTTAAGCAATTTTGATTTTCTTTTCCATTCCCAAATATAAGCCCTCCCCCCTCTCACATACAAAAAAATTTTTATGCACAAAAAATTAATTTTAAAAATGTAAGGGAGGCAATTTTCATTCTTTTGATATTTTTGACAGATTTCCACTTATGTTTTTATATGATGTTAATGAAATCCTTCCTCTCACATGAAATGTCTGTTTCCTTTCTATGCCCTCTCTAACATAAAAAGTTTGAAAACTTGAGAATCTTAAATCCTTCTGCACTTCTTTCTGCTCACTGCTAACGTAACAATTAGTAAAAAAAATCAATCCTCTACACTACAATGTCCCTTTCCATACAAAATTTATGCCTCTTCTCCCTCAGCATATAAAGTTTAAAATCTTTAAAACTCTTTATAAAAAAATTATGCTCTATTTGTTGCACTCTACTAACAATAAATAAATAATCAGCCATTTAAATTTTCTCTCTACCACCAAGATGTCTGCTTCCGCTCTTTTGTCTCCCCCCAGCAAAAAAAATCTTTAAAACTCTATTTTAAAAATATATTCTGTCTTATGTGTTGCTCTCTAGAAAAATAAGTAAATAATCAATCATGTAAATTACCCTCCACTTTACTCCTCTCTCTCTCTCTGAAATTTACACTTCTCCTTCCTTCCCTACCTCTCCTCTCAGGATGCAAAGTTTAAAATCTTTATTAAAAAATTTGCTGTCTAGTAACAATCAACCATTTCAATTATCGCTTTACCACCAAAATGTCTGCTTCTTTCACTTAGCTAACCCCTATCAAAAAAAAAAAATTAAACTATTTATGAAAAAAAAAATCCTCTGTCCTCTTTGTTGCTCTCTATTAACAATAAATAAATAACGAATCATCTAAATTACAAACTCCTTCCATCGAAATTCATATTTCCCTCTCATCCAAAGAGTACAAAGTTTAAAATTTATAAAACTCTTATGTGAAGAAATTTTATGACCTACTTGTTGCCTTCTAATTTGTCACCTACGTTTTCTGTCTACTCCAAAAGTGTCTGCCACCCCCCCCCCCCCCCCACACACAAATTTCAAAATCTTTAAAACTCTATTAAAAAAAACTGCTGTATTTATTTCTCTTTAGTAACAATATTAATGAATAATCAATCATCTAAATTACCCCCCTTTCTCCCAAAAATTTCACTTCTCCCTCTGTCTTCCCACCCAGCAAATAGTTTAAAATCTTTATTATTATTATTATTATTATTATTATTGTAATGTTGATCTATTTCTTATTGTTAGTAAGGTAACTCTCATCTCATTTACATAATCTCATATAAGTATGACTCATCTAAAATCATCATTCCGTTTGAAATTTTTTCTCTGTCCTATTCTCCCAAAGAAGAGGAGTGGAAAAAAATCTCCTTTCCTATTTATTTCTCTCTATTAACAATAAATAAATAACAAATCATCTAAATTACAAACCCCTTCCTTTGAAATTCATATTACCCCCTCATCCCCGAGAATATAAAGTTTAGAATTTGTAAAACTCTTATTTGAAGAAATCTTTTGTCGTATTTGTTACTCTCTAGTTAAAATAAATAGATAATTTGTCACCTAAGTTTTCTCTGTACTCCAAAAATGCCCCCCCCCCTCACACACGCACATGCAATATTTAAAATTGTTAAAACTATTTTTTTAAAATTCTGCTGTATTTGTTTATTTTTAGTAACAATTAATGAATAATCAATCATCTAAAATACTCTTATTTCTCCCAGAAGTTCTATTTCCCCCACTGTCTGCCCTCTCAGCAAATACTTTAAAATCTTTAATATATATTTGTTTAAACGCTGTTTTATTTCTTATTTTATAGTAAGGTAGCACAGCTCATCTACATCATCTTATATAAGTATCACTCATCTAAAATAATCATACCCTTTGAAATTTTTGCTCTGCCCTTTTCTCCCAAGGGAGGGGGTTGGATTTCTAAATATGAGAGAGGAAAGCGAAAATTTTCATCTTTTTTGCAGTTTGGCTGTTCTTTCCTCCCTGAATCATGTGTATATTTTATGTTTTGAAATAAATATGTTCTCTAAAATAACTCCCCATCCATTAACAAAATATCAGCTGTGAGAACAGCAAACTACAAAAAGACTAAAATCTTCTCTTTGCCCAACCCCCCCCCCCCCCCCATGACTAGAAATTCATCCCTTTTCCTGGGGATGGAGAATGGAACTTTAAAGGAAAAGTTAGATGATCATTTATTTATTGTTGCTACAAAGTGACAATACCACATAAAATCTTTAAAAAATAGTTTTAAAGATTTTTAAGTTTGTGTGCTGAGGGGGGAGCAAATTTTTAGACGTGTGTGGGGGGGGGGGAGAAGCAATTTAGATAATTATTTAATTATAGTTGCAAGAAAGTTCTAAATAGATAAAAAAAAACTTTTAAAGACTTTAAAGTATGTACTGGGGAGAGGGGGACAAAGGAAATAAAGAGGACTTTTTGGAAGGGAGGAGGGTATAATGTAGATCGTTATTAATATTACTGGGAAAAAATCACAAATAGAGCAGAAGAAATTAAGAAGAAAATTACGCATTTTTGGTACCAGAAGGGGGGTAAAGGGGGAAACAATAACTTTGAGAGCAGATTTAGATTAGTGATTATTTATTGTTATACAATAAAATAAGAAATAAAAAAAATGTATTTAAAAATGATTTTTAATTATTTTTATTTTATTTATTTATTTATTTTCTAGGGGAGAGGGGAAAGGCAGGATTTTAGGGTAGGGAATTTATTTTTTATTTATTTATTTATGTTTTAATCTACCGAAATACAGAAGATTATCGCCCCTTTTTTTAAATTTTACAATTTTACAGATTTTAAATTTTACGAGATGCATTTGTAGGGGAAGGATCTTCATGAGATAAGGGTGGGGGGGCAGGGGGGGGAAGCAGGGATTTTAGGAGGATGGGTTAACCCGCAAGAACTCGCTAGATTTCTTGTCACACCAGAACTCGCTAGTGAGAAGTTTTCTCACAGTGCTCAATTGCCTTCACTTTTACCTTACACATTCGTTTAATATATCAGCATTTTTTGTTTGTCTTAATACTTTATTCACAAAAAGATGTAAAATGATAAAAAAAATTTTTTCTAAAATTTAATTTAAAATGAAAAAAAGGGTTTAAATAAGAGTCTTATTGCAACAGCTGGGACAAAAAAAAGTATGGTGGTGAGAGAAAATCTCACGCAACGAGTTCTCCCGGGTTAATTTAGGTGGCAGGTTGGAGTTATTTATTTTTAATGTGGATTATTTAATAAGTCTGAAAAGAAGTTTAAAATTAAAATGTTATAAAGGTTAAACTATTCATTTTTGGTACCAGAGGGGGGGGGGGGGGAAAGGGGGAAACTGATTTTAAGAGCAGATTTATATGATTGTTTATTTGTTGTTACAATAAAATGAGAAATAAAGAAAAATATTTAAAAAAAGGATTTTTTGTTTATTTATTTATTTTGCAGGAGGATTAGGGGCAGGATTTTAGGGTTGAATTTATTTTATTTATTTATTTTTTTGAATCTGCCGAAATAAGGAAGACTCTCGCTCTTTTTTATTAATTTTACAATTTTACAGATTTTAAATTTTACGTGATGCATTTGGAGAGGGGGGATCTTCATGAGATAAGGTTGGGAGGGGCAGGGGGAGAAAAACAGATATTTTAGGAGGTGGGGTTAATTTAGGTGGTAGGTTAGATTTATTTATTTTAATATAGAGCATTTAATAAGTCTGAAAATAAGTATAAAGTTTAAACTATGCATTTTTGGTACCAGAGGGGAGGGGGGCAAAGTAGTTTTGAGAGTTGATTAAATTGATTTTAGATAGATAGTATTTATTGTTACAAAAATATAAGAAATAAAGAAAAATATTTAAGAAATGATTTTTTTTTTTTTGGGGGGGGGGGGGCAGGATTTTAGGGTTGGGAATTTATTTTTATTTTATTTTATTATTATTTTTAATCTGCCGAAATACAGAAGATTCTCGTCCCTTTTTTACTTCTAAATTAATGATAAAAACAGGTTTTTAAATAATTTTTAGAAAAAATCCCGATTATAAGCCCCCCCTTCCAAATTTAACCTTTTTTTATTTTGAAAAAGGGGGGGGGGCTTACAATCAGGATTTTATGGTATATATGTATATACATATATGTGGGGTTTAATTTTCTCTGACACCAACTTAATAAATAATTCACTCAAGTTACTTCAAATAAACTAGAAAACATCACGTTAAAATCAAACTCTATATTAACGAAAATAACTACAAAGAAAGTTAAAAATACATGTGTAATGATGGATGTAGACTAGCTAATTTAAAACTATATGTGATTTCACATCACAACATGTAACAATATGAATAACTAATGAGCCATCTTAATTATAGGCATTACATCTTATTTAATCTAAAAACCTTCAGTGTCGACGTCCTCAGTATAGTTCAAATACGACCATCTTAACTACCATCCTAGTTTTCTGCTTATAATTTGCAGAGTTTTTAATATAAAAAAAGTTGTTTTCAGAAAATATGACAAACAACATTGTACATAATATTCTGCAATCAGAATTAAAAAATAATAAAAATTGGATGAAAAATGAGCAGGTTTACTAAAAAATTTTTCACTGTGCATGCAATCAAAATATAATATGCATAATGTATTAGCTAAGTATATAGAGCAACTTTTGTGAAAGTCTCAAAATCATAGCTTGAAAATTCTGTAAATTATCGTCGATAGAATAAGCTCGAAATCCGTTGTTCCCAAAAAGATGAGGGGTTGTATCAAATATATGTTGATTAGTGCCAAGATAGCGTACACAATATTGCACGTACTACTATATTTGGATACAACCCCTCATATTTTTGCTTCCTTTTGGGAACAACAGATTTTGAGCTTATTCTATCAACGATAAGTTACAGAATTTTCAAGCTATGATTTTGAGACTTTCACAAAAGTTGCTCTATGTACTTAGCTAATACATTATGCATATTATATTTTGATTGCATTGGCACGCATGTGCAGTGAAACACTTTTTAGTAAACCTGCTCATTTTTCATCCAATTTTTATTATTTTTTAATTCTGATTGCAGAGTATTATGTACAATGTTGTTTGTCATATTTTCTGAAAAGAACTTTTTTTTATATTAAAAACTCTGCAAATTATAAGCAAAAAACTAGGCGAAATTTGGGACTGTTTTTATAGAAACCTTAATTTCTCTACGAGTATACCTGCTATCCTCATAAAAATGAACACAGCATATTACAATAAAACACTTATTAATAATCTCGAGTTTGAACACTTTTGCTACATTAGTTTTTACAGGGTTATCCAAAAGATATTTGTTCTTTTTCAATTTGTTGACAGTCCTCTATGGGGTTTCGGGAAAAAATCTTCATGGAAATATATAACTTATACTATACTGTTTACACACCTGCAGTTTCAGGTTAATTCCTCATGTATTTTTCTAGATATTGCTCTTTTCACCATTTTTCATGAGTGTTTGTATTATTTTGTCACACATATACATATATGTGCATATATATATAATTATAATATCTTTGAATTTCAAAAAAACATATCAAGTTCTTTTAACATTCTAATTAAATCTCCAAAGAGATAATTAATAATAATGTGTAGACAGAATACCACATAGTTAATAAATTAACAAGTGCAATCATAATTTTACCATAGCTTGTGCTTCAATGGTAATTGGCCAAAAATACTGAAAATATGAAGGTTATTTAAAAAGAGAGAAAGAGAAAAAAAAAAAATTATAATAAACCATAAAATGTTAATAATTTGGAGTTGATATCAAGTGAATAGAAATGGATTAAGAAATGAAATATGAATTAAATATAATGGAAAATTGGATAACAAGAGATTTAAATTATAATTGGATATGAAAAAACATGTGTAGGTATAATCTTCAGCCTGGATGTACCCACACATGTTTTAAAAAATAATTCAGTATTTCATAATTATACTGGCATATATGCTAAGATCAGTATAATCATCCAGGTATACTGAATTATTAATTATATTATTAATAATATACTATATGTATGTATGTATATATATATATATGTGTATATATACAGTCGAACCTCGTTAACGTGAACACTCAAGGGGAAACTTTTTTTGTTCGTGTTAAAAGTAGTTTGTGTTATCCGAACTTAAATACATTACATACAACTGGATGGGGCAATCAGAAACAGTTCGTGCTAAAAGTAATTTGCGTTAAGAGTGTTCGTGTTAACGAGGTTTGACTGTACTATATGTATGTATATATATACAGGGTGTCCATAATTAAAAGACCCTACTTTAAAGTTGTCTACAGACAAAACTAATGGTCAAAAAGTTGTGAAATTTTGTGAAGGACATAATAAAGGAATGGGAATTTGTTTAAGAAAAAAAAAAAAAAAATTTAGTTCAAAATTTTGCCACCAAATGGCATTTTCAATGAATTAAACATTTAACACAGATTTACGATAGTTTACATATTTTATTGCAACAAAACATGTTCTGCATGACGGCCATCATTTTCAGCTACCACCTGGAATCGTAAGATAGCATATTCCACAGTTGACCACAGTGTGTTCTGGGAAATGCTAAAAACATGTCGTGAAAAAGGTTTTGTTCAGCATGTTTTGTTGTAATAAAATTTGTAACCTATCGTAAATGTATGCTGAATGTGTAATTCATTAAAAAACACCCTCTGGTGGCAAAATTTTGAACTAATGTTTTTTTCGCGTAAACAAATTCCCACTCTTTCATTATGTGCTTAACAAAATTTCATAACTTCCTGACCAATAGTTTTGTCTGTAGACATTTTTAAAGTAGGGTCGTTTAATTATGAACACCCTGTATATCACTGGCTTTCAGCTAACTGAAAAGTACCAATAATAGTACCGTCTTATCTGTTAAGACTGGATTATTAATTTATGTCAAGCAAAATTTCACATTAAGCAATTTAATGCTAAAAATTTTTGACACTATATAAAATGCAAAGATCAAACTCAAGCAATAGCTACTAATTTTAATAAAGTTAGATACTAAAAAGAAGTTTTCTGATGATATGCAGGCAACTACTTTTTATTTACAAATCAAACAACCATTCTAACAGAATTATATTTTTTAATCAAGATGCCTAACTTGTCCTTCAGCTACATCATTCCGCCAGAGATTTATAGTTTTATTATCTGGACAAAAGTCTGCTAAATTGAGTCCATACAGTTTTAACATTAATAAATCATTAACAGTATCAGTGGATAAATGGTTATGTGTATAATTTTTTAATGAATTCAGCTGATTGAATCAAACTTATGACACATACCCCTATCCCTTCTGCTCTTTTCAAAAGTGGGTGATCAGCTTTGGAAGTAACACGTGCAACAGGAAAAACAAAAAACAACCAAATCTTTTAAAATTTTAAAAAAACTAGGCATGAAATTTGACGGCCGGGATTAATTTTCAAATGTAATAGTTACATTTGACGACTAATGACTGCTAATTTCAAACACTGGTTGAGAACTAGAGTGGACCAACCTCACTAGCTGTGATATCAAGAAAAATGCTTTCCAAAATTTTTATAAATTTTTGTCAAACACCTTCAGGCCAGCTCTGCCAGTGTTAGAGGAAACAAAGCTTCTTCAGTAAGCATATGGTGATTAAGTTGACAGTGTCAGAAGTGAAATCAAGCCACTTGATCCACTCTTGCACTGGCAACTTGATATTCAAGTTATGTTGGATCGTCTGTTAAACTGGCTGTATAGTTTCAAAATCAATAAAATTCATTATACACTCAATAGATGACATGACATACAATGCTTTGACACTTACTAATTTTTCACAAAAATGTGGGATAATACTTTCTGGTTCACAACACATCAGTTATAACATAGATTTTAAGACAGTTAAAATATACAAACTGCTATTTGCTGTGAGA
Organism: Maratus michaelseni; assembly: GCA_963931845.1. NCBI lineage: Eukaryota > Metazoa > Arthropoda > Arachnida > Araneae > Salticidae > Maratus > Maratus michaelseni. Next base: position 240,353,132 of record OZ007586.1, on the reverse strand, counting down.
AAGATGCTGCTGCTTTTCTGCTACTAGATGTGCAATATCTGGTTCAGTGTTTGAAACATGTATCCATAAGCATGGTTCAACATTCAGTCAATTTCTGAAAATTTTTTTTTCATGTGCACAAGACTGGAGAAAGTCTTTTCACACAAATATGTAGTGCAGAAGGAAAGTAATTGCTTGATAGATTTATCTGCAAGTTCTGCATATGTATTTCTCACACACAGCCGAAAATTAGTTCCATGCGTGCGAGTGTGTGAAAATGCATTCTCTTGGTATGCAATTTACATGGTAAAATTGCACTGTAATTCCGCAAGTTGTTCCTTCTCTAGCAATGCCAAGGTTTGATTTTACTAATTTCTTGGAAAAATCTTCATGTCTTACCACCAAATTCATAACCAATGAAAATTATCAAATTTATGTTACTGGAAACATCTAAACCCTCTTCTAGTTGCAATGTGAAAAAAGGACTGATTTTTACACGTTCAATCAATTGGTTCTCATTATTTCCACACAAGTCTGTGATTCTGCTCTTAACAGTATCATTAGGCTAATGAAATTAAATGTAAATCCTTTGCTGTTCTCCTAGCATTGTTGTGACCATTGCCTTAGCAGCAGATGGAGTTAAATTCTCTGTAATGTATGAGGTTTGGCAGATTTTGTTACCATCAGAGATACCTGATATATGATGCAACAGCATCCTTTTCGTTATTGGAACGTTATATATTTTTTTTTGGGGGGGGGGGGGGGGGAGATTCCCCCTATGTAGCATTGAAATGTCTTCCCGTGAAAAATAGTTTTACACTTATTAATGGTCTATACTAGAAGTTGAATCTTTCAAATCCCGCTTTTTCTGAAGCTACAAAAATTCCTCTTGGAGGAAAATAACTCAGAATTCAACACTGAGGCTTGAGGACCCACAGCTGTAAGTTTCCAGACCCTCAGTTTAAGAACCGCTGATCCTATATTACCCTCCTCTTCCCCCAAAGTTCCACTTCCCACTCTGTCCCTTCCCTCAGCAAAGAGTTTAAAATCTTAAATCCTAATTTTAAAAAAATTGTCCTATTTTTTATTATGTAGTATCAATCACTCATCAGAAATCTCCAACGTCCAAAGAAATTTTTGCTCTGTATTTTTTTTCTCCCAGGGGGAAATTAAAAATATGCTGAGGGGGACAAAGCAAAAATTGTCTTCTTTTAGGTAGCTTTCATTACAAAAAGCTACCAATTGCAGCCGTTCGGAGGAAAGCAATTCAAAAAAATGTTTATATTTTCATCGATCATGACCCCCAGACTCCAAAACCACCCTCCGTTCAAATGTTGATTTATATATCTTTATCATGCTGTAACACTCTTATTTATGAACCGATTTGGATGTGACTGAGTATGTGTATAGGACATACCAAGGTCTCGACCGAGTTCGTTGGCCAGCTTTATCCCACCATCTTGTTTCAAAATGGCAACCAGTTAAAAATTTCTAAATTTTTAAAAATTCAAAAAAAATGTACAAAAAAATTATAAATTGAAAAAAATGTCTCTGTTAAGTGTTAGAAAGTGATACAAGGATTCTGGAGTATTTTTTGTTTTGGCTGTATTTTTAAAAATGGCTGAGATATGGCAGTTTGAAATTCTAGGGTGGCTGAGATTTTGAAACAATCTGATATTTGTTATGCTGTAACTTAGGGGTGCACAACCTTTTTAAGTGAAGGTTCACTTACAAAAATGACTGGGTTGTCGAGGGCCATCATCAGTAGCACAGAGAAAATTTTGTTTCGAGGAAGTGTGGTGGTGGTGGTGGTGGGGGGGGGGGGAGTATCTAAGTCTACAATCAGACTAAAAACAACATCAATTTCGGAAGGGTTGTTTTAGCCCCCTAGGTTTCCTTCCCAGTCAACATATTCAGTTCTGTTGACAAGGATATATCAGCAGTTTACATTTGTATTTATAAAAGAGATATAGCTAAGATTATTTTCAAAGAGTGAAAATACTCCTTGACTATTTTTGAAGGAGTAAATTTAGCTTTAAAGGTTGCCAGTGCCGAAAAAAAATTGTGCTTTCATGAATGAAGGTGGGGAGGAGGAGAAACATATATTATTCTAAATTGTACTTCTTAACATATTCAGTCATAAAATGTGGAAATCAAGTAGGGGTGCACAACCTTTATAAGAGGAGGGCCAGTCACAAAAATGACTGGATTGTCGAGAGCCAACATCCATAGTGTGGACAAAATTTGGTTTCGGGGAAGGATCGGCCTAAAAGTTAATAAGAATGCTCATTTAAAAAGAAGGGTTAGCCCCCTATATTCAACCACCTCCTTAGTCAGCATAACCCAATTCAGTTGGCAAGGATGGAAGAAACTTGCATTTTTTTCCCCACACGTGATTGACAAGAATACGATATAAAGAATATTCGCAGGTCTTTCCTAGTGATTGACGAAATTCACGATTTTTACACACCTGATCGGCAAAATTCGTGATGTTAAGTACCTGACTGGTAAAATTTGTGATTTTTTTCGTGCCCGATCGGTAAAATTTGCGATGTTTTTCGTGCCCGATCAGTAAAATTTGCGATTTTTTTGCTCCTGATCGGTGAAATTTGTGTATTTTTCACACTCGATCGACAAAATTCACGATTTTTATGCACTCAATCGGCAAAATTCATGATTTTTACGCACTCGATCGGTAAAATTCGTGATTTTTACGCACCCGATCAGTAAAATTCATGATTTTTATGCACTCGATCAGTAAAATTCGTGATTTTTACGCACCCAATCAGTAAAATTCATGATTTTTTATGCACCTAATTGCCGAAAATTGGGTTTTTATGTGCCCGATCGGAAAAATTTGCGATTTTTATGCAGATGATAGGTGAAATTTACGATTTATACGCACCCGATAGGCCAAATTTGCGATTTATATGAACCTGATCGACAAAATTGGCAATTTTTATGCAATCGATCGACAAAATTCGTGATTTTTACGCAGACGATCGGCAAAATTTACGATTTATACATACCTGATCGGTAAAATTGCCGATTTATACGTACCCGATCGGCAAAATTTGCGATTTGTATGGGCCCGATCGGCAAAATTCGTGATTTTTACGCAGACGATTGGCAAAATTCGCGATTTATGCGCACCAGATTGGCAAAATTCGTGAATTTTACTCAGATTCTCTGCGAAATTTACGATTTATACACACCTGATCGGCAAAATTCGCGATTTTTACGCAGACGAAATTTACGATTTATATGCACCCGATCAAGAAATTTCGCAATTTTTATAGGCCCTGATTGACAAAATTCACAATTGTTACACGTCCGATCGGCGAAATTTGGCATAATTTGCGATTTTTACGCACCCGATCGGCAAAATTCGTGATTTTTTTTGCGTCTGATCGACGAAATTAATCCACGGGCCACAGGTTGTGCATCCCTACTGTAACTCTCGTATTTATGACCCGATATGAATGTGACTGATCATGTTTACAGAACATAACAAGGTCTCGACCGAGTTCGTTGGCCAGCTTTATGTGTCATTTTGTTTAAAATGGCGGCCAGTTAAATAAATTTTTTTAAATTCAAAATGATGTATAAAAAATCAAAAATTGAAAAAGTTGTTTCCATTAAGTGTTAGATCATGATACATGGTTTCAGGAACATTTTTTGTTTTGGCTTTATCTTAAAAAATGGCTGAGATATGGCAGTTTGAAATTCTAAGGTGGCTGACATTTTTAAACAATCTGATTTTTGTTATGCTTAACTCTCATGCTGAAATTCGCATTCAATTTCAGTAACCGGGATTGAATGTTTTATAATCGTGTTCCAAGCATTTTAGCTTTGGGTGTTTGAGTAAAATGAGTTGAATTTTTAAAAACATGGTCTATGAAAACTACCTTTTCTTCCCGGTACAGGCCGGAAGGACTTTTTTGGATTTTGGCTGTTCTTACCCCTGATAGTCCCATGCATATTTAATGTTTTAAAATAAATATGTTGTTCAAAATAACTTTTCCACCCCTATTAATAAAAATTCAGTAGCAAAAACAGCCAAACTGCAAAAATGAGGAAAATCTTCTCTCTGCCTTCCCCTTGTCTTGAAATTCACCCCTTTTTCTGGGGGTTGAGAGAATGGAAATATAAGGGGAGAGTTAGATGATTATTTATTTATTGTTGCTACAAAGTAAAATTGCAGAAAATAATCTTTAAAAAATAATCATTTTAAAGATTTTAAACTTTGTGTGTGGGGACATTTAAATTTTGAATTAAATCCCTTGACAAATTTGATGTACATTAATTTATAGAAGATGTCATTTTCAATCAAATAGTACCTCCAAAATTTCCAATGCTCAAATGACAATTAATTGTTATTTCAATTTTCTTTCCTCCTACCTAATCACTGCTAATGCTCAGCCTCGAATTTTGTGAGATTTTAACACAAATTTTCCATTATAATATGTTAGTTTTAACTTTGGAGTGATACAAGCAGGGCCTTACAAATTTGATAAAATCTAGTCGCTAGTAAAAAATACTAGCTGCCAGTAAAAATATTTATCTTCCCCCCGTCATTGATTTTCAAAAAGCACAAAAGTTTTTTTAATGAATAATTGAGAAAAAACAACAAAATGCATAGTTTAGAATTATTAGTTACATAATTTAGAATAGTACATAATTTAGAAAGATAATACAGACTAAGTTTTCTAATGATAACAGACTTTCAAAATTATATATCTCTGGAAAAAAAAAATATTCTAAAGGTTCAATTAACCGGCATGTTCGGGAAATGATGATTGCTGAATGCTTCAAATGTCCAGATAATTGAGTGCTACAAAATCTTTACCTGATAAGGAGGCCTTGATGAAATAGTGAATCAGGGAAACAACGTTTTGCCTATTTTCCTGTCGAAGTCAGTGAAATAATCCTGATTTTATTATTTGAAACTTTACAGTTGATGAACTGATTTTTGTCAAATTAAAAATTAGACTAATTAATTGTCGTCTGGATAGCTTAATTGGTAAAGCACTTGGTGCGCTATACCAAGGGATCCGGGATTGAATCCCGGTCTGGACATTTTTTCACTCTTAATGGTTGTACGCTGTTTAGTAAAGTGATAATTCACATCCTTTGTATTTCACTAAAAATTAGAGTTAAAAATATTATTTTGTTTGAATATAATTTCTAAGTTTATTTCTTAATATTTTGTATCTTTGCAACATCTTTATTTCTTAGGTCAATTTTTGTATTAAAACAAGAACGAAAAATCATGCGTCAAGCATAGATTATGTAACACTTTCCAACGCTTTCAAAATAATTTTACAAATCATTACCGTTTAATAAGCTGAAAGATAACATCTAAGTAAACATTTTGGAAAATGCATAACATATTTAAAAACGTAATTTCACGAATTTCCAACATATATTTCCAACATATACAATATTCGGAAAAATATCCGAAGACTTTTATTCAGCCCTGTATATGATCTATAGATTTGTATCTATACTACATAGGATGCTAAATTTTAGTTTAGTTTGGAAACACGTAGCACAGTTTAAAATTCTCCTTCTGGAATTTCTGTCAATAAACGAAATGTGTTCGCAAACTTTTGTGCTGCCCTGTATATGATCTACAGAATTTATACACACCAAGTAATAGACAAAAAGTGAGTTCAATTTAAAATCGCGTTCAGCAACTTAAAACGCACTTCCCGGAATTATTGTTAACAGACAGTAGAGAATTCTTTTGTGTGTCCTTGTAAATGAACGATGACTGCTATACACACAATATTCTGTAGTAAGCCTCTTGTAATATACCTTAGTGATATATATAAATTTCAATGCGTTTAAAATAGTGAAACATTATTTAATTAAACCGCAAATGATTTTTCTCCATAGACGTAATGTAACGGAATTCTTTTGACTGTCCCTGTAAAGTAACTATAAGTGCTGGGCACACCATATTCCATATTAAGCTTCTTGTAATGCACCTTAGTGATATATATCAATTACAATGTGTTTGAAATTGTGTAACATCATTAAAATAAACCGCAAATTATTTTTCCCCCATAGACCGTAATGTAACGGTATTCTTTTGAGTGTCCCTGTAAAAAAACTATAAGTGCTACACACTTCAGTTGAAATAGGGAACATGCTATAGATAATGACAATAACATATAAAAATTGCAGGGCAATCTGAGCATATTTACGGGAGTTAGAGCACAGACAGACGGCCATACGGCAGACAAACCGAAGTCATAAACACTTTTCAACTAGGTTGGAAAGTGTTAAAAAGAAAAGAAACCTGCCAGATTAAATAACTTGGCTGCCAGATAAAAAAAATCTTAGTCACCACTGGCGACTTTTAATGTCAAAGAATGATATAGTAATTAAAATTTTTAAAACTAGATTTTCTTTTAAATGAATTAATGTTGAGTGGAATATTTTTCTTAAACTGAACTAACTTTAATATAAAGAATTGTCAATACAGAAAATCATTTATGTAAAAATTGTTGTCATAGATAGTTTTATTTATTTATTTTTATTTTAGGCCCTGAATTCCTTATGTACTGCTGGATCATCATTAGCAAGAAGTTTTTTCAATACTGTCCGAGAAGTTCCTTCATATCAGAATATTTCATTACAGTTTTTAACAGTGTGGGAAGAAGTTAGTAAAGCTACTGCAGGTGCAAGTGCTGCTGTGAAAACTGAAACATTAATGTTGTTGCAAGAAGTTTTAAATTCGTTAGAAATGAGCACATATGAAACTAATATGAATGAAGTAATTGCTGACAGTTTTCAAGTAAATTGATAATTTAATCTAATTATTTGTAGTATTAACCAGATTTAGGTGAAATTTGTTATAGTTGAGTAATACAAGATTTATATTAGAAAAAAAAAAATACAGTGGAAGTTTTCTATCATAACTAAATTTTAAAGAGTGATTTTTCAATTTAAGTAAGATTTTTTTTTTTTTCATTCTGCAGAGGAGAAAAAACTTTAAAACATTAAAATTATGCAAGTAAAGGCGTAATGAACAATTGAAAGCAATTAAGTTTCAGATTTTGAGAAGAATTGTTCAAACTGGATTTTAATAACATCTCCTTTTTTTCATGATTAAAAACTTTAACTTCCTCAAAACTGAAAATTTCAACATCAAAATTTTCATCTAAAATGAACAATTGAAAGCAATTAAATAGATTTTGAGATGAATTGTTCAAATTGGAGTTTAATAACATCTCCTTTTTTTCATCAATAAAAATTTTAACTTCCTGAAAACTGAAAATTTCAACATCAAAATTTTCATCTAAAATATGAATGAAGTTACTTAACGAAATTTATTGAATTACTTGAGAGATCGCTTATTCAGTTTCTAAATTTATTGAATTCCATGCTGCATCTTTAAAAATATTTCAACAGATGCAAACCTTAATAGAACTAGTAACATAATTTCATAAGTTTTAAAAGTGTTAAAGAAATTATGATATATTGTAATTTCTAATATCTGTAATTTTAATTAGAATATCAGTTCAATCCAGGGCTGGGTTTTTGCCAGCAGAAAGTGGTATCTACCGTACCATTGGCAGAAAGTGGTTATAACTGATTTTATCTGGCAGAAACTGGCATAAACACATTTCATGACATAATCTGAGACTTTCTTAGTAGTATTAAATTCCTTAAGTACGTTTTATTCAGGATTAATAACAAATAAAATATTGTGGATAGTTTTAATTAAAAAAATAAATAAATTTGTATTAGAAAAATGAGTAATGTAACAGATAAAATTTTTGTTATAATATGGTTGTGTAATTTTATTTATAAACAATTATTAGAGTATTCAAAATCTCAGTTTAAAAATCAAAATAGAAAACTATATCCAATTATATAGTAGATAATCTTTGTTATTGCATTGTATTATTTATTTAAAAATACTCTGAAAAGTGATTTGTTGAAATATCATATAATATTTTGTAAATTTCTTTACTGTAAACAATAATATTAATAGTTAAACTTTACAGCATCAGATTACCATTATGAAAATTTCTGTTTTTCAAGTGAAAGAAAATTTGTATTATATAAACAAAGTATATTTATATGATCATTTTGAAACTTTTTGTTACTCTGAATAACATTCATAATCTTTAGTTTTAATTTTTAACTTAATTGTTTACATATCAAATACATGTGTGAATTATGAATCATTGCAGATTAAAGTTCTTATTAGTATTATTTCTTAGTTTCTGCCACTTACTGACAGAAACTAGTTTCTGTCATGCCAGTTTTAACCAGCATGGCAGAAACTTACCAACCCTGGTTCAATCTTCTTATTGAAAGAGCTATCAAAAAAACTTTTAATCTGTTCCTTATGCAGTGGAACCAAAGTAACTTGACAGCCCATGGGTCTAAAAAATGATGTTGATTTAAACAGATGTCAAGTTAGCGAGATTCTATATAATTTCATACAAAAAAATTATTTTAAAGATCATCCTATAAATTAAAATCATAATATATGTATTATAAACAAGGATGTATTATTAAATAAGTATTAAGTATTAGAATTTTTAAACAGTTGAGCAGCTCCATTTCATAAACTGTTTTCCATTTACTTCTAGATCAAGGAATTATAAAAACTTTTAAAGATTAAGTTGGGAAAATGTCTCTTGAATACAAGAGGACTGATTTTGAGTAAAGTTGGAAGTTAAGTTAGACTATAGAAACAATTAATGAATTTTAATTCGTAAGTACTGATCAATGAAAGACTCATTGACATAAGTGAATTTTTACTAAAATATGTTGAGTTAGTGAGTTTCTTTCCCATTGAATTGAAGTTAGCATTGTATCAACTATGTGAATAATAAATGTCAAGGTCCTGGAGTTATCATGGTTCCACTATAGTTATTGAAAAAAAAAGTTCCTATATTTATTTTCAATGTTTTACCTTTATTCACTTTATCTTTTTATCTCAGGTATTTACAATTTCTTAAAAACAAGTCCTTTATTATTCACACTGTTGAGCATGGCAAGGGAGGTTTTCTGATTAATCTGTCCATTAATATCTTAAAGTTATATTTATTAATACAGCAACTTGTTCTGATGTTTCTAAAATGCATGTATAAACCTCATAAATGTGTGTGTTTCTATTATAAGAATACCACTCTTAACTATGCAAAAGGAAGTATTAATAAATACTAGGGAAAAAAGCATGTCAAGTACTAATACATTTATGCCTTCTATTTTGGTAGAAAAGTTATTGAAAGTAGTTAGTCTTTCTTTTCATATAAGAAGAAAGTTGTATATGTATATGTATTTTTACTATTACATTAAAAAAAATCATTAATATTTTTAAATGACATTTCTCATTGTCATGTTATAATTTTATGAAAGTTGTAAAAAATGACCTAAAAAAATCTCACTGTATAATTATTTTCTTTTTCTTTAAAAAAAAAAATATATTTGTAAAACATGGCTGAATGATATTAATATTTTGCAGGCTATTGGATCATGTTTGTGTTCATTCATTGAGCTCCAAGCTCAGTTCTCTTGGAGTACTTGGAAATCTCTGTCAAAACTTTCAAAGAATTTTAACAATGAATCTTTGAAACACAGCCTTGGTTTACAGTGGAAATCATTTGATAAAAATCACCCATCCAAAATATATGTAAATGCTGATTTGAATTCTGCAATTAAGAAACATTACTCTCAGTTATTTTGTAAAGTGGGAATTCCTAAAATAAATGAACCACATAGACCATCTGATAGACAGTTTCATTCATCCCCTGTGCCAAATAAAACTAATTATCAGTTTAGTCCAGAAAAAAACACACATACTTCATCAGCTGATTCATTGTGGTCTGCTTCCTCAGTCTGGTCTACCAAAAACTGCCCAGGTAGGATTTTTTTTTTATTTCATTCACTTTTCTGTATAATTGTTAAAAAAAAAAATATGAAACATTTAATCTAAATTTCTCAGAAGTAACCTTGCTAAAGTCCCTTTCCAAACAGCAGTTGTTATTTCTAAACAAATGTCTAGATTGATCAAAGTTGATTTTATTATAGTTAAAATGAGTTATTTTTAAGTAAAAATGCAGCATGATTCATTATTAAAATTGTGTTATAAGCAATATTAAGTTACTTAAAACTAGGGGTGTACTAAATAGTGATTTTGGCCGAATACCGAATATTCGGCTCACGGGTAAAACAAATACCGAATATTTGGCTAGATGAATAGTAACAAGGAGACCGAATACTGAATATTCAGCCAGCCGAATAGTAACTATTTTGCCGAACACCAAATATACACCACGGCTGGCTGAGTATTTTTTTTTATTTCCGAGTTTAAAAGTATTAAAAGTTAAATTATAAAACAATTTTACATAATATTTAGCAGATACTACCATTTTAGGAACTAGACCTTTTTACAAGAAACCTTTTTACAAAAAAAAAAAAAAAAAAAAAAAATCTGTGCTTTGAGTTATAACTTAAAAAGAGGATAGTCTTAAAACTTTTCTAATTAATAAAGCATTAAACTTTGTAGCTTCTTCGTTGAATTAAAATACATTTATAAAATGTTCTTATATTCTAAAACAAATACTTTAAAATCAAAGAAAATTTTGAATGAATTAGAAGAAACATTTTACAGTGATATAGTAGTGTTTATTTGTTAGGAAGGGACTAAAATAAAACAATACAATATATTAAAATGGTGGCAAATCAGCAAGAACAACTTTCCAGCTTCTTTTGATTTGGCAAGGAAGTTTTTAAATGAAACAGAGAGCAGGTGTCTGGAATGGGCAATCATATTCAGAGATTGTAAACATACAGGGTGTTCACACATCTTGGAACGATTCCTTCCGATCTGACCCAATAACGATCACTCAAACTAGTGTGAGAAAATAGAAGATAAATGAGATTTCCGTTAAAAAACTTGGATAAACCAAGCCATAAAACGCGCCATTTTTGGACAAACATCTGTGATTTGCGAACTTACGGAGAAAGGTTTTCCAATTCATCCCCTGCCGCGAAAACTCATTAAGACTTCAGATAATTGAGACTTCCGGTGCAACGGAAAATAACTTGATATACGCCCCCTTACCACGGACATACTTCTTCCTGTTTTTAAAGATTGATCAGTAGCAGGTTTTAGTTATTAGAACAACTTAAAAGGGACAGGTGAATCTTTTTTTCAGTTTGTTATCGTTTAAAATTCGGTGCCTTCGGTGCATACATGTGTCAAGGAACTTCAATGTATTATTATGAACTTCTCTGGATGTGTGGCATAATAGTAAAGAATGTAATACGGTTATTTTGTTGTAAAAATGCAGGATTCAGAATTTAGTGTATTTCAGCTAGTTTCATTAAGGTGGTTCTCAAATGACTTGCTAAACAACGCCAAACTTTCTGACACATTTTCTAACTCATTTTTAAACCCAGGGGCATAAAATTGGTAGGCCTGACTATTGAAGCGATTTGGAATAGAAATGAGTTTTCAATTTTTTTATATAAATAAATTACTTATCGATTTATAAGTGATTCCTGTCACATGACACGTTTTTTCTCCCTTTTTCGTGCTGCGGTGTCAGAAATTCGGCTCAAAACGCCGACTTTGACAGTATTTTCTGAAAAATCTTTTGTCTTTATCAAAAAATGGAAAACGTATTTCGATTATAAAGTTTCTGAATAAGAGTACCTATCAATTTAATGCATTTGCGAATAAAAATGAATTTAAAAATGTATCAGAAAGTAGCCAGTCTGGATTTGAGAACAGCCTAACACTAATTATATGTAATCATATACATTCCCATTGGTTTTATAATGTTGAGTTCAATATTTTGAACAACTAATTATTATATCTAAAGAAACACAGAAATATAAAATAAAAAGGTGATAAATAAATTATACCTTTATTATTTAATCTCTTGCTTTATAAGTGCAAGAAAACATTCTTAAATTTAGTATGTAGAATTTATTGTAGTAATCTTTTTTTTTTCTTTTCGTTACATGAATCTTTTTGTGTTTCAAACAATTGAGAATTATCTAATGCATCGGTAGTTAAAATTATTATATCATCTTTTATTTATTTCTTATTTATACTTTGTAAATTTAATTCAGATTTCGAGAACTCTTCAAATTATTTTTACTCGTAAACCCGTAAAATTTGCTGGTATTGCTCAGATACCAATTAATCATATTAGACCTTTCTTAACACTTTCCATCCTAGTTGAAAAGTGTTTATGACTTCGGTTTGTTTGGCCGTCTGTCCGTGCTCTAACTCCCGTAAATATGCTCGGATTGCCCTGAAATTTTTATGTTTTTGTCGTTATCTATAGCATGTTCCCTATTTCAACTGAAGTGTGTAGCACTTCTAGTTTTTTTACTGGGACAGTCAAAAGTAATCCGTTACATGACACACAATGGGGAATAATCGTTTCAAGTACATTTTGGTGACGCTACTTCATTTAAAACATAATGAAATTAATATATAATTATGAAGCGCATTAAAACATGCTTTTTATAGAATATGGGGTGCAAAGCATTTATTATTCATTTACAGGGTCAAACAAAAGAATTTTGTTACGCATCGTTCTATGGGGAAAAATCGTTTGCAGTGTAATTTAGTGATATTTCACTATTTCAAACATAATGAAAATTATATGCATTACTGAAGTGCACTATAAATTGCTTTCTTGTGCGCATTGCGTTTATTTACAGGGACACGCAGAAGATATTGGTTACAGTACATGTGCAATATTTACAGTCTATGTGTGATAAGTGCGTTTTCAACTTTGGTTTGCGTTTTTAAGTTTAACTATTTTTTTCATAGTCCGTGTGTGTTTATAAACTCAGTTGATCATATTACATCCTACACAAGGGAATTCGTAAGTATTACAGACTATGGCGTGAATTGCTTAAGGATAGTTTTTAATTGTGGTTACGCATTTTCCTTTTGAACTATATTAAGTAGACTAATAGATGTTTGTGGAATATAAATAAATTCATATACAGGGTTACGCAAAAAAAAAAAAAAAAGATACATTGTCGTTTACGTTTGGTAATTTCTGCAAGTGAGTTTTAAGTTGCCTTTTAGATTAATAGGTGGTGTGTACAAAAATCTTCAGATAATAGACAGGGCTGTACAAAAGATTTCGAGTGCATTTCCATCGATTAGCGAAAATTGCTAAATGTGAATATTCTAACTGAACTAAATTTTATCATACTGTATATCCGTGTCCGGTATCAGTCTAACACCGGTGGTGGCAGCAAATACCATAAGACTAAGGTCTCAAGGCTAGGAGAAGTACTACGGTGACCGCATAAGGCGACAAGACTAATAACAGATGTCAAACAAAAATATACTATGATTCCAATGTTAATCAATTATTTAAAAGAAAGTAATAAAAAATAAAATATTTTTTAAACAATTTTAATGATATCTATTAATTTTATTTCCCTTTTCGCAGATTTTAAAAATGCATAGATCTGATGAAATCTTATTGTATATCACTTCTTTCATATTCTATAAGAGTAAATAACGTCAAGAATTAGTCTTTTTCAATAAAAGGAAATTTTCATAAATAGGAAAGCTATAACATCTTCACCAAATAAGACTTCAATCGGAAACACAGTTTAGTCACTATCGTGTTTATTCACACACGCACACCCATAATTGTAATCGCAAACCAACATAAATGATATCTGGGGACATGAAAATGTTACAAAGTACCTACGTACATGCATTCTCACATATACACATATGGAAACATTGTAAAATAAACATTTCCAATTCAGAAACACATGTAATGATAAACCAAAATTTCCATAATCGGGGTTTTATTTTTATTACAATACTTTCTTTACACTATATGTGTCCAGAAACTAAAAAAGGCTCAATTTTATTTTAAATGGAAAACAATATTTAATTATAAGTAATGTGAATAATATATGTATTTGTAATTAATATTAGAAATATGATTACAGAATATTTTTTCATTAATTCTTTAAAAATTGGATTGTATTTCAAGAAGAAAATCAAATTTGATTGCCTGTCAGAAAGTTGAAAACATCTTGATTTAAAAATATGTATTATTTTAAATATTTTATCGTTCCTTTTTCGAAAGTATGGTAAGATATTTTTTAATATTTATTAAATAGTATATTAGCCATCTTAAGATAGACTCAAGATACTTTCTAAATAGTATTATTTCTCATATTTTTGAATAGCTGAAATAATAAAAAAATATATTTAAAAAGTAAATAAATTACAACAATAATAAAACATTAAATGTTTCCCCTTTTGTAAGTAAAATTTTTCATGTTTTCATGTTGTCAAGTAACGATGAATTTCATATAGTATATGAATTTCATTCAGCATAGAATTTTTAAAAAAAAAAACTATTTTTATATCTATTATATAAAAATCTGCCTGTCTGTTTGCATTTCATAACTCCTACATAATATGGAATGCAGTGCGATGAAATTAGCAGCAGTTTTTTGCATTAATCCGGGGATGTCATAATAACTCACAGAACTTTAAAATTTTAACTAGTTTCCGAGATATTAGTTTTCTTGTAACTTTTAAAATTTAAATAACATGTAGAACAATATGTATCATGACCATGTAATTCACCTGGAATTTTAAGAATGGATTGAACATGCATATATATTAAACGACAGAGCATTTTACAGAGCATATATATTAAACGTTTATATCGAAACCAAAGCAATTGGTGGGCCACCTTCAGAACTTAACTAGCATGGTCGAATTCATACTTAAGGCGGTTCTCAAAAAAATATTTTTTCCCGCTCAACTATGCGCAGTTTTATAACACATTTGCTGACTCATTTGCATGATACTTGCAGGCACGATCATTGAACTTATTTGTAATCGAACAGTTTTTTTCTTTTTCCGATAAATGTATAAAATCTTGAGATATAAGTTACTATTGTCGAAGGACGGTGGTTTTCTCTTTCCTTCGCTGTCGCGTCCGAAAGAACGGTTCAAAACGCCAAATTTGACTACATATCTCGAAAAATCCGCTTCTTTTTTCAGATAAATGGAAAAAAGTTCGCTTTCATAGTTTCTGAATAAGTGCACCTGCCAAAAATTTAATACATTTACGAACAAAAAAGGAATTAAAAAAATCCCTGACGGCTCGGCCTACAGGCACAGGTAGATTTCGAAGACGCAGACCGTTGGGCGCCTGTTTGTTGGGAATTGCGGAAGAAATGACATTTCTGCCATGATGCGGCAGATGGAACCGCCTACTTCGAAACCTAACTTGTTTGCAGGTGGAGCCGGCAGGGTTTTTTTTTTGCTATAAGGGTTAGTCCTATAAAAAACTTGTCAATATAAAAGTTTTAGATAATATTAAGAGGATTTATAATAAATTTAAACGGATTTGATATCTTCTGAATTGACGAAGTTATGAATTTTTTTCTTCTAAAACCCCCCCTTCCCCACCCCCTCTTGGGACCATTTTTAATGATATCAAAAATCTGTCATACATCAATTTCCGTCCTTTTCCTAGAAGTAATAATAACTTCAAACGGATTCGATACGTATCATAATTAAGAAATTATGGGTTTTTTCTGTTTTCACAAAAAGCCCCCCCCCCCCCATCCCCCCCTTGGTTCGATTTTGCCCATTAACGAACTTGACCGAGATTTTATGCCCCTTGATTTTATGTATCAGTTTCGAAAAGATGCGGGAGTTGGAACCGCCTACTTCGAAAAATAACTTGTTTGCAGGCGGAGCCGCCAGGGATTTTTTTTGTTTTAAATTTTTTTTTTTGCTATAACGGTTGGTCCTATAAAAAACTTGTATGAGTTTGGAAGAGATTTATGCAGAATTTTTCCAGTTATCGTGCCCATAAAAAAAGTGACATAGACAGATAGATAGATAGATATAAAGTTTTGAACTGGGGGTGGTTTTGGATTCTGGGAGTCATGATCGGCGTAGATCTGCAAAAGTTTTTCAAAATTTCCAACTTGAGAATGTAATAGGTAGTATTTCTTACAAAATCTACCTAAAATGTGCCAGAAATTAGTCAGTTTGCATCTGAGAAAAGCCTGAAAACGAGTTAGGCAAATGAAGAAACATTAGATGGCAATCAAGCTCTCCAAATTTTTATCCCAAATCATCTAGTTCAATGGAATTTTATTGCCCGTATGTCGCCATTTTCCTACAAATGCATCCTACTCTAATTTCAACACAATCACGTAACTTGCAAGATGTAATTTTCTTTCATTCATATTGAAGATTGTAAGCATGATTACTTTTATAATATGAAATTTAATAAAATTAATATTTTGAATGTTTTCTAAATGTTGAATTTAATTAGATCCCCCTTCCCCCACCCCCCTTAGAAAAAGATATCATGCCACGCAAATGCAACATATTGGGGGGCCACGCCCGATAGTATAATTTTAAAACATAAACAAATATTTATTTTTTTTACGTAGTACAAGCATGTGTTATATTTTTAGTGTAATAGGTATTTATTTACATAGCTTAAAATTTAGAATGTTTCCAGCTCACATAAATAAACAATACCCTATACTAAAAACCACATAAATAATAATAAGTTATTATTATTATTGAAGAGCCGAGCTAACTCAATAACATTTCAGAAAAAAAGCAAAAATTTATATTGCTTGCGATTTTGATTTGCCAACAAGAGACATCTTGTATCTCATTAATAATACATTTGCAATTCATGGTTATTTTCACATGTTTCGAAAATCCTTTAAAAGTTCAAATTTTATAAAAAGCGCTATATTTTTAGATAAAAATGAAAAATTACTACAATTTTAGAATCTTAATACAAATATCTGAAAGCCAGTAGGTTTTTCCTCACTTCAAAGTTTGATATTTTTTGTCGATGCTTTTTTTGCACTCATTTTTTATTAACTTAAATTTTTGATTAAACAACATGTTTTAAAGAAATGTGAATGTACTCATTAAAGCCTGTTCAATAACCTTTCAAATAATATCTTAACCATCGTGTATGTTTTGTATATGCGTAGAAAAAGGGATATTGACATCTGAAATAATATACATAATTGTATTCATGTACAGTTTACAAATCACGAATGCGTCAGAAAGTAGCAAGATGGGATGAGCCTGTTTTCAAATCTAAAGTAGCTAATTTCTGAGATATTCCTAAATCCATTTTTTCCTATAAACGCCTGAGACTAGTAGGTGTTCTTATTCAGAAGCTATGAAATCGAATAGTTTTTCCATTTTTCCATAAAGGCTGGAGGTCTTTAATAAAACGCTGTCAAAGCTAACGTTTGGTGCGACAGTCTGATTAAGATCTTTATAAGACAAAATTTGCTTATCACTCAAAATATAAGTTATTTATCGAAAAATGAAAAATCTATTTGATTCGAAATCACTCCAATATTCTTGCCTGCCAGAGCCAAATAGTTTCGCGGCGCGATTTTTTTTATAACGTTTAGAAAGCATTTATCCTTTACTCAACATTTTGAAACATTATTAAACGCAAGTTGGAACACGTCGAAACGCGAAGAAATAAAATATTTTAAAAATGTCCTATTCAATAAACTTTCGTTTCAAACTCATATCGTCTGTAACGGAGCCATTCTTTTCAGCTAATGAATGTTTATGTAAAACTGTATTTTTTTTAAAACAATAATAATAATAATAAACCAGTCCGTGCGAAGATTTCGCACTGCAGTCTGATATATTTTAGCAATATCTAATATCTTTTAGATGCAGGTTCAAATTTCTAAAGAAAAATTAAAGATAAAAATATCTGCAAACAACATTTGTGAAGCCAGAATATCATACCATTTATTCCACCAAAGTTACAGTTAAAACTGATCGAAGATAGCAAAAGACATGCGGGAGAAAAAAAAATAACAATCGTATTTTAATTGCATTAGAGGATGACATCATCCGCGTTGGGAAAAACATGGGGAAAAAATAAATTGAATACATATTATATACAATGTAATCTAATATAACGAAGCATACCTTTTAGACTACACTTGAAATACCACTGCTTCGATCAATCAATAGTGTATTTTTCTTCTAAACATTTCCATTTCAATTTTGCTTTTCAATCATAGATAATAAATAAACGTGTGCGGATATACACTTTACCTTTTTTGTGCTTTTTTTTTTAAATCTTTGATGGGCATGATATAATGCGATATTTTATTATCACAACTGATTTGAGAAACCTATCATTTCCTTTATGAAAACAATGCCAATTTCATTTTTAATGAACTACAATTTTTAACCAACAAACATATTTTAACGAAATGTGAGTGTAAGTATGTCAGAAGCCGGTTCAAAAACCTTTCGAATGTTACCTCATTCATTGTTGTGCGTTTTGTAAATGCATAGAAAAAGGGATGTTGACAACAGAAATAATATATATGATCTGCAGATGAGGATGATTTTTAATGTTTTTATTCTTTGTATGGGTTCTTCATTCCATTTCTATAATCGGGATAGTTGTCCGTTTTTCCGATCTGGAATCATTTTCCTCTTATAACTTGACATACACAATGGAACTTTCTTCCTTTCTTTTCTTTTTTTTTTTTTTTAAATAAACGTGCAATTCCGAGCATATTCTGATGCAACATATATTTCAATCAATTCAATTTAATTTAGTAATCATTTTATGTTCAACATAAAATGAAAATTTGCATTTTCGTGACAAATTTCAGTTTAGCGCCAAAGTGCTGTATCAAAAAAGTAATCTGATCTTATGATTTTTTTTTTTTTCGTCTGAGCAATCAATTGTCAACTGTGGTAACTTTGACAGTAGCTACTTAACATTATTGAAGCATACCGATGCTCAGTGTTGAGTTAAAATTAAAAAATATTCCATGCTTGGAAACTATTAAAATCACTAAATTGACCTGCAATTTTCAAATGAATTTAATTCAAAAGCACATTATATTTTCCTTTTTCGATGATGATGTTGAAATTGAAATTGTGCTATATTTAGAAGTTGTGTCTAACTTTGCTGCTATATTTAGAAGTTGTGCGATAAAATGTGTCTAACAATAACAACTGAGTATTTTCGGGTGAGAAAAAGTGGGCTACGATTTTCGTTGACAGAAAAGTCCATAGTGAAAAATTCCTGATAAATTATCCTAATCTCAATATAGGATGAATGAAGAGCCGATTCAAATTGCTTCATCTAGACATAAATGTAGAAAAACATGTCAGTTTCCTTAGTTAAAATATATGTTTTCAATTGAATGCCTATTTAAAATGATGGCATTTATACAGGTGAAGGCGTTGTCTTCTTGAAAATTTACCTTCTAATTTCAGATCTGGTGGATTGAAAAATCTTTGAAAATTATGTGTAATTTTGACGCAGTTATGGGAAATATAGCAGTTTCGTGTTTTTTAGTAATGAATTCTTTCTTTTGAAAATGGTATCAGTTAATTATTAGGTACCTGGAGACTCTTTGATGGTCTTAAACCGGGGCCTCCGAGATGTCGCTGTGTGTCCTACACCGGACCTGCTACAGGTGACGTCACAACCTGCTGACGTCAAAACAGTGATCCATAATAACTTAAAAATTTTCATGTACTTTGTTCGTTTGTACGGATTGTTTACGACAGTATTTTGATTTTATTTATTGTTTTATATAGTAATTAATAATATTTTTCCGTGTACTTAGATTATAATGCTATCAATAATTATTGATTATAATTATTAAAGGAAGTGTAGATTATATCTATAAAATAAAGAGAAGAAAATGTTGTGCTCCTAGTTTCTAATCTAAGTCTTCAAATTCGCTACTGATAATGAAAAGAAGAAATTTTAGCTACGAAAATTACCTTGTGATAATTATTTTTACATTTCAACAGAAATGGTCTGCAGTGTGCATTAAATGTTTCGATATACTTTTCGTAATTCGTGAAGCTAGAATTAATATGATGGTATTGAACTTGTGCAGAGAAAAAACCCTAACAACCAAATGTCTAGCCTACTGTAATGGAAATATTCTAGCATATTTGATTGAATTTGTACTTCCAAATCGAAAAGAGTCAAATGATCTTTAGAAAAAAAAAAAAAAATAAATAAAAGAAGCAGACGATAAACAGTTTAAAAAATGATTTTGAAAGAAATACTGTAATAAATTGACTAATATCTGGATACATTTAGTTAGAAGTGAGTGATGTGCTTTGTTTATAAAATTAAAAGTAACTGATTTACACAACTTAGTAATTCTACGTAGTTCAATTTAACATTTTACCTAACTTAAGTGTACAAATATATTATGAAAATAAATCTTTTGATAAGTTAATTTGAATGGTTATTAGGTCCTAGACCCAAGTACAATAAATAGACAATTTTTAAAATATTACAAATCAGTTACAAAGTCAAGATAGAAAATTGGGTACTTTTCGGTTAGCCGGGCGCCAATGATATATATACATATATATATACACATATATCTACACACACATGACACATCTATATATATACACATATCTACACACACATATATGTATGAATTAATTTATATATTTATTTATGTACATGTATCACTGGCGCCCGACTAACCGAAAAGTACCAAAAAAGGCTTATGGCGAGAGAAGGAAAGTTGCAACATATTTTCTGGCAACCTATTCGTAGTTTCATATAAATAAGTATTTTTTTTCAATATTTATATAATTTATTTAATATAAAGAAGCCATTTATCTCTTTTTATATGCAGGTAGAACAGAATTGTATATATAAATAATTTTATACATATATAAATAAACATAAAAGTACATTAGGTTTGTTTTCATAATTGTGTATATAATTTTAAAACATATCTAACTTTTTGAAGCCCGGATTACGCCAAAGCGTTAAAAAAAAGTGCCAAGGTCTCTATAGTTAAAAAATGTCGATTTCTGTATTTAAATTGACATTTATTGTGTTTTGATGGTTAAATTATGGTATGTAGTTGTAAAAGGGAGGAATGGGATTGATTTTGTAAAGTTTTTAGTAGATTTATTATATTTTTTGTACGTATATTTATTGTAAAATAATGTGTTTAGTAAAAGGTAAGTCAATGGGTTCAATCTGATTTATTAATCTTAGCATTTTTTTAATTTAAACCTTTTAATTTCCTTTAATAAAACAAGTATATTAATTCCCTTTTATTTCACGATTATGAAATTTAATATTATTTATGTAATCACAAATTATAAGAGCGAAAATGCTCTTTTTATTACATCTTTCTGCTGCGATACATTGACCAAAAGTGGATCACTATTGCGACGTCACTAATACTTGTAGCAGGCCCGGTGTAGGACACACAGCGACATCTCGGAGGCCCCGCTTAAACACAAATGTTGAATTTAATTAGATCCCCCTTCCCCCACCCCCCTTAGAAAAAGATATCATGCCACGCAAATGCAACATATTGGGGGGCCACGCCCGATAGTATAATTTTAAAACATAAACAAATATTTATTTTTTTTACGTAGTACAAGCATGTGTTATATTTTTAGTGTAATAGGTATTTATTTACATAGCTTAAAATTTAGAATGTTTCCAGCTCACATAAATAAACAATACCCTATACTAAAAACCACATAAATAATAATAAGTTATTATTATTATTGAAGAGCCGAGCTAACTCAATAACATTTCAGAAAAAAAGCAAAAATTTATATTGCTTGCGATTTTGATTTGCCAACAAGAGACATCTTGTATCTCATTAATAATACATTTGCAATTCATGGTTATTTTCACATGTTTCGAAAATCCTTTAAAAGTTCAAATTTTATAAAAAGCGCTATATTTTTAGATAAAAATGAAAAATTACTACAATTTTAGAATCTTAATACAAATATCTGAAAGCCAGTAGGTTTTTCCTCACTTCAAAGTTTGATATTTTTTGTCGATGCTTTTTTTGCACTAATTTTTTATTAACTTAAATTTTTGATTAAACAACATGTTTTAAAGAAATGTGAATGTACTCATTAAAGCCTGTTCAATAACCTTTCAAATAATATCTTAACCATCGTGTATGTTTTGTATATGCGTAGAAAAAGGGATATTGACATCTGAAATAATATACATAATTGTATTCATGTACAGTTTACAAATCACGAATGCGTCAGAAAGTAGCAAGATGGGATGAGCCTGTTTTCAAATCTAAAGTAGCTAATTTCTGAGATATTCCTAAATCCATTTTTTCCTATAAACGCCTGAGACTAGTAGGTGTTCTTATTCAGAAGCTATGAAATCGAATAGTTTTTCCATTTTTCCATAAAGGCTGGAGGTCTTTAATAAAACGCTGTCAAAGCTAACGTTTGGTGCGACAGTCTGATTAAGATCTTTATAAGACAAAATTTGCTTATCACTCAAAATATAAGTTATTTATCGAAAAATGAAAAATCTATTTGATTCGAAATCACTCCAATATTCTTGCCTGCCAGAGCCAAATAGTTTCGCGGCGCGATTTTTTTTATAACGTTTAGAAAGCATTTATCCTTTACTCAACATTTTGAAACATTATTAAACGCAAGTTGGAACACGTCGAAACGCGAAGAAATAAAATATTTTAAAAATGTCCTATTCAATAAACTTTCGTTTCAAACTCATATCGTCTGTAACGGAGCCATTCTTTTCAGCTAATGAATGTTTATGTAAAACTGTATTTTTTTTAAAACAATAATAATAATAATAAACCAGTCCGTGCGAAGATTTCGCACTGCAGTCTGATATATTTTAGCAATATCTAATATCTTTTAGATGCAGGTTCAAATTTCTAAAGAAAAATTAAAGATAAAAATATCTGCAAACAACATTTGTGAAGCCAGAATATCATACCATTTATTCCACCAAAGTTACAGTTAAAACTGATCGAAGATAGCAAAAGACATGCGGGAGAAAAAAAAATAACAATCGTATTTTAATTGCATTAGAGGATGACATCATCCGCGTTGGGAAAAACATGGGGAAAAAATAAATTGAATACATATTATATACAATGTAATCTAATATAACGAAGCATACCTTTTAGACTACACTTGAAATACCACTGCTTCGATCAATCAATAGTGTATTTTTCTTCTAAACATTTCCATTTCAATTTTGCTTTTCAATCATAGATAATAAATAAACGTGTGCGGATATACACTTTACCTTTTTTGTGCTTTTTTTTTTAAATCTTTGATGGGCATGATATAATGCGATATTTTATTATCACAACTGATTTGAGAAACCTATCATTTCCTTTATGAAAACAATGCCAATTTCATTTTTAATGAACTACAATTTTTAACCAACAAACATATTTTAACGAAATGTGAGTGTAAGTATGTCAGAAGCCGGTTCAAAAACCTTTCGAATGTTACCTCATTCATTGTTGTGCGTTTTGTAAATGCATAGAAAAAGGGATGTTGACAACAGAAATAATATATATGATCTGCAGATGAGGATGATTTTTAATGTTTTTATTCTTTGTATGGGTTCTTCATTCCATTTCTATAATCGGGATAGTTGTCCGTTTTTCCGATCTGGAATCATTTTCCTCTTATAACTTGACATACACAATGGAACTTTCTTCCTTTCTTTTCTTTTTTTTTTTTTTTAAATAAACGTGCAATTCCGAGCATATTCTGATGCAACATATATTTCAATCAATTCAATTTAATTTAGTAATCATTTTATGTTCAACATAAAATGAAAATTTGCATTTTCGTGACAAATTTCAGTTTAGCGCCAAAGTGCTGTATCAAAAAAGTAATCTGATCTTATGATTTTTTTTTTTTTCGTCTGAGCAATCAATTGTCAACTGTGGTAACTTTGACAGTAGCTACTTAACATTATTGAAGCATACCGATGCTCAGTGTTGAGTTAAAATTAAAAAATATTCCATGCTTGGAAACTATTAAAATCACTAAATTGACCTGCAATTTTCAAATGAATTTAATTCAAAAGCACATTATATTTTCCTTTTTCGATGATGATGTTGAAATTGAAATTGTGCTATATTTAGAAGTTGTGTCTAACTTTGCTGCTATATTTAGAAGTTGTGCGATAAAATGTGTCTAACAATAACAACTGAGTATTTTCGGGTGAGAAAAAGTGGGCTACGATTTTCGTTGACAGAAAAGTCCATAGTGAAAAATTCCTGATAAATTATCCTAATCTCAATATAGGATGAATGAAGAGCCGATTCAAATTGCTTCATCTAGACATAAATGTAGAAAAACATGTCAGTTTCCTTAGTTAAAATATATGTTTTCAATTGAATGCCTATTTAAAATGATGGCATTTATACAGGTGAAGGCGTTGTCTTCTTGAAAATTTACCTTCTAATTTCAGATCTGGTGGATTGAAAAATCTTTGAAAATTATGTGTAATTTTGACGCAGTTATGGGAAATATAGCAGTTTCGTGTTTTTTAGTAATGAATTCTTTCTTTTGAAAATGGTATCAGTTAATTATTAGGTACCTGGAGACTCTTTGATGGTCTTAAACCGGGGCCTCCGAGATGTCGCTGTGTGTCCTACACCGGACCTGCTACAGGTGACGTCACAACCTGCTGACGTCAAAACAGTGATCCATAATAACTTAAAAATTTTCATGTACTTTGTTCGTTTGTACGGATTGTTTACGACAGTATTTTGATTTTATTTATTGTTTTATATAGTAATTAATAATATTTTTCCGTGTACTTAGATTATAATGCTATCAATAATTATTGATTATAATTATTAAAGGAAGTGTAGATTATATCTATAAAATAAAGAGAAGAAAATGTTGTGCTCCTAGTTTCTAATCTAAGTCTTCAAATTCGCTACTGATAATGAAAAGAAGAAATTTTAGCTACGAAAATTACCTTGTGATAATTATTTTTACATTTCAACAGAAATGGTCTGCAGTGTGCATTAAATGTTTCGATATACTTTTCGTAATTCGTGAAGCTAGAATTAATATGATGGTATTGAACTTGTGCAGAGAAAAAACCCTAACAACCAAATGTCTAGCCTACTGTAATGGAAATATTCTAGCATATTTGATTGAATTTGTACTTCCAAATCGAAAAGAGTCAAATGATCTTTAGAAAAAAAAAAAAAAATAAATAAAAGAAGCAGACGATAAACAGTTTAAAAAATGATTTTGAAAGAAATACTGTAATAAATTGACTAATATCTGGATACATTTAGTTAGAAGTGAGTGATGTGCTTTGTTTATAAAATTAAAAGTAACTGATTTACACAACTTAGTAATTCTACGTAGTTCAATTTAACATTTTACCTAACTTAAGTGTACAAATATATTATGAAAATAAATCTTTTGATAAGTTAATTTGAATGGTTATTAGGTCCTAGACCCAAGTACAATAAATAGACAATTTTTAAAATATTACAAATCAGTTACAAAGTCAAGATAGAAAATTGGGTACTTTTCGGTTAGCCGGGCGCCAATGATATATAT
Organism: Maratus michaelseni; assembly: GCA_963931845.1. NCBI lineage: Eukaryota > Metazoa > Arthropoda > Arachnida > Araneae > Salticidae > Maratus > Maratus michaelseni. The sequence goes on along the minus strand of OZ007586.1, from coordinate 240,327,715 downwards.
ACATATATATATACACATATATCTACACACACATGACACATCTATATATATACACATATCTACACACACATATATGTATGAATTAATTTATATATTTATTTATGTACATGTATCACTGGCGCCCGACTAACCGAAAAGTACCAAAAAAGGCTTATGGCGAGAGAAGGAAAGTTGCAACATATTTTCTGGCAACCTATTCGTAGTTTCATATAAATAAGTATTTTTTTTCAATATTTATATAATTTATTTAATATAAAGAAGCCATTTATCTCTTTTTATATGCAGGTAGAACAGAATTGTATATATAAATAATTTTATACATATATAAATAAACATAAAAGTACATTAGGTTTGTTTTCATAATTGTGTATATAATTTTAAAACATATCTAACTTTTTGAAGCCCGGATTACGCCAAAGCGTTAAAAAAAAGTGCCAAGGTCTCTATAGTTAAAAAATGTCGATTTCTGTATTTAAATTGACATTTATTGTGTTTTGATGGTTAAATTATGGTATGTAGTTGTAAAAGGGAGGAATGGGATTGATTTTGTAAAGTTTTTAGTAGATTTATTATATTTTTTGTACGTATATTTATTGTAAAATAATGTGTTTAGTAAAAGGTAAGTCAATGGGTTCAATCTGATTTATTAATCTTAGCATTTTTTTAATTTAAACCTTTTAATTTCCTTTAATAAAACAAGTATATTAATTCCCTTTTATTTCAAGATTATGAAATTTAATATTATTTATGTAATCACAAATTATAAGAGCGAAAATGCTCTTTTTATTACATCTTTCTGCTGCGATACATTGACCAAAAGTGGATCACTATTGCGACGTCACTAATACTTGTAGCAGGCCCGGTGTAGGACACACAGCGACATCTCGGAGGCCCCGCTTAAACACAACCTATTATATTAGAACATTTTTTTCTTTATAATGAAACTAGTCGGATGTGCCAATCCCAAAACTTTCTTCTATCTCACAAACATTTCGCATACACTAAAAAGAATCAGCACCCATTTATATCAAGGTCTAACTAAATCTAAAGTTTTATTAAATTCCGTGCATTAGTTCTTGAGATATGACTATTGCTAAAATCGTGTAAATCCTGCAAAATGCAGCATAGCAGCGCCACCTGTTGGGAGATTTAGACCAAAACCTAATCAACAACAACTTATGTTAACGTCTAACTGAATCTGAAGTTTGGTGAAAATCTGTGCATTAGTTCTTGAGATATAGTTATCGTGATAATAATGAAAAAAGTAGCATAGCAGCGCCACCTGTTGGGCAATTTATACCAAATAGTTAGCAGCATCTATTTATGTTAAGGTCTAATAGAATCTAAAGTTTGATGAAATTCCGTGTATTAGTTGTTGAGCTATAGCTATCATAAAAATCGAGAAAAAAGTGGTATAGCAGCGTCACCTGTTGGGATATCTACACCAAAACGTAATCAGCGTCTATTTATGTCAAGATCTAACTAAACCTGAAGTTTGATGAAAATAAGTGCATTAGGTCTTGAGATACAGCTATTGCAGAAATCGTGAAAAATGCAGCATAGCAGCGCCACCTGCTGGGTGATTTTCACCAAAAACTAATCAGCACCAATTTATATCAGGAACTCACTGAATATAAAGTTTTATTAAATTTAATGCATTAGTTCTTGAGATAGAGCGCCCACAAAATTTTTGTCACATACAGACAGACAGACAAACAGACTCACAGACAGACATTATCTAAAAATGGTCAAATCGTGTTCAGGAGCTTCTAAAACGTATAAATTCGTCGAAAACCGGTAGTCAAAAATTTTCATGAATCCAATACTTTCTTCTTGTAAAGATAGAAGAAAGTAAAAAAGGAATGATAAAGATAAAATAATGATGTAAAACAATATTCTCGCGACATAACAGTAAATACAAACATATTTTTTTATCCGCTTATAAAAATAAAGTACACGTGTTTAAATATTTTTACCGAAACTTTACGTGTAAATTTAAAAAAAAACATCCAAAAAGCCATGTGTCTGAATATTTTTCATTATTACTTTCTTCTATCTTTACAAGAAGAAAGTATTGGATTCATGAAAATTTTCGACTTCCGGTTTTCGACGGATTTATACGTTTTAGAAGGTCCTGAACACGATTTGACTATTTTTAGAAAATGTCTGTCTGTGACTCTGTCTGTGAGTCTGTCTGTGACTCTGTCTGTATGTGACAAAAATTTTGTGGGCGCTCTATCTCAAGAACTAATGCTCGGAATTTAATAAAACTTTAGATTCAGTTAGTCCCTGATATAAATTGGTGCTGATTAGTTTTTGGTAAAAATCGCCCGGCAGGTGGCGCTGCTATGCAGCATTTTTCGCGATTTCTGCAATAGCTCTATCTCAAGAACTAATGGTCGGAATTTAATAAAACTTTAGATTCACTTAGTTCCTGATATAAATTGGTGCTGATTACTTTTTGGTAAAAATCGCCCGGCAGGTGGCGCTGCTATGCAGCATTTTTCGCGATTTCTGCAATAGCTCTATCTCAAGAACTAATGCTCGGAATTTAATAAAACTTTAGATTCAGTTAGTCCCTGATATAAATTGGTGCTGATTAGGTTTTGGTAAAAATCGCCCGGCAGGTGGCGCTGCTATGCAGCATTTTTCGCGATTTCCGCAATAGCTCTATCTCAAGAACTAATGGTCGGAATTTAATAAAACTTTAGATTCACTTAGTTCCTGATATAAATTGGTGCTGATTACTTTTTGGTAAAAATCGCCCGGCAGGTGGCGCTGCTATGCAGCATTTTTCGCGATTTCCGCAATAGCTCTATCTCAAGAACTAATGCTCGGAATTTAATAAAACTTTAGATTCAGTTAGTCCCTGATATAAATTGGTGCTGATTAGGTTTTGGTAAAAATCGCCCGGCAGGTGGCGCTGCTATGCAGCATTTTTCGCGATTTCCGCAATAGCTCTATCTCAAGAACTAATGCTCGGAATTTAATAAAACTTTAGATTCAGTTAGTCCCTGATATAAATTGGTGCTGATTAGGTTTTGGTAAAAATCGCCCGGCAGATGGCGCTGCTATGCAGCATTTTTCGCGATTTCCGCAATAGCTCTATCTCAAGAACTAATGCTCGGAATTTAATAAAACTTTAGATTCAGTTAGTCCCTGATATAAACTCGTGCTGATTAGTTTTTGGTAAAAATTGCCCAGCAGGTGGCGCTGCTATGCAGTATTTTGCAGGATTTACACGATTTTAGCGATAGTTATATCTCAAGAAATATTGCACGGAATTTAATAAAACTTGAGTTTCAGTTAGACCTTTTCGATAAATTGGTGCTGATTCTTTTTAGTGTATGCGAAACCTTTGTGAGATAGAAGAAAGTTTTGGGATTGACACATCCGACTAGTTTCTTTTGTCTCTGAAAAATGAAAGTAAAAGGATTGCCACCATTTTGAAGAAATTACCTTATAAACATTTAAAATTAAAATATAAAAATAGAAGTAGTATCAAAAATAACTAGCGGGGGGTTTTGTGTGATTTACATAAATAATATTATATTGAGAAAGTCAATAGTAAGTCACACATATTATTATATTCTTTTTGCATGAATCAACACATTTTTCATTTAAGAACGGATTCCGTCATAGACAGGTTCTTTTTCAATGGTTTATAGGTTTTCCTAGAAATATTATTTTTTAAGTATATGTTATCTTATGTTTTAAATTTGTTCTTTAAAACAAATTAATTTTAATTGTAGAATAATGGCGATTTTAAATATATGCATTTTTCGCAAAAATTGTTGGGCCGGGCCAAATTTTACCGATTTGTGGATGCCTCTAGGTCCACACATTTATGCATAAAGATGTGAGTGTAACATCTTGAAAAAGTAGAAAATTTCTTTGTTCACTCTCACTCCGATTCTACATTATAAGTAATGCACGTGTATCTCTATTCCCTACCCTTATATTGAAAGATAATGAGAAATACCTCCATAACATAACGGACATATCTAATGTAGTGGTGAATAACTTCTATATATATATATATATATATATTATATGCATTATAACATATGTATTAAATCATGTTTTTCTCAAATCTAAACTTTATCTTTCCTGACACATTCATTCATTCAGTCATTTTGATACTTCTTATTTATATACTAAAAAATCGAATAGCATTTCTCTGTTTTCGTTAAAGGCTAAGAAAGTTTTAGAAAATGGTGTCAAAGTTGGAGATTAAGAAAGGTGTTGTAAACACATCTATTAGAATCAATTGATTATAGATAAAAATATATTTATAGTCAAATAAAAAATAACATTAAATTCTAAAGCATTTGGATATCAATTTCTGCAAATTTCATAAACTAAATGACTTTGTTAAAGTACCAAGAAGATTCGCAATGTTCAGTAGTATTATTATTTCTTTCAAGAACATGCTTAAATACATTAAATTCAAAATATTGCCGAATAATAATACAACATTAAAAAAAAAAAAAAAAAAAAAACCTTATAATACTATTTTTCAGTTTTAAATTGTTCAAAAATCTTATTGTTTGTTTGTTTAAGTTTAAAATAAGTGCAAGCAATGACGTGATATAAATAAAAATATTTTTCTTGCTGCAGTTTTGCATTCTTTATTTAAAGAAGCATTGTAACTAAGAACTTTTTTTAATACAAGTGCGAAGAAGTATGTGAACATCTGTCTCACAGGTGTGACAGTGAAAACAGAATGGAAGAGTCCTAGAAGGGGCTGTACATTTAATAAAAAAGGTAAAAACCAAGAGAAATTTCCTGCTTTTCGAAAGGAGATCAATCATTCGCTAATGACCAGCAACACCGGGAGTTATAGAGAAAGTAATTACGCATCAAAATGGCGTCGTTTCTGCTTTTTTCAGTTTCTGAAAGGGATACCTGTCACTTGACACTAATGGTCATTTAACGGTCTTCCTTTTGGATCAAACCGGAATACTTGCTTGGAACAAACTTTCTGCATAGATAATGTGGTCAAGACAAACATTTTTTGAGCAAGAAACATTATCTCAGTCCAGTTATTCCATCAAAAATACAATACATTCAATCAAAAATACAGGTGTCACTGCAAGCTGAAACTGAATTTTTGTTCACAACTTTAACAACAATGAAGAAAAAAATTATGAGATTTGCATTGTATTAAGTTTGCTTGTAACAAATATGATGATGATATTGGAAGTGGCTGAATTTTGGCCAGTGACACAGTATAAGTAGTACTGTTAGCTGCACTCTGAATAAAGGAATATCTAGCTCAATGTTGTTTAGATATGAATGGTGGAAATTTCCAGTACTTCTCATGATTCACAAAAATGAAAGTAACTATGTTCAATATCTACAATATTATTAAAGTAACAAATAAAAATTTAAATTTGACCTGGAGTGAGATGTACTTTATTTTTGATTGAATAAGTGTGTTGTGATCCTGGTTTCCTGGACAAAAATTGTCTGTCTTGATCCTTGATGTCCATTATCACCTGTGAAAGTTTTTTTCCATTTTGTTTAGAAACGCGATGTTTGCAAAAAAGCAAGAAACAGATTATTTACTAGACAATATTCAGGAACTTGCATTTATTTGTACATCATTAATGGTTAATTTTCAAGCAGTGAATAATTAATGTAAAAGCATTCTGTTTCATTGAAATATGATTATATTTCTAATATCTTTATTAATTGACAGTTAAAATTAGAAATTGTGGGTGTTTAAAAATATTTTAAAGAAATTTTTTCAAGTATTCCGTTTGGCCGAATATTTCGATATTTGGCAGGCCAAACAGTTTGATATTCAGCCAAGCTGAATATTTGGAGGACCGAATAGTTTGATATTCGGCCTAACCGAATATTCAGTAATATGGTCGAATACCGAATAGATAACGAATATTCGGTGCATCCCTACTTAAAACCTTTCAAAATCCTGAAGAATCTTTTCTTCTCATAAGATTAGGAAAACTTGAGTGCGTTTATTCTTTTGTGTACCTATACTTTCATAAAACTGCAAATATTGTAATATTTATGAACCCAATAGATAATATCGCAAATAATGTAATAGCGTGAAAGTTTGAAAATAATGTAAAAAACAAAAATTATACAGTCAGACCCAGTTAAGGCACTCATGGTTAATACACAATCCCGCTTAATATGCAGTTTTTTTTTGTTCCCTTGAAAAAGACTACCCCCATTCATAAGACTAATGCAAAAATATCGCGTTTAATATGTGAGCGGTTATTATGTGATCCTGGCTTAATACACGATAGTTTCAATCCCTTGAGACAAAAAATCTCACTTAAGATGCAAATTCATAGACCAAGATGTGAATTTCTTCCTTCTTCTCCAGTGTTGGCAGTTTAACAGATTTTTTTATTCAGATAAAAAAACTATTGTTTCCAAATAGTAATATTTGCCTTATTTAATGATGATTAATTAAAGCAAATATTACTAATCTGAAATAGTAGTAGATATTTGAATAAAACCCCAAGAAATTAGCAACACTGCAATTCTTGGATCCCGCATCGTAACATTTTTTGTCACTCATTTAATGTATGTTTTTACTGAAGTTAACAGAGATAGATTTTTGTCACTTTTTTTACTTCTTTCTTTGTGCTGTGTATATTGTTGATTCTTTTTTTTCTCCCCTTGTGCAATGTAAGAAATAAAGCCTCCCTATTACTCAATGCTTCTGTTTATATGTGCAATTATATAAAAATGACTCTGAAGGCCATGGTAAATAAAGCAGCATTCACAGAATCATTAAATATTTTGAAATCCATGTTACGTATTCAGCTAAAACATCCAGACATAATCAAGAAAATTTCAGCTGCTTATTTGTCCAAGAGAATGAAGGTTAAAAACCAAGAAATGTGATTGCATGTGAAAGATATTGTTTGACAGCTATACTCAAGCTCGAGCATGTCTTTTAATGGTCAGTAGTGAAATTAGACTTCATGAATAGCAAAGAGACTCAACAGAAAATATTAACTGTCAATTGAATGGTTGGACCAATTTAAAAATTGGTATGGAATTGTATACAAGTATGTTTATGGGGAAGTGGCAGCAATGAACACCAAAGATGTAGAGTGTTGGAGAATCAGCATGCTTCTGCAAACTGTCAAAGTATATATTTGTTGTGATATCTTTAATGTGGTCAAATCTGGATTGTTCTTTAAAGAAATCAATTATAACCTGGTAAAACATTTGATGTAAAAAGGGGCAAATACACTGGAGGGAAGTGCAGTGAAGGTAGAGTGCTTGTTAGAAGAAATGCAGACGGTATGGAAAAAAGTAAGTTCTTTGTGATTGATAAATCTTGAAATCGCCCTGCTTAAAAAAAAAAGAAAAATCATGCATCAAGCATAGATTATGTAACACTTTCCAACACTTCCAAAATAATTTTACAAATCTTTACCATTTAATAAGGTGAAAGTTGATACTTAAGTAAACAATTTGAAAAGCACATAACATATTTAAAAACCCAATTTCAGAAATTATCAACAATATTCAGAAATATTTGCAAATTCTTTTGTACAGCCCTGTATATTATCTATAGATTTGTATATACGCTACATAGAATGTTAAATTTTAGTTCAGTTAAGATAAGTGTAGCACAGTTTAAAATTACCCTTATGGAATTTCGATCAATAAATGGAAATGTACTCGAGGACTTTTGTGCTGCCCTGTATATGATCTATAGAATTTATACACACCAAGTAATAGACAAAAAATGAGTTAAATTTAAAAACACGTTCAGCAACTGAAAATGCACTTCCAACAATTATTGTTAACGTACAGTACCGAATTCTTTTGTGTCTCTGTAAATGAACGATGAATGTTATACACAAAATATTCTATAGTAAGCCTCTTGAAATGCATCTTAGGGATATACAATATCAATTTAAATCTGTTTGAAATAGTGAAACATTATTAAAATAAACCCCAAACGATTTTTCTCCATAGATCGCAATGTAATTGAATTATTTTGAGTGTCCCTGTGAAGAAACTATAAGTGCTATGCACACCATATTCTATAGTAAGCCTCTTGTAGTGCACCTCAGTGATATATCTCAGGTGCATTATCTGGAGTATGAATTTTTATTCCAGGGAATGTATTGAATGTATATACAAATGTTTCTACATTTTTTAAATTAACAGGAGTTCCTGAACTTTCATTTGTTGTGGAAATTGCATTTTCTCCAGTACTAAGATATTTGCTTTTCCGAATTTGCTTGAAAATTTCACAAAAGTTCGAAGCAAAGACAGTCAGTCAGAATCACTGTCTGCGAAATTTTCATCAGCAGATATTTCATTCCATTTTACAGCAATATCTTCTATGTATTTTTGAGACACATTTCTCTGCTTTTTTGGCATAATTCAAATAAAACTTACACGAAAATAAAATACACAAGAAAAATTACTGTATGCATAAAAAATAACTACTGCCACAACTGACATATGATTGAAAGGAGAATATTTCAAGGTACTGTATTGTAGTGCAAAGTCATTATTTATGGCTTTGACACTTTTTCTACAACAGTCTCAACCTTCCTCTGATTTAGAATTTCTAACAACCTGTTTCACTATGAAAGTGTCATGAGCCCCTCAGAAGATCCCTTTCTCTGTGTGACAAATGCTATCTGAGTCCCAAAGAAAAGGTTAATAAGAATGATTTTCTACTTACGAATTACTGCTGCTTTATGTGTTACAGCTGGTGTAACTACCAAGAAAATTTTTGTGTAAAATATGTAATACTTCTAGTATGAATGCATCTTAAAAATAAAAATGAGTGGCTTAACAGTCAATGCTTTGTTAAGTGTGTGGAACTATGTTATCTTGTTTATCTTTACTTAAATGGCTTATTAGTATGTTGATTTTATTTTGTTTGCTTTTGATAATTCCTTGGCTGATGACATTATGTAAATATATACCCTCCTTAACATTAAGTGATTTAAGAATTTTTTTGGTGGACAAAGTTTCTTTTTTAACATTTTCCAACCTAGTTGAAAAGAGTTTGACTTCTGTTTGTCTGCTGTCTGCCGAAGCTCTAACTCCCGTAAATATGCTCGGATTGTCTTGAAATTTTTATATGTTATTGTCGTTATCTATTGCATGTTGCCTATTTCAACTGAAGAGTGTAGCACTTATAGTTTTTTCACAGGGACAATCAAAAGTATTCCATTACATTACAGTCAATGGGGTATAATTGTTTCAAGTGCATTTTGATGACGCTACGCCATTTAAAACATAATGAAATTGATATATAATTATGAAGTGCATTAAAACATGCTTTTTGTAGAATATGAGGTCCAAAGCATTTATTATTCATTTACAGGGTCAAACAAAAGAATTCTGTTATACATCGTCCTATGGGGGAAAAATCGTTTGCAGTGTAATTTAGTGATATTTCACTATTTCAAACATAATGGAAATTATATGCATTACTGATGTGCACTATAAATTCCTTTCTTGTGTGCATTGCATTTATTTACAGGGACACACAAAAGATATTGGTTACAGTACATGTTCGATATTTACAGTCTATGTGTGATAAGTGTGTTTTTAACTTTGGTTTGCATTTTTAAGTTTAACTTTTTTTTTTTAATAGTATGTGTGTGTTTATAAACTCAGTTGATCATATACATGGCTACACAAGGGAATTCGTAAGTATTACAGACTATGGGAATGAATTGCTTAAGGATAGTTTTTAATTGTGTTTATGCATTTTCTTGCTGAACTATATTTAGTAGACTAATAGAAGTTTGCGGAATATAAATAAGTTCATATACAGAGCTACACAGAAAAAGATACATTGTCGTTTACGTTTGGTAATTGCTGCAAGTGAGTTTTAAGTTGCCTTTTAGCTTATTAGGTGGTGTGTACAGAAGTCTTCAGATAATATACAGGGCTATACAAAAGATTTCGAGTGCATTTCCATCGATTGCCGAAAATTGCTAAATGTGAATATTCTAACTGAACTAAATTTTATCATACTATATATCCACATCTATTTATCATATACAGGGCTGCACAAAATAATTTGACTACTTTTTTGACACTGGGAGGTAATTTCGAAAACTGTATTTTTCAACATGTTATATGTTTTCTAAACTGGTTACTTATATATCTTCTTTCACCTTATTTAACGGAAGTTTTGTTACAGTTTTCTGGCTATGTTGGAAAGTGTTTCATAATCTATGCTTGATACATGATTTTTATTCTTGTTCTTTTTTTTTTTTTTTTTTTTTTGCTGCATTTTACTAAATTCCCGACTTGTGTTTCATGGTCATATATATTTAAAAGATAGGGTTTAATTAGGCATGAAACTCTTCTGCAGATCTGCAATTTTCCTTTTTTTGAAAAGTTATTTTCCAATCATTAAGAATTAGATATTTTTCATTAAAACCTAAACATAGTTGGGAGGGGGGGGGGGGGGTCTAATGCAGCTTTTGTCAGTTTTTCATGAATGCCTGCTTTTGCATCAAACATACTGATGCCCACACTGTTCAATCCTTCTTCACCCATAACATTAATCTCAGCATAATTTGTATTAAACTTATTTTATTAAAATCAAAATCTTTCAAGGAAACTACCATATTTCTTGAATATCTGTTTTATTTATATCGACGTCTTTTCATCATTGCAAAGGAATGGTTAAATTCATCCCCGAAATCATTGAACCTGCTGCTATTTCATTTTAATAAATTAAAATATTCTGTTACTAAAGAAAAGTTTCATTTGCTTACTAAATAACATGTTTTTCTCTATGAAACACATAAAAAGTAAGAAATAACAAATTTGGGATGTCTAAGGTTGGAATTTTCATGTTTTTTAAATCGCCACATTACAAATTTCAGTTCTTTTAACATTTTCTAAGCTAGTTGAAAAGTGGTAGTGTTTTAAATTTAAACTAAGGTCTTTTACTTTGGAAACAGTAATTATTAATATTTTTAAAATGTGTTTTTTTTTATAAGTTTAGTATACAGTAGATTCCTTTATATCCGCATATCTTAAAATCTGAGGTTGTGCAGATTTTAGAATTTTGCGGATTTCTGGTCACTGTTTTGTTTACAATTTTTAAACAATAAATTGAATTTATTAATGCACTCGAAATTATAATGAATACTTACAATAAGTAAAATAATTAAGCAAAATAATAAAAATTAAGAAAAATAAATTAAATATTAAAAGTAAAGGTCAAGTAAATAATTAATATTGCATAACTAAATATCCATAATGATGATGAGATAATTTTTTCTTGAATTATTCAGTGAAACTCTCCTTATAAATGTACATTAATAATTCACATCAAAATCGTAAATTAACGAAGTTTTATTTCATGTTTAGCCATACTTAATAACCAAAAAAGCTTGATTAGTACTATTAGTTACTAAAATTACTTGGTAAAAATATCACAATCGCCACCGAGAATATCTCAAATTTTTTCAAAAATAAATTTATGCTTTCTTCATGAGAAAACATGAGTTGAATCATATTAACCAGAATTACATATTAAAATGCATACAGAATGATATAAAATTGTTAAAAAAAATTGAATTTTACACCTTTATCTTAACTGTAAGTTTCATTGTTTACATCAGAAATAATGTGCAATTTTAGGTGTTTGTGGATTTTAGGGTGGCAGATTTGAGGGAGTCTACTGTATTTGCATAATAAATTTAATTATTTAACTTTTTAATGTGCTGTTTATTATAATACAGTATTTGTAAGATAATACTTAGCACATGTAAAATAGCCTATGTTACTGTTTCATGCATGCTTACTTTTAAACAATTTCATATTTCATCTTTTTTAGGGTTTCATACCTGAAAAGGAAAAAAATGGAACCCTTATAGTCTTGCTTTGGAAATTCCTGAGTTTGTCACATAATAAATTAACATAGAATTATAAATTGTCTTCAGATTTTGTTTTCTTTACATGTGCTATAAGACCTTCCTTCATGCAAATTTCAAGGTTCTGTGTTAACCAGAAGTGTTCTATAATTTTTACTCTAAAAAAATTTAGGATACTTCCAGTTGATGGAGGAACTTTTGTAACACATGTAAAGGAAAAAAAATCCAAAAACCATTAGTTTATAATTCTGTGTTTATTTATTACATGACAAATTCATGAATTTCCATAATCAGGACTAACGACAAATTAACATATTGTAATGGAATATTATATATATTTGTCAAGAAACTAGGTACTCACTAAGCTTTACAGTAATATGACATAACAGTACAAAACCCTCAAGGTACGTGTCCTACTCACACTTGTCTTGATTGTTTTACCTTTCTTCAATCATATGCCTGTTGAATGCAAGTTTAAATTTTTAACTCATAAAGTTAGATTGTTTTCAATTTTTAAATAGAGTGGGTGATCAGTTAATGAACAATTTTACAAGAGGTTTTTATGTTTGGATAACGAACGCATGTTCGGTTAATGAACACCTCACAAAACAAACCCAAAAAGAAACAATGCTGTGTTTCAGATTTGCAGAGCTGTATTTAATTGAATCTATTATTGACATAGAGAACATTTTAAAAGTTGTATACTTATAGCCTAACTAATTCATGGGCTTACCAGGCCCTACATTTTACGGCCCCCAAATTAAAATGAACAGATTATAAACATTAATTTTTATATTTTGTGTCCCTTTTTAAAGAAATATTTTTAATAGAAATTAATTATTTTAATTGAAATTTAGTTCCTAAATTATTAACAGGCTCTAGGCTCTACTTGAGCTTTATCGGGCCCTGCATTAAATACGATCTTTTAGAGAACTAATGGAGTTTTTTATTGGTCAAAGTGATAAATTGATATGATTTAACGCTGTAGTCAATGAATGCGATCCTAAAGGTTTTACAAAGAGCATGTCATTTATTTTTTTACAGTCCGGCATGACACGGATAAGGCCATCAAAATACAATCTGTCCATATCATATATGGACGTATATTAACCCTATTAAAAAGGGAAGATTGAAAACTCCAGAAAGAAAAAATAAGCTTTTGTCAAAAATTTAACGCCCCACAAACTCAAAAAAGCATGCCTGAAGGAAGAGCAGAATGTGTGTATGTAATATATGTTTTTTTATTATTACATTTAAATAAATTTAAGAAGAATTTATATATATTATTTAGATCTTAAGAACAAATTAAATGAATTCCCATACAAATCTATACTAAATCTATGATTGGTTAATGAACAATTTGGTTAACGAACATTGTTTTGGAACAGATTAAGTTCGTTAACAGATCACCCCACTGTATTCATATTCCCATTCACTTTTTAAAATCTTAATATAATTTACAGTGATGAATTTTTTAATATAATTAATCTTGTATGCAGGGTGTTCATACACAGTCTTTACAAAATAAGAGATAGTACTCATAAATAAGGATAAATTTTGTGTCAGAAACCACAGTTGCAAACTTTTATTCTTTCAAAAATGTGGTGTATCTCACTTCAAGCTGAAACTGAATTTTCTTTGACAACTTTAGCAATAATGAAGGTATTGTAACAATATTTCCCATAGAATAACTTTTTTTGTGTTAAACATAGTGACATCACAAAAAATACTGGGAATGGCTCTCTTTCGCACCTATACAACACTGGAATGCCCATCCCATAACTCAGAATGTAGCTGATTGTACACTGACTGAATTACAGTGCATATCCAACACTTCCTGTGATGTCATCACATTTCACAGAAAACAAATTTAGTCTCTTGAAAATTTCACTAAAATATCTTATATATCTATGTATGTATGTAATGAATGATATGAATGTAATGATATGTGTGTTTAAAATTACCATATATGAATATTACTTCAAAATTAAAAATAGACCAAAATGTGTAAAAACATGAAATATGCTAAAACGGCAAAACAACCTAACTTATGAAAATTAAAAATAAACCTGCACTATCTATTTGTAAAAGTTATAATTATACAATCACTACATATATCTGGTATTTAATAAAACAATATTAGAAGTGTTCAGTCACAGAAAAAAAAAATGCTTTTTGTCATAGGCCAAAAACAGTCTTGTCAAGTCTTGTCTTTTGCCTTAAATAACTTAAATCAATAATGATTTAAAGTTTAACCTATAATTAAAGTAAAATATAAATTGAACTAGAAAACATATTATTAATAAATTTCTAATTTTAAACATTTGTATCTGTATACATTTGTGTGTCCATATATAAATGTATGACTATATGATTAAAGGCATTTTAATTGTGTCTAGGTATGCCTGGAGAAACTGATCTTGAAGAAGTAATTAACCTTTTGTCCTGTGTTCCTGTTCAGCACTTTACAACCAAATTAAGAAACAAAAATCTTATTTCTTATCCTGTTAGTAGCGAACACTTAATTATGAATCCCAAAGATTCTCTCACAAGTTTATCTGGACCTTTGCAGAATCAACACACATGGCCAAAAATTGATGATAAAGTTAAAACAGATTCACTGTATTGGAGTTTAAATGATTCATCATCTAGTTTAGCTCTAAACTCCAGCATTAAAAGACCACATACTTATGACAGTGTTGAATTCTACAAGCGGTGGGAGTGCCAAGAAATTCAAATGTAAGCTTTTATTCCATACTTAATTTGTGTTGCTTTAACAATGAATTCATGTTTCTATTAAGTAATAAAATGTGATTGATTTATATTCAGTTGTAATTTACAGAATGAATCTTTTATAGATTTTTAAATATTTAAACAGAGTATAGATTTTATTATTTTTTAAATTTTAGTTTTTTATTCAAACTGCAAATTTGACAAGACTTAAAGTTATTTTAATTATAATAGAATTTGGAAATATATATTTAGTTACTACTATATTTACAGTTGCAACTATGCTTTCCTCTTTCATCTAAATTTTTATTTTCACCTTTTTTCAATCAAAAGAATGTTTAACCCCCCCTCCTTTTTGGCTATTTATACTTTCTCCTATCTATAATAGAAGAAAGTATTCTATTCGAATTTTTTTTTGCTTCCAGTTTTCGATGGATTTACACATTTTAAGGGTCAGAGATTCCAAAAAACACATTACAAAATGTCTGTCTGTCCTCTTTGTATCATCAAAAAGTGTATGAAGTTATGCATAGAATTGAACCAAACATTCATATATATGTTTTTAGCTGTGGCCAGCAGGTTCCAGTTGAAATTGGTGATATTCTGCTGGAAGGGGGACTGTGATAGCAATTTTTGTGCCATTTTCCATATTGTGGAGAGTATACAAAGTTATGCATAGAATTGAACCAAACTTCATACCGTCACGAAGTGACCAATGCTACTTCCATCTGACCATTCTTAGTACAAAAAAAAAAACACACTTGATTGGAATGCTGGAATAAAAAGAAACAGCCTTGAAATTCTTTCACAGAACTGTGTACGTGCAGGGGAAATGGATTTTTGCACATTCGGGTTAAAGAGGATTCAAGAATTTTCGACAGAGTTGGATCTTGCTGCATTTTTGTAAACTTAGAGGTGACCTAGGGGTGTGCAGCAAGTGTTCACCATGCCCTAGTGAAGGGAGGTGTGAAAAGGAGACTGTTGTTCTCTGGCTTTTGAAGAGAGAAGAAAATGATGTTCGAAGATGATCACTGAAGGATTCAAATATTTTTAATGGCGACGGCATAACAAGCAAGTGTGTTGCTCCTGGTATAGTGTTAACTTCTCTTTGCTGTTATCATTTTTAATATTTGTTAAGTTTAGTTGTTATGTAATTGTTTGTTCTAATAAAGAACATTAGCTGTTAAATTAGATTGTCTCTCCATTACAATGCACCAAAAACCTTGTTACATTTAAAATGAGCTGTGGCCCGCTACACCACAATATATGTTTTTGACTATGGCTGTCAGGTCCCAGTTGAAATTGGGGTTATTCCCCTCGAAAGGGCATTGTCAAAGCGATTTTTGTGCGATTTTTCTTTTGTATCATCAGTAAGTGTATAAAATTATGGATAAATTGAACCAAACTTCATATATACCTTTTTGATTATGAACATAAAGTCCTAGTTGAAAATGGGGTTATTCCTCTCAAAGGGAGCACTGTGATAGTGATTTTTGTGCAATTTTCTTGATTTTAAATGAAGAATTTATGACTATTTTTTGACAATTTTATATTTAGATGTAGTGTTATAAGCTGAGATTTGTATAAAATCGGCTTGAAGGTGGTGCTGTAATAACAAGTTTAGGTGCGATTTCTTTTTTTATCATCGGAAAGTGTATGAAATTATTGATAGAATCAAACCAAACTTCATATGTATGTTCTTGAGCATGGAAGTCAGGTCCTAGTTAAAAATGGAGGTATTCTCTTAAAAGGGGTGGCTGTGATAGCAATTTTTGTGTGATTTTCTCATTTTTTTGCAATTTAAGTGAAGAATTTATAATTATTTTTTGACAAAATTTTATATTTAGATGTAATAGGTTGAGGTTTGTGTAAAATTTTAAATAAAATTGGCCTAAAGGTGTCACTGTGATTTCAAATTTTGTTAAATTTTTGGGATGGGTGCGGTAGTGGTTGAGAAATATTCATATTGAATCACCCAATTTTTCAATCTAGGTTTTATTTGCATATTTGTAATAAGCAAAATTTTTTACATTTTTAGGGTTCTGTACTTAAAAAGTAAAAACGGAACCATTATAAGATCACTCCTGTGTCATTCCGTCTGTTTGTCACAGCTAGTGATGGGCGACATCGATCTTTTTAATCGATTTAATAGATACTATGGGCAGATCGATTTAATCGATGTTATCAAATTTATATCGATGTCGATCTTTTTAATCGATACTATGACCAGATCGATGTCGATCTTTTTAATCGATACTATGACCAGATCGATGTCGATCTTTTTAATCGATACTATGGCAAGATCGATTTTATAAATTTTTTTTATCGATGTCTCTACGAATATTATCGTTCGTTTATTTTCTTTGAAATCGTCATTGCAGATCGATCTTATCACCATCAGAGATCAGAGAATAGCGCCTTACGAAAATCTGATAGATTATAGATCGATCTCTCTAGCACTAAATTCCATGTATTTATTTTTTCACTTTGATTATTTTAGCGGCAGAGATGAGCAGCTGTTGCTCTCAAATTTTGTATAAATAAGGGATTCGCGTCACATTTCAGGTGGGGGGGGGAGGAGGAGGGGCGCGAACAGAATTAGGTAATATAATAAGGCGATCTGTTTGAAAGTTTACTATATTTTATAACGCATAACATAAATTTTTAAAATGAGGCGCGTAAAAAATTATGGGGAGAGAGGGGGGGGAGCGCGTTTTGCCCAAACGGGAGGGGCACCCCAGACGAAGGATCGTTCAGTTAGAGGTTTATGCTATTTGATATGCAAATTAAGGGATTATCCGGTGTTGAAGGCAGCGGGGATACGGGTCGGAGGTTCGTTCGGTTAGAGGTTTACACTATTCGTTGTGCAAATTATGGGATTATCCGGTGCATGCGTAGCACGACCGGTACATAGTGCCGAAGGCAGCGGGGACCCGATCCGCAGTTTCGTTCGGTTCGAGGTTTATCATATTCGAGGTTTTATAAGATTCGAAGCCCCGATGTAAATTAGGTGCTCGCTAGCGGGCGAAGCCAGCTAGTTAGTTTATTAAGTTGTATTTTTCAAGTTCGTCCCCTTTCTCCTCCCCCTGCCCCCCAAATTCTAACTTTCCTAGTTATGCACAGATTTGAACGGGATCTTTTCTGACATTCTTCTCAAATCATTTGGTTAATAAATAAACATTGGTATTATATTTGCAACTGATTATTACCACTATTTATGAACAATAATCAAACTTTTCAGCTTTTTTCCCAGTTAAAACACACTATCCTTGGTTTAGGGCCACTTTACTCCGGATGCTAGTTAGTTAAGTTGTATCTGTCAATATTGCCTCCTCCCCCCCGCCCCCCTTCCTTGCCCTCCCCCTCCCCCGAAATCATAACTTTTTTAATTATAGTCAGATTTGTACGGGACTTTTTCTGACATTTTCCCAAGTCATTTGGTTAGTAACTAAACATTGGTATTATATCTGCAACTGTTTGTCACCACTATTTATGAACAATAATCAAAATTTTCCGGTTTTTTCCTAGTTAAAACACACTATCCTTGGTTTAGAGCCACTTTACTCCGGATGCTAGTTAGTTATGTTGTATCTGTCAATATTGTCTCCTCCCCCCCTCCCCCTTCCTTGCCCTCCCCCCCTCGACTGAAATCATCACTTTTTTAATTATGGTCAGATTTGTACGGAACTTTTTCTGACATTCTTCCCAAGTCATTTGGTTAATAACTAAACATTGGTTTTATATCTGCAACTGTTGGTCACCACTATTTATGAACAATAATAAAAATTTTCATCTTTTTTCCTGTTAAAACGCTTCATTCTTGGTTTAGAGTCAGTCTACTCTGGATGCTCGTTAGTTAAATTGTATCTGTCAATATTGTCTCCTCCCCTCCCATCTCCCTTCCTTGCCTCTCGCCCGAAATCATAACTTTTTCAATTATGGTCAGATTTCAACGGGACTTTTTCTGACATTCTTCCCAAGTCATTAGGTTATAATAACTAAACATTGGAATTATATCTGCAACTGTTTGTCACCACTATTTAAGAACAATAATAAAAAATTTCGGCTTTTTTTCCTGTTAAAACACTGAATTCTTGATTTAGAGCCATTTACATAGAATTCTCGTTAGTTAAGTTGTATCTCTCAACTTTGTCAAAGTATAAGTTATATTTGAAAAATTTCTCCGTGCTCAGACAAATAAAACAGTGAAAATTCCAGTCTGTTATAGTTTAGAACCAAACATGTTAAGTTATGATACTTTGAATTTTAATATTGAAGCTTTCCAACACTAAATAATCGTCTGTTTGTTATTTATGTTTTTCAAGGGTACACGGTACACGTTTTAAGTAAGTTTGTCTTCTGTTCTCCCCATTTTTCGATTTTTTTTGTCTATAAATTTTTCACCTAAATGGTGAAAGATATTTTGTACATTCTTTTAAAATATCTGGTCAACTTGGCCTGACATCGACCCGCAAAAGTCAAAACAAAACACAATTCGAAATCGATTTCGAACCCGAAACTTTGAAAGTTAACCTGACCCTAACTCCTAACCCAACCCGCAGAAAAAAAGTAGATGTCAGCTTGACAGCCCAGCACATAATGAAGAAATATAGCGCATAATCACGTGTCTTGTTGTTTTCTATTTTGGGTAAATGTTGATAATACGACTCGTTGCAGAACTCTATTATTGATTAATGTTTTATGTAATTTTTCAAAACGCTTAAAAACAGATAAAGATATATACGAAATTCATTGTCTACTGTTAAGTGTTAAGATGATTTTCGCCTGTGCCACTCTTGGAGGGGGGGGGGGGGGGGGGAATCTGCTTGCTTGCGTCTTTTTATCACAGATGTAGAAAAACTTTGTTTATTAAAGTCAGCTAATAAGTATAAAAATTTTTGCTGCTTTGCAAGTGATTCATTATTTAGAAAAAAAGTTGGATAAACAGATTTAGAAAGGCGTCAAAGCATCGCACACGTCATCTTGTTAAATAGAAAATAAATACAAAACCACAGACCAGAATGGAGAATTCTTTTAATGCTGTTTCATTTCATAGTATGTTGATTCATTAGAAGTCACGTGTTTCGAAGTATTTGTAATGCGTTTTTTATTTTAAATAGAAAATGGTACGCTTTTCAAAATCAGTAGTTTGGGAGTTTTTTAATAAAAAATATGAAAACGATAGAGTTATATCAGTAGAATGCAAAAACTGTAACAGAACTTTTAAATTTTCTGGAAATACAACAAATCTCTAGAACCATTTAAAAAAGAAACATCCTATTCAGTTAACGGAGATTGAAGCACAACAGAACCCAAAAGAAAATACCGATGATGATGAACTAGTGCTCTCAGAATCACAATCGTATAAACGTAAACAGACACAGGACATAAGTACTATAGAAATTACTAGAAACCAGACAATTGCAGCAGAAAACCTTTCTTCTGCTCCTGCCGCAAAAAAGTTTAAACAAATGAGATTATACGGTGCAGCCCAAAAACTGTAACCTAATAGTGAAGAACGCCATGAATTTGCAAAAGATTTAGTGCACATGATTGCTGCTGATTGCCAACCACTATCTATCGTTGAAAATCGTGGTTTTAAATTTTTTGTCAAAAAATATGTGCCTTGTCACAAGCTCCCATCTCGTGAAGTTATATCAGAAAATGTGTTACCTGAAGTATATCAGTCATTAAGATTTGATCTTGAAAGTATGCTTAATCGAACATTTATCTATAACTACTGACATGTGGTCATCCGATAGTAACAGGTCTTTTTTAACTGTCACTGCACATTCCATTTTGGATATTATCATCAAATTTCATAAAATTCAAAGTATCACAACTCAAAGGGTTTGGTTTTAAACTCTAAACAACCGGAAATTTTACTGTTTTATTTGACCGAGCATGGAGAAATTTTTAAAATATAACTTCTATAAACATTTTGAAAAACTTGAGCGACACAACTTAGCTAACGATAACCCTGAGTAATGTGGCTCTAATCCAAGTAAAGAGTGTTTTAACTGGAAAAAAAAGCCAAAATTTTTTATTATTGTTCATAAATAAAGGTGACAAACAGTTGCAGATATAATACCAATGTTTATTTATTAACCAAATGACTTGGAAAGAATGTCACAAAAAGTCCCTTTCAAATCTGTGCATAACTAAAAAAGTTATGATTTTTTTTTTTTTTTGGGGGGGGGGGGCAGGGGGAGCAGAAAGGGGACGAACTTGAAAAATACAACTTAATGAACTAACTAACTGGCTTTGTCGGCTAGCGGGCCCTTAATTTACATCGGGGCTTCGAATCTTGTAAAACCTCGAATATGATAAACCTCGAACCGAAAAAAACTCCGGATCGGGTACCCGCTGCCTTCGGCACCGGATAATCCGATATTTTTCACATCGAATAGTGTAAACCTCTAACCGAACGAACCTCCGACCCGGGTCCCCGCTGCCTTCGGCACCGGATAATCCCTTAATTTGTACATGGAATAGTATAAACCTCTAACTGAACGAACCTCCGACAAGGGTCCCCGATACCTCCGGCACCGTATAGCAGTCGTCTGCAATATGCATTAGTTCCACGTTTCACCACCAGGTGGTTGACACACAATCTGTTCTACACGAACTTCGGGCACTGAAATCGTTAAGGCTATAGATGTCAAGTCGGCATCGTATACCGGTCATAATATGAATAAGCGTTATTAAATGTTCACAGACCTTTCCAACGATATATCACATGCGGGGTGCGTGCAAAATTTCCAAAAGTACCCCCTTGTGGGGTGAAAGTGGGGGGGGATGGACACGGGAGATGCATAATATGATTAAGCGGTTACAGACCTTTCCAACGATATATCACATAAGGGGTGTGTGCAAAATTTAGAAAAGTACACCCCTTGGGGGTAGTAAAATGGGGGGATGGATACCGGAGATGCATAATATGATTAAGCGGTCACAGACCTTTCGAACGATATATCACATGAGGGGTATCGACAAAATTTAGAAAAGTGCCCCCTTGGGGGGCAAAGGGGGGAGATAGACACCTCAGATACATATGATTAGGCGGTCACAGACCTTTCCAACGATATAGCACATGAAGGTTGTGTGCAAAATTTAGAAAAGTACCCCCATGGGGGGGGGCAGAGTGGGGGATGGACACGGGAGATGCATAATATGATTAAGTGGTTACAGACTTTTCCAACGATATAGCACATGAGGGGTGTACGAAAAATTTAAATAAGTACCCCCCTTGGGGGCAAAGGGGGGGATGGACACGGGAGATGCATAATATGATTAAGCGGTTACAGACCTTTCCAACGATATATCACATGAGGGGTGTGTGCAAAATTTAGAAAAGTACACTCCATGGGGGTGGTAAAATGGGGGGATGGATACCGGAGATGCATAATATGATTAAGCGGTCACAGACCTTTCCGACGATATATCACATGAGGGGTATCGGCAAAATTTTGAAAAGTGCCCCCCGTGTGGGCAAAACGCACTCCCCCCCTCCCTTGTTCTTAAACAGTGGTGACAAACAGTTGCAGATATAATACAAATGTTTAGTTATTAACCAAATGACTTGGGAAGAATGTCAGAAAAGGTCCCGTTCAAATCTGACTATAATTAAAAAAGTTATGATTTCGGGGGGAGGGAGACTGCCCCCTCCCTTAATTTTTATCTCACATTCAGGATCTTTTATTTTCGGAGGCTTGGGCATGAGCCTACTTCTTTCTAAATTTTTATTAAATTCGGACAAGAAATTCTAGCTAAAATATAGTTAGCCCTCTTCAGTGTTGAATTCAGACACTTTTTTTCCGGGGCGGGGGGGGGGGGGGGCATTATAGAGTTCCGGGGCGAAATTGCACATTTTTAACCATTAAAAGTTTAAAATCTCAAATCTTTCGGGGGGGGGGGGACATTTCAATGATCCGGGGGTGAATGTCCCCCCCAGCCAATCCCTTAATTCAACGCTGCCCTCTTCCCCTACGCATTCCCTAATTCACTCTTAGTACCCCCTACCTCTAAACTGAAAAGATAACAATTTTACCTGGAAAGAAACAAAAAAACTTCCTTGAAACAAAATTTGACAGTAGCTAATATATTATATACTGCTATGCTAAAGAAATGAGCGCCAGAAATATCGATTATTATCTGCTAATTTCCATTATCACGATGTATGGTCAAATTTCCTGCCATTTGATCGATAAATTTGAGAGTTACTCTTTTAAGCTTTCTGTGTAAGTATCGATTCTAAAACATCGATACTAGAATTTGTTAATCGATTATTTTTTAATCGATGTTGTCTTATACAGTATCGATGTTGATCGTTTATCAAATTTTTCAGAATCGCCCATCACTAGTCACAGCCCTTTTTCTCGTAAACTATGGGACGTGAAAAGTTCAAACTTAGGAAAGTAATAAAGCCTTTTTACCCACATATTTTCAGATTATTAGCCATTCACAAATATGTTTAGGAAAAATTTAGGAGGCAAATTAAGTTACTTGAAAAAAAAAGTTTTTTTTTTGTATATCGTGTGAAAGATTTCGTAATATCGAACTCAAAAATATATTTGTTTTAATTTTAGGTATTCTATTTTCAAAGATACTAGGAGGCTCAGCCCCCTACTCGCTAATGCTCGCCAACCCCCCGTGAATTGCGAAGTAATTCCCATTGAGACCGCTAGGCGGTCCCAGCTCGCTTCGCTCGCTCGCCCCGTTTTATTTTTCTAATAAATCTAGCCGGAATAAGTACTACAATAAATCATTTGAACATATGAAATTTACAATTTTTTAAATGTAAAAAAGTAATCTAAAACTCCGTTGAAAACACAACTAAAAATGCATTTAGTCGATGCTACTAATGGACATATAAATCATTTAAATACTATGAAAAAAGGATCTTGGAAACATAATTAGTTTAAACCTTATTGCACCTATAATATTATACAGCACGGCTTAAATTCACTAAAAAAAAAAAAAAAAAGAAACACTACGTGGTAGGAAGATAGTTTATCATCAATGATTGTTTAAATTTTGTTCAACATTTTACTATTCTAATTGATTATAGATTTCTGCAAAAGAAATTTTTACTTCATTGAAATTGAAGAAAAATCATTTTTACTTCAATAAAACATCAACAGATGGCAGCAGGGGATTCTAGAAAGTTTATATTTTATTATCTCCGATTTTTTGTGTAAGTGAAATTCCTAAATAAATTCTAAATAAGAGTTGAGAATTCAATATTACTCATAATTAAACGACAATATTACTCATAATTAAAATGAGGAATCATCTCAGACGCTTTGGATTACGTTCATATTATTTTATTTTTAATAATTGCTAGCTTAAGTTTCAGTGCTCTGACACTGACCACCATATTGGAGGTGAAGCTAACAAAATCTTGTCTGTTCATTGGTCTGAGCTCTGGAAACTACGGTTGTTGCCAACGGTAAGGTTATTCATATTCATATACATTCAGCCCTATTTCCGCGCCACGTAAGACAAATATATATATAGATTATCAAAAATGCATTGCAAAAATGTCCCTCCCCCCACTATTTCCGAATCTACTGAAACTAAAATTATGAAAAAATTAGGGGTAGTAGGGGTTTATTTAAACCTTTCAGGAAAACTATAGCGATTTTCCTAGGTAACACAGTTTTTGAGAAAATTCCATTTTTCTGTTACACATAAACTTTACTTGGTGACATGGCACCCCCATGTCGCCAGATCTCATGCCATGTAATTTCTTTCTGTGGGGTTATGATAAGGACATAGTTTATGTACTGCCAATGTCAACAACGCTGCAAGCATTGCAGAAATGCATCACTGCTGCTGTGACAGACATTGACAGAAACATGCTATTGAATGTATGGGCCGAAATGGATTACCACTGGGATGAGTGCCAGGTGAATAAGGATGCCCAAATTGAACATTTGTAGTATGTACCAGAAACTTGGTGAGTGTATGTATCTTTTCATGTATCAGCTATCTTTATACGTCGTATACTTGTAAATAAACAGTTTTTTGAACCCTGATGAATCGCTTAGGCTAACCCTGTGTAGTAAATTTGGTCTGCCATGATATTTGAATTTTTACCATTTTTCGTGTTCTGTGGCAATATTTTTGACATTCATAAAGGAATTCAGTTTCAAACTTTTACCCTATTATAGTGGATTTTGTCCTCCCTGATTTTTGAAATTTTTAGTGATTTTTAATACGATTTTCAATGCAAGTTTTATTGTTTTTTTTTTCTTTCCACAGTGATTTTTTGACATTCATAAAAGGAATTCTGCTTCAAACTTTTGTTCTAATATAGTAAATTTTAGACTCTGTGATTTAGTGTTTTTTCGCATTTCTCTGCAGTTTTTTTACATCTGTACAAATAATTCTGTTTTAAAGTTTTACCCTATTATAGTAGATTTTGTCCTTTCCTGATTTTTGGAATTTTTAGTGATTTTTAATGTGATTTTCAATGTTTTCATTGCAATTTTTAGTGTTTTTTGCATTCCATAGTGATTTTTTGACATTTATAATTATGTTTCAAAATTTTAGTCTAATATAGTAAATTTTGTCTCCTGCAATTTTTGAAGTTTTTGTGATTTTCAATGTGACTTTTAGCCTTTTTTGTGTTTTATGGTGATTTTTTGACATTAGTAAAAGGAATTCAGCTATATATTTTTAACCTAATATAGCAGATTTTGTCTTCCATGATTTTTGAATTTTTAATGATTTTAAAATTTTTAGTGTTTTTGTGTGTTCTGCACTGATTTTTTGAGATTCGTGAAATAATTTTGGTTCCAGTGTTTTAGCCCACTCTACTAAATTTTGTTCTGTATGATTTTTGAATTTTTGGCAATTTTTAGTGTTTTTGCGTTTTAAAGCAAATTTTCTAATTTAGTAAAAATAAATCCAGTTTTAATCTTCTTTCCCAATATAGTAAATTTTATCCTGTTTCCAAAAAAGTTTATTTGGAATTCGTACAGTGAATTTTGAATTTTTCTATGCAACTTTTAGAGATTTTTTGCATTTTGAGATGATTTTTCGACATTCGTAAACGGAATACTGTTTTAATCTTTTAGCAAAATATAGTGGATTTTGTCCTCTGCAATTATTTTAGCAAATTTCAGCTTTTTTTGCGATTTGCTGCAATTTACACATTAGTAAAAAGAATCCGGTTTACATCTTTTAGCTGAATATAGTCATTTTTGTTCTCTTTTCAATAAAGTTTATTCAAAATTCATGCAGCTGTTTTTAAAGTCTTCATAATTTCAAAGTTTTTTTGCATTTTGTGATTTTTTTGACGGGCTCTGACAATGCTTGGCGAGTCGACTAGTATTAAATATTTTACACTTTCAAGGATTAAATAGTCCTTCTCTTCTTTGTATATACACAGACACACATAGTTTGCTAATAAAGCTGAAAACTGGTAAATCACAAATAAAATTAACTCAAATTGTGAATATTATGACTGTTGAGCATGTAGTAAAAGCAGGTCAAGAAATTGCTGTACTGAAATCTACTAAAGCAGCAGCAGATATCTGCTCTCCCGTGTCTGGAGATGTTCTAGAAATTGATGAAAAATTACAAGAATTTTTTCAAGGAATCAATCAAGTAGCTGAAATCAATGGTTGGCTTTTCTCTATTGATTTTAAAGATATTTAGTTACAGTTGTGATATTTCTAGATGAAACAGAAGGGTGGGAGATTATAACACAAATAAAACCAACTGCAGTTTCAGCAAAATGAGAACACCATGTACATGTTTATGACAATAATAATTTTATAAATAATGTTGATGATTGAATTCTATTTATGCAATTTTTTATTGAGAATAATTTTATGAATTTTTTTCTAATTTAATTTTAATACTGTTAAGTTTATAACTGTGTAATGATTTATATAAGACTGGCTCTAAGTTTAGGCACTCTAGACACAATCTAGTGCTGCTTTTGTAGTCTTGCAATGGTCTTAATAAAGTATTTCCTTTGTTTATATTATTTTCATGGATAAAGGCTGTAAAAAAGGAAACCAATCAAGGAAAGTGTCATGAGGCACCTTATAATCCTCGAGCCAGTTCTTAGTACTTATCTTTAAATTGCAAATAGTTCTATAACATGTACAGTCTTGAAAAGGAGGGGGGAGCTAGTAAAGACTCAACTAATTTGTATAAAACAAGTATAGGTGCTAATCAACAGGGAATATGTTTACTTTATAAGTATGCATAAATTATGCAAAGAGGACTGTTTCCATATTGAAATTAGTACAAATTTATATATGATTATGATATGATAACATTCGAATATTATCCCCAAAATTACAGAAAATTTCGAATCTACAACAAAATATAACTTCAAATGTCTTATTTTATGTCATTTTATTGGGCTGTTTTAAAGTTAAAATTATACAAAATTTATAGCTCATTATGCTAAAATATTTTTATTCGCAACATGGAAATAATTATTTTATGATTTTGATTTTTGTAAATACTTTTTTGTATTAAATGTGAATTATTAAATTAATTGAAAGATTTTGAATTATTCTTATTTTGTTAACATATGAAATTTTGATATTTTCCTTCAAGTATATACAAGGTATCCGAAAAGTCTGGAAATGGTTGATTAACTCAAGGAATATACATCAGATTGAAAACAAAAAATATGTGTTTAATATTTTTGAAAAATCAATTTAGGCTATCAAAGTTGCCACCCAACTCAGCCCCCTGGGGGGGAAAGGGGGGCATCTTTGAAATCTTAAATCCCCCCTTCTTTTATTACAGATTTTCATTCTACGGGAAAAAATTACATAACTTTTGTAGTTAACATTTTCTTCAGAAAATCGTGGATGGCTCTGCAATCGAGTAAAATGCAGTGAGAATCGTTTCCATTGAAAAGTCTAGAAACGGTTTAATAACTCAAGAAATATACATTGGATTGAAAAATAACTCCAGAAATATACATCGGATTGAAAACGGAAAAATAAGTGTTCAGTATTTTAGAAAAATGGCAACTTTGATTTCCCATAATAGGTATTTCTAAAATATATTTTTCCATTTTTCAATCCGATGTATATTTCTAGAGTTATTTGACCATTTCCAGACTTTTCAATGGAATTGAATCTCATTGCATTTTACTCAATTACAACACCATCTACGATTTCCAGAAGAAAATGTTTAATGCAAAAGTTACGTATTTTTTCCCATAGAATCCGAATCTGCAACGAAAAAAAGGGGGTTAGCATTTAAGATTTCAAAGTTGCCCCCCTTTCTCCGTACGGGGCAGAGTTGGGGGGGGGGCAACTTTGCTATCCCTAAATAGATTTTTCAAAAATATTGAACAGATATTTTCCGTTTTTCAATCCAATGTATATATCTCGAGTATTTCGACCATTTCAAGACTTTTCGGACACCTTGTATATATAATATATATGTTTTATTATACTTAAAAAAAAAAAAACATGAAGAAGCTCATTTAGGGCTCATTCATTCTCGAAGTTTTTTAATTTGTAGCATGTTAATTTAAAAAAAATTCTCACTTTTTCATATCTGATTTTGATTTCTCTCAAGTTTTATTGTCAGGGTTTTTATATAATTTTTATTGTTTTTCTCTCTATTTTTTAGGTGGAATGCATCATCCACAGAAACTGGGAGTTCCAGTGATGATGTTTCATCTCATTGCTTAGATAATGAATTATTTCCAATTGATAAAGATAAACCATTCAATAATGTAGTTGGCTCATCCTTGAAAAGGTTAGTTTACTGTAAATTTATATTAGTACTTGGTGTCCCATAAGATCACCCACATTTAACAAATTGTCATATTTGAGTGCTGTTTGCACCAAACAGCTTGTCAAAGTGTCTGATTTTTTGTGGAAAAAAAATGTATAGTTCAAATTTTCTTTGAACTAATTTTTGCCTTAAAAATTCTAATAAAAGCAATACTGATACAATAATTTGTTGATTTTTTATGAATTTTTCAAATGTGAACAGATTTATTAGATTTTGAACTATTTTTTTTTGCCATAAAAAAACTTCCTACTCTTTGAGAGGTCTTATGGTGTAAATTGGACTTGTATATTGTATTGGAGTATACCAGTCTATTAAATTTAAAATCTGAACTTTTTTTTATGGGTATCTTTAAACTATTTTTTTTTCTTTTGCCACAAGAAATCTGACTCTTTGACAAGTCTTATACTGTAAACTGCACTCTGACAAATAAATATATACACTATGGCATTGTAATTCGCAAAAGATTTAAGTCTCCCTTAATATACTCTGCCCAATCTTCTGATCTAGATCTTTTGATCTGGCCTAACTTACAATTTGTAACTTAATTTTGTGTAAGGTCTTTCTCTACCTCTTCCAGCCATCTCTTTTTAGATCTTCCAAGACTACCTTGTTCTCATTAATTTTCCTTTGAAGATCTTTGTACTTTTAACATAATGCAATAATTTGTTATTTTTTTATGAATTTTTGTAATGTGAGTGGACTTATGAGACCCCTTGTGTTTAGGCAAACTTAAAAAAATGTTTTTGTTTAGTTGCAGGAAAAAAAAAGCTCTTGGGAAGAATTATATATTATGACTTCTTAAAATTTACAGACACAATATATGATGTTCTCTTCTGGAGGGATATTAAGTTTTATATACATTTAAAAGAACATTTATCTAGTAACTTATTTTCATGCATGTGCAGTATTAAAATTTTTTTGAATGTGAGCTATAATTATAGTCATAATTGATGTGAGGAAAAAAGTAGCTGCCTAAATTCCTAGAAAAGTCTTTCAAAAATATATTCCTTTCTTATAAGGGGTCATTTAAATATTAAAATTAAATTTTACTTTCAAAAGTTCAATAGCAACACCATTATTTTATTAAATATTGAAATTCACTATGTAAAAAAAGTGTATATACTAATTTTCATCTATTTTGAATGAATAGTTAATGGAATACAGGGTGATCAAAAAGTCATACAACCTATGAAAAACATTTTATTTAAAAAATACATACATAATTTAAGTTTAGAAACATGAATGCTTTTACATACTCTTTGTTGTGGACCGAAACATCTTATTCATGACTTCTTGCATGTTGTCAAGACTGAGACAGGTGGTCACTTCATTTTTTATTGTGAATGCTTCCAGTTTCTCAAAATTGGGTTACCAAACAGTAAATTGTCGCCTTGTTTGGCCCGGAAACATTTTGAAATTTCTCTTTAAGTACTTCAATGACTTTAATGAAAGATGTTTTTGCATAGTAATCATAAAAAAATTTTGTGTTTGGGAAAATTCACCTCCATCTTGCACCAAACAAATGGTGTTTTGAGATAACAATATATTGCTGCCATTTAATGAAAAATAACCGCATTATTATATATTTCAGAGTTTGTACAATTTTTTAAAGTTTGTATTCTGTGACTTTTTGATCACTGTATAATATAATGAATCAATCAATGTGAAAAAGAAGAGTCTATTTTTTAGTCATAATTCAAAGAATAAGTTTTGTATTCCAGTACTTTTTGTTTTATATGATATATTGAAAAAGCTCAAATATAAAGTTTACGTATATTTTGGATTAATCTGTTTTTGAAATATTAATCATTTATTAAAAGTTAATAATTTTATATAAATTTTTTCACTTCTGTTAAAATTAGTATTGCTTAAAACTACCTTTAGCAAATTTCCATTCAGTTCTGTTCATTTGTCGTTAAGTTATGAGTAAATATTTAAAAATATAAGCATTTAAGGGTCTCTATATTAGATTAAAGTTAAAAATTCATTTCCTGACATTTATGCATGCTAAATATTATCAAGCCCATGATATAGTTGTAGATTTCTAGATAAACATGTTTGTTTTCATTAACAAATAACTGTTATATACCTATTTCATTCGTGATATCTGCATTTTCACTTAATCTTCAAAATATGTTTCTCAGTACTGACACAGATCCCCAAACACATTTTGGTTCACATTAAAAAAATTTTCAAGATAGTTAATTGAAAATTTATATTTAAGGTAAATGCGGCATGACAAATGGAATGATAGAAAAAATAATAGTGATGCATATGAAAATTTGAAACTTCAAATGCAAATAAATATGTAAATGATCCCCCAAACTGTAATAGAAGTATGAAAAATCATTAAAAAAAATAATTTCTGAAAACAGCTTTTATTTTTTTACTTTTAGAACTAGAGTTATGACTTAGTTTTTTTCTTTTGTTTTATTTTTGATTACTCCAGGCTACTGGCAACTATTTTTTATATTCTATTTGCACCACTATTTTTTAAAAAATAAATTTTATAGTATATTTCTTTTACACATGTTGTCAAAGTGTAAGTGAGAGATTTTTGTTTTAAGAAAGTTGTGCGAGATGGTATTAAAAAATAGTCGCCAGGGGCAGCCCTTATTACCTACTCTACATGTTAGGTTGAACAACACTGTTAAATTTCACTGTTAAATTTCTTTGAAAATCCATCATCCCTTTAATGTATGAATTATTTTTAAATGGATGAAAAAATATTTTGCACTTAAAAAATGTTAAATGGTTTGTTAATTACCAGTAATTGTGAACTTTTAAAAATCTTATATGTATTACAAAATTACAAGACATACCTCATGTGATGTTTACGTGCAGTTATAAATTATTAATAAAGTAAAGGACCCATTATCCAGAATTCTGAAATCCAGAAAGACCTCAAAATCTGGAAAAAAAAATACCATTCCAAAATTTTCTGAATTTGTAAATTTTTATTAACATTTTTGCAAATATCTAATATTTTTTGAAAATGTTACAGATTCCTAAGTTTTATGTCCATTGTTTCAATGTGTTAACTACTAAAATAATTTGTTACTTCAGTGTTGTAGGCTGGGGACCATGGAGCCCCCCCCCCCCCTTTTAAGAATTATTCAGAGATGTTCTCAGAGAGTATATCACTCACAGGGTATCACATAAGATATGGTCATGTAACTCTTCTGCCAATTATTAACTTTTGGCCAAATTCTTCACATTTAATTCTTCAATTGGTCATGGACAAAAAATCAGGAATTTTGTCGAACCGTCTCTGATAAAAAAAAATCGTAAATTTAGTCTAACGGTTATAGAAAAAAAATCGACAATTTCATCTAACAATTGTAGAAAAAAACTCAAATTTAAAAAACGATCACAGAAACAAATCTCCAATTTTGTTGAATGATCACGGAAAAACATCATGAATTTTATTGCATGATCGCGGAAAATAATCGTGAATTTTGTTGTATGATCAGGAAAAATAATCGCTAAATTTGCAAATTTAATCAAATGGTCGCGAGGAAAAAAAATCGAAAATTTCGTCAAACATTGCAGAGAAAAATTGTGAATTTTAAAAACGATCGTGGAAACAAATCGCAAATTTCATCGAACGATCACAGAAAACAATTGCAAATTTTGTTGAACGATCGTGGAAAAAAAATCGTGAATTTTGTCAAACAATTGCAGAAAAAAATCACGAGTTTCGTCAAGAGGTTGCATAAAAAAATTGCAAATTTCATTAATCGGTTGCAGAAAAAAAATTGTAATTTTCGTCAATTGGGCCCAGATGAAAAAAAAAATCATGAATTTCGTCAATCGCTTGGGATAGGTTACCGTGAATTTCACCAATCAGTTGTGGTTGAAATCGTGAATTCCGTTATCTGGTCACAAAAAAAAATTGTGAATTTTGTCGGACAATTGCTGAAAATAATTGCGAATTTCATGAGGTATAGCGGAGTAAAATTGAGATTTTTGTCCAGTGGTCATGGCAAAAATATCACAAATTTAATCGCAAATATCATCAAAAATACCACAAATTTTGTCAAGATGTCGCACCTCGACTAATTCTAACAATCTTATTGCAGATTCTGAGCCTTAGTAAAATTTAATAATTTTTATCTACAGAATTTCTATATTATATAAATAATTTTTTGTGACCTCATGTGTGATCATAATGTTCTGCCTGATATTCAGTATATTAATTTTTATGTCTATTTGTTGATAAATATTTTTCTTGTGCATAGTGTCACATTATTTGATTAGATAGTGATAAATTTCATGGGAAATTTACATTAATTGAAATAATGCCTGTTTTTTTATCCCTAGTATTGTAATTTTTTTTTAATTTTAGAGGATGCAGTAATAGAGAGAGTATGCCTGGAGGATTGGAGAATGTCTCAGAATATGGTGAACACTTTCTGGTAAGAGGTTTTTCTTTGTACTCTTTTTTTTTTTCAAAATCTTTTTAAGTTAAATTTTATTTTTAAAATATTATCCCCAGGTAAAATAAAAAGTGCTTTACAAAAAAGAAAAGAAAAGAGGATCGATATAATTTAGTAAAAGTACCTGAAAAATGCTGTTTTGTCTTCAACATCTGGAATTAATGAAAAGCGTAATGGGCTTAAAGACTTCTTTTATGAATTTGTTAAAATAGAATAACTTATAAAACACACTAGTTGTAGTAAAATGTAACAAATAAACATTGTTTATGTGACAGAAAAATCTCATAATAATAATCTGGACTACAAGAGACCTATTTCTGTAAAACTTTTAATTAGCTGAAAGATGGTTTCTTTATTTTAAAAAAAGAACTGACAAACTGCATATATTGAAAATAAATAAATAGGCATAATTAAACTTCATATATCCAATTAATCAACTTAAGACTTTTAAGAGCATGGGTTATGGTAAGCTAGCTGAAGTATTTATTTTCTTAGAACATATTCAGTTTTAGTCTTGTGTATAAAAGACTGGAATAATACAATATCAGTGTTAATTTTTTTATAATGTCATACATTAAAACAGTTAATTAAAAAAGAAAATTCTATTTAGTCTATATTAAATGGGTTCAGTTGTGGTGCAAAATTTTCTACAGTATATTTTTTACTGTATGGCTGTCACTGGTATCAAAATACTAAATATGCTGGATAAGCCTATAAAAATGAAAATTAAACTAACTTAATTTCTGAAACGCATTACAATATTGAAAGTAGGCGCCAGAGGTCTCTTTAAATGCTGTCACTTCTGTAGATGTTAAATATTAAAAGTGATATAGTGAAAACACAGAAAAAATGGAATTCAAAATTTTGTATATAATTTATTTTGCTTCTGCAAGTGTTTAATTGAAGTTTTATGTCTAATATCTTGTTTCTTTTTGTTTAATTCATTCTTATCAATTGTTTTAGGAAATGCAGTCAAAGATTAATACTTGGCCTCTAAAACAGCCATTGAATCCAGGATTTTGAAAAAGAAGCTTTATATTTTTAGAATTATAATTGTATATTGAAAGAAATAGTCTGAATATTTTGTATAAGATTGTTATATTTGTATATAAGTATTACCTATATTTTATATATCCTGAATTACTAACAGGCTCAAAAGTTTTAACATTCTATTTTATTATATTGATATTGAAAATAAGTGCTTATGCTGGTTTCCCCTTACTTTTTTTTTTTTTTTTTTTTTAATAGTGATAAATTTTAAAGCTGTTCATATAACATTTAATAATATATATTTTTTCATATTTACATTTTCTCAATCATATTACAGTTTCAATTACCAAGACAATGTCAATTGTATCATATGAAGTATACTATACAGTGTTGTATATTCATGACAATGTGACATCAGCATTTGCAGGGGTGGAAAATCTGTGTCACTTGTCTTATGCAAAAAAAAAAAAAGGTTATTACTTCATACTAGTAGGAACGGAGGCTAAATTTCTTATGTTTGTGGTATCATCTTCCAAAAAATCTATATGTAAAACTATATATAAAACAGTTAGGTAATGTAAAAATCTTAAATTATTTATTCATTTGTTATATTAGACTATTATTCATTAGTTGTATTAAACTGTCTTATCTGCTGGATTGGAGCAAGTTATGATTTTTTGCACACATATACAAAAGCCTCCTGTATTTATGATTCATATAGCTTTCTTTTGTTATCTATTCCTTAAACCAGTGGTTCCCAAACTTTCTACATTGTTCCTTTCCAATCAAGAATAATGTGTAGTGGTGCCTCCCTAACCCTCCCAAGCATACACATAAGCGTTATTGTTCAGCAAGCAATAGTTAATAACATTTTTTTTTTAATTTTTTTTTTTCCTGCTGACCAATTTTTATAAAATAACTTGCCAAAAATGTATAAGCACGTTCACAATTTTCTGCCAATAACCATGGCCGAATGCCTCATCTGTGTATTTTGACTACAGAAGATTGCCAGGAAAGCACCCCTTGCTGAAATATTTAAAAATACTAGGCATAACTCCCATCTTAAAAGTCATAGGATAAAGTTGTTTGCATTAAAATTCCTTGTTTATGGTTTTGTATACTGCTGTTATGGTTAGGTTTTCTGAACGAATTTAATAAATACCTACTATAAATGGAAGTTTAGAAGGAACAGATCACTCTTTATTTAGTCAAAAAATGCAACAGATATAATAT
The DNA here is from genome assembly GCA_963931845.1 of Maratus michaelseni. Lineage (NCBI taxonomy): Eukaryota > Metazoa > Arthropoda > Arachnida > Araneae > Salticidae > Maratus > Maratus michaelseni. Next base: position 240,292,671 of record OZ007586.1, on the reverse strand, counting down.
ATACAACATTAATAAATAACATATATGATATAAAATGAACATAAAAATTAGATAAAGCATTGAAATTATGAGCCAAAATTTTTTTTAAGTCATCAAACATGTTAACTTTTTAATAGAACGTCCATTATCACAATTTTTAACATTACATTACCTTGTTCATCCCTGATATCATGCCCATTAATGCACATTTTTTAAATGGCAGAATCTTATAATCTTAAAAATTGTTTATCACATCAAGTTCTGTAGATGTAAGATCTCAGATTTTTTTTCTTTTAATGCAAGAATAAACAGAGAAATAGCAATTAATTTATATCCTTCATTAGAAAAATTAAATTGGCTTATTCACAAAATTAATAAAAATAGAATGTGTATATAGCATGCTAGTGTTACATTTAAAATCAACTGTGATGTCAGCCTTTGTATTATTTGTGTTAAATTAAATTGTCTGCAACAGTTTTATTTTAATAGAAAGTGGTCAGCAGGAAAGTAGCCAAGTATTCTCCCCCCCCCCTTTTTTTTGCAAGGTCTTTCCAAAGTATTTGAATATTATTTATGATTTTAATTTGCCTATCTGTCTGTCTCTCTCTGTTAGTCCTATGTATCTGCGATTCCTTTTGTGCTTTAAAAAAAAAAAAAAAAATGGATGTATATGAAAATATTTTCTTTTGATGTTGACTGCAAGTTGGCATTAATGTGTGCTACATCTACAGTTCTTTTACAGAGTAACACAAAATAATTAAGATACATTAACAGCAATGGTGAAAATCTTGAAATATATTTTAATGACATTATACTTTTAAACAGTCACCAAAATTTGTGTTATGTGTTTAAGGAATTTTGTAACATGTTTCCCTTTGAATTTGGTATGTACAGCACTATACTTTTTTATACAGGAAATATATTTATTTTTATATATATTTATTTTTTTCCATGCAGAAAATGGGGATGCTGTTTAAAACTGCAGAAAAACTGGAAAATATAACAATAAATATGAATTTGATCTTCAGAAAAAATGTTTTTTGAAATAGTAAATATTAATATTTTTTTTAATAAAAGATATTACAACCAGAAAAATACTGCAAAATCTTTGTGTGTGTGTAATACAATAGGAGATTATAGCCAGTTGCAATTTCAAAATGCAGAAAAATGGAGCCCTTCCTCTTCATCTGCTTGAAAAACCCAATTATCAAAAAATGAAAAAATCTGAGTTTGAGGTGCATTCAGAACTGTCTTCATCTATTCCTTGTCCAAATTTGCAGATCTCTATGTGTGGTAGATTTCCCTAGCCATCACCAACAAATAGATGCATACATGCAGACAAGCCTCTTTTTTAGGGTTCTGTACTTAAAAAGTATAAGATCACTCCTGAGTCTGTCTGTCCATACTACGGGACATGGACAGTTATAAAGCCTTCTTATCCACTTATTTTCTGATTATTAGTCTTTCACAAATATGTTTAGGAAAAATTTAGGAGGCTAATTAAATTATTGAAAAAAATCAATTTTCTTTTTGTATACTGTGCAGGGTATCACGTGAAAGATCTCGTGATACCAAACTCAAAAATATATTTGTTTTAATTTTATATATTTTTTCAGAGATATCGTTGAAAATGCACTGTAAAAATGTGTTCCTCTACCTCTATTTCCGAATCTACTGAAACTAAAATTACCGTACTTAAAAAGTAAAAACGGAACCATTATAAGATCACTCCTGTGTCTGTCCGTCCGTCTGCCAGTCACAGCCCTTTTTCTCGTAAACTGTGGGACGTGGAAAGTTCAAACTTGGGAAAGTTAGCCTTTTTACTCACATGTTTTCAGATTATTAACCATTCACAAATATGTTTAGGAAAAATTTAGGGGGCTAATTAAGTTACTTGAAAAAAGAAAGTTTTCTTTTTGTATATCGTGTGAAAGATTGCGTGACATCAAACTCAAAAATATATTTGTTTCAATTATAGATATTATATTTTCAGAGATATCGTCGAAAGTATACTGGAACAATGTGTCCCCCCCCCCCCCTTCCTCCTGTTTCCAAATCTACGGAAACTAAAATGATGAAAAAATTAGGGTTAGTAGTAGTTTATTAATAAATAGTAATTAATAATTTAATTGAGTGTGAGTAATACTCGCACCTGACCGATTTATTTTAATAACATAGATGGGTCAGTCTATGGGTGGTTTTTACTTTAAGTATGTTCCAATGATGCTGTATGTTTTAATATGAATAAAATTTTAATATGCTATGTGGTGTTTAAAGCTTGTTTAGACTTTACATAGGACTGCATAAAAGAATTCCAATATATCACCATAGATTAGCTGTTGGTGATCTGGTTTGTATGTTCAAATTAAGTTATGCTTATTCAAATTCAAATTAATTTTTAAATGCTACTTATATCATGACTATTTAAACTATTTAACAGTTTTTACAAATGAGGTATTGTTTGCTTTTTCTAAACAATGGAAGAAAAGTTTTCTATGAAATGTACAAAAAAATTTAAAATAGATATCTACCAATCAATGAATTTTGTGTAATTTTTTGTTTAAAAGGGAATTTTTGTTGGTAATTAGTAAATGGTACACTAAATTATCACAGTAAGGAATTCAGGTGATGTCCTGGGGGTAAAAGTGCCACCAGAATCTTTCAAATTTCCTAATTAATGACTTTCAACACAACATTCTCTCCTGAAGCTACAGAATGTAGCTCTTGGAATATAAAAATCTCCATTGGGAGGAAAAGGATTTGAATTCAACTATGAATTATAGATATTGTGTGGACTAAAGATGGAACATACTATTATCGTACTAATATTGCGAAGTTGCTATAAATTTATAAAAACTCATGCAATAGCTGTGTAAATGGTATTATGTTTGAGATTTTTTGTGAAGCCTTCTATAAGAAGTACAGATATTACATATATCATTTTCAGTAAAGGACATACTGCACTCTACTTCTATAATATATAAAATTTTGGACAAGTTTGAAAAAGTGTAATATAATTAAAATATATTTCAAAAAATGTATTATGCATTTCATTAAAATGTATTAAATGTATTGACCTGTTATATGTCTGAATTGTTTGTTCAGCTCTGAAAAGAGCTATAGATGTTATATGCATCATTTTGCTGTAATGCACCCTAATAACATATGATTTTCAATAATTTTGAAATAGTGTTATGCCATTAAAATGTATATAAATCAATTACCATTTATAGATAGTAATGTATCCTTATTATTTTGATTAGTAGTGTAAAAATATAATTATAAATGCTTAGATGTTGGATGCAATAGTGTTAAACACTGTTTTGGTATCAATTCATACTTCTGGTGTAGTGTAGGCAAGACCAAGAGAGAGAGAAGCATTCAGCTCGTATAACTAAAGTTTTTAAGTTGTGTCAAAACTAGTTAGTGCTATTATAGAAATCCTTCCAAAGCTTTTTTGATTTTCCACTCCTGATACTTTGTATTCCAAATCATGTTTATGTCATCTCCTACCTATAAGTTTAATTAAAATGACAGAGTAAGTAATCTCTCTATGTATAGCATGATAGAAAAACTGTATTATATCTGCTTGTACAATGTTCATTACATATCAGTTTTTCTAAATAAATTATTTTTTATTTCTTATATTTCTACCAAATGTGTTCAGTTAAAAAAAAAAATCAGTTTTCTGACATACATTTATGCCCTAAATAATGATGAAATAAATCTCTGATTATTATCACTTACATTAATTCTTACTTTTTAAACAAAAAGTGCTCTTTCCTCAAGAAAAAGTACTTATATTTGTAAGAAAGTATATTTCTAAACAGGACCAGGGGAGGGAGGGGGGGGGGAATTACATAAATCTACTCGCCACTGGCAAGATTTTCTGATGAGGTGAGTGAATTTTTAAGCAGTCTTTTAAATACTGCAGGCTATAAAAATATACCAAAAACTTTTATATATTTTTTATTTGTCTCCCATATCTTGTGTTTTTCCCAACTTATGCAATGTAAACATGGCATTAAGTTCTATCCTACGTTAAACTTTCTTCTGTTGCATATCTTCCTTAATTTTATATAAATGCTAATGTGACAATGCATTGTAGTCCTGAATTAATTTTGCAGTGCATAAATTTTGGTACAACAATCTTCGCCTGTACATTGTATCTTCCTGGCTGGTAAAAGTTTATGAAAATTCCCCACTCCTGAGCTATTATCTTTTAAAGGAGAAAAATCTGCAGCCAGATGTAGATATGGAACATAAGTTATGTTGACAAATTTTATTTAATGTCTCATTGTCTAATTCCCATCTGTTATCACTAGAAGTTTCATAATTGATTGATTGTTTATAAATTAGTATAAAGCTGTTAACATCAGCTTTATAGTAAAAAATACAGAAACAACTTTTTGAGTACTATAAACTTCTCAAAGCAAGAATATTGAGTTAACTGATGCTTTTTATTAATATATTCTGTTGTAAAAATTTTATGTTAACATCTAGCATTGGGAATTAATTTGCAAAGATTAACATATTTGGCCAAAGAATCTTTGAAAAGACTAATTTATATTGATCATATATAAAAATGCATTTAGTCGTCTCCATTTAAAGAATGGTAGACAACATTAACTAATTGTTAAAGTATTTTCATTATATTACTGTACAATATTATAAAAGTTTTAAAAAAATGAAGAAAATTTCTGTGCCTCCAAGCATTTTTTATATTTCTATGTATTATAATTGCATTTACAGAGTTATGTACATATCTTATAACGTGTTTCTCCAGAACATTAACTTTTTTTAATAGAATATTCCTAGAAAAATATCTGTTTATAAATCACAATGTTTGCCATCAGTTCCCATTCTGAAATATAGTAAGAATAATGATAAATAAGAATTAATTTATGTTAGTATTATCAGTGCTCACTTTGTTGTAATTTAACAATTTTTATATAACCACATAAATTTTATAGCACAGTTCCTATTCATTGCATTTTCAATATAGCAATGTGCTCTATTGCTTGCTTTGCTCAATCATTGAAGTCAGTTGACTTCCTAAACATGTTATTTCCTCTTAGAAGTAAAAAAAAAAAAAAAAAAAAAAAAAAAAAAAAAAAAAAAAGCTTAGTACATCATTTCAACATAAAGAAGTTAATGCAAAATCCACCCTTTTTCCAGTTTTAAGCATATGTTTGCCATAGCCAAAATGATAAAATGTTGTGAATGATAAATTGTTTTAGAATATTTTTTAAAATCTTCTCTTTTCAGATTATGATTATTTATTAGTAGCCTTAGAAATTGTAAAAAAAAAAAAATTAATTTCAATTAAATGGCATAATAAAAAACATTAACAAGCAACATTTCCCAGCTCAAAAAAGAAGTTCAAATCTGCATCAATAAGCTAATGAATTAGAATTATCCTGTTTTTTTTTTTTTTTTTTTTTTTTTTTTTGACAGAATATATTGGTTAAATTTCAAATAAAGCTGCTAAATTTAACAATGTAAAAAATGTTATTCATCACTACTTTTTAATTAACTTATGTTGATAGTTTGATTGAACCATAGTGAGTGATCATATTATTGGAGCCACCTTCAATAATTGATAGTTTCTCATTTTAGCAAGTTATAATTCAGTGAAAATTTACTTTTTTTTTTATTTCTAAGTGAAAGAATAATGCTTATTTATAAACATATAATGAGAAGCATTGTTGATGCCATAATTAGCCCTATATGAGTCCTATGAAGCTATTTTGTAGTAGTATCTCAAATACCACTTGAGTTATGTTGTTAATTTATGATTGTTTTTAGGATATTTTAGATTATTTAAGCATTTAAATGTTGATAAATAGCTTGTTTTAAGATGTATGTGTGAAGTAAAAATCTTTTAGTGCAACATATGTAGATTTTTTTTAAATCTTAAAAAGTGCATTTCTCCATGGATATGGTGCAAGTTCTCTCTCCAGGGAAATCGTAAGTAGTTAAAATGCATTTTACAAATACTGAATGTTTCAGAGAAGGCATTATCAATTCTTTTAAAATTTTTAAAGCTGTATTTTTTTAGGTGTTTCTTATCTATTTGTTACCTTATTGTAACAATAAGTAATTTTCGAAATTCTCCCCACCTCCAAAAATTCTGTTCTCCCCCTTTGCCCCCCAGCACACAATATTTTAAAAGTAGATTAAATATATATATATGTGCCCTATTTGTTACTTTGTAGCAACATTAAATAATCAATCACCTAAATCTTCCTTATAGAAAGGGGGGGGGGATGTCTAGGAGTGGGGGAACAAAAATTTGTAGTTTGGCTGTTGTTACCCCTGATTAAGGGCACATAACATTTGCTTAAAACTGAAAAATATACATATATAAAGCTTTATTAAATATATATATATATATATATATATATATATATATATATATATATATATATATATATATATAAACATTGTTATTCTGAATTGTTGACAAACTCTTTTAGAAGTTATAATTTCCCATGTGTTATTACGTATAAGTAGCACATTAAAATAGGGGGGTAGGGCTAAAGATAATTTTCTCCTTCTGCCAAACAGTTGTACTCTCCCCCCCCCCCCCCCCACCCCCCTCCTCCACTATTTACAAATGTTGGTAGGAAGGATTCTAAAGGAAAATAATAATAATAATAATTTCTTTTAAGATAGTTTTCTTATAATTGATGCAAAAATAAATAAACTAACTATTTTAATCAACAAAAAGCTTTTGTAAGTTATCTTTGTTCTTTTTTAACAATAGATTTTTTATGCATTTAAAAAAAAAAATCATTTAAATATTCAGTGAAAATCTTTTTTTTTTTTTTCTGTATTTGAATTAAGCATTTGAGATAAGAAAAAAAAATTATAGGTAAATTTATTTCAATTTGAGAAAAGCTGTTATTAAACAACTAGGGCACAAGTTGTGGAAATATAAATCTCACAATAAAATTATTTGAAAAAAAAGTCCCAAAGTATATTATTTAAATTATGCCATTACCTTTTAACTCTTTAAGAGATAAAATACAGATAATCATAACATGTGTGATAGATATTCTCTTTAATTTATCTTGTGTACTGTGCTTTAAATGTCTTTTAAAATAGACTTGCTCAAAAGGGTTACTCCTATTTCACCAGATGTGGTTAAATAGTAATGTTAAATGTTTTCAGTTTCAGTTAAAAAACTAGAGAAGTTTTAATATTTTTTGTGAAATAATTCTAAATACAATTAATTGCAGCAGCAACGAGTTCTCCTACATCAGTTGTGCCTTTTCTGTGTAAACTGTTTGGTCAGTTAAACTATTTACTTGCATTGTGCTTTATAAGCATAATATAATGCACAGATTATTGAGTATTGAAGTGATTATTAACATATCAAGAGAATTTTAAATCTATATTATTATTCATCCAGTATCAGACTTTTTTATTATTGTGGTGAGTTGAGGGTATTCTTGAGTGAGTGCACTCAAAATTTGCATATATTTTCCCTCCTTAATTTTAAATTAATAAAAAAATATTTTTAAAAGTATGTATGCGGGTATGATATTTTATTATTTGGTTAAATTTTGTTTGAAAGGTAATTTGTAAGAGCAACTAAGCATATTTTTTTTCATAATGTTTTTCCCCAAAAATAAGACAGGTTTATATTAATTTTTGCTTCAAAATATGCATTACAGCTTATTTTCAGGTGAAGTCTTATTCTTTTTTTTATGTGCATTAATTTACATTCATTCATTTATAACAATCAACACTACATCAAAATGATACAAATTTCCCTGGCAATGAGACTAAAGCCTAAGGCTTCTTAATGATTTATTTTCCCTACTATAAAACAATGGGGTCCCAATCACAGAAAGGCAGAGTGCTTCTGTCACAAAAAACAATGTCATATTTAAAAGAAAACACATATCTTCATTAATTCAACTTTAACATTTTAATACAATTGAGAAAAATGATGTAATTTATAATATTTTATTCTACTAGTACTGAGATTGGAGCTCTAATCTCAGAACAGTGAAAGGTTGCCCATGAAAATGATGTCATGTTTAAAGAAAACATGGATATTCATTTCAAAACTTAGGCAAAAAGGGAATCTTTTGCTTTTTTATTTATGCTGATACTTATAAAAAAAAATTAAAAGTGTATTTTAAAATTATTACTAAATGCACAATTTAAATGCCTCCTCATGAATATGTGCATTTTAAATATCAGGATGATATTAATAAAGTGAGACTGGATTATTTTTGGAGTAAGGCTTATTTCTGGGTTAGGGCTTATATTGCTAGCATCCCCAAAAATCATGCTATGGCTTAGTTTTTGTTAGTTCTCATTTTTGGGAAAACAATTTGTAGTTTAAATAAAACTATTTTTAAATATTTAACTGACAAGCTAAGATTTTTTTCGAAGGGGACGGGAGGGGGTAAGAGCCAGCACAATTAAAATCTATACATATTGTATTTTAGTTATTGCTATAATAAGACTAAATATTTGGAAAGATGTTTTAACATGTTGACTGCATAGGACGCAGATTCGCATCTAGTCATTCATTAGTGGGTTGTGGTGGACTTAGACTCGCATATTGTCCGGACTTGCATACATTGCATAAGTTTAGTTACAGCATTCACACTGAGCATAAGAAATTTTGTCTGCATATAAATAAAGCATCCTGCTTGCCGAGTTTGTCAGCATATAAATAAAGCATCTTGCTTGCCGAGTTTGTCACAGTTTGTTTTTTTGTGAGATTAAAACAGAAAAAATGTATGCCTAGAGGGATGTCAGAATTATTCGAAAATGGCAGCTATAGCCTCTCTTTTCCCTATTGGACTGTTGTTCAAAAAAATATAATAACATATCACTGTCTCCTCCACTGGCAAAATTCTAACTGCTAAGAACAATGACAAGAAAGTTAGGTTTTTGAAATTTGCTAATTCTTGAAATACTTGCTGTAATGTATTGTATGTCAGCTTAAATTGTAGATATAAATAAAGACACCCAGTACATGACTTTTGCTAAAACAAATTTTATCTTTTAATAAAATTTTACTTAACAGCACAAGAAAGTCCACCCCACCCCTAACAATCCACTGTTGTGATTCTCAGTTTGGATCAACAATATCAAATTATTTATTTTTTAAAGTTGTTTTTAAATCTGTATCTTATTTAATTATGTTATTTCCCTGTATTTAAAATTTTATGTTTTCTTTGAACAGTTTTTCATTTCTAAAATATTTTATATTAAGTTTTCTGTAATTTTGAACACTATTGTCACATTTCAATAATACTGTGTTTCTATTTTTTTAATAATGGTGTTTAAGTTGTAGACAATTATTAAATATTTTTATTGATTTTAAGTTTATAATGAATTATATTGAGTTTCTGTTGCTCTCCGTTTATTTTTTATTCTTGTCATATTAAATATGTTATTCTAAACATTATTATGATTAAAAAATTGGTCAAGTATTTTGTTCTTATAGTTTAGTGAAATATTTAATTTCATATCTTGATCGTTCTAGAATTAATAACCAGGAATTCTGAATTAATAACTTTAGGATGGTTTTACAGTTTCAACAATATCAACACCAACAAAAAAAGGTTTTACTCTTCTCAAGATAAAGTTTTTCTAGCTTGAAAATTGTGTTGGGATTATAGATTAAAACTCTAATTTTAAGAATGGATGTTTTTTTTAAAAATCCATATCTCCATATAAAGAAGAAGGAGCACCTCCCTTTTAACATCTTAACTTATTTTATTTTCTGTACATCTTTAAACAGCCTCCAAAAATTATATCAGAATAGTTTTATGAAACATGTATGGTTTTTTCGTTATATCTAATATGTCTTTTAACATAACATAAAATAAAATAATAATAATAAAATTCTATATTAAGTGACAAATTATATGACAACCTGAAACATATAAAACAAATAGGTAATTTTAATGTCAGTGTAATACTAAATAGCTAAATAACTGCAGAAGATAGATTAAAATTTAATAGTAATGCATAAATATTCAAGTACAAGAAACCAATGTGTTTATATCTTTTTTACAATTTGGAATTTATTAGCTTCAGATTTCATGGTTGCTCATTTGTACAGATTCTGCAGCCATTCTGAAGTTTCAATGATTTTTTTTTCACTGTATTTTAAACCACAGTTTAAAGTTGGAATTCAAATTGTTTTTCTATTAGAAATCTTGAGGCATCATATGTTTGACTTCATGCCACATATATTTATTACAAGATTAAAACTTCTTTTCTACATATTTGCTAGAATTGCAGTTATATCTTTCTTGAAAATTATGTATCTGATAATTTTATGTTGGAATAAATGTGCAATTATTTAGGTTTTTTAATTGTTATTCTAATTATAAGTTGTTTTCCTTTTAATAATTCTGGAAGGTTTGAACTTTAATCTCTGGGTTTTTTAATTTTATTATTATATTGTATTGTTATTATTTTACCTGAGACTTCCAGGAAATTTTATGTAGAGATGCATTTGTTTTATTTTGCCTGAGACTGCCAGGAAATTTTATGTAGTTTGTTTTATTTTGCTGTTCTTTTACTATTGATATTTTAATGTTTGTTTGGAAAAAATAATTATCTTATCAATTATTTTGGTAATAAATATATATTTTGTATGACATAATCTGAACATGCCTCTCCATTTATTAAAATTATTATTATTAATTTTTTTTCTTTTTTGTTGAAGAGTGTGTAATCAAGATAGTATTTTACTTATGTATTCTTTTTTTAACATGCTGTTGTGTAAGTTTTGCATAAAATTAAACACAAGTATGTTCTAGAATACTGAAAATAATAAAACATAATGCATTTTTGTTATGGTGAACAGTATTCTAGTCACATATTTTATTCTTTGTTTTATAGGCTTTAAAAGTGTGCAGAAAACTAAATCTCTTGTTAAGAGTATAAACTAAAGGATGCTTTTTATTGTCAATCTCCCTTGAATTTTCTTATGTAAATATGCATGTAAATATACATATTACTCTTTCTTTTTTGTAATACGGGTAATTTATTCAAGAAAAATGAACTTCCAGTATTCATTGTTCATTGTTTTAAAAAATTATAATTACCTTTTTACCTTAAAATAAAATATATCTACTGAATAATTCAAAGATCTGTTAGTGTGATTTTTGAAGTGTTATGCAAAACTTTGATCATTCATTGTTTATAAAAAACAAGTTTTTTTTTTCCTCCTATTCCTCTGTTTTTATTTTAATCAAAAATTTTCCAACAATCATGATGTTTCAGTGAGTGCATGTGTGTTAATTCTTTGAGCTTTTTATTTTCAAAAAATGTTTCAATTAATGTTGAGTTTTATAACTTTCTGTCTCCAGGGGTAGGTTTCTTTAGGTATTATGAGTTTCACAATCCTGGACACCCGAGCAATCCTTCTCCTTATTCTATTTTCTCTTCTGTTAAACTATTTTTCACTTTCTTCTTGTCTATTCTTTCTTCTTTGTTTCACTCTCATTTTGGTTTTCTCTTCGGACATGAAGGCAATTCTCCATAAGCCACTATAGCACGGTTTACAATTACACTCAAATCCAGTTTTCAATCTGCTTTGGTACCATCCTTTTGACACTGTTTACAACTTACGAGCCGGTTTGGAAGGGAATTCAGCCTAGGTCATTTTTTGGGGAGAAATAATACCTGCAAGTATCTAGGTCAGTAATCTGGTTTTAACCCATGATTCCTTTCATTAAACAAATTCTCAGTGCAGTGCTTGCTGGAATTGCTTTTGTATTTCAATGGTGTGTTAGAGTTTTAGTGATTAATTTTAAGGGTTACTTTTTTTCATAATTTTTGTTAAGGCTACAACAAGAATAAAGAGAGTTCTTTGGTCATGCGATGAAATTATAATGTTATTAAACTTATGTAGAGATGAGGAAATTCGGAATCAATTTGATGGCACAATCCAATTACCTTTCAAATTCCAGAATAATTGAACAGCTTTTATTTTATTTTATCATAATTATTTATATTATTATTAACCAATGAAGCGTTCATCAGAAGAAAAAAATCTAATGTGTGTGATTAGTTGAAATGAAATAGGAAGCATGATAAAAATGAAAAGTTGGCAGTCAGTTAGTAACAGTAAAATTTTTTACCTTTTAAGAACATCCGAGTTAATGTTTTCGACATATTATACCCCCAGCAATATAAACTATCAATCTGTATTTCTTTCACATATCTTTTTTTCTTACTTTCTATTTGCAAAAGTGATTTTTTTCAATGATTTCTGAAAGGAATTCTTGTAAAGTGCATTATTAAAGCTCTTGAGTTTTTCACTTTTGTTTAATAAAGCAATACTTTTCTTTCAATCTAATTAGACAGGAAACTGAAAAGTAAATGATGAACTTAATTTGAGAAGTCAACATTGCTAAAACACTTAATATTCATCAGATTTATAATAAAAGTGGTGTCTTCTCGATAAATGTAAAATTAGGCAGCATTGTAGTTAGAGTAAATTTAGACACTGTAAATCCTTTGTTTTATGAGTCTAGTCAGTTATCAGGGATCGATCCAGGCAAAATTTGTGGCCTATTTAGGCTTCCCTTCACAAAAATCCATTTAATAAAACAGGCCTCTTCACAAATTTCCTTTTAATAAAGTAGTCCTTTTCACAAAATTTGGTTCCATAAAAACATATTCTTCATTAATTATTTTCATTTTGTTGGGTTTTAAAATGTGTCATTTGCAAACAAAACAAGTTCACCAGAAAGGAAAACTTTAGAAGAAGGTCTTAAAGAAGTTATTATTAATAAATGCTTAGTTTAAATTTGAGTAACTCATTTCATCTGTCGTTGTAAAATTTTCACAAAAATAACCTTTACTTTTCACAAAATGGGTCCCAAGAAAAAAAAAAAAAAAAAAAAAAAAAAAAAAAACCTGCATTGACCCATGGTTATATTGCCTAGCATTTTCCAAAAATTAAAAATCAATTGTATATTGTTGGGTCTGTGGTTAGGTACTTGTTAAAAATTTATACTAGTTGCTGAAGATGTGTGCAAGTGTCATTAATGAATGCCAAGTAATTCAACAATAGTTTATTCAGTGAAAAAATGAGCATGAGTTAGTGAAAAGTTCTTGATCAAAAGTAGTAAAAACAACAAAAGTCATATTACCATCAAAGGTGGTAAACTCACTCAACATAACTCTGCAGAACATGAAGACAATACATAAGTGAATGGCTAGTCTCATTTTAAATGAAGTATTACACAGACTCAAATTCAATAGACTAGATTTCATCAAGAGATGTCCAAGAGCTGGACCAGCCAGGCTCATAATTTTTCACAACACCTTTAACTGAGAGTACCTGTGGTCACATTTCTAGTCATCTGCCACTGTGTCTGAAGTCAAAGACACAAGAACTTAAATACTGCTGAAAGTAAGGTCAAATATGCAGTTAAAAATAACTATGCAAATATTTGATACTGTAAGGCAGTGAAAAAAATTAACTGGAAAAATGACTCACATGAAATGATTTTTCCTGCAACATGTCAATCCAACCATGAGTACCAACCAACCACTTTCACAATGTAAACACAGTCATATATGATGTGGCAAGTTGTTAATGCAAGTACAAACTCAGTACCTTATAAAAATAAATTTCTTTGTTGCATATTAAGTAAGTAATTTATATTTTTAAACATATACATTAACTATTTAAATACCCATAACAATTTAAACACTTAGAAAAATATAAACAAGTTAACTATACTTGCTATTAGGATACTTAGTGTTAATGGTTGAGCAGAGACACTGAGAAAACTAAATGGGAAAACAATTGAAACACTTTATAACATTATTTTACTTTAATTTAACATAACTTATAAATGTATTTAATAAACCTTAAACCAACAAATGCCCCCTTTTCCCAGAGTCTCTAGCTCAGCCAAATAACAATTTACAATAAAAGAAAAACCTTTTACTTGGCAAAGCCTTTGTAAACATATCAGCTACATTTGCTTTACCTGAAACAAATTTAAACTTAAACTTTTTAAAATTTTCTCTGACAAAATAAAATCTTGTATCTATGTACTTAGTTCCATTATTCTGTACACAGTTTTTAGAAAAACATATTGCACTCTGACTGTCACAATATACATCAGGTTTACTAAAGTTTAAATCAAGAAATGACATGCAATTTCTAATTCTCAAAATCCACTTAAGTTCTGTAATGGAATCCGATAATGCAACGTATTCAGCTTCCATACTCGACAATGCAATGCATTTCTGTTTACCTGAACTCCATATTATTGGTAACTGATCTATGAAAATGACATGACCACTAATAGACTTTCTGTCTATTATATCTGACGCCCAACTAGCATCAGTATACACAGTTAAATTGCTGTCAGAGCTTCTAGAAAGATTTATTGCAAAGTCACTTGTATAAAAAACATATTGTAAAACCTGACATAAATTTTTCCAATGGGACCATGAAGGATTACTTTAAAATTGAGAAAGGGCTATTACTGAAAACAGAATGTCAAGTCTAGTTCTAGATGCAAGAAATAAAAGACTTCCTATCAATTCCCTATATTTAATATTCTTGGCTTCTTCACCCTCAAAGGTCTTGTTTAGGACAACACCTGGTGTAAGTGGCAATTTACACTTTATTCTGGGAATTTCTCTGAATGTTTCACTTAACTTTTTAATATACCTTTTTTATGCATATGAACTTCATTGTTAATTTCTTCAAATTCCACTCCTAAGAAGTTTTTAATTTTACCCAAGACTTTAATTTCAAACTTTGTTTTAATCAGATCAATTACTATTTTTAATCTATTTTTATTTTTAGCAAATATGGCCAAATCAGCAACATATACTAATATTATAACTTCAGACTTATAAGTATAGATGCAGTTACAATCAATTTTATCAAATGTATCATCTAGTTCAACATACCACTCACGCCCGGCTTGATGTAAGCCATATAAAGCTCTCTTTAGCTTCATTACATAACTTTCTCTTCCTTTTTCAATAAAACCCTCAGGTTGGTCTATGTAGATTTCCTCTTTCAATTTAGCATATAAATAAGCACATTTAATATCCAAGTGTTGATGTTCCCAACCTTTTATCATAACCAACATCACAAAGAAAAATCTGACCAATGAAAAAGATATAACTGGAGAGAAAGTTTCGAAGTAATCCACACCTTCAACTTGCCTGAATACCTTTGCCATGCATCTAGCTTTAAAACTTTTTATTTTCTCATCTTCATCTTTTTTAATGGCATAAACCCATCTACTACCCAATACTTTTACTTTTTCAGGCCTGGGTACTAAGTCATATACTTCTCTTTCTTGAAGGGTGCCTAATTCATTTTTCATGGCTTCCAACCAATTATCTTTTTCAGGCAATTTTTGGGACTTTTTATAGGAAGATGGGGTCTTTACCTCTACACAACATGCCTCTAATTCTGAATCCCCCCCCCCCCCTCACTATCATCTGCACTTTAAGTTAATTCTTTATTTTTATCTTCAGATTTAAAATTAAATTCATTTGGATTATAAGTTAACCGATTTTCTTTGCAATATTTTTCAACCTCAATTTGACTCCTCCCTTTTGGGGGTAATAATACACATCTATTCTACCAGCACTTTTTCCTGTTCTTCTTTCTACCTCTACTCTTTCCCAGTTTGTAACAAACAGATGATGTGGGAGGTATATCCTTAGATTCTGAAATGTCCTCAGGAAAATTTTCAAAAATTTTTACATTTACCAAATTTTTACTTTCTTTGTTATATGACTTAAAATAAGGGTTTTCCTCATTAATTCTGACATGTTTGGTGTCATCAACTATAGTAGTTCCGGGGTACCAAATTCTATAGCCCAAAGTAGCTGAGGCGTATCCTACCATAACCCCCTTTTTGGCTCTTTTCTCCAACTTATTTCTATATCTACTGGGAATGTTAACGAATGCTGTGCTTCCAATAACTTTAAGATGTCTTACTGAAAAAGGTTTACCTCTCCAAACATTAAGTGGGGCTTTTCCTTTCAGCTTACTATGAGGGAATCTATTTTTCAAATAATTCTGAGTACTGACCAATTCTGCCCATAATTCCTGGGGTAAATTTCCTTGCTCTATCAATGATCTTACACCTTCCAAAAGAGTTCTATTATAGCGTTCAGCCACCCCGTTCATCTGCGGCGAATATGCATTCGTCATTTCACGCTTTATACCTACCCCTCTCAAGTAATTTTCAAATTCATTTGAAAGAAATTCTCCCCCTCTGTCAGTTTTGATTCTCTTAATCTTTTCACCCATTTGTCTTTCCACAAAAACTTTAAAATTTCTGAATGCTTGGCTTTTATGACTTAGAAAGTATATAAAAGAGTATCTAGAAAAATCATCTATAATTGTTGTAAAGTATCTGGCACCACCTAGAGAATTAACCGGAGCAGGGCCCCAAATGTCCATATGACAGAGTTCAAGTATGTTGGAAGTATTTATATCTCTTTCTTGAAAACTTACTCGCTTACTTTTTGAAAAATTACAGGTTTCACATTCATTCATTTTACCAGAGACTTTTTCTATACCATAAGCATTTCCTGACCTGGCAAATTCTAGTAAAGACTTGCTGTTTAAGTGCCCAAAACGTAAATGCCAATTTTTTACATTATTTTTAGCAATATGTGCCCCCAAAACTTCACCTTTTCCACAATTTGCATTTATTGAATAAAATTTGTTTTTCAGTGGAACTCTTAACATCTCCCCATTAGTATCAGAAATTTTTGCTTCGTCACCCGTAAAATTTACATTTAAACCTTCGATACATAGACATCTTACTGAAATTAAATTTTGACACATTTCTGGAGCATAATACACATTTTTCAATACAAGATTAACAGGAACAGTACCTGAATTAATAATCAAATTTACGTTACCAATGCCAGCAATCCTCGTGTTACCCTTAGTGATAATTGCCTGGCTTTTGAATTCACGAAAGTCTTTAAACACTGTCTTTTCTTTACAAAAATGGTCTGTTGCTGCTGAGTCAATGACAAACTCCAAGTTTAAATTTTCGCTCATCATTGCAGCGGCAAAATGGGCTTGACTGAAGTTACGGCTGCTTTTCTGTTTGTTCCATGAACAACTTTGGGATCTGGAATTTAATCTACAGAACTTTTTCAGATATCCAGGCTTTCCACAAGAATAACACCGTCTCTGTTTTTCTCTATGTATGGATAAAAGAGCTTGGTTTCTAGGAATCACAGTAGACTTTGACTTTTGCCGATCATATTCTGCAAGTAGTTGCTTTTGGACCTCGCTCACTGTAAAATCAGCATCCGGCAGGCGATATAACTGTATAACTAAACTTTCATAGCTTTCAGGGAGATGCTCTAGGATTTGGTATGCAACTTCATCAGGTGGGGTTTCTTTACCAGCTGACTATAAGTCCTTTGAACCCTCCAATACTCTGTTAATGTAGGTTGCCATGGAATCCATTTCATTATATTTTATATTCATAAATTTTCTTCTCAATGCTGCAATTCTAGCATGACTACAAGGTTCAAAAGTGTTCTTTAGTAACATCCAGACTTCTGATGGTGTTTTGTCATCATATATAATACTTTTCAAGTTTTCCTCAATACTTAAACACAAAATGGCTAATGCTTTGCTTTCCTTTACCTTATCCACTACAACAGCCTCCTTGGGAGCTTCATTCATCACTTTGTCAGAAATAAAATCACTTAAGTTCTGACTTATCAAAAACAAATTCACTTTGAATTTCCATGACTTGAAGTTCTCTCTGTTTAGCTTAGGAAACGAGAATGAGGAATAACTTATTTCACCAGTGGCAGCCATTTTTATCTTATAAAGCAGAGCTCATCCAACCACGCTCTGCTACCAGCTGTTGGGTCCGTGGTTAGATACTTGTTAAAAATGTATACTAGTTGCTGAAGATGTGTGCAAGTGTCATTAATGGATGCCAAGTAATTCAACAATAGTTTATTCAGTGAAAAAATGAACATGAGTTAGTGAAAAGTTCTTGATCAAAAGTTAGTAAAAACAACATATCATTATATACATCATATTACCATCAAAGGTGGCAAACTCACTCAACATAGCTCTGCAGAACATGAAGGCAATACATAAGTGGATGGCTAGTCTCATTTTAAATGAAGTATTACACAGACTCAAATTCAATAGACTAGATTTCATCAAGAGATGTCCAAGAGCTGGACCAGCCAGGCT
Source organism: Maratus michaelseni (assembly GCA_963931845.1). Classification (NCBI taxonomy): domain Eukaryota; kingdom Metazoa; phylum Arthropoda; class Arachnida; order Araneae; family Salticidae; genus Maratus; species Maratus michaelseni. The sequence continues at coordinate 240,274,463 of OZ007586.1, read as the reverse complement.
CATAATTTTTCACAACACTTTTAACTGAGAGTACCTGTGCTCACATTTCTAGTCATTTGCCACTGTGTCAGAAGTCAAAGACACAAGAGCTTAAATACTGCTGAAAGTAAGGTCAAATATGCAGTTAAAAATAACTATGCAAATATTTGATACTGTAAGGCAGTGAAAAAAATTAACTGGAAAAATGACTCACATGAAATGATTTTTCCTGCAACATGTCAATCCAACCATGAGAACCAACCAACCACTTTCACAATGTAAACACAGTCATATGTGATGTGGCAAGTTGTTAATGCAAGTACAAACTCAGTACCTTATAAAAATAAATTTCTTTGTTGCATATTAAGTAAGTAATTTATATTTTTAAACATATACATTAACAATTTAAACACTTAGAAAAATATAAACAAGTTAACTATACTTGTTATTAGGATACTTAGTGTTAATGGTTGAGCAGAGACTTTGGGAAAACAATTGAAACACTTTATAACATTATTTTACTTTAATTTAACATAACTTATAAATATATTTAATAAACCTTAAACCAACATATATCACATTCATAGGCAAAAGGCATTTGTATAATTGTTTGTAATCAGAGTTACAATATCTGAATTTTTTTCAGATGAAGAGATGGAAATGATATTGTAATTGTACAAAACCATGTATGATTGCCAAATAGTAGAGATAGCATGTATCCACATAAAATTTTTTTGATAAACATTAAAAAAGAACGTAATTTGTTTGTTTTTTTACATAATTTTCTTCTACAAGATGATGAAAACAAGTGGATTTCTCATATTGTTAATAACAAGCATTTCACTTGCAAAAAAAAAAAAAAAAATAAAGACAGTTCTAAAAATACAAAATACTACTTTCTGACAATTTTTCAAAGTTATTTTTATTCTGAGACATATGGAATTGGCTAGAGAAACTACAAAATCTAATAACGTTTTCCATTTTTTAATAAAGACAAAGCATCTTTAACATAATGCGGTCAAGTTTAATGTTTTCAGCATATTTTTGGGTAATAGTTTGCAAAAGGTTATCATGAGACATAAGATGCTTATAACTCCAGATGTAATACATTTATTGAAAAAAAAAAAAAAAAAACTATTCGATTTTAAATATCTTCAATAGTTTTGCCTGAAGATTTCATGCTTTCACATTTAAAAATGACACTGCGAATGTGTCAGAAAGTTTTTTGCTTATGAGAGGAAAATATATATATTTATTTATTTATTCTTTAGAACTGCTCTAAAGCCACTACCTAATATTTATATGGCAATTGTATATCAGTCAGAAAATCCTCTTGCCCTGTTTGCCATATGTACATTAAAAGAAAAAAAATGGATTTTTTAAGAGTTGTTTATAAGTACGAGAGATAGATGTGGATAAGAATACAATCTTTTTTTCCTCCAAAGATAAAAAAATACATTTTAGCCTTGTTGGGACTACTTATAAACGTACGGACCCTTATGGTTGGTCCTGATTCCAATAGATTACAATCCAATAGCTTGAAAAATCCATGACAATAAAGTTTGCAATGTATTTTTGTCAAAATTTTCATTCAAGAAATACACCCTACTATACATGATAATCAAAACTTAACTGAAAGTATGTAAGTAGTTCTACTAGACAGTTGATATTTAGCTTAAAAATTAAATTAGAATCAAAATTTAAAAATAAAATAAAAATAAAAGCAAAATTAGTTAAGTTTACCAAACTTTAAAATTTATATTCGAAGAAATTGCTAAATTCTTCTAAACCTATTTTGAATCAGAAAATTTTATGCATGTAGACAAAAAAAAAGTTGAAATTACTGAAAATTATTTTGTTACTTTTCATAGCCATGTATGATTGTTAGATAGTAAATAGCGTGGATAAAATGCAGAAGTTATGTAGAAAACATTAAAATGTAATTTTCTTTCTCAGGATGTTCAAAACAAACAGATTTAGGTAATTTTAATTAAATTGTTTCTCTCAAAATAAAATATTATTTATTTCATTATAACGAACAAATATTTCTAGACTCTTGAAAACTAATAATTAAAATTTGAAGTTTTATTTAGAATATTAAAAATTATATTATGATTATTAATAAAAAGCGATCAGCTATTTTGATTCTCTGAAAAAGAAGAAACAAGAGTTATGCACGAAAACACTTGCAAACGACTTCTATTTGTGTTTACACCAGAAGTTTGTGCAACATTTCACTAATCAGCTAATCATAATTCTGAAGAAAAAATGCATAGCTTCTGGATTTTTGAAAAGGTTTGACTTTATGCTTGCATTTGTAAATGGGGGCAAAATGAAAGCAGGTACGACTGCGGCGTATCACCCCTTCATGAAAAGCCAGTTTGATTGTGAGTGGACTTGTAAATGATGCTTATTATTCTATCTAGATATAGACAGACAGAGCAATATTATATATTAGATAATAATTCTCCATAAGTTGATACTGGAGGATTGTAAATTGCCCATATGAAAATCCTGGTGGTTAGAGAAGCTAACACATTGCTTTAGTCTCTGCTTCAGATAAACAGGCGGTGCTTATTAACCCATTGAGGACGAGCGATTAATATACGTGCTGCGTGTGCGTAAGATGCTCAGAATGCATGATTTTTCTCACCAGTTATTTTTTATTGTAAACAATGCCTTATCAAATCAGCACATTTCTGTGATTCAATTAGGAGAAACTTTCTGTACACAAAAATCAGTAGCAAATGATTAAAAATTCTGTAAAAGACGCTCGTCCCCAAGGGGTTAAAGCATCAATTGGTTGGTCAAACTTTATCATTGTCTAAACAAGAAACAAGTAACCACTGACTAAACATTTTTTTAAAAATGGCGACTGACATAGGAGTGTCTCATGCATATATGGACTCTGGTTAATACTGATGTGTGAATGTGCATCCACTTGTTGGGCTCAGTAGTGGGTGATGTAACCAAGGTCTGAATTTAATTTTTTCTTCTACCGTGGATGTTGATGCTTTGTTTCCTCCCAAGCAGCAGTAAATTGTGCATTTACATACTTTTTTATTCTTAAACATACATATAATGTTTCTAATAGTTAATACAGAACACATCAACTTTTGTCATTGTTAAAACATTTTACTCTGTTTAGGAGACACTCAACGACTCAAAGAATTGCAATTATGTGATTTACTGGTGGAAATTTTAATGATCACTAGTGCTATTAATGTGCTCTACTATACGATCCTTTTTAGGGTTCCGTATTTAATAAGTAAAGACGGAACCATTATTAGATCACTCCTGTTCGTCTGTCACCACCCTTTTTCTTGTAAACTATGGGACGTGGAAAGTTCAAACTTGGGAAAGTTATAAAGCTTTTTTATCCACATATTTTCAGATTATTAGTGATTCACAAATATGTTTAGGGAAAATTTAGGGGGCTAATTAAATTACTTGGAAAAAAAAAAGTTTTCATTTTGTGTATCATGTTGGGTATTGTAAGAAAGATCTCGTAATATCAAACTCAAAAATATACTTGTTTTAATTTTAGGTATTATATTTTCAAAGATATCATCAAAAATGCACTGCAAAAATTTGTTCCCTCCCCACCCCACCCCCTCTATTTTCGAATCTACTGAAACTAAAATTATGAAAAAGTTAGAGGTAGTAGTAGTTTATTTAAACCTTGCAGGAAAACTATAGCAATTTTCCTAGGTAACGTAGTTTTTCAGAAAAATGCATTTTTCTGTTACACACAAACTTTACTTTTCTGGTGCTCAGCAAGGGAGTTGACGGGCGATTGAGGTATCTATTGATGCAGAATCATCCAAGGATATTTGATAATGATTTTTGAAAAAAAATTGTCGGTAATTAGCTGAGATATTAAGTTACTAAAAAAAACTTTATATATCGTGTAGGGTATTGTTTGAAAGATCTTGTAACATCAAACTCAAAAATATATTTGTTTTAATTTTAGGTATTATATTTTCAGAGATATCATTGAAAGTATACTGGAAAAATATGTCCCCCTCCCCTTCTATTTCCGAATCTACTGAAGCTAAAGTTATTAAAAAATTAGGGGTAATAGAAGTTTATTAATTATTAAATAGTAATTAATACATTTACACTATGGAATCCTTTGAGTGCGAGTTATACTCGTACTTGACCGATTATGTTTTCATTCAAGTACATACTATCCTGAATGCAACCTGTGGTGTCATATTTGAACTTGATCTCTTGTACTCTAATAATGGAAGAAATCTTTGAAAATCTACTAGAAAATTCAAAATATTGCTAATATTTGGAGAAACACTATCCATCGAGATGGAAATGTGTTCATTACAAAGCACCTCATTTTCTCTTTGAATAGCCAAACTTTTCCCTGAAAAATAAGTCAAGGCAGCATATTTAAACTCTAATTTCCAGCCATTCATATCTAATCCTTTACATTGCTTTCAGTCCAATGAAAATAGTTCCTACTTCTGCTCCATTAACTCAGGTTGGACCTTCTAATTTCTTGTCATCATGCACTACAATAAAAATTATCCATACCATTATATCTATGTGTGCACCAAATAGAGGATATGTGTACAGTGACATCCATTTTATAGAAGCGTTTCCTCTTATTGATCCATTATCTTTGTACTGAAGTCAGCCATGATAGTAAATCTTGTATTAAAACTGATTGCTGTGCCAATTATAAAGGTAATCTCACAGCATATTCCTATTCTTGTCCAGACTAGATCTATGAAAAAGAAATCTTAGCTTAAAATGACTTGTAACCTTCCTTATCCGGAGACTTGCAATTCTGTTGAATCTCAAAACCTTCTGTGGATGTTTCATATTCTGGATATTCCAATCTTGCAGTCCACCTGTCATGTCAGTACTCAAATCCCTCCAATGACCTTCTTATTAAGTTTACTTGATTAAATGTTTAATAAGAGGCAAAAATTAATTATACATTTACATAGCATGGCGACAAATGCCAAGGAACACATCCAAGACAAGACAACATTGAGATCAGTGTTGTCAATTCATATATACTAAAAAGTGTGTTGCCAAAACAACAGCTATAATTATGACAACAGAATTCAAATTCTAATACTCCCTCCAATTATGTTGTCACTTGAATTTACAAAATGATCAATGACATAAGAATATAAACTAATTATTAAATGAAAGTCAAATTGCAAATTAAAACATTAGAAGCAAACACTAGATTATCATATTAAAAAAATATGTGATTAAAAGTTTGTGAAAGTTCAATCATAGTCACAGTCCATTTGTTTTATGCTGAGCAGTTCCCTTAATTTTTCAAATCTTACCTTTGGAAGAGCTTTTGTAAAAATATCTGCTAACTGCTCTTCAGATTTTATATATTTTACAATGACTGATCCATCATCGCACTTTTCTCTAATAAAATGATAAAGCACATCAATATGTTTTGTGCGTTTGTGAAACACTGGGTTTTTGATAAGTTTGATGGCACTTTGGTTATCAACAAAAAGAGTAATACCCTCTTCACATATTTCAATTTCACCCACATCTTGCAGAAGTTGGCGCAGCCACAGTATTTCCTTCACTGCAGTTGAAGCTGCAATATATTCAGCCTCAGTTGTGGATGTTGAAACAGTTGACTGCTTCTGGCTAGACCAAGTTACAGGACCATTGCTAATTTTGAAGACGTAGCCAGAAGTCGATTTTCTTGTGTCGACATCACTAGCAAAGTCAGAATCTGAGAATCCAACAAGATGACAAAGATTGTTGGCTATTGGAGAGTACTCAATGCCATAGTCTGATGTACCTTTCAGGTATCTGAAAATACGTTTCACAGCATTCCAATGCACTTGGCCGGGATTGTTTTGAAATCGGCTGACTACATTAACAGCGAAGGCTATATCCGGACGTGTGGTTATTGCAAGAAATATTAAAGATCCAATAGCTTCTCTGTAAGGGATACTTTTTCCATCTGGAAATGGATTCGATTCTGATGACAGGATTGTTCCAGGATCTGCAGGTACAGTATTTGGACTTGCATCATCTAAATTAAATCGCTTCAAGATTCTTCTGATATAACTTTCTGAATGCAAGAAAATTGAACTGTCTGCTCTATAATCTATCTCCATTCTAACAAAACAGCCTGTTTCACAAATAGTTGCTTCAAATCTTTTTTTGAAGTCATCTACAATTTCGATTAGAATCTTCTTTTCTTCACAAAATAATAAGGCATCATCAACATACAAAATTAAAAGTACTTTCTTACCTCGAAAAATACCACTGAAAACACACGAGTCAGCAGTATACTGATTAAAGCCAAAACTAGTTAAAAATTCTGAAAAAGTCTTGTTCCAGCATCTGGATGACTGTTTTAATCCATACAGAGACTTTTTGAGCCGACACACTAAATCTTTATCAAAACTTAAGCCTGGAGGGGGTTGAATAAAGATTGTTTCTTCAACTTCACCATAGAGAAAGGCAGTTTTGACATCTATTTGTAGAATTTTCCATTTTCTCTGTGCAGCTATGGCTAATAAAACTCTTATGGTATCAAACCTTGAGGTTGGTGAAAAGGTTTCACTGAAGTCTACTCCCTCCACTTGAGAAAACCCTTTCGCACAGAGTCTGGCTTTATATCTGTCAATTTTTCCATCGGGAAGATATTTTATCTTGAACACCCACTTGGATCCAATTATGTTACCTGTCTCTGGAAGAGGTACAAGCTCCCAGGTCTCATTCTTCTCAAGAGAACTTAATTCTTCATTTATGGCTTCTTTCCAATTGTCTGCTTGAGGAGAAGCCATTGCTTCTTCATATGCTTGTGGTGTTACAATATCTACTACATTTAATTCATAACGAGCAGGAACTCTTAAAGTGTTTCTGGGACGAAGGCCATAGTGATCATCATTGGGCGGGGGATTACTGCACAAATTATTTGGAACTTCATCTATAGAATCCTTATTCATATCATCTTCATCAATAGTAAACAGGAATGTTGATGTTGGTGGTGAGATACTCAGCTTAGAATTTTCTTCATTAAAGATGACATTTCTTGATATTTTGATGGTTTTAGTAACTGGATCAAAGAGACGATAGTTTTTTGCAAAATTTAATGACACCAGACAGTTTCATTGCTATGTAGAAGATTCTATAGAATCTAAGTCTTAACATGCCAATGATTTTAATCAGATGATTAAAATGATATACCATTTTTCTGGTGTATAAAATTTTCCTTTGTGTAAGACACCCCAAAATTTGACACTTTTAAAAAGATAAAACAAAAAAGAAAAAGAAAGACAATACCCAATTGAAAAATATTTTTTGTGAAATATTGTAATAGCTAATATGATATTTAATATAATAATTAATACATATATAACTATATATTAATGTTAGTGTATGCTAATAACTAATTCTAGTATAAAAATTGGTACCTTCATTATACAAGATCCCTCCACCCTTATTTTTAAAGTTCATTCTAAAAGTAAAAAAGTGTCTTATACACCGAAAAATACAGTATTTATATATTTTTATTTAAAATGAAGTGAAAAATAATTAAAATCTAAGATGAACATAATTTGTAATGTTTTTAAAGGGTGCATTGGTATACAGGGTGGTTATAATTAAAGTTCCACTTTGAAATTGTCATAAAAGGAAAACTACTGGACCAAATGTTATAAAACTTGGTAATAGTTTAAAAGAGGCCATGGGAATTTATTTCCCGCCGAAAAAAATTCAAATACTCACCACTATGTGGGAAATGGTGCTGTATTGCATGTAGCACCTAAAAAAATATTTTTAAGCGAAATAAGACATGAAAACATCGGTTTAAAATGTATTTAATCATTTCTGAAACGTGTTACAAAGCATGTTCAATGTGGCATCCACAAATTTCCGAAAGCAAGTGAAATCATATTACTGCATTCTCAACGGTAGCTTTTAGTATATCAAGAGGAATCTTACGGAGATGTCTGTGTATCGCATCTTTTAATTCCGCCAAATTGTTTAGATTATCACCATAAACAGTGCTTTTGAGATAACTCCAGAGCCAAAAGTCACAGGGATTGATGTCTGGTGACCGGGGTGGTTAAGAAGTGGAGACGTTTCGGCCTATAATGCGTTCATTCGTGAAATGTTGCTTAAGTAACTGTGTGACACATGTACCAATGTGCGGTGGGTCTCCGTCCTGCATAAAAATCGTGGAGTCTAAAATGCTACGTTGCTGGATTTCAGGTATGATGAAACGTTTTAACATTGACGCTAAGCGAGCTGCAGTCATATTGCATGTAACAGGTCCAGCTGTCGACTTCTCTCAAGGGCGGATGTAGAGAATCTTCAAGGGGGGGGCGATATCAGAAATTTGGAGGTTAATATCCGACCCGCAATCTTGGTCGGGTTGGGCCTAATTTTTTTTAATTGCGGGTCAGGTTTACTTCTACTTTTTTGCTACGGGTCGGGTTTGGGGCGGGTTGACTCCTACTTGCTTACTACGGGTCGGGGTTTGGGTCGGGTAAACTTGTTTTTTGGTAGGAAAAGGGTTCGGGTTGGGTTAATTTTTACTTTTTGCGCTGCGGGTTGTGTTGAATTCTACATTTTTTCTTCGGGTCGGGTTGACTTACATTATCGGGTTGGGTGTTTTCCCTCTTGCGTGTCGTGTTCGAGTTGACCCGATTTTTAAAAGAATGTGTAAAATATTTTTCCGATAAAATCTATATGCAGTAAAAATTTTGTAACGGAAACTCCCAAATAGCGGAAAACTTTTTGTAGGGGATACATTTTAAATCTTTTATTTAGTAAAACCTCCGAAATACGGAAACCTTGGAGCCGTCGAATTTATCTGCAAATTCAGAAGTAATAGTATGCACAGTAAGACCTCCGTACGGTCACTCTTGAAGAGCGGAGTGACCCCAGGACAGGAGCAGTCCCCAATACAAATATTTGCATATTTTTGCGCACGCCTCCGAGTAAGAGATAAATTCGATGGCTTCGAGGTGTCCGTTATTTAAATGTTTTACAGTATTTTAATATTAATGAGTATATATATATATATATATATATATATATATATATATATATATATATACTATATGTTCATATTTCTATATAAAAGAAAATTGAAATTAGTGATATAATTGCATACTACATTTTATAATTCTATTAAAATATGGATTATTTTCTTTCATTTCGGTTTCGGGAGAACGAAGATTTTTTTTCCGGGGTTTGGGACAACCCGATCCACGCAGGTCTCTAGATAGAATTTTAAATTGTATGTTCAAAAGGTGGAGTTATTTTTTATGGGATTTTTGTAGTATCTTAAAAATTGCCCAGTGCGCTAAATTTTTTAGGAACTCCAAAACCTCGCTGTATTAAAAATTACTGTATAAGAAACGACAGTAGTCTCTAGGGAGCGAGAGCAAATTTTTGAATTGCTACGGGTGCTTAAAACACAGCCTATGCTACTGATCTTCTATTCTTATATGTATGTGTATAAGTAGGATGATTTTATTTTATAAATGTGTCAGAAGAAAGCGAGTTTGTTTTTGAGAACTAAACTTACAATTAATTAAGGCTTATGGTCTATAGTACCGAGCCCTGTTATCTTTACTATGGACCCTGGGGTGCTATAGAGCATATGCCCCTGTCAGGTTGTCAGCCTAACGCGGGACCATCAATGTTTAGTTCCCAAGTAAGCTTGGTACTCAATTTATAGAGACCCCGAATGGATAAAGTTTTGAGTTAGCCTTGATCTGTCCACAGTCAAACTGGGGACCTGTAGCGTGGTAGCGAGAAGCGCTGACCATTACACTACTGAGCTTACTATTGTTAAGAGTATTAACGAATGTTGTAAATGCCCTTACCTTTTTAATCTTTATCACCCTTTTTTTAGCCTATTTTTTTTTTATAATGGAAGCTGCGCAATTTACTTCGAAATTTCGTTCTTTGTTTTATATAATATGATCCTTGTTTTTTCTCTCAAATTTCTCCTCAATCGCATATGCTGGAACGCTAGTTTTTCTCACTTTTCGCAACAAACACCTCAAACTTTGAATGTGAATCTGTGTTATTTATCACTTTGCCCATTTTCTTTTTTTACTCTCACTGCAAGTAAATTATGGAAAGTGGGGGTAGGAGAGAGCAAAGATTATCGGAGATGCGAACTTGAAAGTTGTCGCCAACCAGACAGATGTAGTGGGGGGGAGGGGGTATAGTGAAACTGGGCGTCCTCCTTGTAAAATCGCCTATGACTCAATGGGCGAACTGGACATTGTAATAAAACGCCCAAAGAAACAATGAACACTTCGGAGATAGAAATATAGGGAAGAATGTTATCATATTACAGTACTAATAAAAATTATTGTTCGGATTTTTCTTAGAATTATATAGTGGTAGGACGAACAATATACAAAGCATTCATACAAAATGTTTTTTAGTGGAAATGTGCATGTCTGGGCACTTGGAGAGATACCTTCCAGAAGTCGCACAAAGGCTCAATTTTTTGAAGGCTCAATATAATCATAGAGACAATTTTAAGCTTTGATTGATCGCCACATTTCAGAATTATGTAAAAAAAAATACTAACTGGGTATAAGACTGCTTGTTTCTTCATATCAAAGATCAGTTCTACTTCAGTAAAGACTGTTTTGAAACTTATTAACGAAACATATATTCAGTAGCTAATGGGACGCTGGCTGAAAGAAGCATTTAGAAAAAACGTTAAAATTAGCTTAGATATCTAGGTTAGGGGTCTATACTTGCCGCAATTTCCAGTCTCAGGCCAGGCCCGACTCGTACAAAAAAATACTGACCCGACTCGTACAAAAAATATTGGCCCGACCCGGTATAAAAGCCCGAGCTCAGCTCTGCCAGCTCCACTATAAAAGCTTAAAGTTTCCCCCAAGCCTGGATCTGCCCGTACAAAAACTTGATTGGTACTTCACCGCCAGACTTAATTTCTATAAAACATGCCGATATTTCGGAAGCAACATTATTCTACAATTAAAATTATTCATAAAGCCCACTTACTTATGCGGAGATTTTTTATTTTTCAGATTATGTTCGAAATTCATGAAATACAGAATGACAACAATATTAACGGCAGTTAGATAATTGTGTATATAAACACTCATTAAATTTATAGGAACTAAGCCTGGCTATGGCTAGCAGGTTGCACTTAAATTTGGGGATATTCCGCCGGATGGGGGCTCTGTAATAGCGATTTTTATGCCTATTCCCATTATTGTATCATCGAAAAGTGGATGAAGTTATGTATGGAATTGAACCAAATTTTATTTATAGGTTTTCGACTATGGCCGGCATGTCCTAATTGAATGTAGGGATATTCAGCCGGAAGGGGGCGCTGTGATAGCAATTTTTGTGCAAATTTTCGTAGATTAACATCGGCTGTTCATGCAGCGAAGGCAACCCGGTGCTTCCCAAGCAGCTGACGTAAAACAGAATTCTGTGATAGCGAATTTTGAAGTATTAACATGCCTGAGATAGAAGAAAGTTTTGGGATTGGCACATCCGAATAGTTAAACTCTCTTTGATTTCTTAAACCAAATTAAATTTCTAAAAATTATCCTAAAAATGCACAACATCACTGCAATTTTTACGAAAACAAATAAATACTAGTATATTGTGGCTATCACAAAACTTTCTTCTATATAAATGAAATCGTCTGCAATAAAAATTAAATGACAATCTATTCGTTCTTAAGATATAGCTAACGCGGGAATCGTAAAAAACAGATCATAGTGGCGACATCTGTTGGGCGGTATATACCCAATTATAATACAGATCTATTTATGTCAAGATAAAACATAATCTAAAGTTTAACGAAATTCCGTGCGTGAATTCTTAAGATTAGCTATCGCAAAAATCGCGAAAAATGCGGCATAGCAGCACCACCTGTCGAGTAATTTAAATTAAAACCTCATCAGCACCAATTTATGTCAAGGTATAACTGAATATGAATTTTCATTAAATTCCGCGCATTAATGCTTGAGCTAGAGCGCCCACAAAATTTGTGTCACATAGATATAGACAGACATTTTTCTAAGAACAGTCAATTCGAGTTCAGGACCTCCTAAAATGTAGAAATACGTAGAAATATTTTACCAATCCAATACTTTGTTCTTGTAAAGATAGAAGAAATTAAAAAAATGCCACCCGAATATAGGCTTGAGGGGAAGAAGTTAGAGGTATGCACGAGCCAATAATGGTTTTCATACGGTTTGAGTCAGACATGAGCCGAACTCTTAGCTTTTATACCGGGTCAGGAAATTTCGGCTCGTGCAGATCTCTAAGAAGAATGAATTCCATGCCAAACTCGTACCAGAAAGGGAAACAACAAGTCTAGCCCGTCCCGGCTCGAGTCTAGAGAAAAACGGAATACCCGGTCAGGAAGACTGCAGAACAGGCAAGGTCCGAGTTTCATGAAGGAAAATTGGCTCGAGATTTTTCTTTGGACGAGAACCTTTCCCGCACAGACCTCTGTGGTCGGTTTGCAGACCTTTTATTAGCGCAAGGAGTGTAGGGGGCGACCTATCCGCCAATAGTCGCAACCGAGCCGAATTTTCCGGTTTTATACCGGGCCTGAAAATTTTGGCCCCTGCAGACCTCTAGAAAGAATGAGTTTGGGGTCGAGCCCGAAAAAGTCTGGTCCGGCCCCAGTCTCCAGAAAAGCAAGACCCGGTCCCGGCCCGACCCATAAAGAGTGAAGACCAGTCCCAGCCCGACCCGCGGGTCGGGCCGGGCATCGTCAGAGACCTTTTCCTGTGAAGGCCTCTAATGTCGGTTTACCTACCCTTTTTTGGCCCAAGGTGGGGGCGATCGCCCCATCGCCCCCTCCTTAGATCCGCCATTGACTTCTCTTCAAAGAAAAATTGTCCAATTATGAAACTTGCTGTCATACCACACCAAACGGTGACTTTAGGAGAATGCAACTGGGTACACAACATAAGGGATTTGTTTGGCCCAAATCTTGCAATTATGGGTATTGACATCGCCATTTATGTAAAAATGGGCCTCATCTGTCCACAAAATGTTTCATGGGTAATGTTCGTCCATCCCTGCAAGGAATTCCAAAGTGAAAGATTCTCTTGCAGCAGGATCGTTATGTTGAAGTTCTTGAACATGTTTGATTTTGTATGGGTAGAACTGAGGCATTTTACGGACAATTTTGTACACCATACTCCATGGTACATCCATTCGACGTGCGACAGCACGTACTGCGTGTGCTTTTCATTGTTGCTTCCTCCACTGCTAATGCAACAACCTCCTCGGTTTCCACAGAAGCAAGTTTCCTTCCCCTCCCAGGTGCAACAGATAACAAAACCCGTGGCTTCAAACTTTACCATCATTTTCTTCAAACCCTGCGGTGTCATTGGACCTCGGGGTATTCTTCGTACTGAACGATACCTTTGCAAAGCTTGCCGTCCATTGCTATCGCACTCATAATAAAATGTAACGAGAAAAGCACGGTCTTGCATGGTTAGAGACATTATCGATTCATAACATTGAGAACTCTGACAAACAGGCTCACTTTTATCTGACAAATCAAATGTACATTTGCATAATAAAATAAAGCGCATTTGCATAAATCTTATTTTCTTCTTCTTGCCGTAAGCCAATTACAAGCCATTGCGGTTTTGCATAACTCCACAGACAGTTTCATTTTAGAAACGATTAAAAACATTTTAAACCGATATCTTCGTGTCTTAAGGCCGAATTCAGGCTTCAAAAATCACAAATTAGCAATCTGTAAGAAAACTATTTACGGAATGCACACACATTTGCGAGTGATTTGCAATTTTAAATTTTGTGATCGCTAATTTGTGGTTAGAACTTTTAAGAACACGAACGGATTTTATTACACGGATAGTGCACTCGACTTTTGCCGCGTTTAAATGGTAATTTTGTTTAGGTTGTTGTGTGTTTACATTATAATTAACACTCTACTAACTATATTAACTCATTATATGTAACTATATATTTCTCATAATATCTTTATTGGAGATTACACACAAACAAAATTGAATTAGAAATGCTCGGCAGACGTAGCATGCGTCCTGTGCGTGCGAGTGATCCTAGCAAATTGACTGCGATTCACAGCACTAGGTCAGAGCTCAAGAGGGGTGCTCAAAGGAGAAAATCTTTGGCGTTGGTTTGCTTGCAAGGGAGCCAGAATTGATGTGGCAGCCAAACACTCGGTGCATGTAGCCACACACTCCCCCCGCAATCCTTCATCAATCCTTCATCAACCCTTCATCAATCCCAATATCCTTCATCAATCCTTTAAACGGGCCGGAAAATGCACAGTCCGTCCTGACCTAGTAACCATAGGTTCTTTTGAAGGGACTTTAGAAGACAGGCAGTCTATAGCAATAGGAGCAGGAGTGTCCGATGCCAGAAAAGCTGGCTTAAGTTTGTCTAATGACACCATGCACTTGCGTCCGTTAAGGTCAATAATAAAGTCTTTTGACTCTTTTTGATGACTATATAAGGTCCATCATAAGGGTTTTGAAGCGGTTTTTTAAATTCCATCATGTCGCAAAAACACATGTGAGCAGTCCTTTACATGGGGGTGAATAAAAATTGATTTAACTCCATGTCTGGAGGCAGGTGTAGGACGAATGTCTCTACAATGTAGTTTTAAAACTTCTATAAATTGCTGAGGTGAAAGGTCTACTGTGGTGGGGACGAAAAATTCTCCAGGAAGCCGAAGGCTAGTCCCATAGACTAAGTCTGCCGTCGTGGCTTAAATGTCTTTGTGAAAACTTGGCGGACTGAGTTTAATGAAAACTGAGCAGAAGCCAAACAGGATGGTGGGCAATACTACAGTCCATTTGGTCAGTGCTATATGCTTTCAAGGCAGCTTTGAGCGGGCGATGTAATTCTTCGACCATGCCATTTTCCTGCGGTTGATAAGGCGAAGATCTGATTTTCTTTATCCCTAGGAAGTGGGACAGTGACCGGAATAGCATGCGATCAAACTGCCTTCCCTGGTCCGTTGTGATTTTTGACGGGCAACCGAACCTCGTTATCCACTGATTGTAGAAAACCGTAGCTACTGTATGTGCACTAATGTCAGAGATTGCCGGCCATCGTGTAAATTTGTCCACCATAGTGAGACAGTAGGAATTGCCCTGAGAAGATGGAAGAGGACCAACTAGATCGAGATGCCCATGGTCAAATCTGTGTTTGGTTAGGGAAAGAACTCACTGGGGTTTTAGTATGCTGGCTGACCTTAGCTTTCTGGCAAGGGACACATTGCCTTGACTAAGTTGCGCAATCTTTATTAATCGAAGCTCAAATAAATCTAGATCTTAGCAATTTAGTTGTACCTATAATTCCTGGATGTACCAAATTATGTAATTGGGAAAAAATTCTTTACGGAATGAGATAGGAATATATGGTCTAGCAGTACCGGTCGAAAAATCACAATATATTGGAGTTATATGACCTGGTAAGGTAACTTTCTTAAATTCTAAACTTTGTGGGTTGTCGATTAAATTTTGTAAGTCAGGATCATTTGTTTGCAGTTGAGCAATTTTATTAAAATCGATAGGGTATGGCATTGATATTGCAGCGACCCGAGAAAGCGTGTCTGCTGTGATATTTTCGGATCCCTTTACATGGTGGATGTCGGTTGTAAATTGGGATATAAAGTCCAATTGTCTAGTTTGCCTTGGTGAGTTCTTGTCCGTGCGCTGTTGAAATGCAAATGTTAATGGCTTGTGATCTGTAAAGAGGATCCAAGGGGTTGTAATTCATTTTCGACCATTTGCGATAATGTTCCACCGATTGCGAAATCTGAAACATCTGCATGCAACACTAAATTAGCATCTGGTTTCGGGTGTACCAAAAGGGTTGCATTTACAATTAATTCCTTACATTTTGTAAATTCACTGTTCGCTTCATCTGACCACTCAATTTTCTTTTTGTCATTTTTCTTAGCGCCTTTTAAATAGTTGTTAAGGACTATTTGTGTGATGTTTAGCTACATTCGGCAAAAACCAGCGGAAAAATTAAAAAAACCAAGAAATCTTTGAAGATCTTTTATCGTCTGAGGTTGTGGGTAATTTAATATGGGTGCGACTTTATCTGGGATGGGTTTCGTTCCTTGCTGTGAAATAAGGTGGCCTAAAAAAGAAATTTTCGGAACACCAAATAAGCATTTTGAAACATTAATTGTAAGTCATATGCATTTAATCTTTTAAATAATGTAGTTTTCATGCACAAATGAACTTTGTGTTCAGTCTCATTCTGGCTAAAAATGAGTGTGTCATCTAAATAAACGAAACAAAACCGTAAATCACCCAAAATTTCCTTCATGAACTTTTGGAAGGTTTGTGCAACATTACATAATCCAAAGTTTAAAAAATGGAACTCAAAAAGTCCGAATGGTGTACAGACTGCTGTTTTTGGTATGTGGTCAGGATGTATGGGAATATGGAAATAAGCTCTAACAATATCGATTTTAGAAAATATGCTTTTTCCATGAAGTGCATTTGAAAAATCCTGAATATAGGGAATAGGATACCTGTCCGGTGTGGTGCATTAATTTAATCTTCTATAATCCCCAACTGGACGAATGCTACCACAACTTTTAGAAACCACATGTATAGGAGAAGACCATGGAGATTTAGAGGGTCTGCATATTCCTTGGTCCATCATAAACTGAAATTCTTTTTTTACAGCTTCGTAATGTTTAGGATTTAATCGCCTTGGCTTACTGTGTACCGGGTGGGGCCTGTAGATTCAATATAATGAAGTGTTATATTAGCATGGCTCATGTTTCGACGTTATTTTTGTAAGTTTGGGATATTCTGATAAAATTTTGTAATAGTCAGAATTGCCTGAAATAAGTTTGACAGAACTTTCCTGAGACGGATGAGCAAATATCCCAACTTGTGAAAGTTTTGTAATGCTGTCAATCATCCTACGACGTTTAAAGTCAATCAGAAGACCAAAATTTTCTAAAAAGTCTGCTCCAATAATTGGCATAGGTACGCTGGCTATTAAAAATTTTCAATCGAAACATAGTCTCAAACCAAGATCTATATTCATTAATTTTGAACCGTAGGTCGAAATTTTTGCATTGTTTGCAACAAATAATTGTAAGGTATCTGGATGCAATTTTTTAGAGGTTGTGGTAGATGGAATGCACGACACATCAGATCCTAAATCTACTAAAAATTTTAAATGGGATCTTTTATTAAAAAGATATAGGCGACAAAATTTAGGGGCTATCGATGTTGAAGTCGCCGAAATTTGCATATCGATAGCCGAGTCTATTTTACTGGGTTATTTGTGACAAATTTACAGGGTTCGTTCACTACATTTGCATGCTTTCTTGCCAAATCTTTGATGGTAAAAACAAAAATTCTGAGAACCGCTTTGGCGATGCGGCGATTTGAAATACCGTCCACGAGATCTATTTTGTTGCTCAGTGCAGCAATTTTCGCGCGGAGTGCGTTCACCGATAGCATATACACTGCCAGATTCAGATCGTACTTCAGCGATTTTATCCGCCATTTTCGCCAAATTTTCTAGCGATTCTGAACTCACAGCCAAAATGCTTTGCATGTCTGTTAGAACCCTTTGAAACCGTAATGATTTTAGAAAACTTTAGTAATTGAAGTTTTTGCCAACTGCTGCATTTTCCTTTTACAAATGGGAAGGCTTTTCATGCCCTAACTGTATTTCGGATAACAGTTTCCGGATTTGTTTATTTTCAGATTCAGAGAATTCTTGAATTAAACGGTCTTTTAAAACCGTGTATTTGTTTTGCGTTGGCGGATTTAATAAAATATCAGACACGGCAGACAGCGTTTCAGGATCAATTGCTGCAACAATGTTATTGTATTTTGTTGCATCGACGGAAATTCCGGATAATTCAAAATTACTTTCCGCTTGCGTGAACCAAAGTTTAATATTACCTATCCACAAAGGTGGTAATTTGAAGCCTAATTTGGCAACTTGGGTGTTACTAGTGTATTATCGTTAGGAACGTCGTCCCGAATACTTTTACAAAAAAAAGCTACAATCTATAAATTACTAATACACCAATGCTGTGTATCTACGTTATAATTAACACTCTACTAACTATATTAACTCATACCAATATCTTTATTGGAGATTATACACAAACAAAATTGAATTAGAAATGCTCGGCGGACATAGCATGCGTCCTACACGTGCGAGAGATCCGAGCGAACTGACTGCGATTCACAGCGCTAGGTCAGAGTTCAAGAGGGTAGCTCGAAGGAGAAAATCGTTGGCGTTGGTTTGCTTGCAGAGGAGCCAGAATTGATGTGGCAGCCAAACACTTGGCGCATGTAGCCACAAGATCAATGTTTCTTAAGGGTACAAAAATTGTTAAACCCGTGTAATAAAAGGTTAAGTTAGATTCCGACCCTTATATTGTTTAACAATATTGAACACAGTGCCATTTTCCCCTGGTGGTGAGTATTTGAACTTCTTTTTTTGGCGGGAAATAAATTCCCATGACCTCCTTTAAACTACGACCAAGTTTGATAACATTTGGTCCAGTAGTTTTTCTTTTATGACCATTTCAAAGTGGAAATTTAATTATAACCACCATGTATAATACATATTAGATATTTTATTGATTAATAATAATGTAGTACTAGTATTAATGAAGTATAGATAACACTGTTTATATGTCTTTATCATCTTTTCGTTTTGAGATTAGGTTCATAACTTTGCTAATGAAGAAATGTATCGTTTATATGACAGAAGAAATTCATAATTTCACTTATACTATATGCTTTTTTTTATTTTTTATGAATCTCATATTTGTAAATAAATATTATTGAAAATTTGATTTATAGATCTATAAATAATTATTTTTTAAAATGCAGTCTCGTGAATTCCATCTTGTAAACAGATACATATACATTATGAAAATGTTTAATTTCCTTAAATAGATGGATTTTTTAAATGAGTTTAAATATATATTTTTTTTAAATCTCGTAAGTAAATGTACTATTTCAAAATATTTCATATCTGTGAGTAATTATTTTATTTTATGAATGGTATACTTTAAAAAAATATTTTTTTTCTCAGGTTATCTCAGCACTTCTCAAGTTATACAAATAAAATAATGCTTTTAAAGGAATATATTTAGATGCATGATAATTGTAAAACACTATATTAAAAATATTTTAAAATAGACAAAACAATTTAAAAAATATATATACAATTCATGAAAATAAAATAATTATCACAGATATGAAATATTTTGGAATAGTATATCTACATTCAAGATATAAAAAAATATTTAAAGGTATTATAGAAATTCATCTATTTATAAGTAGGGAAATTAAACATTTTCATAATGGAGGATGGAACTCATGAGGCCGCATTTTAAAAAAGAATTATTTATAGATCTATAAATCAATTTTTCAATGATATCTATTTACAAATATGTGATTAAAGAAACAGCGATGAACAAACGTATACACTTTATGGACAATGATGACCAGTCACTTGCGATTTTAGACGTTTTGTTAAATATCTAGAAAAATACATGAGGAATTATCCTGAAACGTCAGGCGTGTAAACACCATAGTAGACGTCATATATTTCCGTGAAGATTTTATCTCGAAACCCCACAGGGGGCCGTCAACAAGTTGAATAAAAACGAATATCTTTTGGATAACCCTGTAAAAACTAATGTCGCAAAAGCGTTTAAACTTTAGTACATGATTAGGAGGCTTCTTGTAATAAACAGTGTTCATTTTTATGAGGATAGCACATATACTCGTGGAGAAATTAAGGTTTTTATAAAAACAATCCCAAATTTCACCAAGTATTTTGCTTATAAATTGTAGATTTCTTAATATAAAAGAATGTTCTTTTCAGGAACCACATGACAAACGACATTGTACACAATACCCTGCAATCAGAATTAAAAAATAATAAATATTGGATAAAAACGAGCAGGTTCACTAAAGAATGTTTCACTGCGCATTCGCGCGAATACAATCAAAATATAATGTGCATAATGTACGCTGCTCAAAACAATTAGGGGAGCACATGGTTTTAACGAAATTACCCAAATACTTACACCAATAAGTAACTTAAATTGAAACATCCTTAATTTAAAGCATAGTAGAAAACAGAAAAATAAAACTTCATTTGAAAATTAAAGTTCATGACATCAAAAAACAGAAAAAGGAGATAAGTGAAGAAATCAGGATTTCGCAGAAATGTCTGTTTCACTGTCTCAGTTGCGAAATTTAATTGCTCAGCTTTTGTTTTGAGAAAGGGTGATTTGAAAATATCACAACAACGTGATTTACTGGAATCCATGGCTTGGCGTGGCGTATTAGAGATAGACTTGAATCCGGGAAAACACAACGAAGTGTAGCGGAAGCTGTTGGAGTTGCAAGAAATGTCCTTGCAAGGCTGTGGAGTCGATTCCAAGAGACAGGAAATGTTAGATGTCGACCACGTGCACCACAGCAACTGATGACCGATGTATCCTGTTAAAAGCTCGTCGAGACAGAAAAGGGGATGATACTCAGTTGCAAAAACGGTAGCTCTTGGCAACACGACAAAGGGTGTCCAGCCAAACGGTGCGAAATATGCTTCATCAGGGTGGTCTCTATGCACGTAGGCCAATGATCTGTATTCCGTTGACCACAAGCCACTGTGCGGCCCGAAGAAGTTGGGCTGCTGAACATCAAGATTGAAGGCAACGGATTGGAGTCAAATGCTGCTTCCCTATTCAGTCTGGAGTGTGACACTCGACGTGTTTTTGTATGGAGGGAGAGGGGCACTCGAAATAACCCCATATTTGTTCATGAAAGATCACATTACAGACAAGGTGGGTTGATGGTATGAGCTGGAATCAGCATAGGTGGACGTACGGACCTGCATATCATTTGGAATGACACTTTGACGGCCCAAAGGTATACAGACGAGATACTGAAACCTCATGTCATGCCTTACTCTTCACCCATGGTGATTCCTTTATTTTCATGCATGATAATGCCTGATCGGATACAGCTCTTCTGTTCGAGAACATTGTTGAAACTGAAACAATACAGCGTATGGAATTGGCAGCATAATTTCCTGACCTGAATCAGATCGAGCATGTTTGGGACACACTCGGACGACGCATTGCAGCAAGACGAAGGCTTTCTTTTATTGTCTGGGACAAGGAGGTTGCAATTCTTGAAGAGTAGAACAGTATTCCTCAAAGGGTTATCGATAACCTCATCACATCCATGGAAAACAGGTGTGTAGCAGTTTTAGCTGTTAGAGGGGACCACACACCGTATTAAACAACTTGCATCATTACTAAACAATACTTTTTTGTGTAATTTACATGTAACCAAATTGTTGCCCTAAACCATCTTTTTATGTTATTTCCATCCTTTCAAAGAATTAAAGCTCCCTTACAATTTTTTTTGCGACTTATTTTCTGTATTGCGTATTGATACACGTGTATTCTCTATTTTATACCCATGCATGGCTGTGTCGCACGGTTATCTTCTTTTATTTGCTTGCTCCCCTAATTTTTTTGAGCAGTGTATTAGCTAAATGTATAGAACTTTTGTGAAAGTATCAAATACATAGCTTGGAAATTTAGAATGTGATAATCGATTGAATAAGCTCGAAATCCGTTTTTCCCAAAAGGAGGCGAAAAGATGAGGGGCTGTATCCAAATATAGTATATGTTATAAACAAATTCCTAGTGGCGAGTAAATGGATAAATTTGTAATATTTCTTTCACTGCATATAGTTTAAAGCAGTCAAACAGTACATACAATGAGTTATATCAATGAGTTGTTGAAAAAGTATGTATTTAGTGATAGTTTACAAATCTCTTACAAATATAAAATATCTAAATCACATGTACAATCTTTACATGTAAAAGAAAATGTAATTTCAATTTTACAATTGAAAAGGATACACCAGTATCAACTATTCGCTGTTGACGCTGTTAGTATGGCGTTGGCCCGCCTTTCGCTGTAATCACAGCTTCGAACCTGCTAGGCAGATCTTCTACGAGTGTGCGGTAGGTTGACTCCGGAATTGTCCCCCATTCTTCCTGCAATACGGCGAAAAGTTCGGTTTTGGTTGTAGGGCGTTGTGGTCGAGCCCTCAACCGGCGTTCCAACTCATCTCAAACATGTTCAATTGGATTTATATCAGGACTTTGGTCTAGCCAATTGAACTCTTGGACCCCCCTGTCCCCATATCATACGTTTTATAACGTGCGTTGTATGTACACTGGCATTATCATGCTGGAATACATACGGTCCACTGCCGAACATTTGCCAAAGGGTAGGAAGCGCATAATTGCCTAGAATGTCTTCATAGCGTTCGGCATTTAAGGTGGCAGGCACTAAAACCAATGGACCGACACCGCGTCCAAACCATGAAAGCAAGACCTAACCATGATTCTGCCGCCTCCAAATTTAACAATAGCAACGCTGCACTGCGGCAAATAGCGCTCACCTGGCATTCGCCAATTCCAGCTATGTCCGTCAGAATGCCAGAACGTGAAGCGTGATTCATCACTCCACAGTATGTTCTTCCACTGGTCTAGTGTCCGGTTGCGCCGTATTGTACATCACTGTAATCGTCGGCGCGCGTTATGTATTGATCATACTAATAAAATATCAGACGTAGCAGAAAAATGAGATGAAAAGAGTAATGTAATGTAGAGTGTTCGTTATTCAGAAAATGGGAACTCAACAAATATACTATGAAGTAGGAGTTTGCCGCATATCGGGTGTAATGCCCCAGCTCTTCTTCTTCCTGTGACTGTTGAACCCTAGCTATTCCTCTTCCTGTGACTGTTGAACTCCCGCTCTTCCTCTTCCTGTGACTGTTGAACTCCCGCTCTTCCTCTTCTTGTGACTGTTGAACCCCAGCTCTTTCTCTTCCTGTGACTGTTGAACTCCCGCTCTTCCTCTTTGTTTGGCCGTTGAACTGTCATATATACTTATATTTATGTGAGTTAGAGCTCGGGCAGACGCCAGACAGACAGACACAAACAAAATTTATAAGCACTTTTCAACTTTGTTGGAAAGTGTGAAAAAGCATAAACAGTCTGAACTTCACTAATATTAGCACTACATTATTATTCCTTAATCAAATAGCTATGTCTATCATAAATTCATGGAACACCAGTAATAAACTATCGAACGAGTTATTTAACTTTGTATGTGCAACAAAAGATTTAACTGCAAATTTAATATTATTATGCAATAAAATTGAATCGAATAATATTAATTCTTTTAAGTGTATCGTTCTCTTAAATAAAATAAATAAAACAGAATACTTACTGGTCATCAAAATACGTTGCGTCTGCGTCTGTTATAGCTATGTCTTTCCTCTCAAGAACGATACAAATCACGTGATGATGACGTTTGTAGAACGTAATGAACGTGTGTAGAAAGTTTCATTTCGTATTCCATTCTCCATTTCTAAACTTTACATGGAAATGAGTGTTACATTTCCGAATTTTTCAGAAACCAACATTTTACATTACATATTCGGAAACTTTTCTACTATGGAATGTAACGTTTCTGACTTCTTTATAGTATAAGGAAAGGGCATGTTTACAAACAAACACTTCCGTCAATCAATCTTCCCCTCTCCCAGCCAATCAGACAAACTCGTCCCTGTTCGTACACCAATCAAAACCCTCTTTTGCCCTGAGTGACGTCAACTGATCTTTCTTTATTCCCTGTTTTGAATATTTCTCCGAAAATGCGTGTTACTTTTCCGAACTAAACGGAAATCGTGAAAACCGATAGTTTACACTAAATTTTCGGAAAACTGTCTGTAATGAAGATGAAACATTATTATTATTATTATTATTATTGTACTGTGCACACAATTCCTTTGTTTCAAGAAATAACAGCCTTACATGAAGAATCAAATTGCCAGTCCACAAGGAAGATGTACTACAATTGATATTTTAGGTGAAAAATCAGGACCTACAAGATTTACAAATCGTAAAGTAGAATCAATTTCCTCTTCATTCCTTTTCTATTTTCGTAAAAGACTTTTTGAGATCATAATAATAAATGCTGAAGGCAACATAATATTTGGTAATGAGTGGCAACCAATCGATATTGTATAACTAAAAAAATTTATTGGACTTTTATTGCTTATCGGAGTTTATAAATAAAAAAAATAAAGAAGTGTGTGATCTTCCGTCGTGATCTAGTCTTTGAATAAATGCCTTTATTTTACTCAAAACTTTTCATCACTCGATTACGTGATCTAAAGAGTCTCTCTGTTCTTAAACCAGACTTTTCTTCTGCTGTCAGACCAGTCTAACACCGCATTTTCTTAGAAATTGGAGTCTGTTTCGGATTGCTATTTTCATAACATTTTCGGTGTAATTATCTCTTTATAAAAAAAATCCTATATTTATGAATTTTTAAACTGACACTATTCAGAGCCGCCTGTAGCTCGTTCTAATAACTGGATTGACACAAAATTTTGTGAATGGACTAAGAAAACGATGGGAAAAAAGATTCCAACAAAAAAAATTAGTTCCAATCACCGCCGATAGGGGTAAATGTGGCGCTGTGGTAATTTATGCAACTGAGAATTAGCATAAAATACGGGCAATAAATGAAAATGCAAATTTTGCTTACGCAAGCGACAGTAGCGCCAATAGTTTAAGCTATAAATGCATGCGAAAAACTCCGAGAAACAATTTCAGCTCAGGTTGAAAATGAATCTCACGTTACAGCAGCGCGCGTTACTTGTGAAGTTATATTACTGTAATCAGTGCAATGCAAAAGCCGCTCTTCGTTTATTTAGAACACGACATAAACTGCGCAAAGGACCTTTATCCCTTAATGCATTGAAAGCAATGATTCTGAAATTCGAAGAAACAGGCTCGCTAGCAGTTCGGCCAGGCAGAGGACGTAAACCGGTGTCAGAAAAAGTGATAATGGATGTTGCAACTGCGATTAACGATAGGTCACAGAGTACCTCTGCTGTTTGTAGTAGCAGCGCACGGGGTGTTGCGCGTGAACTGGATTTAAATGTTTCGACAGTATGGAAAGTCTTGCGGCGAATTCTCCACTACTATCCATACAAGATCAGCTGCTTGCAACAACTTCAACCCAATGATTACGATAAACGACTGACATTTGCTCTGACATTTCTTGCAAGAATGGAAGTCGATGATGCTTTCCCTTGGAGAATTTTATGGGGAGATGAGGCCCATTTTCATCTGCATGAGTCTGTTAATACTCATAACTGTAGAATTTGGTCCACTGAACAACCACATACAGTTCTAGAAACTCCGTTACATTCACCACAGCTCACTGTTTGGTGTGGCTTTACAGCTGAATTTATCCTTGGACCATTCTTTTTTGAGAACATTACTGCGACAGGACCAGTGACGTGTACCGTTAACGCAGAAAGATATCATAATATGCTGACTAGTTTTGTCATTCCACAACTTCAACAGAGACAATGTCTGGATTAGATAATTTTTATGCAGGATGGTGCACCACCACATATTGGTCTAAAAGTACAGCAGCTGTTGCGCCATCACTTCACTGACTAAAGAGTTATCAGTCGTTGTTTTCAATATGTCTGGCCGCCCGGTCTCCGGATTTAACTCCATGCGATTTTTGGCTCTGGGGTTATTTGAAATCGAAAGTCTATCTTGGGGGAGTAACAAATCTGAGTATCTTAAAAGACAACCTAATACATGCAGTAAGGGCTATTCCATGTGACATGTTACGCTCGGCCGTCGAAAATGTTGTACAAAGAATGCAAGGTGTGGTGCACGAGAGCGATGGTCACATTGAATGTGGTCGAATTCCTTGTCGGAAAAGTGTATATGATGAATAAAACATGGCATTTTATCCAAATTATAAATGTTGTCTGCTTCTGATGTTTTTTTTTCAATGTACAGCGCCACATTTACCCCTATCGGCGGTGATTGGAACTAATTTTTTTTTGTTGGAATCTTTTTTCCCATGGTTTTCTTAGTCCATTCACAAAATTTTGTGTCAATCCAGTTATTAGAACGAGCTACAGGCGGCTCTGAATAGTGTCAGTTTAAAAAAAAACACCCTGTACTCTATCATTATGTTTGCTTATATAGTATGTTTTAATATTAAAAGCAAAGTGGCAACTTCATTGTATTTTTCAAAAGTTAGATTTTTGTATGAAAATAATTTTTGCTCTTTTAGGTAGCTTTCATTACAAAAAGCTACCTATTGCAGCCATTCAAAGGAAAGCAGTTCCAAAAAAATTTGGTATATTTTCACCGATCATGACCCCTAGACCCCCAAACCACCCTCCGTTCAAATGTTGATATATATATATATATATATATATATATATATATGACAATGTCATGCTGTAACTATCTTATTTATGAACCGATTTAGATATGATTGAGTATGTTTATAGGACATACCAAGGTCTCGACCAAGTTCTTTCGCCAGCTTCATCCACCATCTTGTTTCAAAATAGCGGCCAGTTAAAAAAATTTAAATTTTTAAAAAATCCAAAAGATGAACAAAAAAAATTATAAATTGAAAAAAAAAATGTTTCTGTTAAGTGTTAGAACGTGGTACAAGGACTCTGCAACATTTTTTGTTTTTGCTATATCTTTTTTTTTTTTGAGACCGGCGACCAGGCCCCTACCTGCCAGGTTTCCCTAGCTTAAACGGGTTTAGTGCCTGGTACCGGGGCGCGTAGCGCCACTGAAGAGATGCCGCGTAGCGGCTGGCCGTTGCTGACTGGACGGCTATGTGGAGGACTTAGTTTTGTTTCCATTTTGTTTTGCTGCTAATTGATGTTATTCTTTTTATATGGACCTGTCATCGTTATGCGAGTTGGTCTCGTAATTTAGAGCCTTGATCAGGTGACGAGACCTTCACCTGATTAGGCACCCCCAGAGGTATTATTCACAGGGAACTTGGAGGACTTTACACCCACGACGGATTTTACATGCACCAGGCGCCATTAGCGTACATGATAAAAAAAAAAAAAAAAAAAAAAAAAAAAACCTGTAAGGGAAGGGGGTTAATACATGTTTATTTAACTTTACATAAAAAATAGAAGAAATGATTACTTTTACCTGTGTTGGATTGTTTTTTTCCCTTACTTTTTCTACCGTACTTTCCAGTTACCTGTTGTTTTTCTTTTGCTGCTTGATTTTTGTTGCACATTTAGGTTTATCTCGTTGCTTTTTGGTTTCTCATGTGATGCAGTTGTTTCTCTTTTGTTGCATTTATTTTGGTTTCTCATTTGTTGCAGGTTTCTCATTGTGATTTGGGTTTCTCATATTTCTCTGTTGATTTTATACTCTGTTGCATCACTGGTAACCGTTGAATTTGTTGTCATGAATGCGCTCTAGTGGCGATCAGTCCATATATACCTTATGGCTGTTTTCATGAGCTCGATGAAGCTTTTTGAGGACTTGGTGCGCTATGGGGTGGGGCATATTCCTTGGCCATTAGTCCGTTAATTAGTTATTAACTTCCACCCTCTTAGACGCTAAAAGAACGATTTTTTTTTCGCAGGAAAGAGGTATACTTTACACTGCTATTTTATTATATATACACATATATACATATATATATTTTCCTTTTTTTTTTTTTTTTTTTTTTTTTTTTTACTGGAAGGTAAGATTAATTAGACAGAGGTTATACACACTTTGAATATAGAGGTATGGTGGCTGCTGGGACTTTTATGTTTTTTTTTTTTTTTTTTTTTGTATTAGTCTATGTTTGTCTGTTTCATGTCGTCTACATTGTTCATTAGCCATCTGATCACTGCTCTACCTTTGTTTTGTACATGTTTGTTGTTTGCAAGTTGTCTGTGCCATAGTATTTCGTTATTAACTGTGATGGTGACCAGATGGTGTGGTTCTGTGAGTGGGCAGGCCGTAAGGTAGTGTTTTATGGACCCTAATTCCCCGCATATGCATTCTGGAGAGCTAAATTTAGTAAATCTATGTAGGTATTGTGGGAATGCTCCATGATCTGTGTAGATTTGGCTCAGTAATTTACAGCTTATAAGCCGTTTTGTGTCTACTTTTGGGAAGTATCCATGAGTTGTTCTACCCGTATCCCCATAGTCCCACTCGAACTGCCATTGTTTTATTGTTAACTCTTTTAATATACGCTTAAGGTTTGATATTGGTCTTTCTATGTGGTAGGGTCTATCATTTTTTTTATTTTTAGCCGCTTCTTTTGCTAATTCGTCAGCATCCTCGTTTCCTTGGATGCCAACGTGTGCCTTAACCCAATTAATTTTAAATTTGTTGTTTGATTTTCTTATTTTGTTTTTGCTATATCTTAGATATGGCAGTTTGAAATTCTAGGGTGGCTGAGATTTTGAAACAATCTGATATTTGTAATGCTGCAACTCTCGTATTTATGAACCGAAAATAATGAGATACTCGTATTATGTAACCAAAACCACCCTCCGTTCAAATGTTGATATATATATATATATATATATATATATATCTGACATTTGTCATGCTGTAACTCTTATTTATGAACCGATTTGGATGTGACTAATCATGTGTACAGAACATACCAAAGTCTCGACCGAGTTCGTTGGCCAGCTTCATGCGCCATCTTGTTTCAAAATGGCGGTGAGTTAAATTTTTTTTAATAAAAAAAAAATTTATAAAGATTTATAAATTGACAAAGTTGTTTCCGTTAAGTGTTAGATCGTGATACAAGGATTCCGGAACATTTTTTGTTTTGGTTTTATCTTAAAAACTGGCAGAGATATGGCAGTTTGAAAATCTAGGGTGGCTGACATTTTGAAACAATCTGATTTTTGTTATACTGTAACTCTCATGCTGAAATTCGCGTTCAAATTCAGTATTAACAAAAACCGGGATTGAATCTTCTATAATCGGGTTCCAAGCAATTTAGCTTCGGGTGTTTGAGTAAAATAAGTTGAATTTTTAAAAACATGGACTATGTAAGTTACCTTTTCCTCCCGGTACAGGCCGGAAGGACTTTTTTTTTGCTCCCTGCTATATGTTTCGCACTGATATAAATCACTGCTGCGCAATGTTATGAGAGAAAATTTGTTCAGGTATTAAATTTTGCACAGTAGTGCACTTGTTCATAATTTTTGACAGTCGTGTATCAAATTTGGAGAAGTTGGCGTTTGTTTTATCTCATGCCACTTATTTGTAATCGAAAGCAGAACAGTTTTTTTTTCGTACAACTTTGTTTAATTTGTGTAATTACTGTTCATGCAAATTTTGTTACCCATTCGTAAACTATATAACGTATGTTTATTATAGTTATTTTTATTTTCATTTATCTATTTCGTGAGCATTAATTTATGTATCTAGGTATTCCTGTTATTTTAGACTTACTCTGCATTGTAAAATATTTTGAATTTTTGAAGATTTTTACCGTCTTATTTTATCGTCTAGCATTTTTTAACCTTTTCCAAAATAGTTGAAAAGTATTTGTGACATCTGGCCGTCTGCCTGTGCACTAACTCGCGTAAATATATTTGGATTACCATGAGCTTGGTATATGTTATTTACCACAGGACATTCCCTGTTGAAAATGGAGTGTGTAGTATTTATAGCTCAAAAGAATTTCATTACATTAGGGTCTATGTGTGGGAAGAGGGGAGAATCATTTGCAGTGCATTTTAATGAAGTTACACTATTACAAACATAATAAAATTAATAGGAATTATTCAGGTGCAATACAACAGACTTTCTACAGAATATGGAGTACATAGCGTTTATCATTCATGTACAGGAGCACCTGATCATTTTTTGCCTATCGTTTTATTTGCGTTAGAACTTTTGTAAAGATGTTCAGATTACTGTACACTTTGAATACGCTGTTGAAGTAAATTCAGCACGTTTGCATTTGAAGTTGGACATTGTAACTTTGACTTTGTTATTTAACATACTACATTAAATAATTTGAATATTTCACACTCTGCCGGTCAGTTATTGATAAAATAAACCGTTCAGCACTTGAAATCGTAATCCATTTAATGCAATGGTTATTGTGATGTTGCTGTGATATCGAGTATTCCCTGTAAAAAATTGGTGAACGTATTATCCAGGAATGTGAAATATAAAACTGATAAAACAACTCTGATTTAATTACTAAATTATCTCCTTCAATACCCCCTCCCTCAATTCTAAAAAGTACAAAAAAAAAAAAAAAAAAAAAAAACTGAAAAATTTTTGATTGTGTCAAAAATATTTGGCTGTCTTGTTGGAGATCTTATAACAATAGCATGTTTTTCTATCACTGAAGTTAACCGTATGCCCTTCTGAGTCCTGTTCTCAATAAAATCTTTATAAACGACCAAAAATTAACGCTTTTCTTTTTAGTTTTATTCACTGAGGTATTAAACATCTCTATAATATTATAGTTTGATTTATTTAATTTAAAGTTTTAGTGGATTGATCTGTTGAAGTAAAAGTGTGCTCTTGTTTCCTCTCCTCTTGGTTGGTTAACTCCTCTATCTCGCCTCCCCATGCTAGATGTCTCCCGGATCTATTGGGTTACTGAAATCTTAAATTTTCCTTATTTTTTCCCAATATAAATGTTAACACTCATCAAGATTAAGAAGTATTGTATTCATAAATTTTTAATGTAACATTTATACTAAAAAAACTATAATTCAAATTGTAATCATATATTTATTTATGAGCCAATATTTTCCATGGAAAATACATCCAGTGAAAGGAAAGCTTTAAGCAAAGCTTACAAAATATACTTTCAGTTTAATACACAAAAAATTTGTAGCAATTACTAAACAGTATATACAATTGCAATGACATGCATGGTTTTGTTAAAATATTGATGATACATTATATAATCCCTGAAAAAATATTTTAGAAAATAATTAGTTGAATGCATTAGAATGTATTTTTAACAAAGAAAGAAAGAAAAAAGAAGATAACATACAGCTTTGGTCAAAGGTATTGAGCACCCTCATATTTTTAATATATCTGTAATTGTACTAGTCGTATGCAAATGTTTAAACTGCAGACAATTATAAATTTCTTTTTTAAATTATTACGGTTTGTAAAAAATGGCTCCAAACGAACAACTCAACGTTTAATCATCTCATTTAATTAAACGGTCTGCTTAAAAAGAAAGAATTTTTTAAAAAATTACTATTATTTTTTTTTTTTTTGGTAAATTTTCTTGTAGATAATCATGAAAATTAGAATAACTTGCAGAAAATGCCAAAATATAATAAATTTTCAGCAATGAAAAAAAAATTATGTTAATAAATAGAAATTTTTTTTTTTTTTAAATAATAAAAGAATACATATAAATTTTAATAATTGTCTTCTTCATTGCATTTTTTATTGTTATTTTCGTTGTTGACTAAGTTCTTTATATTTTATCATTTTCTGCAAGAATTCTTATTTCTATGATTATTTCTTAACTTGCATAACACAACAACAGAACTTCCAGAAAAACAAAGTAGTTCAGTAACAAAAAGAAAAATTCGTTTTTTAAAGCAAATGGTTTAATTACAAGGGTTAATTAAAAGTTCTGTTGTTTTTCTGTCATTTTTTTCAAACTGTAGTAATTAAAAAAAATTAATAATTGTATGCAGTCAAACATTTGTATCCGACTATTACTTTTAACGATATCTTAAAAATATGGGGGTGCTTATTACTTTTGCCCAAGACTGTATGTTAAAATCAGAAATTTTTTCACTACTCTGTCTAAAATAATTTACATGCCTAAAATATTTTTTTCTAAAAGTAGCTTGTATTTACGGCATATGAATTAGGATATTTTTGCATATGAACAGAACTATATTCAAAATACGGGACTAACTACAGACCTTTTTATAGTATTATTATGTCTTTTGTCAAACAATGAAAAATATAAATAGAACATAAATTTAATCATCAGATTCTTACATAAATGAAAATGTAACGAAGGACAAATATATTTCATGCTCTTTTCCCCATGAAAATATTATCATGCTTAACAAACGGTCAAATATCAGTATAGCTGGATCACGTAAGAATACCATACATAACCATAAATTGTCATAAAATTTATTAATAATTTATGTAGCGAAATATGTAGCCAAATTTATTTAAAAAATAAAAGAAGACTGAGTCTAAAATATTGGTTGTCAACCGATGACCCATTCAAGATCAAACCTTAATCGAATATCAAAGTTCAGCTCGAAGTAAGACTAATTAATGTCAGTCTTGAAGGCTAAACATCTGTTATCATATCCATACTGCGATACTACACTATCAATAATCTTTATAAAACAATTGCATGCCGACCTCCTGAGAAAAGTCTACTGCTAACTGTACGATTTAGTCCAAATGTTACAATATCATTATATTTTTATTATTAAATAATGTTATTATTATTAATTATGTTAAAAATTATGCTTATTATTAAATTGTTAACTAATGATAAATTTGTACCATCATTACATCACCATCGGAAACGAGGAGGAAGGGTTCTTTTCAACACTTTCACCACTGAACAGGGCTATAGCGGAGAGTGTACGGCGATATACACCGTATTAAATTTTGGAATTTTTTTTTCAACTCCGCATGCCCCACGTTTCTAAAGTAAAGCTATGTATAAAACTTAATATTCAGAAAGCAGTAATTGGTAGGATGGGATTAAAGTTTCCTAGGAAACCTTGTTTTACGACGGATTTGCATCTCTTTGAATCAACATGCTAACGATAAAGCAGTCAAGGAATATATTCCCCTTTTAAAATACACTACATATATTATAAAAACACATATACAAATATATTTTATTGTTTTTTAATTACAAAATATATTTATTTATTTATATCTTAAAAAGCTGATTAGCATTTTATTATTATTTGGAAGACTATCATCAAATAAACTTTCGAAAATGCAGCCAGATTTATTTAAAAAATAAAAGAAGACTGGGTCTAAAATATTGGTTGTCAAAATGAAAGTTGATATTTTTGGGATGGGGCAGGAGTCATCCACATCCCCCTCTCCCATAAAAATATTCTGGCTACGCCACTGACGAAAGCGTATACTGTCTAGTTTTTATACGGATACAGCACTGTCACTGGGTAAGTATAGTTGTTTGTCCTAAATTGCAGTAGAGGCTCATGTGATGTAGCGATGTCAATGTATAAGAGTGTTCAATTTATTACACAACTGATGTCTAAGAAAAAAACCCTTTCACTTAAACACAAGTAATTTATTTGGAGGAAAAATTATAAAAATATTCATAGCTTGATAAAAAAATTTATATTATCCAGACTTTTGTATTTATCATGTGAATTTTTACTCCCAAAATTTCTGAATATGCACTTTTATCTAGATTTCTTGCAAAAATGCTTTATTATTCTATGTTGGAGAAGCTATCGCTAGATTTTGAAAAGTGATTGTTGAAGCATTTAAACAATTAATTTAATTTTCTTACATTTTCCTCAACTTATTTATAATCATCGATTTTCATCAATATATATATACTAGTATATATGTATAATTTATTTCCTAATCAACTATTTATTTTTCTGTCTTCTTTCTGTTTCGTTTCTCATACATTTATCTTTTCTTCAGAATCTAATTAGACAGACAATTCAGAAGAGGATTCGAAATTTGATACTTTTATCATTATTAATAAAATAAGCTTGCTCTATGAAATTCCGGCCTGGAGTCACAAGTGACTCACAAATAGAATTTCTATTTATGAAAATCTATCTCGTGTTTCCGGAAGAAAATCCCTCAAACAGAAAAATGACTAACCCATCCAAGATCAAACCATAATCGAATCACAAAGTTCAGCTCGAAGTAAGATTAATTAATGTTAGACTTGAAGGCTAAACATCTGTTATCATATCGATACTGTCATACTACACTCTCAATAATCTTTATAAAACAATTGCATGCCGATATCCAGAGAAAAGTCTACTGCTAACAGTACGATTTAGTTCAAATGTTTCAATTTCATTATATTTTTATTATTAAATAATGATTTTTAAATTTGTACGTGATTAACATTTTAGAAATAAAGGGAGAAAAATTCATCGTGAAATTAATTATATTGATTTTTCCTGATATTTATAATTATTTCAGCGAAAATGTTTTTAAATGTCAAAATAGAACTAAAAATATCTCTTTACTTCAACAACATGATGTTAAAAAATAATTTACTTTCAATTGTGCTTAATTTTATAAGATTTCCGCCAAGCTTCCATTAAAGACACGGATGAATGAAAACGGTAAAATATCACGAAAGGTAGAATTATTCGCGAAATTACTGGCCAAGCTACTTGTCCATAAAATTCCAGCTGCATTTTGCTTCTAGCTTCATTCGGAGTAGTAAAGGATTCCAAAATCCACAACACAATATTGGAAAATACTAAGAAGATAACAACTTGGCGTCCAGGTTTTTCGTCCATATTTAAAGGACTCAATCTCTTTTTGGAAACTTGGTGAATAAACAATGATTGCAGACAGGCCTGAATAACCATAAGTGTACCATGCAAAAGAAGAACAAAATGCTCCACAAAGCTACTTAGCATTGTTCCACCGACTATGATATTGCAAATACCATATATATAAACCGCTAACATTCCTATTCTTTGCAGAATATCTGATAATCTCTGCTCTTTCGAAGTTTTGCTTCTCATTTTTCTAATCTGCAAAAGGCCAAGAATCGATGCTAAAATAGAAATTCCAAAAATAGTGCACTCCAACGATCCAATTAAAAACAAAATATTGTTATTATTGTTATCTTTATCTTGAGCTAAAACAAAGTAAAGGATTAAGACAATGAGTCCAGCAACAAGAATAAGTAGTCCTAGCAACAATCCGCGTGTTGAACCAGTGCAGTTTGTTTCATCTTGATTTGGATCTCTCCCATAAACAGATACCGCAGCAAACCGCTGTAACTTCATTCGATTTTTCTGAAGATTTGACCAAGTTATGTAAAGAATAGCTGCTGCGACGAGGCAGTACTGTACATTAAAAGGATATAAGTATGGCATAGCTTTTTCCCAAATTGCTCCTATCGTAGAATTTTGGATACATAGATGATAAGACATTAAGCCTTCAGTTTCTTGAGCTTCTATCTCGGGTGTTGGCTGCTGCCACTGGCAGTATCGAGCAGATGCAACTGAAATTAAAAAAATAAACAAATAAATGATATCGCTGTATATTTTAACATGATTAAAAAGATAATTTTTTTAAGGGAGATCTTTTTATTTATATTTTTAAAAATATTCCATTTAATGTTAAGATTTAGAAGATACCAAAGTCTACAGGCCAATGCCTAGTTGGTTCAATGATCAGTATGTTTCTCTCGAAAGCAAGAGATCTGCCATTGAAATATTGCTCTGGAAAATAGCATTAGAATAATGGGCAAAATGATGATGACCAAAAAATAGTGGATTGAAGTCTAATAAATACAACAGCGGGAAAGTGTAAGGATTTGGGAGATTTCAGAAGTTGACAATGTCTACAGATCAGAGCTCCGATGGTGCAATAGTTAGCTTTTTTCTCTTGAGAGCATGAGATTCGACGTTTAATTGAGACGAAAATCTTACAAATGCAAGCAGTCAGATTAAGATTCGAAAGACTTGTAACTAAACATATCCTGGTCCAAGTATATGGTGCTCACAAAAATTGAGCGAAGATTACATTTTTTATTTCGCTCTTTCAATGAATGATTATATTTTTGTGATTCTTTTACACTCTCTTTCAAAGTAAGAGCACAAAATGTAAAGCCTCAAATCACGAATGAAAGAATAATTTTGATTAAACAAAACTTGCTGTGTACTTCGAATGCAATATGTAAATATCGAAACACATGCGAAATAGAAATTGGCTAAATCCCATCAAACAATGTTGAATTCAGGGAGTGGCCCGGGCGGGACATTCCCTCTCGGAAAATTGAAATGCCCCTCCCCCCAAAAGATTTTAGATTTTATGCTTTTAATGGTCAAAAAGTGCAATGTCCCCACGGGACTCTACACCCTTACAAAAATAGTTCATAGAGCTGTATAGAACTTTTTGGAATTCTTTACAAGTTCTATAGAACAGCCATTCTATAGAATACTATTTTTATAGAGTTTTAAAGAGTTCCATAGAATACCTCTTCTAAAAAATATTTCTATAGAATTCTTAGAATTTTTTTTTATATAGAACAGTTTTTCTATAGGGTACTATAGATCTTATAGAATTAAATTCTATAGACTAATGATTCTATAGACTTTTTTGTTTGTTTGTTTATTAAAAAATATATTTCTTGGTCTTTTAAAATTTGTATGCATAGTAATTTATTTATAACTATATATTAAAATTAAAATAAAAAATGTTGTAATACACCAGTTTAATATATAATTGTACTCCATAGATTTAATATAATTATATATATATATATATAATTTAATTCAATTCTAATACATTGCGATTAAATTGTCAGTGTAAATATTATATCAGTCAAACTACTTAATTAAATTATGATTAATTAATTTGTTTATAATTCATTAATTTGTTGGTTAATTTTATAATCATTTATTAATTTGTTGTTAAATTTATAAAACCATCCATCTAATTTAATAAATTTTATTCACTTTAATAATATTGTAATTTTTATTCAAATATTTTAATCTGAATATAAATATTTAAACAATTGTTTCAGTTTTAACAAGTAATAATTTATTAGACTTTAAATATTTTTACAAGACTATTATGATTGGGACTGCAAATCAAAAAAGAAATAAATTTGAAATAGTGTAATAAGAGTTACTGTCAATGGCTGAGTCATGCTGAAAGTACTCGTTCTTCGTCTGATCATTGAAATCGAGCAGCATTGAAAGTGGTTAGTGTTTGGGAGGGTGACCACCTGGGTTCTGTATGAAATTCTATACATATTTTTATAGAAGCTCTATAGACATTTCTATTGAACTTCTACAGATATTTCTATAGCTTTCGGTTAAACAAGCTTATAGAAAAACGGGCCATAATTCTATAGGACTCTATAATGCGTTTTCTATAAATATATTTTATAGAATTCTATAAGAAATTTTTGTAAAGGTACTGTCTACCCGCTGAGGCCCTCTTTCCACCGGGTTTCATTCCTCATGGGCGAGTACGGGGATCGAACTCAGACTTTCACCATTTGAGCTTTCTCAGTCTCTGAGCTCCGTGGTTTCGGACTTTGGCAAATCGCGTGAGCCCAATAGAGGCCGTTTGAGGTCCTTAATACTGACCACAACATCGCTTTTTAATTCATTAGTCGTGAAAATGACTGTTTGCGTTAAATCCTCAAGGTTATCATGACTGTCCATGAATTTCCCTACTGATGAAATTCTCATTCGGTAACCCGGCTTAGCTTTAAGACAAAATCCAGGGTGAGCGAACGGAACATGAGAAAGTCGTTATCTCCTTAAAAAAAGAGAAAACAGACAACTGTGGAGCAGAACTTCCATAGGGGTCGGGTGAGCCCCTATCACACGATAGTTCGCCACCAAACGGGCGTACCCGAAGGAACTCTTTGTTCAACGTTGGACCTATTTTCTCAGATCTCATTTGTGCACTGACAAACAAGTGAGAACGTCGGCCCCTTTTCAAGCGTTTTTGCTTTAAAAATAGCTGCGTATGAGAGCACCAAAATCGCTGGGAACCGACAACTAAGGCACCTTGGACCCCGAACGTTTTTTTACGCATCCAGAACTTCAAGGAAATAAAGAACATGTTTGATTTCATATTCTTCAGTTAAGATTTAGTCGCGAGGACAATTACGGGGCCAATAATAAATTTAATAATAAAGTAATATTTGCAATCACCCATGTAACAGAAAATGCTCGAAATTGTCTGTTTCTGCAGCAAATTACTATGTGGGTTCTGTTCAACGTTTGTGTGCATTTCTGTAAACATAGCACGCATATTCGTGAAGGTATTAACGTTTCTGTGCAAAATTCACATGTTTTTTGTTTTTAGCATACAGAGTTTTCAACCAAATTTAACACCACTTTCCGAAAACTTGACAAAGAACAGTAGAAACATAGTTGCCAAACCGAGAGCAGAGTAGACTCGGCCGATTTGTCCCTAACAGACATGGTTCTGTTCGCAGCTGCATTCGTCGAGGAGGCGCAATCTTTGACTGCGGATTTCATTGGGAGGATGGGCAAGGACAGAAACTTCACTATTGCGAAGAAGGACATCTACAGAGAACTTGTGTCTCCTGTGATGGAATTCGCCTTTCAACAGCATGCATGATTCTGTATCCTCTACGGTAAAGCCTCACAGAAGAGGGAAGCACCGACTATCAGTCGCGACGTAAGGGCCGGCGGCACGCCGCACTTGGCGAGGGATGTTCGCCGCAAGTCGGACCTCTTCGCCTGGGCGGAGGGTGTATCGAAGCTTGGTGGAACCGGGGCAAGTGGTGCCAAGCACAAGAGCCATGCGTCCAAGTCGGCGCAAACACAGACGCAGAAAGTGAAGTGTAGACAGCAGGCACAAACCCAGACGCAGAATGAGAAGCGCTGACGAAAGAAGAAAGGCTCCGAAGGATCTGGCCGAGTCAACGTGCCCACCTGAGGACGAACGATCCCAACAAAGCTCCCACAAGGTCGGAGACTAGGGCGGCTCCGAAGGAGGGCGAAGTTGTTCATACAGAACAAGAGTAGGACTTGGTTTCGAAGGGGACTAACTCTGGCGATGCCGGGTCAAACATCCAATCTGCCGATGAGGCTCCTGAGGCGCCCCCCCCCAAAAAAAAAGAGAGAAGAAAGAAGTCTCGGAGGGATGGCAGAGACGCCCACACGAGCCAGAAAAAGTCTTCCGATAAAGAACGTTCTTCTTCCAAACAAGGGAATAAGCCCGAGAAGAAGGCTAAGGTGAAGACCCGTTTCGGGAAGAAGCCGCGTTCCGATCAGACAACTTCCAACTCGAATGACTTAATTTCAGGTAGGAAAG
The DNA here is from genome assembly GCA_963931845.1 of Maratus michaelseni. Lineage (NCBI taxonomy): Eukaryota > Metazoa > Arthropoda > Arachnida > Araneae > Salticidae > Maratus > Maratus michaelseni. Next base: position 240,235,534 of record OZ007586.1, on the reverse strand, counting down.
TCTCTCAAACAGTGATCAAACCCTGAAATTTTGTGCTTAGCAAAAAGTCGTGGACGGAACTGCAGAAGAGAAAGTTCTCTGGGAAACACGCAAAATGGCTACAAGGCCGATGTCAAAAAAGTCTCTAAGGACTTTGCTCGGCACAAACCCGGGAACATGTAGCCCCGAGGTAAACGAAAGGGATCTGAGTCAACGGCGAAGACCCCGCCAAAAGAGGAGTTTATCCTCTTCGTTCGTCCAAAGGAGGCAGACGAACATGTCGTAGTTTCTTCGGCTGAGACGCTCAATATACGAGGTATATCCACAAAGTAAGTTCCGTTTCTATTTCTATCCGCAGCAGCGCTGCGATCGCAGTTCCGACAATGCGCAGTAGTTACTCTGACTAAAGGAGAACTGTACGCCATTTTCAGATCTCTGCTGCCGACGTGTTATTTGTAGTGCTTCTTTAAAATGTCAGCCTTAATTGAAAATGCCGCCACTTGTGAAATCAGATCTGTGATTCGTTTTCTCAAAGCAAAGACAGTTAAACCAAGTGAAATTTATCGACAAATCTGCGGGGTTTACGGACAAAATGCTATGAGTGATTCAATGGTTAGAAGATGGGTCAGACAGTTTAATGAAGGACGTGATCAAGTGCACGAGGAAGAACGAAGTGGACGCCCGTCTTTGGTTACTGATGAACTGGTTCACGCAATTGAAGATAAGGTTAAGCAAAACCATAAGTTTACAATTAGTGCTCTTGCTATGGAATTTCCGCAACCATTGTAACCACATGATTGAAAACACAGGCGGCAACCTTCTATGAAGAAGGCATACAAAACCTTGTGGCACGCTACGACAAGTGTCTACAAATTTTCGGAAGCCATGTAGAAAAGTAGATTCACAGTTGTAGATTTTTGTACAATAAATATTTTTTTTTGTATCTGTACACGTTTTTTTTATATAACCAAACGGAACTTACTTTGTGGATATACCTCGTAGTAGTTAATAAAGTTGACCCAGTAGACGCCAAAATAGCTCTCAGAGGAAATTGGGAGATTTCGGGAAACGGAATAGCAAACTGACGAAGACCTCTAGAGATTTGAGGCCGAATTGGAGTGCACCGAACTAACGAAGGATCTGTCCGTGTCAAGGTCCTGTAAACGCACCCCGGAAATCATCCTCTTTGGGGGTAGATCAGAGTCTCCCGATGAAGGGATCGTACATGCTGTTCTGAACCAGAACGACGTTCTAGAAGGAGCGTCCCTCGAACTTCGAAATTGTTTCGGAAAAAAGAGGTCGCAGCGCAATCCTTTCGACAGACGAAGACTCATACAAGCGCTTAGCGGGACTTCGACAATTGACGGTCGGCTGGAGTCAAGCGGATTTCAGGCCAAACCGACGTGCGCTGGTTTGTTTTAAATGCTGGAGGTACGGACACACACGTTCAGTTTATCGCAGTGCGTCCCTATGCAGTAGATGCGGTGGCCAAGACCCCCAGTTGTCAGGCTGCCCGAGAGAGCCTCTGTGGCCTAATTTCAATTTGAGGAACAAGAGCAGACCGGATGACGAGAAATTGTTAACCAACCACGCGGCAGGTTCCAAAGAGTGCCATATCCCCATGTTGAAGCTCGGACGATTGAGGAAGTATGAAAATGGGGGTAAATACACTGCTCAAAACAATTAGGAGAGCACATGGTTTTGACGAAATGACACAAATATTTACACCAATAAGTAACTTAAATTAAAACATCCTTAATTTAAAGCATAGCAGAAAACAGAAAAATAAAACTTCATATGCAAATCAAATATCATGACGTGAAAAACCAGAAAAAGGAGATAAGTACAAAATCGGGATTTCGCAGAAATGTCTGTTTCACTGTCTGTGTTGTGAAATTCAATTGCTCAGCTTTTGTTTTGAGAAAAGGTGATTTGAAAATGTCACAACAACGTGATTTACCGGAATACGTGGTTTGGTGTATTAGCGAGAGACTTGAATCCGGGCAAACACAACGAAGTGTATCAGACGCTGATGGATTTGCAAGAAATGTCCTTGCAAGGTTGTGGAATCGATTCCAAGAAACAGGAAATGTTAGACGTCGACAAGGGCAAGGTCGACCACGTGCTACCACCGCAACTGATGACCGACATATCCTGTTAACATCTCGTCGAGACAGAAAAGGGAATGCTACTCAGCTGCAAAGACAATAGCTCTTGGCCACACGGCGAAGGGTGTCCAGCCAAACAGTGCAAAATATGCTTCATCAGGGTGGTCTCTATGCACGTAGGCCAATGGTCTGTATTCCGTTGACCTCAAGCCACCGTTCGGCCAGAAGAAGGTGGGCTGCAGAACATCAAGATTGAAGTCAACGAATTAGAGTCATATGCTGTTTACAGACGAGTCCCTATTCAGTCTGGAGCACTCGACGTGTTTTGGTATGGAGGGAAAGGGCCACTCAAATTAACCGCACATTCGTTCGTGAAGGATCACATTACAGACAAGGTGGGTTAATGGTATGGGCTAGAATAAGCATAGGTGGACATACGGTTCTGCATATCATTTGGAATGGCACTTTAACGGGTCAAAGAAATGCAGACGAGATACTGAGACCTCATGTCGTACCTTACGCTTCACCCATGATGATACCTTTGTTTTCATGCATAATAATGCCAAACTGCATACAGCTCGTCTGGTGGAGAACATGGTTGAAGCTGAAACAATACAGTGTATGGAATGACCAGCATGCTTTCCTGACCTGTATCCGATCGAGCATGTTTGGGACACACTCGGACGACGCATTGCACCGAGACCAAGGCTTTCTTTTATTATCTGGTACTTCGAGATTTCAATTCTTGAAGAGTGGAACAGTATTCCTGAAAGTCTTATCGATAACGTCATTGCATCCATGGAAAACAGGTGTGCGTCAGGCTTAGCTGTTCGAGGGGACCACACGCCGTATTAAACAACTTATATCATTACTAAACAATACTTTTTTTTGTCATTTATATGTAACCAAATTGTTGCCCTAAACCATCTTTTCATGTTCTTTCCATCGTTTCAAAGAATTAAAGCTCCCTTACAATTTTTTGCGTCTTTTTTTCTGTATTGCGCATTGATACACGTGTACTCTCCATTTTATACCCATGCATGGCGGTCTCACACTGTTCTGTTCTCTTCTTTGCTTGCTTCCCTAATTTTTTTGAGCAGTGTACATTAGTTTCATTCATCTCAACTGTCACAACGCCATTTTTCCAACAAACCAGCTTGTCCAGGACGTGATATCCAAGGGTGTGGATGTTGAATAAACCATATGTTTGCGAAGGGTCTGTACGTGAAATTCCTGGTGGGTGGACGCAAGTGAGCGTAGCAGGTAGTCGCTTTCGGACGGCCCTTTGGATAAAAAAGCGTATCACATTCAGCACGGTCTTGCAGCGTTCTGACGTGGTGTCAATCCGAAATGGATACTGTTAGTCACATGCTATTATGCCCCTTCTGAGCACATTACATATGGCTCGTACCAATGACGACCCTTTTAGGAACCTATCTGAACGACAATGTCGTGTTTTGGGCGACTTTAACGCGAAGTCAATGATCTGGGTGCAACGGCTGACAGATCCGCGAGGGCGAAAACTTAACTTCTTTACCTCGAACGCAAACTTGGAAATCGTGAACGACCCGGATAGTTTGTCATCCTTTAGTGGCCCGCAAGGGAAGGGTGGATTGACGTACTGTTGGTCTGGTTTTGTGCCATGCACATTACTGACTGACTGAAATGATATCCAATGTCGAGTCACTTAGTGACCATCGTGTCATGAGGTCGGCCTATCTAGGCAGACAATCCTCACGGATCCCCAGGGACGCCAATTGTCGGTGGCGGCAGAGAGATTTGGTCAGGAACGAGTTCTCTCGCGATCTGCAAGCTAGACCGGGAGGCGGCACCACAGGCAATCACCTCATCGAGTTCACGGCTGAAATTCCAGAATTAGTTAAAACTCGATTCGCATATTAAAACGCAATCGGTCTGCCAAGTCATATCTTGGTGGAAAACACGTGAAAACCCGATTTTAGCGGTTGACTCGTATGTTTACCATTGTGTTTTCCTGCACCCAAAGGTATGAAAACATGGAGAACTGGGTGCAGGAAAACACAATGGTAAACCTACGAGTCAACCGCTAAAATCGGGTTTTCACGTGTTTTTCACCAAGATATGACTTGGCAGACCGATTGCGTTTTAATATGCGAATCGAGTTTTAACTAATTCAGGAATTTCAGCCGTGAATTCGATGAGGTGATTGCCTGTGCTGCCGCCTCCCGGTCTAAGCTGAAGATCTGATAACGTATGAGTTTGCGACCCCTGACGCGAGAGTTGAACATTTGACGTCGACTTTGATTCGGCTTTGTAATAAAAACCAGAAACGCAGACCGGCCGAGCGCCGGGCAGCGTGTTGGTGGACTGCCCAGCTGTCCAGCCACAAATCTAGGCTGCGCGAGCTGAGACGACTCTACCAGCAAACGCTGGACTAAGAGGATCGACTAAGAGCCGACTAAGAGGATCAGACTTGGCACTCTCTTCAAGTGTAAACGGGCAGAGTACATGAAGACGATCCTGCATGCAAAGCGTACCTTGTTCCGGAGAACTAATTTCCAAGGGACCTGTCAGGGACAAACAAGGAGAAGTAGTTGAGGTGGTGCAAGGCAAGTGGACACGGGAAGCGCCGGTTATACTGGTGCTCCCTTCGGGGGACGAAGTCTCCACCTGAGAAGAGTTCCAGGACCAACATGCAAGACACCATTCCCTACAGGTCGATGATGTTTCGAAGGTCACAAACATTTGGACTGGCGAACCAGACTTTTTTATAGTTCATGAGCTGGATTTTGCAGTGGAATCGCTTCCGCCTAATAAAGCACACGGCCATGACGGAATCAGTCTCGAGATAGTCCGTAAGGTCCTCCAGTGCCACTCTCAGTGGTTACTGTCCATCTACAATCACTGCCTGAGAGTGTCTTGTTTCCGCGGACTTGGAAGCGGGCTATTGCTGTGTGCTTTGCAAAACCGTGGAAGAACCTCAGCAATCCTGCATCCTACCACCCTACCAATCTAACTCTTACTAACCCTCGGAAAGTTTCTGGACAAGATGTGCGCGAGTAGACTGGTGTTCCGTCTGGAAGCCAACGATTTGTTTGACACACGTCATTACGGCTTTCGAAAGAATGCCAGTATGGTCGATGCGCTCCGTCGCGTGATGGACTTCATATCAGAATCAAAGAAGCGCAGAGAATAGACATGTCTTCTCGCGCTTGATAGGTATCAATCAGCGTTCAACAGTGTTCGTCGAACCGACATCCTTCGATTCCTCGAGAAATTCGGTGTCGAATGCTGTGTCCTAGGAGTGATAGACGACTACGTTTGGTACCGTTCAATCATTCTGTCTGACGGGGAACACTTCTTTAACGCAGGAGTGCCACAGTAATCGTGTCTTGGCCAGTACCCTTGCTTGGTTTTGATTGAGATCTTGTTGAGACGGTTAAGAGACGGTGAGGATTGTACCATTCAGGTCTTCGCCAATTACGTCTTCCTAGCAGCATGAAGCCCAGATTTTATGAGGTTCGCCACTATCCTCTGCCCCGTTATATCTGAGATCCATGGCTGGGCGATGGAATGAAGCCTCGATTTCACTCCGAAGACTACGTTTTTATACTATACGGATGGATCAAAACGGCAGGACAACACCGTCGGGTGCGCGTTCTTCGCTGTGTCAGAGGGCCAGACCGTAGTGGAGAGCCAGTTCCGTCTCACAGATGGTTCGGAAGTCTTTGTGGCTGAAGTCATTGTGATTAAGGAAGTAATTTCTAACGTCCATCGCCGAGGTTTCGGGGACTTCTCAGACTCGAGATCGGCGTCGCAAGCGCTTCACGGTCTTGTGCCTCGACACAGGTCCATAACCAAGATCATTGTCTTGATCAAAACGACTGAGATCGAGGTTCATATGCATTGTATAAGGGCTCGTGTGGGACACGCCTACAATGAAAGAGCGGGTGCGTTGGCCAAAGTCGCCACAACCCGGCAATTTGTCGACGTGGCGGTCAAAACCACGCGCCGCCAGGCCAAAAAACAGCTATTTCGCCGTACCTTGTCAAAATGGCAAGAGAGCTGGACTAACTCTGAGACCGGTCGAATTGCGAATGAATCCTTCCCTCGAGTCCGCACTCACAGACTGCAAGGCGATTTATACGTAAACCAAGTTCTTACGGGGGGGCACGACACCTTTGGCGACCATCAGGCTCGATTCTTCCAGAAGAACCCCACATGTTTTTGTGGGACAGGCGAAAGCAGGATCAGTCATACGTGTTCGTGTGCGCTCTCTGGCGGTTCGGATGGGAAAAGTTTCCCCCCGGAACTTCCAGACTCGATCACCTCGCGATCTGTGTATATATTGGTACGCTCAGAAGGGCGTGCGATTGTTCATTCACAAACTCCTCCTGCGGACTCTAGATTGCAACTGTGGTCGTCGAAGGGCTGGCCGATATATCCAAGCTCTGCTCTAGGAAACTGCGTTTGAACGCGAACCAACCTGCCCATGGCCCTCGTGGTGCAGGAGAGAATGGTGCATGAAGTACGCAGGTTCGAGACTTGTCTCGTGAGCTTGCATAGTTTTGTATATAGTATTTACTTTGTTAAGATTTTGAATTTGTTAATGTTTTGTTTAGTTTGTTTATTTGTTATTTGTTTATGTTTTGTGTTTTAATATTGTCTTCCTTTATAGCGGTGAGGTAGGGTTCGCAGGAGGGGGTCGGCAGTCCGGCCTCGGTAGATTGCAATCCATAGCGAAAGGGGCTTGTGAATATCTTTGTAGATTTTCACGTCCCAAAAGCTTTGGTACAGCAAATACGGGTCGGAGAAACCTGGCTTAAGGCCTAGGACCCAGCTCTCTTTTGGGAGTCTCGTTTCCGAAGCTGCTGGGGTACTCCGGCACGTCCCCAAGTGTAGACGGTGGTTCCACTTAGGGCAGGGGATTTAACAACGTCGCATGCTGTCGTAGCGACCAGGTCGTCAATCACTTGGTAGATGGTGGTAATGCGCAGGTGGCAATGCTCCCACCGGCCATAGAGAACACACTAATCATCCTGGTTGTGCTCGTTAAAAGGTCCTCAGAACTAGGGAAAGGCAGTTGTTACGCCTTCGGCGGTGATGTTTATGTCCTCGAAGTTTAAGATCAATTCGTTAAGAATTTCAGTAGATATTCGACAAACCTTGTAAAATCAAATGCGTCCGGTCGCTGCCCTTTAATTTTTGGACACCAGTGTAGATTTAATGGTATTTATTCGTAAAAATATTGATTCGTGATTATTTTTTAAATGATTGGATTGCGCTTGAAACTACAAAATTTGCTTAATTTTAAAGAATACAATTCTCAGCACTTCGCTGCTCCAAAGTCATTTTTATTGTAAAGTTTACATATGATAGATGACTTGTCACACTAAAGCTCCACAATAGAACGGAGAGCTAACTTCCTATCCTGATACATTGTACCCAGCGGTCCGCCCATGAATACAATGCCAAAGATTTTCCTCCGAAAATCTTTGGCAAAACACAGGTTTTCTCGCATAGAATAGTATGAGGTAGATATTTTCAAATTAGATTATCTTTTGAAAATATGACGAAGTTGCTTACAATTTTCACTGATATACATTTTTTATTGTAAAAACTATAGGTTTTATTTAAATTTATCGCCAATATTTAATTTTATATTTGTTAAAATGGAAATTTTATATAAGCTCAATAAAAAAAAGAAAAATATGTTAAGTATTACTCATAAAAATATGAAAAAGCTGTAGAAATAACTAAAAGTGACAAAAAGTATGCGAAAAAGTTTAAAAAATTGCCCGTAATATTAAGAAAAGGGGAGGATTCATTACTCACGCGCACTGAAAGTGTGATGCGGTTGCGGCGGAAAGTGGATCGGTGAGTTAGCTCTCCTTATTATTATAGAGCTCAGTGACTTGTCATAAAAAACATCTGCTAATAGTTTCCAATAAAAAAGAGCTATGAGCTTTAGTTTGATTAATACAGACATTGTAAGACATTTCATTTTTTTTCTTTCTTTCTAAACCTTCTGGAATCATTATATTGACTAGAAATGTATCTTTTGGGTTATGATGAAATAAGAATTGCCCACTTAAGGCCAAAATTTGAATTTATGAAGATATTTTTCACAGAGTGTTATAATACAATAGTGGAAATCAGTCTTCAGATTCAATGTTTAATCATCCATTCTAAGGTGTGATTTAAAAATCCTGTTGCAAACTCCATGAAGAAAAGCATGTTTTTTGGAAAAAAAAGAACGAAAGAAACAGCAAATGACTGAAAAATATGGTTACTATACAAATGGCACACAATTTATACAGTGGTCATCTTGAGAAATCCTTTCTAGGCGCAACGAGACGTGGTTGAAGATAAAAATATAATGCCTTCTTTAGAAGAAAAAAAAACATAAAAGAACTTGCGTCCCAATGTTTTTAGAATTATATGATTTTATTTATAATTTCGAATTTGTATGATTTTATATTTTTAAAAGAAAATTTATCCAAACGAACCTAGAGGTGGACATAGTTGTATAGCTACGTTAAACATTTTTAAAAAAAATCTTTATCTCTATAAAACACCATCATATTAAGATAAAAGTTTATGTATTTTGAATAATTAAATACAATATTTTTTCTTGCATAATTTAATATTTTTTAAAAAAGCAAACTATATTAAATATTATCGCTTTTAATTTTTATCTAAACTTATTAGAATACAATTTATTATTCATTAAAGCTGCTAGACCACAGTTTTCAAGTTTATTACAAAAACATTAAAAACAGAGATATTAATTCGAACTATAATCAACAGATCAACAGTAAAATAACAGGGTCATCTATTTTGAAATACCTATTAAACATTTAAATCTAATTACCATGCACTTTGTGTATAGACTTGTGTTTTAGGTAGCTTTCAATACAAAAAGCTACCTATTGCAGCCGTTCGGAGGAAAGCAATTCCAAATAATTTTTTTATATTTTCATCGATCATGACCCCCAGACCCCCAAACCACACTCCGTTCAAATGTTGATTTATATATATCCACACATATATATATATATATATATATATATATATATATATATGTATGTATGTATCTGACATATGTCATGCTGTAACTCTCTTATTTATAAACCGATTTGGATGTAACTGAGCATGTGTATAGGACATACTAAGGTCTCGACGGAATTCGTTGGCCAGCTTCATCCGCCATCTTGTTTCAAAATGGCGGACAGTGAAAATTTTTAATTTTTTTTTAATTCAAAAACTTGTACAAAAAATTTATAAATTGAAAAAATTGTTTCTGTTAAGTGTTAGAACATGATACAAGGATTCTAGAACATTTTTTGTTTTTGCTATATCTTAAAAAATTGCAGAGATGACATTTTGAAACAATCTGATTTTTGTTATGCTGTATCTCTCATGCAGAAATGCGCATTCAAATTCAGTATTAACGAAAACAGGGATTGAATCTTCTATAATCGGTTTCCAAGCAATTTTGTTTAGGGTGTTTGAATAAAATGAGTTGAATTTTTAAGAATATGGACTATGGACTATGAAAGCTACCCTTTCCTCCCGGTATTGGCCGGAAGCACTTTTTCTTTATCTGATGACTTTGCATCTAAACTGTGTACAGTAATGTTGAAATTTGATAAACATTTAAATCTAATTACCATGCACTTTGTGTATAGGCTTGTGTTTTTCTTTATCTGACGACTTTGAATCTGAATCTAAACTGTGTACAGTAATGTTGAACTTTGATAAATCCCACTCAATGCTGGAATTGTGCTTATTATGTACGGCATCTAACCAGACTTTTGCACATTCCCACAACATGACTTGTATCCACACAGCCAAGTTAGTTGCTACCAGATGCATCAGAGCAATATGACGAAACCAACGAAAGGAGTTCACCATCTCCTAAAAAGAGAGAATGAGAGAAAGAAAGAAACTATTAAATATTAAGCTACAACAAATGAAATAATTTTTTTAACATGAAATTAACCTTAAGTGTAAAGTACACTTTATAACACGCGTATATCGGCTTTCTGATTGGATATTTAAATGATTTATTTTTAACACAATTTACATATTGTTAAATACCTTTAATTACGAATAATATTTAAAATAGAAAAAGAAATACATATATATATGATATATGAATATGTGGGAGAATGGTAAACGGCACAAAAATTTGAAGAAACAATTTATCTGAAATATGGATGAAAATTCTACAGCCGTACAAATGAATAGGGCCTGATTTTCCCTTAAATACAGCAGGCCATTCGTATAAGATCTCCAAATTTTGATGGATTCCTAAATTTTTAATCTCTTCTTAAATTTTGTCTGATGTACACTAAAGTTACACTAAATTAAAGACAACTGATTAGTAACAAATAGCTACTTCTCTAACCTTAAAAACGACTGCCACATGACAAGACATTGATTCAACAAGTCTGCTGAAGTGTTTTTGGTGTATGCATACCAAACATGTATTCAACAAGTCTGCGGAAGTGTTTTTGGTGTATGCATGCCAAACATCTGCTGTAACTTCCCATAAAATAGTGGTGAGGGATGACGTGCTTGCACACCTTTTTGAAGTATCGAAATGATATACTGAATGGAATTTAAGTCCAGGTTTCTTTATGGTCATTTTAGTAAGAAGGAATTCTCCCCATAGCAGGTGATTGCCAGTGGGACTTGTTACAGGAATAGCTATTTTGTTTGTAACTCCATTTCTGAGTGGCAGTAAAGCATAAAAATATCATTAAGTTATCAAATTACTATCTACACACTTATATGTAGTGAGGATGCTTTGTATAAATACAATAATGGTTCCAAACATTGCCAAGAAACTGGTCACATCGCTCGAGTCTGGTTTTTACCCATCGTTGATATCTAGATTGATATCATCATCACTGTCCACAAGAGGAGGGTCACAGTAATCTGATGAATACGGAAGGTCTTTGGTCTTCGCACCCCTACCCCCTAGCATTACGCCATTATGTTAGATTGCGCATATTACCAGATATATTATAAAATAAAACTAACGAATACTTTGAGGATTTATAGATAATAAAATGCCCTTATAATTACCTATAAATTTATTATTATTTACATCCTACATCTAAGGTAATTTTAAAGTTCTCTTACCTCAAAACATTTGTTAGATTTATTTTATAATATATTTGGTAATGTGTATATTGTAGGTAGTTTCTGTTTTCACATAAAAAAAATATTGAAATAATTTATGTTGTTTAAGAGAAAAGGTAGTGTATATGGGGCCGCCTTTAAATGAGCGCCCATATTTACACCAACCCCACCAAAGAAAGATGGCCACTTTCACATGTAAATTAAAGGCGTGCTTCTAAAAGTAGCTTAGGATCTCCGCTTTCCAGATATCACTGTGGAATTATTTTAAACTAACTATAATAACATGAAAAGAAAACGATTTCAGATAGCTGTCAAAAGTTTGCAGTCCAGAACAAATACCAATTCACACAATAACTCACGGTGCATCCACACTATTTGAATGAATGGTTCCAACTGCTCTCTGCTATCTCATATCAACAAATGAGTCATCTACAGTCCTGGTCGCCAGTCTTCAGCACCTCTCATAGCCACTTAGGGTGGGGTGCCCATATTTACACTTGTGCCCATTTTTACACCTTCTCCTCTATAAAAAAAATTCAAGTAATTTAATAACTATCTCTGCTAGTTACCGATATTTTTTTTCGAAAATCCTTATCAACAATCTTGCATGATTCTGAGTTGATAATTACCTTGAGCGCCCCTCAACTTCCCCATTGACCGCTCGAAAAGTAAAGTTTGTGTAACGGAAGAATGCAATTTTCTCAAAAACTATGTGACCTAGGATAATCGCTATAGTTTTCCTGCAAGGTTTAAATAAATTCCTACTCTCCCTAATTTTTTCATAATTTTAGTTTTAGTTGATTAGGAAATAGAGGGAGGAGGAACATATTTTTGCAGTGCATTTTCGACGGTATCTCTGAAAATATAATACCTAAATTAAAACAAATGTATTTTTGAGTTCGGTGTTACGAGATCTTTCATACGATACCCCACACGATATACAATAATAATTTTTTTCAAGTAACCTTTTAAGGGATCGACTACTCTCGTCACGTGAGTAGGCGATGTTTTGAATGAGATCGTAGTTTTTGTCCAATAACCGGCCATGTGCGTAAAAGTTTTATCAATGCTCTCTTTCTCTAAAGTTCGATAGATGGCTGAATCTCGGAAATTGTGAGTCGCTGTTTTCTTTCAGTTATGCAAATTTTTTGGAGCTGGTCAATCGATACTGTGGAGTATATAAGTGGTGAATTTTCATTTTAGAGCAGACTTAACCAAGAGGCAGAGAGACCTAGCCGAGAGGCAGGGAGATTTAGACTTAGCCGAGAGGCAGGGAGATTTAGACTTAGCCGAGAGGCAGGGAGATTTAGACTTAGCCGAGAGGCAGGGAGATTTAGACTTAGCCGAGAGGCAGGGAGATTTAGACTTAGCCGAGAGGCAGGGAGAGGAGAGACTTAGACAAGATTGCCCTTGAGACTTGACATTGGGATTTAGCCTCGAGACCTCGCGTCGAGTCTTGAGATTGATATTTGGCCTCGACATTTATAGTTAAGCTTTACGCTCCTGTTAAGTTGAATTACGCCTGTATCAGTGCTTATTAAGTTTGAAATATCAAATTGTTGCATCGTGAATTTGACCCCTGGTAGTTTAATTTTGATTATTGTATAGTTTTGATTTTTTACGCAGCTTCAAGTTGCAAGCTAAAATCTTTATTTTTATTAAAGTTAGGAAAAAACAAGTGGAGCTCGCTCAACTTCCCTACCTGTTTGGTTTTAATAAACTGGTTTTAGTCTTAAAATAGACTTATTTTTGTCTCCTGCACTACCACACGGCCTGACAGCAAAGATGGCCGTCACAAATGGCGCCCAACTTAGTGGATTAGGTAATCTTGTCAGTCCAACTGACGGTGCCTTCAACGAATGCCCACATCCGAGAGAGATTGTTCCCCGAGTTTATTTCTCCGGAAACACTGATGTCACCAAGTTTTTGAACAAATTACAGGACTATATTGCCTTTAACAATATTCCGTATAAAAATAAGTACTTAGTATTAAAATGCTCTCTAAAGGGGGAAGCTTTGCTGTGGTTAGAGAGCATAGGACGTTTTTTGGTGACTGATGACGCTAAAAGACTTGAGCAAACGTGCTCGGAGTTGCTTAAATCTTTTCCTAATGAGCGTAATGCAGCAGAATTAAGACGTGAATTTTATTGCAAACGACAATCTATTTATGAAAAAGCGTCCGGATTCTTTCTACGAAAGTTGGAAATAAAAAACAGATTAGCTCTGGATCTTACTCATACGGAGCTGGTTGACATTATTCTTCCACTCTTTTTGGTTTCTATCCAAGATTATATAGAACTCCGTGCCCCAGCAAATACGGCTGAACTTTATCAACTTTTAATAAAGTATGAGGCGCGACATGAGGCGGATCACCATAGACTGAGAACCATACGCGAATTCAATGAGGGGGATAGATTTGTGAATAGGTCTTATGGTAATAAGTATAATATTCGTAACGAAAGGTCTGAAAATGTTCGTGGACAAGCTAATTATGGGAATAGACAAAATTTTCAAAGAGGTAATGGTGATTTCAGGAATAATGGTGGTTTAAGAAAGAATGAGGGGGTGAACAGTAGAAATAATGGTTCGGATAGAAGGAACGAGGTTAACCCAAGGCAGACTAGCTCATCCAGGGTTAGACAGTTAGTGGTTGGTGAAAAAGTAGTTCAGCATAAGGTGGAAAGATCTTGTGGTGCTAAGAATCGTCAGCGGGGGTTAAACTGGTAGGTGGCTGTTGTGCGGAAGGTCAGCAGTCGCAGGTTAATTCTTCAAAGCCTTCTGTAGTAGACTTAAATGCAATAGTGGTTAACCCAGTTGAATTACCTGAATTGTTAATTGTGTTGAGCGGTATAGTGGTGAAAAGTGTTCTGGATACAGGCGCGGATAAGAGTTTTATATCGTTTGATGTCTATAAGAAATATTTTTCATACAAAAGGTTGCGGCATGTTAATTTAGTAGTTCAGTCGGCTCAGGGGATACAGTGTAGTATAAAAGGTCTGGTGGATTTAGATGTGGAAATACGGTCAGTTAAAGCTAAGTGGAAAATTTTAGTATTGGACGGTTTAAAGGCACATTGTATTGTTGGAGTTGATTTTATGAAAGATAGAGGGATGAGCTTAGATTTCTTCACACGTACATTGGAAGTTAATAATGATGAGAAAACTTGCACAAACGAGTCCTCATCACTCTCAATTGATTTAAATGAATCTGGTTTAACAAAGGGGGAGATAAACGAATTTAATAAATTTTTGGATGACTTCAGGGAGGTATTTTCAGATAAACCGGGTTTAACACACGTTTCCTGGCATGAGATTAATACCGGTTCACATGCGCCAGTAGCAAGCAAACCATACCGATACGATAAAGTTAAACAGAAAATTATTAATTATCACATTGAAAAAATGCTCCGCGACGACATTATCATGCTCATTGAGTCTCCATATGCATCACCGGTAGTATTATGTAGAAAAAACAATGGAAAAAGCATTGAGGATCCTGAGGCTTGGAGATTCGCTATAGATTATCGAAAACTAAATTCAATAACCCAATATCCACAATATCCAATTCCAATAATAGATGACATTTTAGCCAATATCCAAAGCACTAAATTTATGTCTACACTCGATTTAACTTCCGGGTATTTTCAAATAGGCATGAAACCGGAAGACATACCAAAGACAGCATTTATTACGAATAATGGGTGTTTTGCGTTTAAACGCATGAGTTTCGGATTATCGGGGGCTCCAGCAACGTTCCAGAAGGCTATGGATACCACTCTGAAACCCCGTCTTGGTTTCGGAGTTCTGGTATACCTGGACGATATTATCGTTATGTCTGAAACATTCGAAGAACACAAATTTGTTACGTAAAGTATTCACATTACTCAGAAACGCGGGTCTCACTGTTAAATTAGAAAAATGTAAATTTGTTCGTAAAGAGTTAAAATATCTTGGCGTTCGGATCACACAAGAGGGCATACAAATTGACAAACTAAAAAACATGCAATTGCGGCAATGGCACCTCCAAAGAATGCGAAACAAGTAGCGACATTTTTGGGTATGGTGGCTTGGTTTCAAAAATTTATACCACATTTTTCGGAGATATGTGAATCATTATATGCTTTAAAACGAAAGAGGTTTAAGTTTGTTTGGTCGAAAGCGGCTCAAAATGCTTTCGAACACTTAAAAAATTCTTTAATTTCTTCACCTGTTTTGGCCCATCCCGATTACTCTTCACAATTTGAACTGTGACGCTAGCGCAGTCGGAATTGGTGCGATGTTAGCTCAGAAAGGTCGCCCCATAGCTTTTCCGTCCAGAATTTTAAATACAGCGGAGCGTAACTATTCAATTACTGAACGCGAATGTCTTGCTGTAATTTAGGATTTTAAACAAATTTAGATGTTTCTTCTGTTCTATCCCGGTCAAAGTTGTCACGGATCACTCTGCTTTAACAAATTTAATGCACGGAAAAGGTTTATCTTCTCGAATGGTTCGATGGTGTCTGAAATTAGCGGAGTTTAATATTGTAATTGAGCATAGGGCAGGAAAGGACAACGCAGTGGCAGAT
Organism: Maratus michaelseni; assembly: GCA_963931845.1. Classification (NCBI taxonomy): domain Eukaryota; kingdom Metazoa; phylum Arthropoda; class Arachnida; order Araneae; family Salticidae; genus Maratus; species Maratus michaelseni. Next base: position 240,219,748 of record OZ007586.1, on the reverse strand, counting down.
GCTTTATCGAGAAATCCTCAGGAAGGTGTTGAAATGGTTGAGGAGGTTAAGGTTTGTGTTTTGTCGTCATTGGTTTTGAAATCGAGAGAGCAACTCATAGATGAACAGAAAAAGGATGAGGAATTTGGTCAGTTATATAAATATTTAGAGGATGCTGAAATAGTACAAAGCGCGGATGCGCACATGTTCCAAAACTGGTCCCAGAATTTCAAAATTATCGATGGCCTTTTATTTTATTCAAAAACTGTAAATTCTCGTGGTGAACTAAGAGTTTATATTCCAGCTTCTCTTCGTAAGGCCATCTTGTACGAATTTCATGATAATCCATTAGCAGGTCACCTAGGTGTAAGGAAAACGTATGCTAGATTATGTGATTCCTGCTACCTCCCTAAAATGCGGGAAGCAGTGCGCGCTTATGTCTCCAGCTGCGACACATGCCAAAAATATAACTATAAGAATATAAGACCAGCTGGCAAACTAATTTCAATTAAAAAGTCCTTTCCCCTAGAATGTATCGGAGTTGATTTAATTGGTCCTTATCCCTTAACTGGCAATAGATTTAGATTTGTACTAATAATTGTAGATTATTTTAGTAAATGGGTTGAGTTCATCCCCCTCAGAAAAGCTTCAGGCAAAATTGTAGCGAATGCTTTATTTAATGGCTTTATTTCGAAATATGGTGCACCATCCCAAGTAATTAGTGATCACGGTCCCTGTTTTATATCCGAAATTTTTCAGGAATTGTGCGCACAGCTGGAGATATCTCACTCTTTTACTGTTCCATACCGGCCACAGTCTAATATGGCTGAGAGAGTCAATAGAACTCTCATTCAAATGGTTTCTTCTTTTATTGGCACTCATCATTCAAACTGGGATCAGTTCTTGCAGCATTTTGCCTATGCTTTGCGTACGGCAGTACACGAGTCCACTGATAAAACCCCTGCAGAATTCTTTTTGGGTCGTAAGATTATAACCCCTTTTCAACAGTTAATTAAAATTTCGGGAAATGAAAACGAATATATGATTCAAGATATTGATAAATTGGTTAAGGAAGCACAAATACAAATGGGAAAGGCTCAGAAAAAACAAGCGTTGTATTATAATGTGCGTCGGAGGGAGTTGGAGATTAGAGTTGGTGATTTTGCTTTGTTGGAAAAGCATTGGTTAAGTTCTAGTCGGCAAAAACGAGTTGCTAAGTTTGGACCTAAGTTTGAGGGACCGTATAAAGTATTGGAAGTTAAAGGTAATAATTTAATTATTGATGTTGATGGTTGTCATACCACGGTAAACTTGGATCAGGTCAGAGTTTATAACTTTAGGGACACTAGCTCTAATGGTTCTCAAACGTCGGACGGTGAATCCTCTATGTCTCAGTCAAATACCTCTCAATCTTCTTATGCAAATAATTCTTCTAATAATGATAATCTACGCATGGATGTGAAGCGTAAATCTCTTCAAGTTAACCGAGACAAGGTTAACCAACCAGCTGAACAAACATTACCTAAAGTGCTTAATAAATACGGCAAAAGACAGCACCCACATTCGATATCGACAAATAGCTCTAAGCCACCAGACAAGAAGTTTATGCAGAATCCTTCTACATCACATCGACCACGACAGAAAAGACTTTTGTCAAACACATCGACAGACATTCCGGTTAAGAGAGGACGGAAAGGCAACCCATCGAGAGCAC